>CM067841.1:196270893-196903393 GCA_034509565.1 Triticum monococcum
AACGTGTGCTAAGAACTTGGAGGTGCCGGAGTAACGGTGCTTGGATCGGTCGGATCAGGAAGAAGACGTACGACTACTTCCTCTATGTTTTGTGATCGCTTCCACAGTCGGTCTGCGTTGGTACGTAGACAACACTCTCCCCTCTCGTTGCTGTGCATCACCATGATCTTGCGTGCGCATAGGAAAATTTTCGAAATTACTGCGTTCCCCAATAGTGGTATCAGAGCCTAGGTTTTATGGTTTGATGTTATATGCATGAGTAGAACACAAGTGAGTTGTGGGCGATACAAGTCATACTGCCTACCAGCATGTCATACTTTGGTTCGGCGGTATTGTTGGTTGAGACGATCCGGACCAACCTTACGCGTACTCTTACGCGAGACCGGTCCCCTCGACGTGCTTTGCACATAGATGGCTTGCGGAAGACTGTCTCTCCAACTTTAGTTGAACCAAGTGTGACTACGCCCGGTCCTTGAGAAGGTTAAAACGGAGTCTATTTGACGAACTATCGTTGTGGTTTTGATGCGTAGGTGAGATGAGTTCTTACTTAAGCCCGTAGCAGCCACGTAAAACTTGCAACAACAAAGTAGAGGACGTCTAACTTGTTTTTGCAGGGCATGTTGTGATGTGATATGGTCGGGCATGATGCTGATTTTATTGTATGAGATGATCATGTTTTGTAACCGAGTTATCGGCAACTGGCAGGAGCCATATGGTTGTCGCTTTATTGTATGCAATGCAATCGCGATGTAATGCTTTACTTTATTGCTAAGCGGTAGTGATAGTCGTGGAAGCATAAGATTGGCGAGACGACAACGACGCTACGATGGAGATCAAGGTGTCGCGCCGGTGACGATGGTGATCATGACGGTGCTTCGGAGATGGAGATCACAAAGCACAAGATGATGATGGCCATATCATATCACTTATATTGATTGCATGTGATGTTTATCCTTTTATGCATCTTATCTTGCTTTGATTGACGGTAGCATTATAAGATGATCTCTCACTAAATTATCAAGAAGTGTTCTCCCTGAGTATGCACCGTTGCAAAAGTTCTTCGTGCTGAGACACCACGTGATGATCGGGTGTGATAGGCTCTACGTTCAAATACAACGGGTGCAAAACAGTTGCACACGCGGAATACTCAGGTTATACTTGACGAGCCAAGCATATACAGATATGGCCTCGGAACACAGAGACCGAAAGGTCGAGCGTGAATCATATAGTAGATATGATCAACATATTGATGTTCACCATTGAAAACTACTCCATCTCACGTGATGATCGGTTATGGTTTAGTTGATTTGGATCACGTGATCACTTAGAAGATTAGAGGGATGTCTATCTAAGTGGGAGTTCTTAAGTAAATTAACTGAACTTAAAATTATCATGAACTTAGTACCTGATAGTATCTTGCTTGTTTATGTTGATTGTAGATAGATGGCTCGTGCTGTTGTTCCGTTGAATTTTAATGCGTTCCTTGAGAAAGCAAAGTTGAAAGATGATGGTAGCAATTACACGGACTGGGTCCGTAACCTGAGGATTATCCTCATTGCTGCACAGAAAAATTACGTCCTGGAAGCACCGCTGAGTGCCAGGCCTGCTGCAAGAGCAACACCAGAAGTTATGAACGTCTGGCAGAGCAAAGCTGATGACTACTCAATAGTTCAGTGTGCCATGCTTTACGGCTTAGAACCGGGACTTCAACGACGTTTTGAACGTCATGGAGCATATGAGATGTTCCAGGAGTTGAAGTTAATATTTCAAGCAAATGCCCGGATTGAGAGATATGAAGTCTCCAATAAGTTCTATAGCTGCAAGAGGGAGGAGAACAGTTCTGTCAGTGAGCATATACTCAAAATGTCTGGGTATAATAATCACTTGATTCAATTGGGAGTTACACTTCCGGATGATTGCGTCATTGACAGAATTCTCCAATCACTGCCACCAAGCTACAAGAGCTTTGTGATGAACTATAATATGCAAGGGATGAACAAGACTATTCCCGAGCTCTTCGCAATGCTGAAAGCTGCGGAGGTAGAAATCAAGAAGGAGCATCAAGTGTTGATGGTTAACAAAACCACGAGTTTCAAGAAAAAGGGCAAAGGGAAGAAGAAGGGGAACTTCAAGAAGAATGGCAAGCAAGTTGCTGCTCAAGAGAAGAAACCCAAGTCTGGACCTAAGCCTGAAACTGAGTGCTTCTACTGCAAGCAGACTGGTCACTGGAAGCGGAACTGCCCCAAGTATTTGGCGGATAAGAAGGATGGCAAGGTGAACAAAGGTATATGTGATATACATGTTATTGATGTGTACCTTACTAATGCTCGCAGTAGCACCTGGGTATTTGATACTGGTTCTGTTGCTAATATTTGCAACTCAAAACAGGGACTACAGAATAAGCGGACACTAGCAAAGGACGAGGTGACGATGCGCGTGGGAAACGGTTCCAAAGTCGATGTGATCGCGGTCGGCACGCTACCTCTACATCTACCTTCGGGATTAATATTAGACCTAAATAATTGTTATTTGGTGCCAGCGTTGAGCATGAACATTATATCTGGATCTTGTTTGATGCGAGACGGTTATTCATTTAAATCAGAGAATAATGGTTGTTCTATTTATATGAGTAATATCTTTTATGGTCATGCACCCTTGAAAAGTGGTCTATTCTTATTGAATCTTGATAGTAGTAATACACATATTCATAATGTTGAAGCCAAAAGATGCAGAGTTGATAATGATAGTGCAACTTATTTGTGGCACTGCCGTTTAGGTCATATCGGTGTAAAGCGCATGAAGAAACTCCATACTGATGGGCTTTTGGAGCCACTTGATTATGAATCACTTGGTACTTGCGAACCGTGCCTCATGGGCAAGATGACTAAAACACCGTTCTCCGGTACTATGGAGAGAGCAACAGATTTATTGGAAATCATACATACCGATGTATGTGGCCCGATGAATATTGAGGCTCGTGGCGGATATCGTTATTTTCTCACCTTCACAGATGATTTAAGCAGATATGGGTATATCTACTTAATGAAACATAAGTCTGAAACATTTGAAAAGTTCAAGGAATTTCAGAGTGAAGTTGAAAATCATCGTAACAAGAAAATAAAGTTTCTACGATCTGATCGTGGAGGAGAATATTTGAGTTACGAGTTTGGTGTACATTTGAAAAATTGTGGAATAGTTTCGCAACTCACGCCACCCGGAACACCACAACGTAATGGTGTGTCCAAACGTCGTAATCGTACTTTACTAGATATGGTACGATCTATGATGTCTCTTACTGATTTACCGCTATCATTTTGGGGTTATGCTTTAGAGACGGCCGCATTCACGTTAAATAGGGCACCATCTAAATCCGTTGAGACGACGCCTTATGAACTGTGGTTTGGCAAGAAACCAAAGTTGTCGTTTCTTAAAGTTTGGGGCTGCGATGCTTATGTGAAAAAGCTTCAACCTGATAAGCTCGAACCCAAATCGGAGAAGTGTGTCTTCATAGGATATCCAAAGGAAACTATTGGATACACCTTCTATCACAGATCCGAAGGCAAGACTTTTGTTGCTAAATTCGGAAACTTTCTTGAGAAGGAGTTTCTCTCGAAAGAAGTGAGTGGGAGGAAAGTAGAACTTGACGAGGTAACTGTACCTACTCCGTTGTTGGGAAATAGTACATCACAGAAAACTGTTTCTGTGAGACCTACACCAATAAGAGAGGAAGTTAATGATGATGATCATGAAACTTTAGATCAAGATACTACTGTACCTCGTAGATCAACCAGAGTAAGATCCGCACCAGAGTGGTATGGTAATCCTGTTCTGGAAGTCATGCTACTAGATCATGATGAACCTACGAACTATGAAGAAGCGATGGTGAGCCCAGATTCCGCAAAGTGGCTTGAAGCCATGAAATCTGAGATGGGATCCATGTATGAGAACAAAGTATGGACTTTGGTTGACTTGCCCAATGATCGGCAAGCAATTGAGAATAAATGGATCTTTAAGAAAAAGACTGACGCTGATGGTAATGTTACTGTCTATAAAGCTCGACTTGTCGCAAAAGGTTTTCGACAAGTTCAAGGAGTTGACTACGATGAGACTTTCTCACCCGTAGCGATGCTTAAGTCTGTCAGAATCATGTTAGCAATTGCCGCATTTTATGATTATTAAATTTGGCAAATGGATGTAAAAACCGCATTCTTGAATGGATTTCTGGAAGAAGAGTTGTATATGATGCAACCTGAAGGTTTTGTCGATCCAAAGGGAGCTAACAAAGTGTGCAAACTCCAGCGATCCATTTATGGACTGGTGCAAGCATCTCAGAGTTGGAATAAACGCTTTGATAGTGTGATCAAGGCATTTGGATTTATATAGACTTTTGGAGAAGCCTGTATTTACAAGAAAGTGAGTGGGAGCTCTGTAGCATTTCTGATATTATATGTGGATGACATATTACTGATTGGAAATGATATAGAATTTCTGGATAGCATAAAGGGATACTTGAATAAAAGTTTTTCGATGAAAGACCTCGGGGAAGCTGCTTACATATTAGGCATAAAGATCTATAGAGATAGATCAAAACGCTTAATTGGACTTTCACAAAGCACATACCTTGACAAGATTTTGAAGAAGTTCAAAATGGATCAAGCAAAGAAAGGGTTCTTGCCTGTGTTACAAGGTGTGAAGTTGAGTCAGACTCAATGCCCGACCAATGCAGAAGATAGAGAGAAAATGAAAGATGTTCCCTATGCTTCAGCCATAGGCTCTATCATGTATGCAATGCTGTGTACCAGACCTGATGTGTGCCTTGCTATAAGTTTAGCAGGGAGGTACCAAAGTAATCCAGGAGTGGATCACTGGACAGCGGTCAAGAACATCCTGAAATACCTGAAAAGGACTAAGGATATGTTTCTCGTATATGGAGGTGACAAAGAACTCACCGTAAGAGGTTACGTTGATGCAAGCTTTGACACTGATCTGGACGATTCTAAATCGCAAACCGGATACGTGTTTACTTTAAACGGTGGAGCTGTCAGTTGGTGCAGTTCTAAACAAAGCATCGTAGCAGGATCTACATGTGAAGCGGAGTACATAGCTGCTTCAGAAGCAGCGAACGAAGGAGTCTGGATGAAGGAGTTCATATCCGATCTAGGTGTCATACCTAGTGCATCGGGTCCAATGAAAATCTTCTGTGACAATACTGGTGCAATTGCCTTGGCAAAGGAATCCAGATTTCACAAAAGAACCAAACACATCAAGAGACGCTTCAACTCCATCCGGGATTTAGTCCAGGTGGGAGACATAGAGATTTGCAAGATACATACGGATCTGAATGTTGCAGACCCGTTGACTAAGCCTCTTCCACGAGCAAAACATGATCAGCACCAAGGCTCCATGGGTGTTAGAATCATTACTGTGTAATCTAGATTATTGACTCTAGTGCAAGTGGGAGACTGAAGGAAATATGCCCTAGAGGCAATAATAAAGTTATTATTTATTTCCTTATATCATGATAAATGTTTATTATTCATGCTAGAATTGTATTAATCGGAAACATAATACATGTGTGAATACATAAACCAACAGAGTGTCACTAGTATGCCTCTACTAGACTAGCTTGTTAATCAAAGATGGTTATGTTTCCTAACCATGAACAAAGAGTTGTTATTTGATTAATGAGGTCACATCATTAGTTGAATGATCTGATTGACATGACCCATTCCATTAGCTTAGCACCCGATCGTTTAGTATGTTGCTATTGCTTTCTTCATGACTTATACATGTTCCTATAACTATGAGATTATGCAACTCCCGTTTACCGGAGGAACACTTTGGGTACTACCAAACGTCACAACGTAACTGGGTGATTATAAAGGAGTACTACAGGTGTCTCCAATGGTAGATGTTGGGTTGGCGTATTTCGAGATTAGGGTTTGTCACTCCGATTGTCGGAGAGGTATCTCTGGGCCCTCTCGGTAATACACATCACATAAGCCTTGCAAGCATAATAACTAAGATGTTAGTTATGAGATGATGTATTACGGAACGAGTAAAGAGACTTGCCAATAACGAGATTGAACTAGGTATTGGATACCGACGATCGAATCCCGGGCAAGTAACATACCGATGACAAAGGGAACAACGTATGTTGTTATGCGGTCTGACCGATAAAGATCTTCATAGAATATGTAGGAGCCAATATGGGCATCCAGGTCCCGCTATTGGTTATTGACCGGAGACATGTCTCGGTCATGTCTACATTGTTCTCGAACCGTAGGGTCCGCACGCTTAACGTTACGATGACAGTTATTATGAGTTTATGCATTTTGATGTACCTAAAGTTGTTCGGAGTCCCGGATGAGATCACGGACATGACGAGGAGTCTCGAAATGGTCGAGACGTAAAGATTGATATATTGGAAGCCTATGTTTGGGCACCGGAAGCGTTCCGGGTGAAATCGGGATTTTACCGGATTACCGGGAGGGTTACCGGAACCCCCCGGGAGGCAAATGGGCCTACTGGGCCTTAGTGGAAAAGAGAGAAGAGGCAGCCCACAAGCCTAGCCGGCGCCCCCCCTTCCCCAAGTCCTAGTAGGACTAGGAGAGGTGGGCCGGCCCCCTCTTTCTCCTTTCCCCCAAGAGTCCTAGTTGGAATAGGATTGGAGGGGAGGAGTCCTACTCCCGGTGGGAGTAGGACTCCTCCCTGCGCCTCCCTCCTAGCCGGCCGAACCCCCTGCCCCTGGCCTTTATATACGGGGGCAGGGGGCACCCCAAGACACACTTGATCCTTGAGATCGTTCCTTAGCCGTGTGCGGTGCCCCCTGCCACCAAAATCCACCTCGATCATACCGTTACAGTGCTTAGGCGAAGCCCTGCGTCGGTAGTACATCAAGATCGTCACCACGCCGTCGTGCTGACGGAACTCTTCCTCGACGCTTTGCTGGATCGGAGCCCGAGGAACGTCATCGAGTTGAACGTGTGCTAAGAACTCGGAGGTGCCGGAGTAACGGTGCTTGGATCGGTCGGATCGGGAAGAAGACGTACGACTACTTCCTCTACGTTTTGTGATCGCTTCCGCAGTCGGTCTGCGTTGGTACGTAGACAACACTATCCCCTCTCGTTGCTGTGCATCACCATGATCTTGCGTGCGCGTAGGAAAATTTTCGAAATTACTGCGTTCCCCAACAATTACTACTAATAATATGGTGGTCTACTAGAAATTTTGATCGGTGGAAGACTCCATGATGTCTGCTCCAGCTTCGTCTTCATAATCATCATCACTACTGTCGGGGTCGGAGTCGGTGTCGTCGATGATGATGTAGTTGAAAGCACAAGTGCTCCCTGGGTGGTTTTGGTAATTAATGTCAACATATCTCTTGTTGGACTAACACTTTTACCTAGTATGTTTCAGATAAGTTCAACAATGGAGTGGCATGGACTAGAGGATGTGGAACCCCTTCAAGATGCTAAGGACAAAGGATTGGCTCAAGCTTCAAGATCAAGGCTCTACATTTTCTATTTTAGTGATCCAAGATCACATTGAGTCTATAGGAAAAGCCAATACTATCAAGAGGGGGTGAGGTGTTGCTTAATGGCTTGCTTGCTCAAAGTGCTTAGTGATATGCTCCAAAACCCTAAACTACCTTCCCACATCCACATATGACCTAAACCAAAAGTCAAACTCGGCCCCATCGATTCTATCTATCCGGCGCCACCGAGTTTCAGATGTCATAGCCACTGCCACAAACCCTAGCAAATCGGTTTCACCGATAGGGATCTCGGTCTCACCGAGATGGGATTGTAATCTCTCTGTGTATGTCCATTACCAAAATCGGTCTCACCGAGTTTGAGCAATCGGTACTACCGAGATTACAATGCAAACCCTCTGGTTAGCTTATTACCAAAATCGGTCCCACCGAGTTTGTGTAATCGGCCTCACCGAGTTTGCCTGACCAACTCTCTGGTTAGCTTATTACCAAAATCAGTCCCACCGAGTTTGTGTAATCGGTCACACCGAGATTATGTTATGCCCTAACCCTAACCATATCGGTCCTACCGAGTTGCATCTCAGTCCCACCGAAAATCCTAACGGTCACTAGGTTTGCTGAATCGGTCCGACCGAGTTTAACCATTCGGTCCCACCGAGTTAGGCAAATTGTGTGTAACGGTTAGATTTTGTGTGGAGGCTATATATACCCCTCCACCCACTCTTCATTCGTGGAGAGAGACATTAGAACATACCTACACTTCCAATACACATTTTCTGGGAGAGAACCACCTACACTTGTGTTGAGGTCAAGATATTCCATTCCAACCATATGAATCTTGATCTCTAGCCTTCCCCAAGTTACTTTCCACTCAAATCTTCTTTCCACCAAATCCAAATCCTGTGAGAGAGAGAGTTGAGTGTTGGGGAGACTATCATTTGAATCACAAGAGCAAGGAGTTCATCATCAACACACCATTTGTTACTTCTTGGAGAGTGGTGTCTCCTAGATTGGCTAGGTGTCACTTGGGAGCTTCCAACAAGATTGTGGAGTTGAACCAAGGAGTTTGGAAGGGCAAGGAGATCGCCTACTTCGTGAAGATCTACCGCTAGTGAGGCAAGTCCTTCGTGGGCGACGGCCATGATGAAATAGACAAGGTTGCTTCTTTGTGGACCCTTCGTGGGTGGAGCCCTCCGTGGACTCGCGCAACCGTTACCCTCTGTGGGTTGAAGTCTCCATCAACGTGGATGTACGATAGCACCACCTATCGGAACCACGACAAAAACATATGTGTCTCCAATTGCGTTTGAATACTCCAAACCCTTCTCTTTACATTCTTGCAAGTTGCATGCTTTACTTTTCGCTGCTCATATACTCATTGCATGCTTGCTTGATATGTATTGTGTTTCTTAAACTTGTGCTTAAACTCCACTTAAACTTAAGAATATTAAAAACTGCAACTTTTGGCACTTAGTGGCTAATCACCCCCCCCCCCCCCCCCTCTAGACACCTCTTTTCGATCCTTTCAATTGGTATCAGAGCTTTGGTCTCCATTGCCTTGGTTTAAACACCATTGGAGGAAGATGGATGTGTCTACTTTGGGGAGTCTTAGACATAGAGTGCCTATTCTTGATGGAGAGTATTTTCATGAGTGGAAAAATGAAATGCTTGAGATTTTCAATGAATATCATTTGAACAAGTACATTACTAGCCCTTGTGCACCTCATGTTGATCCTTTGCACCCTACCCTAGATGAAGATATTGACATGATTCGCAATCTTAGAACTGTTGAGCTCATCATTAGAGGCTTGCCTAGAAACTTGATTAGATGTTTGCCTACTCTCAAGTGTGCCTACACCATATGGAGATTTCTTGAGGAACGATTTCCAGATTATTCCTTGAAAAATTTAGACGAAATTCTCCATAAGTCTATTGCCTTGAGTAAGATGAACTCTAGTGATCCTAGCTTTGGTGATTGTCTATTTGAGCTTACCAATCTCATCCGTGCTAAAGGAAATGTTGGAATCATTAGCGATATCATATCCGAAGCTATTAGAATTCATAAAGGTAACCATTGTGATGATCATTTATCTAATGAATTACCCTCTCTAGGAATTGATCAATCACAATATGATGTTGAACATGGATACAATGATGAAGATGATGATAGTGACTATGATCTTGATGATGCAATGAGGCATTTTGGTCTTATGGCAAATCTTCGCGGCTACATGGCTGGAGGAAAGGAATGGGTCCTTGATAGTGGATGTACTGATCATATGACCGGAGATAAAGATAGGTTCCATGAGCTTGCTAAAAACGACGGCCCTCGAAAATATGTCACTTCTGGTGATAATTCAAAGGGTAAGGTGGTTGGCCTTGGTAAGGTGGCCATCTCACATGATAGCTCCATACAAAATGTCATGCTTGTTGAATCCCTTGGATACAATTTACTTTCAGTTTCTAGACTTGCGGATTTCGGTTTCAATGTCTTATTCACTGAAGTAGATTGCCAAGTGTTTCATAGAGAAAATCATAAAATGGTCTTTACCGGTATACGTAGAGGAGATCTTTACATTGTTGATTTCACTAAAAAGGATCAACCTAGAACTTGCTTAATTACCAAATCTTCTAAGGGCTGGTTGTGGCATAGAAGACTAGGTCATGTTGGTATGCGAAATCTTGATAAGCTTATTAAAGGTGATCATATCCTTGGAATAAAAGATGTCATATTTGACAAGGATAGACTTTGTAGTGCTTGTCAAGCAGGGAAACAAGTTGGAGGAAGTCACCGCGCGAAGAACATCATGACCACAAGAAGACCACTCGAGCTACTTCACATGGATCTCTTTGGTCCAAATGCCTACAAGAGTATCGGTGGTAACTCATTTGGTCTAGTCATAGTTGATGATTTTTCAAGATTTACGTGGGTGTTCTTTCTTGATGACAAATCGCAGGTCCAAAAGATCTTCAAAAACTTCACTAGGAAGGCCCAAAATCAGTTTGACGTGAAGATCAAGAAGGTTCAGAGCGACTACGGAACGGAGTTCAAGAACGCAAATGTGGACACCTTTCTTGACGAAGAAGGGATTTCACACGAGTTCTCGGCTACGTACACACCTCAAAAAAATGGAGTTGTTGAAAGGAAGAACCGGACTCTTATCGAGATGGCAAGAACGATGCTTGATGAGTACAAAATGCCAAAGCACTTTTGGGCGGCAGTGGTTGAGACAGCTTGTCATGCAACAAATCGCTTGTATCTTCACAAGCTACTCAGCAAGACGGCATACGAGCTCCTCACCGGTAACAAACCCCAAGTTGGATACTTTCAAGTATTCGGCTCAAAGTGCTACATTCTTGATAAGCATCGTCATTCTAAATTTGCTCCTAAATCTCATGAAGGTTTCCTACTTGGTTATGGCTCAAACTCTCACACTTACCGTGTCTACAACAATTTCACCCGAAAGGTTGAAGAGACGGTAGATGTGAAGTTTGATGAATCTAACGGCTCGCAGGTAGAGCAATTGCCAATTGATGTAGGAGACAAAGACCCTTCGGAAGCAATTCAAGCTTGTCCATTGGCAAGATTCGTCCAACGGAAGTGAAGGAGAGTACCTCGTCCGTCCAAGTGGAAGCTTCTACCTCACGACAAGGTGAACCAAGAGTTGATACGGAAGCATCCACAAGTGGGACACGCCAAGATGAAGAAAATGAGGAAGCGCACCAAGATGAACATCAACAACCTCTTTCTCCACCACGAAAAGAGAACAACAACGTCAACAATGAAGAAGTCCAAGAAGAAGCACAAGATGAAGAGGATGTTCCACCCCGACCCAAGCAAAAGCTTTCATGAGTTCGAGCAAGAATTGCTAAGGATCATCCCGTCGAGCAAATCTATAATGATATCCAAACCGGGAGAATAACTCGCTCTAAAACTCATTTAGCTAACTTTTGTGAACATTACTCATTCATCTCTAGCATTGAACCTATGAAGGTTGAAGAAGCATTGGAGGATCCGGACTGGATAAACACTATGCATGAAGAGCTACACAACTTTGAGAGAAATCAAGTGTGGACATTGGTCGAGAAGCCCGACAACAACCACAACATCATTGGTACCAAATGGGTGTTTCGCAACAAGCAAGATGGAGATGGACAAGTGGTTTGCAACAAAGCACGTCCCGTCGCACAAGGCTACACACAAGTTGAAGGTATGGACTATGGTGAGATATATGCTCCCGTTGCTAGACTTGAGTCCATTCGCATCTTACTTGCTTATGCTAATCACCATGATATCACCTTGTACCAAATGGACATTAAAAGTGCTTTTCTAAATGGCAAAATTGAGGAGGAAGTTTATGTTAAGCAACCTCCCGGCTTCGTCAATCCTAAGAAACCTAATCATGTTTACAAACTTCACAAAGCCCTTTATGGTCTTAAACAAGCTCCTAGAGCATGGTATAAATGCTTGACCAAGTTCCTTATTGAAAAAGGCTTTGAAATTGGTAAAATTGATTCTACTCTTTTTACTAAAAGGGTTAATGGAGAACTATTTGTGTGCCAAATTTATGTTGATGATATCATATTTGGTTCAACTAACCCTCATTTTAGTGAGAAGTTTGGAAAGCTAATGTCGGAGAAGTTTGAGATGTCTATGATGAGTGAACTCAAATTCTTTATTGGTTTGGAAATCAAGCAAACTAAGGAAGGTACCTTTGTCTCTCAAACGAAGTACACCAAGGACTTATTCAAGAAGTTCAATATGCAAGAATGCAAAGGTATGAATACACCCATGCCTACTAGTGGACATCTTGATTTGACCAAAGATGGTGAACCGGTTGATCAAAAGGTTTATCGCTCTATGATTGGTTCATTGTTATATATATGTGCCTCTCGTCCCGATATTATGCTAAGTGTGTGCATGTGTGCACGATATCAAGCTGCTCCTAAAGAGTGTCATCTTAAGGCTGTGAAAAGGATAGTGAGATACCTAATCCATACACCAAATTTTGGCATTTGGTATCCTAAGAGGTCCTCTTTTGATCTTGTTGGCTACTCCGATTCGGACTATGCAGGAGACAAGGTTGATAGAAAATCCACTTCGGGTACTTGTCAATTCCTTGGTAGATCTCTTGTGTCTTGGTCTTCCAAGAAACAAAACTCGGTATCCTTATCCACCGCCGAAGCGGAATACATTGTCCTTGGTTCATGTTGTGCTCAATTACTTTGGATGACCCAAACTCTTAAAGATTATGGGATATATGTGAAACATGTTCCATTGCTATGTGATAATGAAAGTGCTATTAAGATTGCTCACAATCCCGTGCAACATTCTCAAACTAAGCATATTGAAGTTCGTCATCATTTCATTTGAGATCATGTTGCAAAAGGGGACATTAACCTTAAGCATGTTCGCACCGATAAGCAATTGGCGGATATATTCACTAAACCACTTAATGAGAAAGTGTTTTGCAGGTTGAGAGGTGAATTGAACATCATTGATGCTTCAAACTTGGAGTAGGAACTCCATTTGATACATGCGAGGCATGAGCCTATGACTAATCCTCGATATTTATCTTATGATGCTATTCATATGTCTTGGATATATTTGTACCTTGCATGTTATCTAACCCGTGTAGGTACTTGGTTGAATCTACATCTATGAGATTGCAACTCACTCACATCTTGAGCAATCTCTACATCACCAAGTCTCTACACAATGGTGGTTGAAGACAAGGAAGCACAAAACCATTCAAACATATCCTTTGGCAAATTCTATGTTGAGTCTCATGATTGTCATTTTGGATACACAAGTGCTCTTCCTTGCAAAGCTAACCCATGTAGGTAGATGAACTCAAACTCCAAGTGGTGCTCCCAACCCTTGATGAACTACATCAACCTTGAGCAACCCACACAAGTTCAACTACAACACCACCACCCAAGGTATGTTATTCCATCTTAGAGAAGCTTTACTCCAAGTCATGAGCCAAAGCAACTCGACAAGATGTGAATACATCAAAAGGCTTAAACGAAAAATGGTAACCCCATTTTGAGCTTAAACGATGAGTATGACCTATGATCAAGTGCTCTCACTTGACTCCTAAGTCAATATACTCTAACATAGGTGACTTTGTCGCCGACCATCTCTAGATGAAGTTCTCGTGTGTCTCTCCGTGCTTTTATCTCTTGCATATTTGTTTCCCCTCATCTAGAACTTTTAGTTTCTTTTCTTTCCTTTTTGTTCTGCATTTTTTGCATCCAATTCATTGCAAATCTTTCAGTAAATTCCTTGCATATCCTTGTAAGATCTTACTTGTCTAGTGAGTTGAGGTGACAAGTGGTTTCACTCTAATGAACTCGGTCACACCCATTTGTTCTCTTCGGCCCAACCGAAATCTTTCGGTGCAACTGAAGCACACAACTCGGAGTCACCGATTCCACCACAGGAAAACCAACTTGCCACTTATTCCTGATTTCTGTTTGCTCCAGTTCCACTCAATGATTCTTGTCCTCTACCAGCATCATATTAGACATGCTGCTTTGCTCTGTGACTCGAGGACCAACCCATTTGTATCACATGTCCAGAAGAGCCCTTCTTGGAAATTGATGTCAAAGGGGGAGAGAGAGATCACATCAAAGCTTAATCCTTCCTATAGGGGGAGAAAGAGAGAATACTCAGGGGGAGAGAGTTTCTCAACTAGGAGAAAGTAATATCATCAAAGACCCCAGATGCTTGGTGTTCAAGAGGAGAGATGTCACATGTCTTTAAGAGGGGAAAGACATGTTTGGTTGCTTGCTTTAGCTCAAGCTCTGTTGTTTTTTTTTGTTGCTCTGATTTTCTGTTCCCTATCTTCTCCCAATATCCCATGCAGATTCAGGGGGAGCAAGACATCTAAGGGAAGGAAATCTCTGATTTTATTGCATATCTTTACCTTTGGGGACATGTCTATATCCAATGTGGTACTTAGTACTCACTCTACATGTCATCCCATTCTTGGTTCTCTTGTGGTTTCTCTTGCTTGCTCTGGTCAGTAGGTGTATCTATGTTATTTAACCTTGTTTGCGCAGGTTCATCCCATCCTAAGCCAACTCAAGACCACAAGGTAAGTATATGCATCATAGTCACGTGAATGAGAAGTTCTTGCTGATGTACATACTGTTTGCAAGAAGGACTCATGAGCATGAAGGTACATTTCTCACATTCACATCATTTGCTCTGATGCATATAGCCAAGATACATGTAACACATTGCTTACTCTGTCATGTTTACGCATTCACATGCTCCTATATTCAATATTCACATGATTGCATACATGTAGGGGGAGCCTATGCATGTTACATGTCTTTCCAAAGCTTTACTTGCTATTCTCTATATCTTTATCTAAAGCTTTGATGTATGTTGTCATCAATTACCAAAAGGGGGGAGATTGAAAGCACAAGTGCTCCTTGGGTGGTTTTGGTAATTAATGTCAACATATATCTTGTTGGACTAACACTTTTACCTAGTATGTTTCAGATAAGTTCAACAATGGAGTGGCATGGACTAGAGAATGTGGAACCCCTTCAAGATGCTATGGACAAAGGATTGGTTCAAGCTTCAAGATCAAGACTCTACATTTTCTATTTTAGTGATCCAAGATCACATTGAGTCTATAGGAAAAGCCAATACTATCAAGAGGGGATGAGGTGTTGCTTAATGGCTTGCTTGCTCAAAGTGCTTAGTGATATGCTCCAAAACCCTCAACTACCTTCCCACATCCACATATGACCTAAACCAAAAGTCAAACTCAGCCCCACTGATTCTATCTATCCGGCGCCACCGAGTTTCAGATGTCATAGCCACTGCCACAAACCCTAGCAAATCGGTTTCACCGATAGGGATCTCGGTCTCACCGAGATGGGATTGTAATCTCTCTGTGTATGTCCATTACCAAAATCGGTCTCACCGAGTTTGAGAAATCGGTACTACCGAGATTACAATGCAAACCCTCTGGTTAGCTTATTACCAAAATCGGTCCCACCGAGTTTGTGTAATCGGCCTCACCAAGTTTGCTTGACCAACTCTCTGGTTAGCTTATTACCAAAATCGGTCCCACCGAGTTTGTGTAATCGGTCACACCGAGATTACGTTATGCCCTAACCCTAACCATATCGGTCCTACCGAGTTTCATCTCAGTCCCACCAAAAATCCTAACGGTCACTAGGTTTGCTGAATCGGTCCGACCGAGTTTAACCATTCGGTCCCATCGAGTTTGGAAAATTGTGTGTAACGGTTAGATTTTGTGTGGAGTCTATATATACCCCTCCACCCACTCTTCATTCGTGGAGAGAGCCATCAGAACATACCTACACTTCCAATACACATTTTCTGAGAGAGAACCACCTACACTTGTGTTGAGGTCAAGATATTCCATTCCAACCATATGAATCTTGATCTCTAGCCTTCCTGTCGGTGTACTAAAGTAGGGGTACCTTAGTATCCCGAACTTGTGCACGGGCAGTCGCAGCGACCCGTGGCAAGGCTTGCTGGGCGACCGCCAAGACCCTCCGTGGTCCCTTTGGGGCCATTCAAGAACAAAGTATCCAAAGAGCAAAACAAGGCCCCGGCAAGAGGAGCTTGTCGGGAAGGAAACAAGACCCCGGCAAGAGGAGCTTGCCGGGAAGGAGACGGAACCCCGGCAAGAGGAGCTTGCCGGGAAGACCAACCAAAGCATCTCAAGAAGCTCGCTGTGGCGCACTGCGCGCCCCGACAAGGCCCGGTGAGCCACAAGCTCCCGGACGCGAGAAGACAACATCCGTGGCAAGGCGCTTGCCACGGCAAGCTACTACCCCGCAGCCCGCGCTCCAGCTCACCCACCAACATGTCGCCCTCGGACCATTCCTAGCGTACGTGGCAGGAGGCTGTGCAGCCAGGAGCATGTGGTGGCAAGCAGGCGCTGACAAGGAGCCATCGTGGCAAACGGTGGCGCCCCTGACGGTCCCTTTCCACCCCGTCTAGGTGACACAGACGGGCATTTAATGCCCTTGTCCCCTGCCGTCAGAGTTAGGTATATACGTTGATTGTAGGTGGTGGATCCAACTACCACCTCTTTTACATTTTTACCCCCACCTCTGTTGCCACCTGTCGGTGACCCCTTAGACATATAAAAGGAGGCCCATGCGCAACAGAGAACGGGGGAGGACGGCCATTCTCACGCTCGGTCTCGCCAGCTGCTTGAGTGTACTGTAGCACTCGCCGCTCCCGAGCAAGAACTCAATACAACCACCAAAGAAGGAGTAGGGTTTTACGCATCCGTGCGGCCCGAACCTGGGTAAATCGATCGTCTCGCTCGTGCATTCGCCTTGATCTGCTCTTTGTGCATCCACCGCCCCCTGCCGAATCGAAAGGGGCTCGGTCCACCAATCCCCATAGGTGTGCGAGGGACCAGCAACCCCCGACATCTTTGGCGCGCCAGGTAGGGGCTGCGTCGAGGTTGTGCGAACCTGATCCGGCGTTCGCGCGAGCCGAATCTTCATCGTCTTCATCAACATGCCGCCGAAGAAGAAGGCTTCGGAGGTAGCTACTCCGTCTGCGTCGAGCCCACTGTCGCCAGAGCGAACGGCTGGTGGAGTAGGCGCCGGCGGAAGAGCAAGCGCCGACGGGGAAACCCATGGCGCTGCCAGGTCCAAGGACCAGGCTGCGCCGCACGTCGGCGGCGCGGTCGCCTCCCACAATGACCGTGCGCACTCCAAGACCTCGGCATCCGTACACGCACCGCGCCCGTCCCAGGAGGCGCGGGACCAGCGGCGTCATGGTACCCACGGTACCATACGTCTGCTGGGCCAAGATCAAGCTAGCGGATTCTGGAGTGCTCAGGACCAGCATGCACGCCAACATGCTGGCGCGAGCGTGGCGCGGTCGCTTGGGCGAGATGTCGCTCCTTCTGACGCAGTTAGAAGTCCGAGCATATCTCGCTCCTCGCACCATTCGCCGCCGCCGCCCGCCTCTCCGGCAGAGGCTTTGGCGCGGAGCTGCCGGTGGTTCTTTGGTCGATCAGAATGACGCCAAATCGAGCCGCCGGCCAGACACCCTTCGCTCTAGTCTATGGAGCGGAGGCAGTTATCCCCACGGAACTCGTATACGGGTCACCTCAAGTGCTCGCTTATGATGAGCTCGAGCAAGAGCGGCTGCGGCAAGATGACGCGCTGCTCCTTGAGGAATACCGTCTTCAGGCTGCTGTGCGAGCCGCTCGCTACCAGCAAGCTTTGCGCCGCTTCCATAGCCGCAAAGTTAACGCCAGAAGTTTCGAGGAAGGCGACCTTGTTTCTTTGGCGTGATCAGTCCGCCAAGATTTCCAACAAGTTGACGCCGAAGTGGGAAGGCCCTTACCGGGTGAAGCGAGTCACCAGGCTTGGCGTAGTCCGCCTTGGGACCGAAGATGGTGTACCAGTGAGAAACTCCTGGAATATTGCGCATCTTCGCAAGCTTTGCCCGTGAGGCGCGGTTGTCGGACCCTGTCCGGCAACCACCCATTTGTACAAGTCTTGCCGCTGTTGCATGTAATCCTTCGTACAAAGCCGGGCGCAGACCCCGTGCATAAAGATTATGTGCCCAGCACATACCCCGGGAAGGCAAACAACAGAAAAAGATAAGTGCCAAAGTTTGAGCAATCAGATTTCCTCTAAGTTTTTAAGTTATTTTCCTTGAACGCCCATGCTTTGTATGGGAAACCTGGGCGCGGAGGAGCCGACTCGTAGCTAGTTGCGCCCTTACTATTGTTCCGAGTCTGCTCAACAACTTAAGTGAGCTGCAACTAGCTCTGCGACAAGGTTTCTTGTCGGCCGCAGCACCACCCACAGATCGCTGACGTTCCGCACTCAGCACTCGCGGCAAGCGTGCCCGCGCTGGCAAGTTCCCTATATGTGCAGGGTAAAAACATACAAAGGAAGGAGTCAAGTAAAGGAAATAACATAGCAATTAAATTTATAGAGTTATCTTCCCTCTTGCGATCGTCCCTTGTATGGAAAACCTGTGCGCGGAGGAACCAACTCGTACCTAGTCGCGCCCTTACTGTTGTTTCGAGTCCGCTCAACAACTTAAGTGAGCTGCGACTAGCTCAGCGACAAGGTTTCTTGTCGGCTGCGGCACCGCCGGCAGGGAACCAACTCGTAGCTAGTTGCCTTACTGTCATTTCGAGTCCGCTCAATGACTTAAGTAAGCTGCGACTAGCTCCGCGACGAGGTTTCCTGTCAGTTGCAGCACCGCCGGCAGGCTGCTAAAGTTCCGCTGCTGATGTTCCACACTCAGCGCTCACGGCAAAGGTGCCCGCACCGGCAAGTTCCCTAAAAGCGTAGGGTAAAAACATACAAGGGGGGGAAGCAAGTAGAGGAAATAACATAGCAATTACTACCCAAGATAGAAGTATATTACAGAATAACTTGTCGCAGCTCTAACAGACTGTTTTCCATAACATGATTGACAGCGACAAGGAAAGAAGAAGATAAATGGCCTAGTCTACACGGTCGCCTTTGACCCTCCTGATTCCGCTCACCTTGTCCACGGTAGGTGCGACAAGGGCCTTGAGCTCCTCCAGGTCAGCATCTGGCGGCAGGCTTCGGAGGACGTTGTTGAGGCGGAGGCCTGGGTTGCGGAAGGCCACCTTCATCAGCACCTTCTGGAGAGCTCCCGCGCAGCTCTTGCGCGAATCGTCGGCAAGCTGCTTTGGGAACTGCTCCCGGACTCGCTGGAGCGCCGTCGCCACGCCTTTGAAGAACAGAGTAAGCTTGGCGCTGGGTTGGAGGTTCTCGTCGGAGGAGTACGCGAGATTCACCGTCCCCAACTGCGCCAGCTCCTTGTCGACATCCGTGGCGACGTCCACCAGACCCTCCATCCAGTGCTCCATATCCTCTGACAAAGTCTTCCGGGCGGCGGCGGCCTTCGCCAGCAGCACCTTGCCGGCCTTGACCTCCTCCTTCAGGGCTGTCTCCCGCTCGTTGGCGCCGTCCAGAGATTTGGCCAGGGCTGCCAGCTTCACTTCGAGATCGGCGTTGGAGTTCTTGGCGGCGTCCAGTTCCTTGCCCTTCTTGGCGAAAAGGGCCTGCAGCTCCGAATAGCTGTTGGCGTCCCTCTCACGCTCGAGCTTGAGCGCGGCAAGCTCGTCACCGCTCGCCTTGAGGTCCGCCTCCAGCTGCGTCGCCTTCAGCTCTAGCTCAGCCTTGGCGGCCTCGGCAGCTGCGGCGGCGTCTTCGGCCTGCTTGACGGCTCCGCCAACTGCCCACTCGCGCGCGGCAAGTTCCTCCTCGTGGCTGTCGAGGTTGACCTTCCGCTGCGTCAAGTCACCTTCCTGCGAAGACAACTTCTCCGCGGCAAGCCGTTGGCGCTCTTCGACGTCGGCCTTCTCGAGGAGGAAGGCCTGCTGTGCTTCGGCGAGTTGCTCCCGCTCCCTCGCCAAGGAGCGGAGAGCTTCCTGATTGGTGCTTCGGAGCTCTTCTGCGCGCTTCTCGATGTCGGCGCCAGCCTTTGCCACGAGCGCTTCGCGGGACTCCAGCTTGGCCTCCCGGGTGCCATAGAGTGCTACTAGCTTCCGCAGCAGGCGCTCCTCTTCAGGATCGCCGCTGCTGCTGCTTGGCGCGTCAACCAGCTTCAGCCCGGCAGAGGCAAGCACCTCTCCGTCCAGTGTCTCCCCCTTGATCGGCGCCCTGGAGCTTGACGCCCAGGGGAGGCTGATGAAGATGTTCTCGCCGACCTTCAGGTAGATGCCAGGCTGGGGCTCTTCGGAGCCTGCCGCGGCGGCAGCGGCGGAGGAGTCAGTGGTCGGAGCAGCGCCTGGCGCTCTTGTGGCCTCTGGGTCATCAGTACGACCGCCAGACTCCCCGCCCGCCTCCGCGGCGACAGCCCTGGCGGCCTCCTCGCTAGCGCCGGCTGCTTCCTCGGCGGCGGCCTCCGTCTCCATCAGCTTTGCGGCAGACAGATCTGATGGCTGGAAAAGGGGAGAAGATTCAAGCAAGATTCGAGCAAAATCCAAGAGGAAGATCAAGAAGCCGAAGAAGCCAAGGGGAGTTTGGAAGCAAGGAAGTTACCTGTGCCAGGGCCTGCCGCTGCGGTCTCCGTCGCCGGGGGATCGCTGGCGCGGTCCCTTGCCGGAGATCCTTGCCGTGCCGGGGGCTCCTCCCTTGCCGGAGTCTCCTCCCTCGCCGGGGGCTCCTCCCTTGCCGGAGTCCCTTCCCTTGCCGGGGGCTCCTCCCTTGTCGGAGCCTCCTCCCTCGCCGGAGAGCTCTCCCTTGCCGGAGACCTCTCCCTCGTCGGAGGACTCTCCCTTGACGCTTCGGGGGCTGTCTCCGGGCTCCCCTGGTGAGGCTACTCTGCTCCTACACAAGTCGACAAACAAGTATCAGCATAGCAAGGATCTTCGTGCGCGCCCAACAGCGGGAAGTAAACAAAACACTTACGCTGGGGGGCTGCTCTGAAGATCAGCCGCCGGGTCCGACAGGTTCATCTCGGGCACGTCCCCTGTTGATGCAGTGGGTTCGTCCTCGATGACGATCACCGGCACCCTAGCCCTCTTCGCCGCCCTCTGCGCCAGAGTCCTGAAAAGGAAGAGATGCAGAGGAAGGCAAGTGAGAAACAAGGCAAGACAAAAACAGCGGAAATCAAAGAATTACAAGTACAATGAGAAGAACTTACTCCTCCTCTTCTTCCTCATCGGAGCTAAACGCGGAGAAGTCAAAATCCGGCCCGCGGTTGGCGCGGGAAGGTGGAGTGGTAGGCTCCCTCGGCCGCTTGGCGGGAGCAGAAGCGGCAGTCCGGGAAGACCCCTCTCCTGTCGAAGCAGCGGCATGGGGCGCTCCCGCGGCAACAGTGCTTGCCGCGGTGGAGCGCGTCGTGCGGCACAGCGACTGCTGGCCCGCCTGCTGCCTCGCTACATCCCCGACCTTGCGGAGACGCCTTCTCGGTGGAGACGGAGGCGCAGCCGGCGGCGGGCTGTCGGAAGACGAAGTGGAGGAAGAGTCGATCTCCAGCGAGTCGCTCGCATCCGCGACAGGCTCGCTCGGCTCGGCGCCGCTCCCGGCAAGATCTTCCTTGCCGGCAAGTTCCTCTTGCCGGGCGAGCTCTTTCTTGCCGAGGAACTCGTCTCGCTCGGCACGGGTTTTCTCCTCTTCTGCCGCCGCTTCCTCTAGAGTAAACCCAAATTCGCCTGCCGCAGCGGCTGCCGCTGCCTCTTCCAACCTGGTGGCTATGTACGCCAGCTCCGCCTCGGTGGTGTCACGGATGAGGCCGTCCTTCTCATCGGCACGGATCGGCACTTCCACCAGGTCGTCGAAGAACTGCTGCACAACCTCGGCTTCGGGCTCTTGCCAAGTTGGCTCGATTCCGTGCGAATCGCACAACGGCATCATCGCCCGGATGCGGTCAAGCGTAGAGTTGTTGCACAAAGGGACGACGCCCTGCGGCAGCCTGAAGACTTCGGGGTGATCCGAATCGTATTTGAAGAGCTCCTGCAGCATGCTAGTGTGCTCGAGGACAGTGAAATTATAGTTGAGGCCTGGGCGCAGCCTCATAATGTCCGCCGTGTTCTTGAACTCCCAGGCAGGCCTTCCCCGTTCCTGTAGTGGGGCAATGCGGCGGCGAAGGAACTCTGCGCCGACAGCGCCTACGGTGAGTCCGGCAAGCCTAAGGCGTCGGATCCTGGTGACGGCAATCGTCAGCTTGCTGTCTTCCGGGGCCAAGTCGCTCCAGTCATTGCTGCGCACTGCTGCTGCTTGGCGCCGGACGGTGAATGACTGCGAGCTCTCCTCGATAATCCAGCACGAATCTGCTCTCCACTCCTCCCACTTGCCGCGGAACTCCCCCTCTAGATAAGATTCCTTCTTGCCGGCTCTTGAGACCCAGGCGATTCCGCCGGACAGAGTCTCTCCTCTCTCTACTCGAGGGATAAAGAAATGGCGGAAGAGAGCTACACTAGGGTGGACTCCGACAAAGTTGGGGGTGAAGTC
This sequence comes from Triticum monococcum, assembly GCA_034509565.1. Lineage (NCBI taxonomy): Eukaryota > Viridiplantae > Streptophyta > Magnoliopsida > Poales > Poaceae > Triticum > Triticum monococcum. Next base: position 196,293,362 of record CM067841.1, read on the forward strand.
AAGGAGGTAGAAGCCATATGTGTTCATAATATCACAGAAGAACACAGAAAAGGGCGGGAAGAGCCCGCAGTAGAAGAACACAGCAAAGAAAGGGTACCCGTCCGGAGCCTTCGTGTGGGCTTCAGCCGGGAGCACCCTGGTCCGCGGGTGAGCTCGCGTCTCCGCCGACCAGAACAGGTAATACCGCTCCCGCAACGCCTTCGCGCCGAGCTTGGGGGGAAAGATGGCTCGCTCCTTCCACATCGTCGCGAGCCGCTGTGCCTCGGTCGACTTCATCGCTTTCCCCTTGTCGCCCTTCGGAGCCATGGCGAAGGTGGTGGAGGAGGCCGACGGTGGTGGTGGTGCTGGTGGCAATGGGGGGAGCAAGGCACTGCTCTCTTGTTGCTCTGAGAAGACGGGGAGCGGCGGAGGTTTTGAGATTGGAAGCAGCAACGGGCGGACGGTGTCGTACCCCTGTTTCCTCTGCTTATAAAGAGGGGAGGGGGGGCGGACGTTTCGCCGCCACGAATAAACAACTACCCACGATTCCACCCACCACGCCTCCACGCCTCCCTCCGTTTACGGGGGGGCGCGCCAACCGTCCCCTTTTACCGCGACGTGACGCATGCGCGCGGGGCGCAGCCCCGCGCACGACGTCCACGTCACGCACGGCGCCGCATTCGACGCGTGCCGTTTGGGGAGGGCGCGGTGGGTGCGGAATCAGATGCGGCGTGCCCAGGCCGCGCGTGCCCATGCACTGTTCTGGGCCTGGCCCAACAGCGCTCGGCACCGTGTATGGCCCAGGCCCGGGGGCTCCTGTCGGTGTACTAAAGTAGGGGTACCTTAGTATCCCGAACTTGTGCACGGGCAGTCGCAGTGACCCGCGGCAAGGCTTGCCGGGCGACCGCCAAGACCCTCCGTGGTCCCTTTGGGGCCATTCAAGAACAAAGTATCCAAAGAGCAAAACAAGGCCCCGGCAAGAGGAGCTTGCCGGGAAGGAAACAAGACCCCGGCAAGAGGAGCTTGCCGGGAAGGAGACGAAACCCCGGCAAGAGGAGCTTGCCGGGAAGACCAACCAAAGCATCTCAAGAAGCTCGCTGCGGCGCACTGCGCGCCCCGACAAGGCCCGGTGAGTGACAAGCTCCCGGACACGACAAGACAACATCCGCGGCAAGGCGCTTGCCGCGGCAAGCTACTACCCCGCAGCCCGCGCTCCAGCTCACCCACCAACGTGTCGCCCTGGGACCATTCCTGGCGTACGTGGCGGGAGGCTGTGCAGCCGGGAGCATGCGGTGGCAAGCAGGCGCTGATAAGGAGCCACCATGGCAAACGGTGGCGCCCCTGACGGTCCCTTTCCGCCCCGTCTAGGTGACACAGACGGGCATTTAATGCCCTTGTCCCCTGCCGTCAGAGTTAGGTATGATACGTCTGTTGTAGGCGGTGGATCCAACTACCACCTCTTTTACATTTTTACCCCCACCTCTGTTGCCACCTGTCGGTGACCCCTTAGACATATAAAAGGAGGCCCATGCGCAACAGAGAATGGGGGAGGACGGCCATTCTCACGCTCGGTCTCGCCAGCTGCTTGAGTGTACTGTAGCACTCGCCGCTCCCGAGCAAGAACTCAATACAACCACCAAAGCAGGAGTAGGGTTTTACGCATCCGTGCGGCCCGAACCTGGGTAAATCGATCGTCTCGCTGGTGCGTTCGCCTCGATCTGCTCTTTGTGCATCCACCGCCCCCTGCCGAACCGAAAGGGGCTCGGTCCGCCGATCCCCATAGGTGTGCGAGGGACCAGCAACCCCCGACACTTCCCCAAGTTGCTTTCCACTCAAATCTTATTTCCACCAAATCCAAATCCTGTGAGAGAGAGTTGAGTGTTGGGGAGACTATCATTTGAAGCACAAGAGCAAGGAGTTCATCATCAACACACCATTTGTTACTTCTTGGAGAGTGGTGTCTCCTAGATTGGCTAGGTGTCACTTGGGAGCCTCCAACAAGATTGTGGAGTTGAACCAAGGAGTTTGTAAGGGCAAGGAGATAGCCTACTTCATGAAGATCTACCGCCAGTGAGGCAAGTCCTTCGTGGGCGACGGCCGTGATGGAACAGACAAGGTTGCTTCTTCGTGGACCCTTCGTGGGTGGAGCCCTCCGTGGACTCACGCAACCGTTACCCTCCGTGGGTTGAAGTCTCCGTCAACGTGGATGTACGATAGCACCACCTATCGGAACCACGACAAAAACATTCGTGTCTCCAATTGCGTTTGAATACTCCAAACCCTTCTCTTCACATTCTTGCAAGTTGCATGCTTTACTTTCCGCTGCTCATATACTCATTGCATGCTTGCTTGATATGTATTGTGTTTGTTAAACTTGTGCTTAAACTCCACTTAAACTTAAGAATATTAAAAACTGCAACTTTTGGCACTTTGTGTCTAATCACCCCCCCCCCCTCTAGACACCTCTTCCCGATCCTTTCAGTAGTCTTTAGAACAAATGTCATGGGGATGGTCGTTATCTCCTCCTGGCGTGGGGTCTCCCATGAATACTCATAGCTTCCTTGTCAGGTCATCATTCCTCTCCACTAGTATTGTGATTTCCTCCTCGTATCCAGTGCGTGTAGACTTGAGTTCCTCTTCTAGCTCCATGTTCCTAGTCATCAACTTCTTCAAATCTATCATGCTGGCGCACATCTGGTTCTCCTATCGACGAATGTGCTGGTTTAACTCCTGGATGAAAGCTGCAATGGACCTGTCCTTCCTGGTGCTGATCATCTCCCATTGCTCATTTCGCCGCCCACATATCTGCTAGATAGTGTCCTTAAGATCCTTGTGATAAACTTCACCGATGTGTCCCATGGCGGTGTGGGCTGCCATGCTCTTACCTAGACTCCAGGTTGATGCATCAAAGGAAAACTCTATGGGCTCAGTGACTGGCGCGAATGTCCTTCCTGGAACTTGAACTCAAATCATCCAACGCTCCTCTTCTGATAAAGTGGCGGTGTAGGTACCGGTGAAGCTTGGTATTCCAATGTTCAGGTACCTAGTGACTTCCTTCAAGTGGCGTCCAAAAGGTGTGTCTTCATTCAGTTGTGCAAACTTGTTCCTTGAGTCTGCCATCCTATAGAGTAGAAAATGGAGAGGAGTCAGAAATGAGTAGAGAAGAGTGACCTATGGCTCATCTTAGTGGTCGTGTCCTACAATCAGTGTGTGCTCTGATACCATCTTGTAGCGATCTGACCTTAGGCGGTCAAATATCTGTGTATAAGTGTCATGCCTGGATAGGTAATGCTGAACACACAGTACTTGAAGGATTTATAACAAAGTTCAATCACACACTTATTACATCGAATGTCTCGGAAGAGAACTTATTACAATAAATATGGCTTAAGGCCATCTAAATAAGATAACAGCGGAAGGCTTGGAAGATAAAGTGAGTCCATCAACTCCAACGACATAGCTGAGTGCACGACAACGACCTAGCGCACCTTACTCTTCGTCTGAAAAGTCTGTAACATGATATGTTGCAGCCCGAAACGGGTCAGCACATGGAATATGCTGGCAAGATAACACATTAGAGCAATGAACAAGTAAATGTTATCACTACATGCATATGAGGCTGGTGGAGGCTCTATGGTTATAATGTTTTGCGAAAAGCCAATTTTCCCTACATCAAAGGAATATATTTTGTTTAACTATCATGGTAGATGTTAAACATTAATAAGGTTCCTCCAACTCAATCCCAATTAAGAAGTATTAAACCCAAGAAATTAATTTAGAGTGATGAGATCAACATGATAATCCAAGAACCAGATACTCAAGATGTCCATAACCGGGGACACGGATAACCATGATTAGTTTGTACACTCTGCATAGGTTTGCGCACTTTTCCCCACAAGACTCGACCTCCTCCATTGGATTTCTCACACTACATGGTGTTTGAGAAATGGATGACCGAGACACAGTCTTTCAGGAGCATTAACTCTAACCCTGGGTAGACAGTACCAACCTACATCCCCTACATCTGCTAGCCTACCATTGGAAGAGGTCATGCAACTTACTCAACTATGCTAGAGCCCATAATAGCTTATGGCTACACACGGAAGTTTCTAGCATGAATAATCTTATCATCCCTTTGAGCCTGGGTGGCGAACCATAGGATGATCACACAGGTACTCCGGGATATCCTAGGACAACACTGGATTCTCCAGGTGCCCGCAACCAATTCACCCAGATGTGTATTTAAGTAGCCACCTTAAGTTAACCATTAATTAACAATCTCACATCTGTCATCGATACACTCAAACCCAAACCACGTCTATGAGCATAGCATGGTAGTATAAGCATAACGTAGAAGTAACTCCCAGCGTTTGATAATAAAACAGGTGATAGGTTCTACCTCATCATCTACTTCCCAATACCCACAAATTAATCACAACCTAATCATGCAGTGTTTGAGGATTGTAACTAATGCATAAAAACTGGGTATGAGAAGAGTATGATTAATGTGTTACTTGCCTTGCTGATGATCCGCAAACCCTAGAGACTCGTAGTAGCACGCTGCGCACTCCGGGTATTCTATCGCAAACAAACAATAGCATACATAAGCACTCAAGCATAGATGCAAGGGTAAAACTTCAAATAAGAAGATCCAAACTAAAAGTTCAACTGAACAGACTTGATTTGCAAAAAGAATCAATCGAATCGGAGCTAGGGAACTGAAACTACGATCAAAAGAACTTTGAAATCAAATATGCTTGAAACCAAATATTAAATTGTCAAAACCTTGTTCAAGTTGATTAAACATAAAGAGGGGCTCGAAACGAAGATTTTGGCATTGGTTACACTAGATTTGGACGAACGGTTAAAAAGTTGCGAGGGTTTGAAGATCAGGGGCTAATCTGCGATAAAAGTAATCGCGGATAGGTCCCTGGCAGAAAAGAAAAATAAAAAAGAAACAACTACGGCGTGAACGTTCATTAACAGAGACGAACGGGCGAACGCGTTCATTAAGAATGAACTAACAAGCGAACGCTCTCTAAATAACGAAACTGGAAAGAACCGAATATAAAAAAACAATCTAGGGTTTTATATAAAACCGGCGGTTTTACCTAAACCAAAAAAAAACTAAACCGACGAGAACCGACTGCGGATCTGGCGGTGGCAGCTGGCTCCAGCGAGGCGGCGGCGGCTCTGGCGAAGGCGGCGGTGGGCGGCGGCGAGGCGAGGCGCGGCGCGGCGGCGGTGGCTGGCGGGCTGGTGGGCTGGGGCGCGGTGGGGCGGCGGCTTATAAAGCGTGGGCGCGGAGAGAGTCCGGGTCGCCCATGGCCCAAAGGTCGGTTCACTTTTTTTTAAATGGGCGGAGTAAATAAATAAAAATAAATATCAAACGGAGTCCAAAAATTCCAAAATAAATTTTCACGATCCTCTAATAATATTTAGGACAAGGTGAACAATTTTCCCGGACATAAATGTAATTTAAAAAACAGTTTTCCTAATTTAATTAAATAACTCCGAATAAAAACCAAATAAAAATCAATAAAACAATAATTTGATTTTTAATGTTTTCCCTCCAATATATCTTTTATTTTGGAGAAGTCATTTTATCTCCTCTCTTTTATTTTTATTATGAAATATATCAAAGAGAAAAATTATTAAAAATCAATATGATCCTATTTTCAATATTTGAGAAAATTCAAATACGAAAATAAACGAAATCCCCAACTCTCTCCGTGGGTCCTTGAGTTGCTTAGAATTTCTAGGATCACAGCGGAAATGCAAGAAAGTATGATATGCATATGATGTCCTAAGTATAACATTCCAAATTGAAAATTTGGGATGTTACAATTCGCTTGAGGACAAGCGAGGTCTAAGCTTGGGGGAGTTGATACGTCCATTTTGGATCATGTTTTCCTGCTGTTATTTATAATGTTTTTATGCATAATAATACTTTATGGAGTAATTCTAATGTCTTTTCTCTCATAATATGCAAGGTTTACACAAAGAGGGAGAATGCCTGTAGCTGGAATTCTGGACCTGAAAAAGCTACGCCAGAGTTACCTATTTTACATCTCCAAATGAGCTAAAAATTTACAGAGAATTGATTTGGAATATATAAAAAATACTAGAGAAAATAACTACCGGCGGGGGGGCCACCTGGTGAGCACAAGACACCAGGGCGCGCCAGGCCCCCCAGGCGCGCCCTGGTGGGTTGTGCTCATCCCAGCCCACCTTCGATGCCCATCTTCTATAGCTATATAGGTCATTTTGACCTAGAAAAAATAAGGAAGGGACTTTTGGGACGGAGCGCCACCGTCTCGAGGCGGAACTTGGGTAGGAGCACTTTTGTCGTCCAGCGGAGTGATTCCGTCGGGGGAACTTTCCTCCCGGAGGGGGAAATTGAAGCCATCATCACCAACAACCCTCTCATCTTTGGGAGGCCAATCTCCATCAACATCTTCAACAGCACCATTTCCTCTAAAATCCAAGTTCATCTCTTGTGTTCAATCTTTGTACCGGAACCTCAGATTGGTACCGGTGGATGACTAGTAGTGTTGATTACATCTTGTAGTTGATTACTATATGGTTTATTTGGTGGAAGATTGTATGTTCAGATCCATTATGCTATTCAATACCCCTCTGATATTGAGCATGCTTATCATTTGTGAGTAGTTACTTTTTTTCTTGAGGTCACGGGAGAAATTTTGTTGCAAGTAATCATGTGAACTTGATATGTGTTCGATATTTTGATGATATGTATGTTGTGATTCCCTTAGTGGTGTCATGTGAATGTCTACTACATGGAAATTCACAATATTTGGGCCTAAGGGAATGCATTGTGTAGTAGTTATTGGATGATGGTTTGCTAGAGTGACAAAAGCTTAACCCTAGTTTATTCGCTACTTCGTAAGGGACCGATTTGGATCCAAATGTTTAATGCTATGGTTAGATTTTACCTTAATATTTTTCTCGTAGTTGTGGATGCTTGCGAGGGGGTTAATCATAAGTGGGAGGTTTGTTCAAGTAAGAACAACACCCAAGCACCAGTTCACCAACATATCAAATTATCAAAGTAGCGAACACGAAACAAACCAACATGATGAAAGTGACTAGATGAAATACTCGTGTACCCTCAAGAACGCTTTGCTTATTATAAGAGACCGTTTTGGTCTGTCCTTTGCCACAAAAGGATTGGGCTACCTTTCTGCACTTTATTTACCGTTGTCGTTACTTGCTCGTTACAAATTATCTTGCTATCAAAGTACATGTTATCGACAATTTCAGTGCATGCAGAAATTACCTTGTTGAAAACCACTTGTCATTTCCTTCTACTCCTCGTTGGGTTCGACACTCTTACTTATCGAAGGGACTATGATTGACCCCCTATACTTGTGGGTCATCACATAGTAGTACTTTGCTTCGACGGCTAATAAACTTTTGCAATAAGTATGTGAGTTATTTATGACTAATGTGAGTCCATGGATTATACGCACTCTCACCTTTCCGCAATTTGCTAGCCTCTTCATTACTGTGCATTGCCCTTTCTCACCTTGAGATGTGGTGCAAACTTCGCCGGTGCATCCAAACCCAGTGGTATCATACGCTTTATCACACATAAGCCTCCTTATATCTCCCTCAAAACAGCCACCATACCTACCTATTATGGCATTTCCATAGCCATTCCGACATATTTGTGATGCAACTTCCACCATTTAGTTTTATTATGACACACATTATCATTGTCATATTGCTTTGCATGATCATATAGCTGACATAGTATTTGCGGCTCAGCCATTGTTCATCATTTTTTATACATGTTATGCCAGATCATTGCACATCCTGGTACACCGCCGAGGCATTCATATAGAGTCATATTTCGTTCTAGTATTGAGTTGTAATTTTCTTTCGAGTTGTAAGTAAATAGAAGTGTGATGATCATTATATTCATTAGCATTGTCGCAAGTGAGGAGATAAAAAATAGAGGCAAAAAAGAGCCCAAAAAAAGAAGGCCAAAAAGAGCCCAACAAAAAAAGAGGAAAAAATAAGAGAAAATGAGAGAAGGGGCAATGTTACTATGCTTTCAACAATTGTGCTTGAAAGTCGCACCATGTTTTTCATATAGGGAGTCTCCTATGGTTTGTTTTCATATAACTAGTGGGAATTTTTTACATTATAAGAACTTGGCTTGTATATTCCAATGGTGGGCTTCCTCAAACGCCCGAGGTCTTCATGAGCAAGCAAGTTGGATGCACACCCACTTAGTTTTATTTTTGAGCTTTCATACACTTATAGCTCTTAGTGCATCTGTTGCATGACAATCCCTACTCCTTGCATTGACATCAATTGACGGGCATCTCCATAGCCCATTGATTAGCCTTTTCAATGTGAGACTTTCTTATTTTTTGTCTTCTCCACACCACCTCCAACATCATACTCTATTCCACCCATAGTGCTATATCCATGGCTTGCGCTCCTGTATTGCGTGAGAGTTGAAAAAGCTGAAGCGCGTTAAAAGTATGAACCAATTTCTTGGCTTTTCATCGGGGTTGTGCATGATAAATACTTTGTGTTAAGAACATGGAGTGTAACACCCACAATGCGGCTATATTTCCCATGTGTCAGGGCATGACTTAGAGGCATAACCGCATGGTAGGCATGTCGCAAGAGGGGTAATCTTTACACATCCCATGTACTGAATAAGAAAAGGATAAAGAGCTGGCTTACAATCGCCACTTCACACAATACATAAATATATCATACATCATCTAGAATACAATCAAGGTCCGACTATGGAACCAAAATAAAGAAAGACAACACCAAATGCGAGATCCCCGATCTCCCCAACTGGGCTCCTCTACTGATCATCCGAAAAAGAAACATAGTAAAGGCCCGAATCCTCGTCAAACTCCCACTTGAGTTCGGTAGCATCCCCTGCACTGGCATCATCGGCACCTGCATCTGTTTTGGAAGTATCTGTGAGTCACGGGGACTCTGCAATCTCACGCCCTCGCAATCAAGACTATTTAAGCTTAAAGGTAGGAAGAGGGTAGTGAGGTGGAGCTGCATCAAGCACTAGCATATATGGTGGCTAAATTACGCAAAAGAGAGCGAGAAGAGAAGCAAAGCACGGTCGAGAAGCTATAAAGTGATCAAGAAGTGATCCTGAAGCTACGTACATTCAAGCATAACACAAGACTGTGTTCTCTACCCGGACTCCGCCGAAAAGAGACCATCACGGCTACACACGCGGTTGATTCATTTTAATTAAGTTAAGTTTCAAGTTCTATACAACCGGACCTTAACAAATTCCCATCTGCCCATAACCGCAGGCATGGCTTTCAAAAGTTCAAAACCCTGCAGGGGTGTCCCAACTTAGCCCATCAAAAGCTCTCATGGTCAACGAAGGATATTCCTTCTCCCGGGAAGACCCGATCAGTCTCGAAATCCCGATTACAAGACATTTCGACAATGGTAAAACAAGACCAGCAAAGCCACCCGATGTGCCGACAAATCCCGATAGGAGTCGCACGTATCTCGTTCTCAGGGCAACACCGGATGAGACTAGCTATGATTAAAACCAAACCTCAAGTTTCCCTGAGGTGGCCCCGCAGGCAGCTCCGTTCGGACCAACACTCAGAGGAGCACTGGCCCGGGGGGGGTTTAAAATAAAGATGACCCTTGAGTCTGCAGAACCCAAGGGAAGGTATATGGTGGTAGGTAGGCAAATGGTAAAACCAAGGTTGGGCCTTGCTGGAGGAGTTTTATTCAAAGAAAACTGTCAAGGGGTTCCCATAACACCCAACCGTGTAAGGAACGCAAAATCAAGGAACATAACACCGGTATGACGGAAACTAGGGCGGCAAGAGTGGAACAAAACACCAGGCATAAGGCCGAGCTGTCCACCCTTTACCAAGTATATAGATGCATTAAAGTAAATAAGAGATAATAATGATATCCCAACAATACCCATGTTCCAACATGGAACAAACTCCAACTTCACCTGCAACTAGCAACGCTATAGGAGGGGCTGAGCAAAGCGGTAACATAGCCAAACAACGGTTTGCTAGGAAAGGTGGGTTAGAGGCTTGACATGGCTATATGGGAGGCATGATAAAGCAAGTGGTAGGTATCGCGGCATAGCAATAGAGCGAACAACTAGCAAGCAAAGATAGAAGTGATTTCGAGGGTATGATCATCTTGCCTTCAAAGTTCTCAGAGTTGACGAAAGCTTGATCCTCGTTAGCAAACTCAACGGGTTCCTCGATCACGTACTCATCTCCCGGCTCTACCCAAAGCAAGAACACAAGCAAAGGACCCACAATCAATCACGGTGCAATGTGCAAGCAACATGATGCAAAGCATGGCATGATATGCGAGATGTGATATGCAATGCATATGCGTGCTCCGGAAGGAAAAAGATGAACAAGGCATCAACTTGGCAACAATTGTGCCGCTGGAAAGATGAGTTGATTTCGGTCGAAATCGATATAAAGATCACCGGAATCGGATGCACGGTTTGCAAATGACAAGCAAAACAAGAAAAGCACAAATCTGTGATTAACAGTACGATGCCATCTAGAATGCATCAAGAAACTAAGCTACTGCACTCCAACATAACAACAACGCACATGGCAGTGATCTACTCAGGATGCTTCACAAAACATAAACACTGAGCTACGGCTAAATCACACAAGAGCAAGTTCAAACAAGCATGGTAAAAGTGAAAAAGATATCAGCTTCACAGACTTGGTGAAAATACTAACATGCCAGGAATAACATCAGGAAGCAATGTTTAGAGCAAGCTAACAACATGCTGCATTAACATATCATAGCAAACAAAGGCATGGCATGATTCTACTAAATGCATAGATCCAAGGTCCCTTACTGACCATGAGCCAAAAAGGCAAAGAAGATTTTATGGCACCCATGTAAACATAGCAAGTTTTATTAACAAATTCGGACTTAGCAGAAAACTGAGCATGGCATAAACAGAGTTATGAAGGCATCTTTGCGAGCTCGATTCACTCATCACAAAGCCTTGCGTGACAAAACAAGCATAGCATCAGCGACAAGACATGTTCATGAAGCTAACCAAGGCAAGAGAAAGTTCATAGCTTGCATGGATCAACTACAACAACCATCGCAAAATTGATTAACATGTAAATAATCTGCCAGGAACATTTTATAGCAACAGTAGAGCAAGATTGAGACATGCTAGGGCATAATTGCAAACAGGGCCATGGATGGATAGAGCATAACCATATGTCCAAATCATCCTTACTAAAACAACTCAAAACAAGCATGTAACTCACTATAGAATCTAGTTTACATGGCAAAAAAATAACAGCAGACCAAGGACTTCGCAAAATCCCAAGTCCCTGAAATCAGCAATATCACGAAGGCTACTTTGCATGCTTGTGATAGTCACCACATTGATCAAAAAAATACATGGCAAGCACCCCTGTAAAGACGGCATGGCATAGATCAAAACACATGCAGAGCTCATGCCCATATGATGCACACAACAAATGTGACAAAAATGACAAATCAACATAATCTGCTAAGTAACAGGAGCAAACATTTTATAGCACTCTTTCATCAACGATTTGGGGATCAAGATGGACTCAAACAAGCATGCCACAATGGAATGAAATGAAGAGCATCTCCCAGTGAACATTTTGATATATCATGCGCAGGAACTGGAGCTACGGTCATGGAGTTATGATGCAATGAACAGAGGCATAAAAGGTTACAGAAAAGGACTTGGAGAAAAATCGGGGTCAACCTCTTTGGATCTAGGGTTTGCGCGGGATCCAAGATTCGACTAGATCTCGCCGGAGTTGGATGAACATGGCCGGAGGAGGAGAAGGGCAGGGAGGCCGCTAGAGTTGGACGAAGGGGCCGGAGTTGGAGCTTGTCCTCGGGCGGCGTGCACCCACGTCGGGCAGCGGCATGGCGGCCGGAGCAGATCCGCGAGCGGCCGGCGAGTGGGCAGACGGCGGTGGCCGACGAGCGGGCGAACGGCGGCAGTGGGGCCAGAGCAGGGAGGCGGCGTGGCGCCGGGCGGAGGAGCGGGCGTGGGCGCGCAGCGGAAGGAGCGGCCGGGCGGCACGGGCCTCGGGGGCCGGCCGTGGGCTCGGGCAGGCCTGCGGCGGCGGGCGGCAGAGGCCTGCCATGTGGCGGGATGGGGTTCGCTGCGGGAGGCGGCACGGACACGTCCGGCCGTCTCGGACGCGTCCGGTGGCGGCGGGGAAGGTTAGGGTAGGGTTTGGACCCGGAATTCCGGAGGGAGAGACATATTTATAGCTAGGAGGAAGTAGGAGTGTCCAAATGAGGTGTAGTTTTCGACCACGCGATCGTGATCCGATGACGGAGGACATGGGAGTGGTTTGGAAGGGTTATTGGGCCGTTTTGGAGGGCTGTTGGGCTGCAACACACACGAGGCCTTTGCGGTTCCCCGGTTAATCGTTGGAGCATCAAACGGACTCCAAATGACACGAAATTTGACAGGCGGTCTACCGGTGGTGTACCAAGGCTGCTTGGCAAATCTCGGTCCATTCCGAGAATGTTTAACACCCGCTCATGAAAAGAGACAAAAGGGGGCGCCGGTGCACGTAGGAGTGTCGGATTGCAAAACGGACAACGGGGAAATGCTTGAATGCATGAGACGAAACACGTATGCAAATGTGATGCACATGATGACATGATATGAAATGCATGACATGAAAAAAATGCAAAATGAAGACAAAACCCAACCACGAAGGAATCTCATAACTTAGAGCCGAAAATGGCAAGAGTCCGTGTACAAATATGGCAAGTTACATCCGGGGTGTTACATGGAGCATGACAAGACTATATGATTTTATAGGAATAACTTTCTTTAGCGTCGATATTTTCAAAGACATGATTGTTTGTCGGTATGCCTTATTATTATTGTTTTTATGTCAAACTAGAGAGTATTGCTTTGAATCATTCGGATCTTAATATTCATGACACAAAGAGAAATTACATGATGAACATGATAGGTAGCATTCCACATCAAAAAATTGTTTTTATCATTTACCTACTCAAGGACGAGCGGGAATTAAGCTTGAGGATGCTTGATATGTCTCCAACGTGTCTATAATTTTTCTTATTATTCCATGCTATTATAGTATCAATCTTGGATGTTTTATATGTAATTGTATATCACTTTTGGGGACTAACCTATTAACCTAGTGCATAGTGCCAGATGCTATTTTTTGCTTGTATTTGGCTTTTTAGGAAAACAATGTTAAATAGAGTTCAAACAGGGAAAAAACTTTTGATTAATTTTTTCTAGACCAGAAGAGACCCTAGAAGGTTCGGGAGAAGACCTGACGAGCCACGAGGGAGCGACAAGCTTAGGAGGCGCGCCCCTAGGCTTGTGGGCCCCTCGTGGCACCTCTTGACCTAATTTTGCTTCTATAAATTCTCAAATATTCCCTGGCATCAAAGAGCCACCCGAAATACTTTTTCTGTCGTCGCAAGTTTCTGTTCCCACGAGATCCCATCTGGAGGCCTTCTCTAGTACTCTGCTTGTAACACCTCGGATGTAACTTGCCATATTTGTAACTCCGACTCTTGCCATTTTTAGCTTTAAGTTCTGAGATTCCCTTTGTGGTTGGGTTTTGTCTTCATTTTGCATTTTGTTCATGTCATGCATGTCATATCATATCATCATGTCCATCGCATTTGCATTCGTGTTCGTCTCATGCATCCGAGCATTTTCCCCGTTGCCTGTTTCGCAATCCGACACTCCCACATGCACCCGGCGCACCCCTCTTGTCTCTTTTCATGAGCGGGAGTTAAATGTTCTCGGAATGGGCCGAGATTTGTCAAGTGGCCTTGATACACAACCGGTAGACCGCCTGTCAAATTTCGTTTCATTTGGAGGCCGTTTGATGCCCGAACGGTTAACCGGGTAACCGCAAAAGCCCTTTGTGTGTTGCAGCCCAACACCCCTCCAAACAGCCCAATAACCCATCTAAACCATCTCCATGTTCTTCGCCGTCGGATCACGATCATGTGGGCAAAAACCCCACCTCATTTGGACACTCCAAATTCCCTCTACCTATAAATATGTGCCCCTCCCCGAAAATTCACGGATGAAACCATAGCTTCTTCCTCCTCCCACCGCCGGACGTGTCCACGCCGCCAACGGACGTGTCCGCTGCCGCCCTCCAACCAATTCACCGCCGCCACGTGTCCCCCCGCACCTCCTCTCTCTCCTCCATGCCGCCGGCCCGCGGAGCCCATCCCGGACACGCACGGGCGCGGATCTCGCCGCCGCCCGGCCCGCATCGCCCCGCCGCCTCGCCCAGCGCCAGCTGGCCCTGCCGCCTCGCGGTCGCCGCCGACTCTACGCGCGCCGCTGCCTACCGCCGCCTCGCGCCGTCGCCTCGCCACGGCACCTCTGATACGTCTCCGTCGTATCTACTTTTCCAAACACTTTTGCCCTTGTTTTGGAATCTAACTTGCATGATTTGAATGGAACTAACCCGGACTGATGTTGTTTTTTGCAGAATTGCTATGGTATTATTTTGTGCAGAAATAGAAGTTCTCAGAATGACCTGAAAATCAACGGAGACTATTTTTGGAATATATGAAAAATACTGGAAGAAGAATCCACGTCAGGGGGCCCACACCCTGTCCACGAGGGTGGGGGCGCGCCTACCCCCCTGGGCGTGCCCCTGCCTCGTGGGCCCCCTGACGCTCCACCGACGTCCACCTTGACTCCATATATTCACTTTCAGGGAGAGAAAAATTAGAGAGAAGGATTCATCGCGTTTTACGATACGAAGCCGCCGCCAAGCCCTAAACTCTCTCGAGAGGGCTAATTTGGAGTCCGTTCGGGGCTCCGTAAAGGGGACCGTTGCCATCATCATCATCAACCTTCCTCCATCACCAATTTCATGATGCTCACCACCGTGCGTGAGTAATTCCATCGTAGGCTTGCTGGACGGTGATGGGTTGGATGAGATTTATCATGTAATCGAGTTAGTTTTGTTAGGGTTTGATCCCTAGTATCCACTACATTCTAAGATTGATGTTGCTATGACTTTGCTATGCTTAATGCTTGTCACTAGGGCCCGAGTGCCATGATTTCAGATCTGAACCTATTATGTTTTCATGAATATATGTGAGTTCTTGATCCTATCTTGCAATGTCATGTTTTGCATCATGTTGCTTGTGCATTGCACCGTGATTGATTGGGGTTCCATTGCTTGTGTTCTTGCTTTGGGTAGAGCTGGGAAACAAGTACGTGAACGAGGAACCTATTGAGTACGTTAACGAGGATCAAGCTTTCGACAACTCTGAGAACATTGCGGGCAAGATGACCATACCCTCGAAATCATTTCTATCTTTGCTTTGCTAGTTGTTCGTTCTATCGCTATGTCGCGCCACCTGCCACTTGCTATATCATGCCTCCCATATTGCCATGTCAAGCCTCTAACACACCTTCCTAGGAAACTGTTGTTTGGCTATGTTACCACTTTTGCTCAGCCCCTCTATTAGTGTTGCTAGTTGCAGGTGAAGTTGAAGTTTGTTCCATGTTGGAACATGGATATGTTGGGATATCATAATATCTCTTATTCTAATTAATGCATCTATATACTTGGTAAAGGGTGGAAGGCTCGGCCTTTTGCCTGGTGTTCTGTTCCACTCTTGCCACCTTAGTGTCCGTCATACCGGTGTTATGTTCCTTGATTTTGCGTTCCTTACGCGGTTGGGTGTTATGAGAACCCCTTGACAGTTCACTTTGAATAAAACTCCTCCAGCAAGGCCCAACCTTGGTTTTAACATTTGCCACCTAAGCCTTTTCCCTTGGGTTCCGCGGAGTCAAGGGTCATCTTTATTTTAAACCCTCGGGCCAGTGCTCCTCTAAGTGTTGGTCCAAACTAGGCGATGTCCGGCTCCCCATGGGCAACCAGGGTCTATGCCAACCCGACGTCTATGCAAGATTCAATGCGGTACCGCACTATGCATACCTCAAGCTCAAGATGCCAGGACCTCGGTGGGTTATTACAGTTAATGGAAACACAGAGCGCTCTCTCCGAACGTAGGAGCACACTGCGGCCCTCGCAGCAGAAGCGCAAAGCAGCCTCTCAAGGCAATCCACCAGTTCGGTGTTTCAAGACCCGGACACCTTCAAGCGCGCTCAGAGTAATCAGCAACTAGACCGCCTGGCACGATCTGAGCTTGCGTAGCAATGCGGCCCCCACCCCAGTCCCAGCCAAATGGCGAAATTCGTGCCATGCGTACATAATTACGCATTAAAAGTACCATGGGCATAGGTGGGGAGGGGGCACAACTACGACAAGCCCCAAGACGCGGCTTAAACTGCACTAGGGGCTTCCCGCTTCGTTATTTTTCTCTTTTCAGGACTTTAATCTCTGGAAACCCTGTCCGGCGGCATGATTGCCGAACACATGATGCAGCAACCAAGGAGGCAGAAAGTTACGTCACACCACGGAATTCCCAGGTGGACTACGATAACGAGTGAAATATTTGCTTTAATACTGTTCCTCAGCATGCCCTTGGAAGGGACATAGTCCTACTTTTTGCTTATTGCACTATCTGTATCATTCTGCTTTAACGCACCTTTTTGAATAAACAATGCATAACATTATGATTATTATTGCATCCTTGTTATATATATATGTGTTCATTAATAACACCTTGCAACCATATACTTTGGTATGGCCAATACACCGGGGGCTTAAGTACCCCACAACATGGTGTGAGAAGTCCGAACACTTCCACAAGTGCGGCACCCCGAACTTATAGCATTATATGCATCAGCTCCGAATCATGTCTTTGGTCAAATGTTGGGTTTGCCCGGCTCCTATGTTTTGGTACCTTACGTTACACTCTATCGTCTAAGGTAGCGCTAGGAGAACTACTGCGATTGTGCCCCGGTTCTGCTGGGCTAAGCACCTCAGTAGAGAAAGCTAAAACTGACTGTCATGATAAGGCGAGAGACTGGTCGCTGTTAGGCGAGGTTTCGAGTCCCTAAAGACTTATGCCGCTTAGAGCGAGGGGTCGGCCCTGTCCGGCTTAAAGGCGTGTCTCGCGCCCCGAATTCGGCCTTCCGAATACCAGGGGCTTCACCGAAATTTAAAATTATAGAATTCTATGGCTAAGCGACAGTGATAAAGCATTATTAGTCTGGTTGCCTTGTTTGTTGTGCTGAGCACCTCCCTCGAAGGACCCAAAAATGGGAACAAGAGTGCTCAGGTTTATCCCGAACACCCCAGCACCCGCGGCATGGGGGCAGAAGCCGAGGACTAGCCATCTCTCAGATTGGATAAACAGCCAAACAGAAGGTAATATTTTCAATTCAAACAAGCGTTGCATAGCGCATATGAAACAAGTTTTCATCATACAGGATCACACGAGCAAGTTTATTCAAATATTACATCCTTGGAACATTCGTACGCTACAAGATGGGCACCCTTCAGACACCATCGTAATAAATTTTGGGGGTGCGATGCTCCTTGCCCTGCGGCGGTCCTTCCTTGATCAGCTTCACGGCGTCTAGCTTGGCCCATTGCACCTTCACACGGGCGAAAGCCCGGCGTGCACCTTCGATGCAGACGGACCGCTTGATGACTTCCAGCTGTGGGCAGGCATCCACAAGCCGCCTCACCAGGCCGAAGTAGCTGTTCGGAAGGGCGTCGCCAGGCCACAGCCGGACTATAAAGCCCTTCATGGCATGTTCGGCTGCCTTGAGTAGCTCGACCAGCTGCTTTAGCTGGTCGCTCATAGACACTGGGTGTTCCGTCCCAGTATACTGGGCCCAGAACAACTTCTCCATCGAGCTTCCATCCTCGGCCCAGTAAAACTTCGCGGCATCCGACACGCTGCGGGGCAAATCTGCGAATGCTCCTGGAGAGCTCCGGATTCGGGAAAGTAATCGGTAATTTACTTTTACATGCTTGCTTTGCATATAGAATGCCTTACCCGCCGCTATTTTCTTCATCGCGTTGATCTCCTGGAGGGCCATTTGGGCTTCGGCCTTGGCACTCTTTGCGCTCTCGAGGGCCGCGGCAAGCTCAGACTCTCGCGTCTTCAAGTCAAGCTCCAACGCCTCGTGCTTCGTCACGAGGGCCTGGAGCTCTTGCTGCACCTCGCCCACCCGAGCCTCTTGCCTTTCCCGCTCGGTGCACTCCTTAGCCACTCTATCTTCGGCCTTGGACAGCGCTTGCTTTAAGGTCGCCACTTCGGTCGTGGCACCTGGCAAATTCATGATGATCCTGTCATTTTGCAATCGCATTCTTTTTATACATATCCATAGACTAGGTACTACTTACCTTTGTTCTCCTCGAGCTGCCTCTTGGCAAGGCCGAGCTCGTCCTGGGACCCTTTAAGGTCCTGCTTCAGTACGGCAACCTCCGCAGTCAGTGCGGCAGATGCCAGCAACGAAGCCTACATATGCATATTGACGTACTTATATTAGACTCCTGCGATATTGTTTGATCCTCTGTTCGGCTTTTCTTCGTGAACACCGAACAGAGCATCAGGGGCTACTGTCTATGCGGTAATATTTTTCTATATTTTAAACACTTACCTCAAAGCCTGTTAGAAGGCTGGCACAGGCTTTAGTCAGTCCGCTCTTGGCGGACTGAACCTTCTGGACCACCGCACTCATAATAGTACGGTGCTCCTCGTCGATGGAAGCGCTGCGAAGCGCTTCCAGCAGATTGTCCAGTGCCTCTGGATGGACAGAGGTCACCGGTACAGGCGTCTTGCCCCTCTTGGAAGGAGGCCGCCTGCCCGAGTCTGGAACCACTAGAGGTTCCGGCGCGGTGTTCGGCTGAGGGCCGAACTCGGAGCCCTCAGGGGCCTTGTCCCCTCTGCTCCCAGAGTCCGGAAGGCCACCTTGAGGCACCTCCGGGACTGTCTCCCCTCGACCCGGTGCCTCTTGAGACAATACCTCGGCGTCGTCCGCAGGGTAAGGGGAGGTGGCGGTCGGAAGTGGATCGCTATCCATATCCGACGAGCCCAGCGAGTCGTCCGACGATACATCGATACGGCCTCGTGGCGGCCTTCGTAATCATATTCGGCGTTAGGGGAAGCAGTGCGACAAAGGAATGCTATGAGTTACTCTGGTACCCGAATACTTATGACTTCCCCAGGGGCTTGGCCCTAGGCAGCCACTCGTCTTCGCGTGGCGGTGGTAGAACTGTCCGGAAGGAGAGTCCTTCCCTTCTTGGACCCTTCGGCCTCCCCAGTTGGGGCGGCCTTCCTTTTCTTGTCTCCCCCGTCTGGAGGGGGAGCATCTTCTTCTGCCTCCTCGTCCTCGAGGGAGGAATGTGCCATAGAGTCATCAGACGGTGAGTCTGATGACGCCTGGCGTCGGGAACTTTTTCGGGTTCCCTTGGCCTTCTTGGTCTTCTCCGGCACCGTGTAAGGAGCCGGAGTCAGCATCTTCGCCAGGAGAGCGTCTGCTGGGCCTTCGGGCAAAGGAGCTGGACCGTCGATCTGTCTGGCCGTCTCCTGCCAGTCATGTCAAAGGTACAGGAGCTTAGATCCCGCATAGAGCCAAACTATGGAAAACAAGTATCCTGTGAGAGGTAAAACAGCTTACCGCGTTGGCTTGGCGCTTCGTGCAGAATCCGCGGTCCTCGGAAGTGGGAGGGGGAACCTCGGCACTCTTGAATAGCACCTTCCAGGCATCTTCGTGAGTTGTGTTGAAGAGCCTGTTTAGAGTTCGGTGTTGGGCCAGGTCGAACTCCCACAAGTTGAAAGCCCGTTGTTGGCACGGGAGGATCCGGCGGATGAGCATGACCTGGACTACGTTGATGAGTTTGAGCTTCTTGTTCACCATGTTTTGAATACATGTTTGGAGTCCGGTCAGCTCTCCTGAACTACCCTAGGGCCGGCCCTTCTCTTGCCAGGAGGTGAGCGCGTAGGGATGCCAGATCGGAATTCGGGGGCCGCTGCCCATTTAGGGTCACGTGGCTTGGTGATGTAGAACCACCCCGATTGCCACCCCTTTATGGTCTCCACGAAGGAGCCCTCGAGCCATGTGACATTGGGCATCTTGCCCACCATGGCGCCTCCGCACTCCGCCTGGCGGCCGCTCGCTACCTTCGGCTTGACATTGAAGGTCTTCAGCCATAAGCCGAAGTGGGGCTTGATGCGGAGGAAGGCCTCGCACACAACGATAAACGCTGAGATGTTGAGGATGAAGTCCGGGGCTAGATCGTGGAAATCCAGGCTGTAGTAGAACATGAGCCCCCGGACGAATGGGTGGAGAGGGAATCCCAGTCCGCAGAGGAAATGGGTAAGGAACACTACCCTCTCATGGGGCCTGGGGGTGGGGATGAGCTACCCCTCTTCTAGGAGCCGGTGCGCAATGTCGTCGGGCAGGTATCCAGCTCTCCTTAGCTTCTTGATGTGTCCCTCCATGACGGAGGAGACCATCCACCTGCCTCCTGCTCCGGACATGGTTGGAGAGGGTTGAGGTGGGAAATGCAGACTTGGGCGCTGGAGCTCGAGTGTGCGAAAATGGATGAGCAAAGGAGGAAGAAGGCATGGATGAAAAGGTAAATCCTTATCCCTTTATATGGGCGGACGAAACTGTGCATCCCCACTAGCCTGGTAAAACTCGCTCATCCCCCAAGCGCCGTAATCGATGGCGCGGTTGGGTTACCCACACCCGTATTGATGAGAATCCCATGATAAGGGGACACGATCTCTGCTTTGACGAGACGTGTCAAAAAACTGCCTCGCGTTATGTGCGGGGCTAGTTAAAGGAAACGGTTTGAATAATCACCGGGCCATGACATAATGTCGTGTTGCCAAAACAAGTCAGCAAATTAGATTTGCGGAAATATTATTCTCTCTACGGTGGTATGTGGAACTTATTTTGCATGGTCGGACACTATCCTTGTATTCAAATTCTTCGGTGGTATATTCGGAGGAGGAACCCGGCTTGCAATGGCGAAGACAATAATGCGCGCCAGACTCATCGTCATTGAAGCCTAGTTCAGGGGCTACTGAGGGAGTCCTGGATTAAGGGGTCTCCGGACAGCCGGACTATATCCTTTGGCCAGACTGTTAGACTATGAAGATACAGGATTGAGGACAAGTCTCGTGTTCGGATGGGACTCTACTTGGCGTGGAAGGCAAGCTAGGCAATACGGATATGTGTATCTCCTCCTTTGTAACTGACCTTGTGTAACCCTAACCCTCTCCGCTGTCTATATAAACCGGAGGGTTTTAGTCCGTAGGACAACATACAATCATACCATAGGCTAGCTTCTAGGGTTTAGCCTCTCTGATCTCGTGGTAGATCTACTCTTGTACTACCCATATCATCAATATTAATCAAGCAGGACGTAGGGTTTTACCTCCATCAAGAGGGCCCGAACCTGGGTAAAACATCGTGTCCCCTGCCTCCTATTACCATCCTCCTTAGACGCACAGTTCGGGACCCCCTACCCGAGATCCACCAGTTTTGACACCGACATGGCCTTAGAGAGGATCTGCAGCTAGCTCTCGTGCTTCTTGAGCTGATCAAGTTCGATCAATTCTATAACATGGCACTAAAGCAAGAAGCTGCTCAGCTCAAGTGTGAGGCATCTAAGAAGAGAGTCAGGGATGCAGTTCAATCTTCTTCTACCTCACAAGTGACAGCTAAGCAACAGAAGTTCTAGTTGCCTCCTCCTTTGTTTCGTCAGCCCTACCAGCAAAAGAGCAAAGGTGGCAATGGATCTTCCCACCCACCAAACCCAGGCTATCAGAACAAAGCTCAGTCTCAAACTCCAAGGTCAAGTGCTCCTTATCATCATCCGCTCTCAGAGGTTACTTGCATCAAGTGTCAGCAGAAAGGGCACTATGCAAACAAGTGCTTCAACCAAAGGCGCCTTCCGCCTCCCCCTCCTATGAGATCTTCCAGTAATGTAGTGGTCAAGCATATTTCCAAGTTTGCAAAGGTGAACATGATGAACGCAGCTCAGGCAGAGGACTCTTCAGAAGTGATCATGGGTAACCTTCGTGTTAATGACTTTCCTACAAAAGTTTTATTTGATACTGGTGCATCGAATTGTTTCATTTCAAGACATTTTGCATCGAATGATGAGTTGGTTTTCCAAGATTTTCCTAGATAGTTGTCAGTTGTCTCTCTGGGTAAATTCATGAATGCAAGCTCCATGGTTCGGGATGTTTCTATCAAGATGGCAAACTATAAATTTATGTCTTCTCCTGTTGTTCTTGGTGACTCGGATATTGATCTAATTCTCGGCATGGGCTGGCTTTCTAAGCACAAGGCTCAGCTTGATTGTGCTGCTAGGGAAATTCAATTGACACACTCTTCTGAGGAGGTGATCATTTATGCCGCTCGAGATGAAACCATTCGACTATTTTCTCTCAACGAGAAGGGCGAGTTAAATGCCATCTCTCAGATTCCAGTCGCTTGTGAATACCAAGATGTCTTTCCAGAAGAGCTTCCGGGAATGCTTCATCACTGGCCAGTTGAATTCGTTATCGATCTTGAGCCTGGTACGGAGCCAGTTTGCAAGCGTCCTTACAAGATTGGACCAGAGGAGTTGAAGGAGTTGAAGAAACAACTCGATGAACAAGAGCGTATGGGTCTGATCAGACTGAGTTCATCTCCATGGGGATGTGGTGTTCTTTTTGTCCGGAAGAAGGATGGAACAGAACGACTCTGCTTCGACTACCGTCCATTGAACAAGAAGACAATTAAGAACAAGTATCCACTTCCCAACATCAATGAGCTATTCGAGCAACTGAAAGGTGCCAAAGTATTCTCCAAGCTTGACCTCCATATGGGTTATCATCAGATTCGCATTCGTGAACAAGATATCCCCAAAACAGCATTCAGAACAAGCTATGGTTCTTATGAATATACTGTCATGTCTTTCGGCCTTGTCAATGCTCCTCCAACGTTCTCTCGCATGATGAACTTCATATTCAACCCTTACACAAATGATTTCGTCCTGGTGTATCTCGATGATATCTTGGTCTTTTCCAAGAATAAGGAGGATCATGCCAAGCATTTGAGATTGGTACTCGACAAGCTCAGAGAGCATCAATTATATGCGAAATTTTCCAAGTGTGAGTTCTGGCTTGACAAAGTTCTTTACCTTGGTCATAGCATCTCCACCAAGGGCATCGCTATTAATTCCGAGAAGGTGTCTGCAATTGTGAATTGGGAACCTCCTCAGAATGTCAAACAGCTCCGCACTTTTCTTGGGCTTGCAAGCTATTGTCAAAGATTCGTTGAGAATTTCTCTAAGATCGCAAAGCCTCTTTCCAACCTCCTCCAGAAGCATGTCAAGTATGTCTGGACACCTGAATGTGATGTTGCTTTCAACACTCTGAGAGAGAAGCTGGTCACAGCTCCTGTCTTGACTCCTCCTCATGAATCCAAGCCATTCGAAGTTTTTTGTGATGCTTCCTTGCAAGGTCTCGGCACTATATTAATGCAAGAGAAGAAAGTTGTGGCCTATACCTCTCGCCAGTTGAAGCCCAACGAAAGGAACTACCCCACTCACGATCTTGAGTTGGCGGCAGCTGTCCATGCATTATTAACGTGGAGACATCTCTTGTTGGGAAGGAAAGTGGACATCTTCACAAATCATAAGAGCCTCAAGTACATCTTCACTCAACCCAACCTCAACCTCAGGCAGACTCGATGGGTCTAAATGATTCAAGAATACAATCCGAGTATTGAATATACTCCAGGCAAGGCCAATGTCATTGCAGATGCTTTGAGCAGGAAGGCTTACTGCAACAGCTTAATTCTCAAGCCCTTCCAACTGGACCTTTGTGAAGCTTTCCACAAACTGAACCTCCATGTTGTTCCTCAAGGCTTTCTTGACAACCTCCTAGTCTCTCGTACTTTGGAAGATCAAATTCGTGAGGCGCAACTTCTGGATACCATGGTGAAGAAGGTGAAACATGGAATTGCCAAGAGCCCACCCAAATACAAGTGCTATCGCATTGATGACAAAGACCCTCTATTCTTCGAGGACCGGCTTGTGGTTCCTAAAGGTGACCTAAGGAAAGTCATTATGAACGAGGCACACAATTCCCTTCTATCCATTCATCTTGGAAGTACGAAGATGTACCATGACCTCAAGCAGTCGTATTGGTGGACTCGAATGAAGCGAGAAATTGCTCAATTCATGAATGAATGTGATGTCTGCATAAGGGTGAAAGCAGAACACCAACGACCAGCTGGTCTCCTCCAACCTCTTGCTATTCCAGAATGAAAGTTTGACCATATTGAAATGGACTTCGTGACTGGATTTCCCCAGTCCAAGCATGGAAATGATGCTATTTTCGTTGTCATTGACAAGCTCACAAAAGTGGCTCATTTCCTTGCAATCAAAGAATCTATCATAGCAGCTTAGTTGGCAGAGCTATAAACCTCCAGGATTGTCTCCTTGCACGGCATTCCACAATTGATATCTTCAGATCGTGGAAGCATTTTCACCTCCAAGTTATGGGACTCTTTCCAGAAGGCCATGGGCACCAACATTCGCTTCAGCACAGCTTTCCATACTAAAACTACTGGCCAAGTCGAGCGAGTCAATCAAATCCTTGAAGATATGCTCAGGGCTTGCGTCATCTCTTTCGGCATGAAGTGGGAGGATTGTCTTCCCTATGATGAGTTCTCCTACAACAACAGCTTCCAAGCGAGTTCGGGCAAGGCCCCATTCGAAATCCTCTATGGCAGAAAGTGTCATACTCCTCTCAATTGGTCAGGGACTGGTGAACGCCAACTTCTTGGAAACGACTTGATCACAGAGGCTGAAGAAATGTGTAAAGTCATCCGTAAAAATCTCAAAGCCGAGTAATCACGTCAGAAGAATTACTATGATAGCAAGCACCGTGACTTGGCTTTCAAGATCGAAGACCATGTCTACCTCCGCATCTCTCCAATGAAAGGCACTCGTCGCTTCGGTATCAAAGGGAAGCTTGCCCCTAGATACGTGGGTCCTTTCAAGATCATTGGCAAAAGAGGCGACCTCGCCTATCAACTTGAGCTTCCGTCCAACTTCGCAAATGTGCACGATGTGCTTCACGTGTCACAGCTTCGCAAGTGCTTCAAGACTCCTGAGCGCACTATCAACTTCGAAGAGATTGATCTCCAAGAAGATTTGTCTTGCCATGAGCATCCCGTTGCTATTCTTGAAGAAACCAAGCGCGAGACTTGCAACAAGTCAATCAAATTCCTGAAAGTGAAGTGGTCACACCATTCCGACCGAGAAGCCACCTGGGAGCGCGAGGATCACCTCCGTTCCAAATATCCGGAGTTCTTTCAGTCGTAGATCTCGGGACGAGTTCCTCTTGTAGTGCTGGAGGGTTGTAATACCCCGGATGTAACTTGCCATATTTGTAACTCCAACTCTTGCCATTTTTGGCTTTAAGTTATGAGATTCCCTTCGTGGTTCGGTTTTGTCTTTGTTTTTAATTTTTTTCATGTCATGCATGTCATATCATATCATGTCATCATGTGCATCGCATTTGCATTCGTGTTCGTCTTA
The DNA here is from genome assembly GCA_034509565.1 of Triticum monococcum. NCBI lineage: Eukaryota > Viridiplantae > Streptophyta > Magnoliopsida > Poales > Poaceae > Triticum > Triticum monococcum. Next base: position 196,318,885 of record CM067841.1, read on the forward strand.
TGCATCTGAGCATTTTCCCCGTTGTCCGTTTCGCAATCCGACACTCCCACATGCACCCGGCGCACCCCTCTTGTCTCTTTTCATGAGCGGGAGTTAAATGTTCTCGTAATGGGCTGAGATTTGTCAAGTGGCCTTAGTACACCACCGGTAGACCGCCTGTCAAATTTCGTTTCATTTGGGGGCCGTTTGATGCCCAAACGGTTAACCAGATAACCCCAAAAGCCCTTTGTGTGTTGCAGCCCAACACCCCTCCAAACAGCCGAATAACCCATCTAAACCATCTCCATGTTCTTCGCTGTCAGATAACGATCGTGTGGGCAAAAACCATACCTCATTTGGACACTCCAAACTCCCTCTACCTATAAATATGTGCCCCTCCCGAAAATTCACGGATGAAACCCTAGCTTCTTCCTCCTCCCGCCGCCGAACGTGTCCACACCGCCATCGGACGTGCCCGCCGCCGCCCTCCAACCAATCCATCACCGCCATGTGTCCCCCCGCGCATCCTCTCTCTCCTCCGTGCCGCCGGCCCACGGAGCCCATCCCAGACCCGCACGGGCCCGGATCTCGTCGTCGCCTGGCCCGCATCGCCTCGCCGCCTCGCCCAGTGCCTGCCGGCCCCGCCGCCTCACAGACGTCGCCGACCCTACGCGCGCTGCCGCCACCCGCGCCACCTCCGGCCACCGTGTCGCAGCCTCGGCCACCGCATCTCTCATACATCTCCGTCGTATCTACTTTTCCAAACACTTTTGCCCTTGTTTTGGAATCTAACTTGCATGATTTGAATGGAACTAACCCGGACTAACGTTGTTTTCAGCAGAATTGCCATGGTGTTATTTTTGTGTAGAAATAGAAGTTCTCAAAATGACATGAAAATCAAATGAGATTATTTTTGGAATATATAAAAAATACTAGAAGAAGAATCCACGTCAGGGGGCCCACACCCTGTCCACGAGGGTGGGGGCGCGCCTACCCCCCTGGGCGCGCCCCCTGCCTTGTGGGCCCCCTAATGCTCCACAACGTCCACCTTGACTCCATATATTCACTTTCAAGGAGAGAAAAATCAGAGAGAAGGATTCATCCCGTTTTACAATATGGAGCCGCCGCCAAGCCCTAAACTCTCTCGGGAGGGCTGATCTGGACTCCGTTCGGGGCTCCGGAGAGGGGAATCTGTCGCCATCGTCATCATCAACCTTCCTCCATCACCAATTTCATGATGCTCACCGCCGTGCGTGAGTAATTCCATCGTAGGCTTGCTGGACGGTGATGGGTTGGATGAGATTTATCATGTAATCGAGTTAGTTTTGTTAGGGTTTGATCCCTAGTATCCACTATGTTCTGAGATTGATGTTGCTATGGCTTTGCTATGCTTAATGCTTGTCACTAGGGCCCGAGTGCCATGATTTCAGATCTGAACCTATTATGTTTTCATGAATATATATGGGTTCTTGATCCTATCTTGCAAGTCTATAGTCACCTATTATGTGTTATGATCCGTTAACCCCGAAGTGACAATAATCGGGACCATTACCGGTGATGACCGTAGTTTGAGGAGTTCATGTATTCACTATGTGTTAATGCTTTGGTCTGGTACTCTACTAAAAGGAGGCCTTAATATCCCTTAGTTTCCAATAGGACCCCGCTGCCACAGGAGGGTAGGACAAAAGATGTCATGCAAGTTCTTTTCCATAAGCACGTATGACTATATTCGGAATACATGCCTACATTACATTGATGAACAGGAGCTAGTTCTGTGTCATCCTATGTTATAACTGTTGCATGATCGATCGCATCCGACATAATTCTCCATCACCAATCCAATGCCTACGAGCTTTTCATATATTGTTCTTCGCTTATTTACTATTCCGTTGCTACTGTTACAATCACTATAAAACCCAAAAATATTACTTTTGCTACCGTTACCATTATTATCATATTACTTTGCTACTAAATACCTTGCTGCAGATATTAAGTTTCCAGGTGTGGTTGAATTAACAACTCAACTGCTAATACTTGAGAATATTCTTTGGCTCCCCTTGTGTCAAATCAATAAATTTGGGTTGAATACTCTACCCTCAAAAACTGTTGCGATCCCCTATACTTGTGGGTTATCAAGAATATTTTCTGGCGCCGTTGCCGGGGACCATGGCTCTATTCTTTGAGTCACTTGGGATTTATATCTGGTTATCATTATGAAGAACTTGAAAGATCAAAGAACCAAGATTTTTCCCTCAACTACGAGGGGAGGTAAGGAACTGCCATCTAGCTCTGTACTTGATTCACCTTCTATTTTGAGTAAATTTGCGACACCTACACATGCTATTGATTTTGATAGGTCGCATGTTATTGATGATGCCACTTCTGCTTTGCATGATACTTATGATGAAACTACTTCTATGCTTGATACTACTGTGCCACTAGGTGAGTTTCTTGATGAACAACTTGCTAGGGCTAGAGAGAATGAAATTATTGAAACTGATAATATTGATGAAAGCGATGATGAAGATTCTCCCCCTAGATATGAGTTGCCTATTGTTCCTGAGGGTTATGTTATGGATGAAGAAACTGCTAGAGACTTTCTTGCCTGCAATGATAGATCTGATCTTAAGAAATTATTAGCTAAGCTTAAAGAAAAGTCTTTGAATGCTAGAATGAAATATGACCCTACTTTTGCTACTTCACCTATCTTTATTACTAATAAGGATTATGATTTCTCTGTCGATCCTGAGTTAATTACTTTGGTTGAATCTGATCCTTCTTATGGCTATGAATCTGAAACTCTTGTGGCACATCTTACTAAATTAAATGATATAGCCACCCTATTCACTAATGATGAGAAAACTCACTATTATTATATCCTTAAGTTATTTCTATTCTCATTAAAGGGTGATGCTAAAACACGGTTTAATTCTCTTGATCCTGGTTGTGTGCGTAGTCCCCAGGATATGGTTTATTACTTCTCTGCTAAATATTTCCTCGCTCATAAGAAACAAGCTGCCTTAAGGGAAATATATAATTTTGTGCAAATTGAAGAAGAGAGTCTCCCACAAGCTTGGGGGAGGCTTCTCCGATTACTTAATGCTTTGCCTGATCATCCTCTCAAGAAAAATTTAATACTTGATATCTTTTATAATGGACTAACTGATGCTTCCAGAGATTACTTGGATAGTTGTGCTGGTTGTGTTTTCAGGGAAAGAACTGTTGATCAAGCTCAATTGTTATTGAATAATATGTTGACTAATGAAAACAATTGGACACTTCCTGAACCAACTCCTAAGCCAACTCCGAAGAAATGGGGTATTCTATTTCTCAGTCCTGAAGATATGCAAGAGGCAAAGAAATATATGAAAGAAAAAGGTATTAAAGCTGAAGATGTCAAGAATTTACCACCTATTAAAGAAATACATGGTCTTGATAACCCAACACAGGTAGTAAAGGTAAATTCTCTCTATAGATTTGATAAATGTGAAATCCAATTTACTAAGTTTGCTAGCCAATGCTTGGATGAGTTTGATGACTTTATGGTTAAACAAGAAAACTTCAATGCTTATGTTGGTAGACAATTGAAATACAATGCCGATATGCTTGAACACTTGAGTGATTGTATGTCTACAATTAAAGGTGAACTTAAACTTATTAGTAAACATGCTTCTATGGTTACCACTCAAGTAGAACAAGTACTTAAGGCTCAGAATGATTTGCTCAATGAATTAAATAATAAGAAAAATGGTAATGTTGTTAGAGTTATGACTAGAGGGGGTAAAATGACTCAGGAACCTCTGTATCCTGAGGGCCATCCTAAGAGAATTGAGCAAGATTCTTAGAGAACTAATGTTGATGCACCTAGTCCTTCTAAGAGGAAGAAAAAGAAGAATGATAGGACTTTGCATGCTTCTAGTGAACCTGTTATTGACACACCTGAGAATCCCAATGATATTTCTATTTCTGATGCTGAAACACAATCTAGTAATGTACATGAAACTAGTGATAATGTTAATCATGATGTTCATGTTGATGCTCAACCTAGCAATGATAATGATGTAGAGATGGAACCTGTTGTTGATCTTGATAACCCACAATCAAAGAATCAACGTTATGATAAGAGAGACTTTGTTGCTAGGAAGCACGGTAAAGAAAGAGAACCATGGGTTCAGAAACCCATGCCTTTTCCTCCTAGACCATCCATGAAAAAGGATGATGAGGATTTTGAGCGCTTTGCTGAAATGATTAGACCTATCTTTTTGCGTATGTGTTTGACTGATATGCTTAAAATGAATCCTTATGCTAAATATATGAAGGAAATTGTTACTAATAAAAGAAAGATTTTGGAAGCTGAAATTTCCACCATGCTTGCTAATTATACTTTTAAGGGTGGAATACCACGGAAACTTGGAGATCCAGGAGTACCAACTATACCATGCTCCATTAAAAGAAACTATGTTAAAACTCCTTTATGTGATCTTGGAGCCAGTGTTAGTGTTATACCTCTCTCTTTATATCGTAGACTTGATTTGAATAAGTTGACACCTACTGAAATATCTTTGCAAATGGCTGACAAATCAACTACTAAATCTGTCGGTATTTGTGAGGATGTGCCTGTTGTGGTTGCATACGTTACTATTTTAACGGACTTTGTTATTATTGATATTCCCGAGGACGATAGTATGTCTATTATTCTTGGAAGACCCTTCTTGAATACTGCAGGGGCTGTTATTGATTGCACCAAAGGCAATATCACTTTTCATGTTAATGGTAATGAACATACAGTACACTTTCCGAGGAAACAACCTCAAGTCCACAGTATCAATTCTATTGAAAAAATTTCAACAATTACTATTAGAGGTTTTGAATTTCCTCTTCCTACTGTCAAAAAGAAATATGATATTCTTATTGTTGGGGACATGCATATCCCCATTGAGGCAACCTAGTGTTATTCGAAAATTCTCCAGTTTCATGTTATTCGAAATGAGTTTGTTAACAAGACCTGATCAACCTTGTTAGTGGATTCCTTTTGATGAGCATGAGATGGATGAATTTAGAAAACACAACTCTTTGTACCCTCTTTTTACTTTCTGTTATTTATATTAAATAAAGCAAAAATAGTTTTTTTGTCAGTTTTCTGAATTATCCATGCAATAAAAAATACCCCGAAAATAAAAGTTATCCAAATGCCCTGAAAATTAAATATGATTTTTTTCTAGAATATTTGAGAATATCTGGCATTGAAAACACAGCAGGGGGAGCAGCCACGTGCCCACGAGGGTGGAGGGCGCGCCCACCCCCCTGGGCGCGCCCCTTGCCTCGTGGACCCCACGTGGGTCGCCTCCACTTATCCCGGCCACCACACACTCCTTCTTCCTCCCAAAAACATCACTAGTCAGCTCAAACCCGAGTTCTTGCTCATCTTGCTGCCATTTTCGATCTCCTTGCTCAAAGCTCCATTCACAAAACTGCTTTGGGGGATTGTTCTTTGGTATGTGACTCCTCCAATGGTCCAATTAGTTTTTGTTCTAGTGCTTTATTCATTGCAAATTTTTGCTGCTTAGGTGACCCTGTTCTTGAGCTCGCATGTCAAAATTATATGGTCAAAAATAGTTTTAATGCATGATATGGCCTCTAGGCACTTGTAGGAGTAGTTGCTATCAATTTTGTTGAGTTTGGTTCACTTTTATTTTTGAGTTACTAAAAATTTCAGGAATTTTTCAGAGGAAGAAAATATGTTTAGGAAAATGTACCAAGGAGGTTCCTCAAGGAAGCAAGGCCCCAGGCCCGCAATATGCGAGACGGACAATGAACTACCAAGAGATGCTCAAGTGCGGCCTTGTGAATGGCCGTCAGAGGACTTCATGGTTCGGGCAGGAATCAAGGAGGAAGTTGACGCATACGTGTGTAACACCGATCTTGAGAGCTTCATGGCAGATAAGTGTCGTCAGTACCTCTATTTGACTGATTCATTTGTGAGAAGGTTTAAATTTACATCATCACGCAATTCTCAAACTATCCTATTTGGTCTCTATGATAAATCTTATACCATGGACTTAGAAGATTTTAATACTGCTTGTAAACTCCCACAGTGGGGTAATGTTAGTGAACCTCGCAAATATGAATATAAAGACTTTCTTGCTAGTATAACTATGGGGGAATCTAGGGAAATCACGCAAGCTACCATAGGGAGCATTCATTTTCCTGCTATACATTATTTTGCTCTCTTCATAGGTAGATGCATAAATGGTAAGGATGAGGCATGTCACATGTGTGTTCTCGATCTTAGTGTTCTCAAGAGTGTTGTATTAAGAGATAGACAATATAACTTGGGGGCCATTGTTGCACGTAGGTTGCATAATAATAATATTGATGGAGATTTCTTTGGTGGAATTTATGCAACCCGTTTAGCTGATTTTCTTGAGATGCCCATACGTGGAGATGATATTGAGTTGCCTCCTGCTTATTTAGATTATAATGCCATGGTTCGTCATCAGTTTGTTGAGAGGAACAATCAGTTCCTCCAGTACCGACTAATCTTTTATAGACGACGCACCTATCATGTTGCTCTCCCTGCTCCTACTTTCTTTGACTTTCAGGCAAAAGGGAGATATGTTATAACCAGGAAGGAGGCGACCGAGTACGAGAGGAGGGCTGATGTAGGGTACAACCCTAATCGCCTGATCTTTCACGAAAGGAGCGGAATCCCGCGAAGAACACGAAGAACGCAATGGGGAAACGAGGGAAAACACAAGAGAATCATTAAACCAACACAAGAAAGTCACACATGTGCTAGATCCTCGAATACATAGGGTTCACACAGTACATGATCAACCAAGGGCGATGCAAAGGTAACGGTCTTCTCCGTGAGGAGGTCTTGATGTTCTTCCCTAAAGAGGGGTCTTGAATCCGCTTGGGGGGTCTTCTCCATAGGAGGCTCGAATCTCCGAGGAGAAGGTAACCAAGTGGATGAGCAAAGCTCTCACACAAAATATATAGACTAAGTGCAAATGGGGGCGAAAGTAGGGGTACATGGACCTCAGGCCCGAATCTGGACGCAGCCAGGTACCGGACGTCCGCTGGTGGCCGGTCGTCCGGTGTCTCAGGAGCGGTCGGGCGTCCGGTGTCCTCCGGACGTTCGTTGGTTCTGCTCTGTGATGGGGGTGTCGGACGTCCGGTAGCTCCGGACTTCCGCTGATGTTGGCTTGGGTGCGGTCACGCTGGTCGTCCGGTCTGGACTGAACGTCCGCTCGCTGGGGGCTCGGCTGATGCTTCAGGCGCCGGACGTCCGGTCCCGGCCGGTCGTCCGGTGGCTGGGACTTTTTCTTCAGCCCTCCTTCTTCTCCGTCTTCTCGTCCATCTTCCTATTCTTCTTGTGCTTGCTCCTTAGCTTCTCCATGATACCTGAGTATGCATAGAGTGTCTATATGTGGTATTAGCCATGTTTCATGTGCAGCAAAGTGGAAATGTGAAAGGAGAGATGTCACCTCGGTTTCAAGAGCTATTGCATGCACTCGTGTCATGGGTCCAAGAGGTGTCATAGGAGATGTAGTTGGGTCCATGGGGATGGCCTTGGGATGCTCTGCATCATCTCCCCTCCCTTGGGGAAGATCCGTCCTCGGATCAAATTCCTCATCACCATGGAAGGGAGAGAGACCTTTGACATTGAAGATATCGCTCACGTTGTACTTGTCGCGTGGGAGGTCGATCTTGTAAGCGTTGTCGTTGTATCGTGCGAGTACCTTGAAGGGTCCATCTGCTCGTGGTCGAAGCTTGGACTTGTGTTCTTGTGGAAACCGGTCCTTGTGAAGGTAGCCACACGAGATCACCAATGTTGAAGACCATAGGGTGCTTGTTGAAGTTGAGCTTGGACGCAAGGCGTTGAACTTGGCGCTCGATGGTGTTCGTTGTATCTTCATGCACCTTCTTGAGATGTGTCGCTCTTGCACTAGAGTCCAAATCAATGCGCTCTTGGAGTGGTAGAGGGAGAATGTCCAATGGTGACAAAGGATTGAAGCCGTAGACGACCTCAAAGGGGGACTTGCCGGTTGTTGAATGTCTTGCTCGGTTGTAGGCGAACTCGGTGATAGGTAGGCACTCCTCCCACTCCTTGATGTTCTTCTTGATGAGTACCCAAAGTAGAGCAGAGAGTGTGTGGTTGGCAACTTCTGTTTGGCCGTCGGTTTGTGGATGATATGTCGTAGAGAAAAGTAGCTTGATTCCGATCTTGGCGCATAGGGTCTTCCAAAAGTAGCTAAGGAACTTGACGTCGCGGTCCAAGACGATAGTCTTTGGCACTCCATGTAGACGCAATATTTCCCTACAAAAGAGATTAGCAACATGTGAAGCATCGTCTATCTTGTTGCAAGGAATAAAATGTGCCATTTTTGAGAAATGGTCCACAACGACAAATACCGAATCCTTCCCATTTCTAGTCCTAGGCAAACCAAGTACAAAGTCCATGCTAATATCTTCCCATGGTTGATATGGAATTGGTAGAGGCATATAAAGGCCATGAGATTGAGCTTTGGACTTAGCTTTGTGACATGTAGAGCAATGGTTGGTGAAGCGATTGACGTCGCGAAACATCTTTGGCCAAAAGTGGTTCTTCGAGAGTGTAGTGAACTTCTTGTCACATCCAAAATGTCCCATTAAGCCTCCTCCATGAGATTCCTGCAAAAGCAACAAACAAAGAGAAGACTCGGGGATGCAAAGTTTGTTATCTCTCATAAGATATCCATCTTTGATGTAATAGCGTTCCCAAGATGTGTGCGTCAAACACTTGGCATAAGGAGTAGCAAAAGTAGGATCATGCTCATACAAGTCTTTGATATGCTCAAAACCAATGACATCCAATTCAAGTTGAGTGACAAGCATGCATATGCGAGAAAGGGCATCCGCTACAATGTTTTCCTTACCCTTAATGTACTTGATGACATAAGGAAAAGACTCAATAAATTCACTCCATTTAGCATGACGCTTGTTCAACTTGGTTTGCCCTTAAGATACTTGAGTGTTTCATGATCGGTATGAATGATAAACTCATGTGGGCGAAGATAGTGTTCCCATTCATGCAAAATGCGGACTAAAGCATATAGCTCTTTATCACAGGTGGGGTAATTGAGTTGTGCACCAGAGAGTTTCTCACTAAAGTAAGCTATGGGGCGCTTCTCTTGCGTTAGCACGCCTCCTATGCCATTACCACTAGCATCGCAATGAATCTCAAAGGGTTTGTCAAAGTTGGGTAAAGTAAGCACGGGAGCATGAGTAAGCAAGTTCTTAAGCTCATTGAAAGCGGTATCTTGGGATGGTCCCCAAACAAAAGGCGCATTCTTCTTGCTCAAAGCATGCAAAGGCGAAGCAATGGTGCTAAAATCCTTCACAAAGCGATGATAGAAACTCGCAAGGCCAAGAAAGCTATGCACTTGATGCAAATTCGTTGGTTGTGGCCATGTCTTAATAGCATTGATCTTGGACTCATCAACATGAACACCCTTAGAGGAAACAACAAAACCCAAGAAAACGAACTTATCAACGCCAAAAAGGCATTTCTCCATATTAGCATAGAGTTGCTCTTTTCGAAGAGTTTGCAAAACGGTTCGAACATGGGTGACATGATCTCTAAGAGATTTTCTATAAACAAGGATATCATCAAAGTAGACCACAACAAATATATCAATGTAAGGGCGAAAGACATGATTCATAAGACGCATAAAAGTGCCCGGTGCTTTCGAGAGACCCATAGGCATGACTAACCACTCATACAAGCCAAACTTGGTTTTGAAAGCGGTTTTCCATTCAGCACCCTCTTGTATGCGGATTTGATAGTAACCACTCTTAAGATCAATTTTGGAAAATATAGTGGCACCACTAAGTTCATCAAGCATATCATCTAGGCGTGGAATGGGATACCTATAGCGAACGGTGATAGCATTGATAGGTCTACAATCAGAGCACATGCGAAAGCTACCGTCGCATTTTGGCACAAGAATGATCGGGATGGAACAAGGGCTCAAAGTTTCACGCACATGTCCATGGTCTATGAGATGCTTTACTTGCCTTTGTATTTCTTTGGTTTCTTCGGGGTTGACGCCGTGGGGAGCTTTGTTCGGAAGCGATGCTCCAGGGATGAGGTCGATGCGGTGCTCAATGCCTCATAGTGGAGGTAGTCCTGGAGGTAGCTCATCGGGGAAAACGTCATGAAATTCCCGCAAAAGAGACGACAATACTAGAGGAAGAAGGTGAGAAGTGTTAGTTTGTGCTGCATTGTCTTTGCACACAAGGATGTAGTGTAAGACACTAGATGGGTTCTCACACACTCCTCTTATCTCACTTTTGGTGGAAAATAGAACTAAGTTCTTCTTTTTGCTCATCGTGGAGGTGTTCGATTTGGGCTTGTGGCGCTCACTCTCTTTTTGGTGGATCGCTCTCTCACTATGATCTCCACGATGGGTGGCTTGCTTATCAGCGATCACTTGACTTGGCGACATTGGACGGAGGATGTACTGCTTGCCCTTCATCTTGAAGATGTAGTGGTTCGTTCGGCCATTGTGGATGACTCCTCTATCGAATTGCCATGGGCGTCCAAGGAGAAGATGGCAAACGGTCATTGGAACGACGTCGCACTCCAAGGTGTCTTCGTAGGCGCCAATTTTGAAGGAGACTTGTACTCGGTGCTCGACTTGGATGGTGCCGGAGTCGCTAAGCCATTGCACTTTGTATGGATGTGGATGCTTCGTCTTGGGCAATTGGAGCTTGGAGAAAAGTTCTTCACTAGCAACGTTATGACAACTCCCTCCATCGATGATGACCTTGACGGATAGTCCATTGATGCCAGCCTTGGTGTGGAATATGTGGCATCTTTGGTCTTCTTCTTGGTGATGTTGGAGAGTCAAGACCTTGGAGACAGCAAGAGCGGGACTTGAATCTTCATCGCAAAAGACTTGTTCCTCTTCATCGTTCACTTGCCGGTGCATGCCGACTTGCTCGATGGCGTCCATTTCTTCTTCACTCATTGAATCATAGGTGTCGTCGTTGTTGAGGATCATGGTCCGCTTGTTGGTGCACTCATAGGACTTGTGGCCTCGGCCTCCACTTGTGAAGCATTTGAAGGAACTTGTCTTGACGATCTCATCGGTTGGAGTGGATGATGATGAAGCTCTCGGCTTGAATTTGCTCGTAGTAGGAGGATGACTTGGAGTTGACGAACCTTTCTTGGAACTCGACTTGTCGATGTTGCTAGTAGAAGGCTTGGTAGTCGGTGTTGGAGTCGTTGAAGCTTGGTTGTTGAAGAAGCCGAAGGACTTGGATGAGAACTTGGCATACTTGAAATCATCTTGCACTTGGCGTTCCGCTTTGGTAGCTTGATGCACTAGCTCGATGAGGTTCGAGTATGGTTGGAAGTCAGCGATCTTCTTGATAGGATGGTTGAGTCCATTCAAGAAACATGCCATTGTTTGCTCATCGCCTTCCGTGACATTGGCTCGTATCATGGCAATCTCCATCTCCTTGTAGTACTCTTCAACGCTCTTGGTTCCTTGCTTGAGTAGTTGGAGTTTCTTGAAGAGGTCGCGGTTGTAGTAGGTAGGCACAAAGCATGCTCTCATGACATCCTTCATTTGCGCCCAAGTAGTGATGGGTGGTTCACCTCTTGCCTCTCGGTGCTCGATAACTTGTTCCCACCAAATGAGGACATAGTCTTGGAACTCAAGGGATGCCATTGCGATCTTCTTCTCTTCTTCATAGTTGTGCAAACGGAAGATTTTGTCGACCTTAAATGCCCATGAAAGATATTCTTCAGGATCGTTGCTTCCATTGAACTTGGGCATGGTGAACTTGAGCTTTCCGTAGCGTTGTTCTTCATTGTGTTGGGGTCGGGGGTGATGACGCCCGTGTTGTAGATGATTGTCAAGCTCGTGTCTCTCTTGGTTAGGAGGCTTGTCAACCTCATGTTGCTCTTGTCGTGGAGGATTTCCATTATCGTCATGCTCTTGATGAACTTGATGTTCTTGGCGAGCTTATGGGGGAGCTTGTCGAGCTCGAGGAGGAGCTTGAGGGACTTGACGATGCACGCGAGCTTGAAATCTCCGTTCTTGAATTTCTTCTCGAAATGCTTCTTCTTGTTCTCAAGCTTGTCGGCCTCGATTGGCTACGGCTTGACTTGAATCTTGGAGGGCTTGTTGCGCCGCAAGTGCTTGAGCTTCACGGAGTTGTTCTTCTTGGTGTTGTGCCTCGACATCTTGTGCAACTTGGTGTAGACGCGCTCGCTCTTCCTCTTCATGTTGGCGTTGTTGTTGCCATTCTCGTGCAAGCGCAAAAGCCTCTTGGGTTTCACGTCATCGGCGCTCTTGAGAGTCGGTGTCGCATAGAGGATTGAGGCTTGGTTGACGATCATTGCGCGCGGCACGGCGTAGAGTGTTCGATGTCGGTGTACTTGAGCCGGAGAGGGTGAAGTCAGAGTGTCGACTTGAGCGAGTCCTTCTTGATGAAGACAAAGTGGAAGAAGAGCGGTTGAGCAACAAAGCGCGAATTTCGTCCATCCTTGCGTCATTCTTTTGCTTGTGATCGTCGAGCTTGTGGTCGAAGTAGTCCCTTGTACGTTGCTCGGAGGGTCGCAAGTCGGCGGCGAGGTTGTCGATGCGTTAACTCATGGCTTGTTGCTCTTGATGCAAAGCACGTTGTGCACCAAAGAGGTGGCTCTTGGTGACGTAGGAGTTCATGTCGTCGTCGTGCTCAATGAAGAGTGGATTGGTAGAAGTACTTGGCATATCCATCATTCCAAGATACACAATGTGAGTGGTAGAAAGAGAAGAACGAATACCAAATGTACCTTGACCGAAGTTGAAAGTGGATCGATGATCACTCCAATGTAGGACAAGGAAAGAGCACAATCGGTACTAGCTCTTGTCGGTTTCTCACACCTACACAAGTAAAAGCTTATGGTGGAGCTTGGTTAGGATGGTGGCACAAAATTTGATGCAATTGTAAGTGAGCTTCAATAATGTTGGAAAAGATTCGCAAGATGCAATGTAACAAGTAGACCAAGCATAGAAGGTACACGGAAACACACACGCAAAAAGATAAGTGGGGTTGCACAACGAAGGATGAGCCAAAATGTGGAATCCACAAAAATGCTCTTGTTGCACAACACTAGACAGACGCTAGCACGATTGCACAATAGGCGGATACAAGAACTTGTGCACAACCTACTTAGCAAAAATGCAACAACTTCTATCCCAAGTATGCTCTATGCAAGGTGTTTCTATGATATGATCCAAGATGACCGAGTATGACAATCTTAATGCTGTATGATGTTATGGTTCTTGCTTAAAAGCTCTTTGTTTAACAGCTTGTTTGGCTCTTCGATGTTGGAGCTCTTTTCTCATGCAATGCTTGACGAACCAAGATAGCAATTGTATATGCGATGACAACTTTGTGACACAAGAGATGATACCAATATATGCAACAATGATGTATGTATGCTATGGGAAGTATGATCACTAATGTGCACAAGTCTTGTTGCCTGCAATACTCAATGGCTAGTCTCGATGGGTAAGCAGTGCAAGGGGATAAGGCTATGATGGCTATCAATGTAATGGCAAGAATGATGTATCACGATACCAAGACGAGGTTACCGGGCTTGCTTCCGGTATGGTGTCAAAATGGTGGCATGAATACCAAGGTGTAGTCGAGGTGGTCGTTGTTGATGATGTGTCTATGGCGAAGATGAGTGGCGGTGATGTCAATGTTGAACCGTACCTAGGTAGCCGAAAAATGAAAGGATATGGAACCGCAACTCAAATTATCAAAGCTCGAAGTGGCAACACGTGTCGGAGAGCGAAACGGGACAAATGGTGGTGGGATATGGAAGTGGTGATGGTGTAGTGGTGGTGGGAGTGCGTATGCGGAAATGTGGGGCGGTGGTGGTGACTAAACTAAAAAAAATCAGTTTCGTCAGGGAACTCCGGGCGTCCGGTGAGGAGCGGTCGTCCGGTCATCGGATGTTCGGTGGCTAGCGGACGTCCGGTGCCTGGGCACTGCTCGGGCGCGGGATAAACTTCACGTGGGCGGGGTGGTTGAGGTGAACTTCGTTGATTGTGGGCAATTTCATGGATGGAAAGTGGTGGAGACAAAGGGGAAAAGCTAGATCCACTCAAAACAAAGCAAATCGACGGATCCAAACCAACAAAATCTCAACACACTAACAACTCACAAAAAAAATTGGGGCTATTTTTGTGGGGAATTTTCGAATTAGGACGAAAAACAACAAAACAAGGCTAGCAACACAACGGGGAGGCTCCAAATCATGATCAATGTGGCTCATGATACCAAGATGATGTAGGGTAGAACCCTAATCGCCCGATCTTTCACGAAAGGAGCAGAATCCCGCGAAGAACATGAAGAACGTGAGGGGGAAATGAGGGAAAACACAAGGGAAACACAAGAGAATCACTAAACCAACACAAGAAAGCCACACATGTGCTAGATCCTCGAATACATAGGGTTCACACGGTACACGATCAACCAAGGACGATACAAAGGTAACGGTCTTCTCTGTGAGGAGGTCTTGATGTTCTTCCCTAAAGAGGGGTCTTGAATCCGCTTGGGGGATCTTCTCCGTAGGAGGCCCGAATCTCCGAGGAGAAGGTAACCAAGTGTATTAGCAAAGCTCTCACACGAAATATGAGCTAATCCTTTGCTAACCCTAGCTAGAAGGAATAGGAGGTCTATATATAGTCTAAGTGCAAATGGGGGCGAAAGTAGGGGTGCATGGGCCTCGGGCCTGAATCTGGACGCGGCCAGGTACCGGACGTCCGCTGGTGGCCAGTCGTCCGGTGTCTTAGGAGCGGCCGGTCATCCGGTGTCCTCCGGACGTCCGTTGGTTCTGCTCTGCAATGGGGGTGCTGGACGTCTGGTAGCTCCAGACTTCCGCTGATGTTGGCTCGGGTGCGGTCACACCGGTCGTCCGGTCTGGACCGGACGTCCGCTCGCTGGGGCTTGGCTGATGCTTCAGGCGTTGGACGTCCGGTCCCGGCCGATTGTCCGGTGGCTGGGACTTTTCCTTGAGCCCTCCTTCTTCTCTGTCTTCTCGTCCATCTTCCTCTTCTTCTTGTGCTTGCTCCTTAGCTTCTCCATCATACCTGAGTATGCACACAGTGTCCGTATGAGGTAGTAGCCATGTCTCATGTGCATCAAAGTGGTAATGTGAAAGGAGAGATGGCACCTCGGTTTCAAGAGCTCTTGCACGCGCTCTTGTCATGGATCCAAGAGGTGTCATAGGACATGTAGTTGGCTCCATGGGGATGGCCTTGGGATGCTTTGTATCAAGGGCGGAGGCAGCTCGCCTCCAAGCTGTAGCTCATCAGGAAATTGCCGCTGCATCTCAGTACGACCCCAGCTACAACTTTGATCCATGGGCATAGACCAACTTAGGCCAAAAGCCTAAGCTTGGGGGAGTATGTATCTCTCACCGACATTACATTCATGTTCACACACTCATGCCAGTTGTCGGTGCTCATACTTTTTCATTGTACCATCCATGCTAGTTTATTCTCATTTTCTCGTTTTCTTCTTGTGTGTTTGAAAAACCTTAAGAAAAACAAAAAATTAGTTGTAGCTTTTAGCTAGTTTACTTTCCATGCCAGTAGTAGTAGTAATTAAAAAGAAAACCCAAAAAGATTTCTTGTTCTTCTTTTGCTTGTTGGGAGCTTTCCCATGTAAATAGTTTTGTTTCTTTTCTTTCCTTTCGGGGTCGAGAGGAGAAGGCCATAATGAAAAGTTTGAGTGGCTCTTATATGCATTATTGTTGATCTAACAAAGAGCCCATATTACCGTGTCTTCTCTCTTGAATTGAATGCTTGCAGATTCCAGCTTAGTCCAATGCACGTGCACTATTATTATTATCCACACTATTCGGTCGTGCAAGTGAAAGGCAATAATGATGATTATATGATGAACTTATTGAGAGGAGGAAAGCTGGTATGAACTCGACCTCTCTTGTTTTTGTAAATATGATTAGTTCATCGTTCCTGATTCAGCCTATTATGAAAGAAACATATTTGCAATGACAATTAGAGATTATAGTTGCTTATGCCATGCTTAATTTGCTAGGAGTTTATAATGGTTTACCTTGCGTGCCAACATGCTATTAAAATGGTTGTGATATGGTGTAATAGGGTGGTATCCTTTTTTGAACGATTCGAGTGGCTTGACTTGGCACATGTTCACGCATGTAGTTGAAACAAAATCAACATAGCCTCCACGATATTTATGTTCATGGTGCATTATATCCTACTCATGCTTGCATTCGGTGTTGATTAATTTTAATGCATGTTCATGATTGTTGTCGCTCTCTAGCTAGTCGCTTCCCAGTCTTTTTCTAGCCTTCACTTGTACTAAGCGGGAATACTGCTTGTGCATCCAATTCCATAAACCCCAAAGTTATTCCATATGAGTCCACCATACCTACCTATATACGGTATCTACCTGCCGTTCCAAGTACATTTGTATGTGCCAAACTCTAAACCTTCAAATATACATTCTGTTTTGTATGCTCGGATAGCTCATGTATCAACTAGGGCTGTCTGTATCCTCCATGCTAGGCGGGTTATTCTCAAGAGGAGTGGACTCCGCTCCTCACTCACGAGAAAATGGCTGGTCACCGGGATTCCCAGTCCCATGCTCAAATCAAATCAAAATAATTGCAAACAAAACTCCCCTAGGATTGTTGTTAGTTGGAGGCACCCGTTGTTTCAGGCGAGCCATGGATTGATGCTTGTTGGTGGTGGGGGAGTATAAACTTTACCATTCTGCTTGGGAACCACCTATAATGTGTGTAGCATGGAAGATATCGAGATCTCTCAGTTTTTATGTTGACAATGAAAGTATACCGCTCAAAATATTATTCATGTCTATTTAAAAATCGAGCTCTGGCACCTCTACAAATCCCTGCTTCCCTCTGCGAAGGGCTTATCTATTTACTTTTATGTTGAGTCATCATCCTCTTATTAAAAAACACTAGTTGGAGAGCACCGATGTCATTTGCATACATTACTGTTAGTTTACATTGAGTATGACTGTGACTGGATCTCTTTTACCGTGAATTACAATGTCTAGTCAGTCCTTGATCTTTAAAGGTGCTCTGCATTTATGTTTTGCGGTCTCAGAAAGGGCTAGCGAGATACCATCTTGTTATATCATATCATGATTGTTCTGAGAAAGTGTTGTCATCCGAGATTTGTTATTATTGCTCGCTAGCTGATTATGCCATTGATATGAGTAAACATGAGACCTAAATGTTATTGTGAATATGGTTAGTTCATAATCTTTGCTGAAAACTTGAATACTGGCTTTACATATTTACAACAAGAAGAGCAAACAGAGTTTGTAAAAGTTTTTCTTTATCACTTTTAGTTTATCAACTGAATTGCTTGAGGACAAGCAAAGGTTTAAGCTTGGGGGAGTTGATACGTCTCCGTCGTATCTACTTTTCCAAACACTTTTGCCCTTGTTTTGGAATCTAACTTGCATGATTTGAATGGAACTAACCTGGACTGACGCTATTTTTAGCAGAATTGCCATGGTGTTATTGTTGTGCAGAAATAAAAGTTCTCGGAATGATGCTCATCAACCTTCCTCCATCACCAATTTCATGATGCTCACCGCCGTGCTTGAGTAATTCCATTGTAGGCTTGCTGGACGGTGATGGGTTGGATGAGATTTATCATGTAATCGAGTTAGTTTTGTTAGGGTTTGATCCCTAGTATCCACTATGTTCTGAGATTGATGTTGCTATGGCTTTGCTATGCTTAATGCTTGTCACTAGGGCCCGAGTGCCATGATTTCAGATCTGAACCTATTATGTTTTCATGAATATATATGAGTTCTTGATCCTATCTTGCAAGTCTATAGTCACCTATTATGTGTTATGATCCGTTAACCCCGAAGTGACAATAATCGGGACCATTACCGGTGATGACCGTAGTTTGAGGAGTTCATGTATTCACTATGTGTTAATGCTTTGGTCTGGTACTCTACTAAAAGGAGGCCTTAATATCCCTTAGTTTCCAATAGGACCCCGCTGCCACGGGAGGGTAGGACAAAAGATGTCATGCAAGTTCTTTTCCATAAGCACGTATGACTATATTCGGAATACATGCCTACATTACATTGATGAACAGGAGCTAGTTCTGTGTCATCCTATGTTATAACTATTGCATGATCGATCGCATCCGACATAATTCTCCATCACCAATCCAATGCCTACGAGCTTTTCATATATTGTTCTTCGCTTATTTACTATTCCGTTGCTACTGTTACAATCACTATAAAACCCAAAAATATTACTTTTGCTACCGTTACCATTATTATCATATTACTTTGCTACTAAATACCTTGCTGCAGATATTAAGTTTCCAGGTGTGGTTGAATTGACAACTCAGCTGCTAATAATTGAGAATATTCTTTGACTCCCCTTGTGTCGAATCAATAAATTTGGGTTGAATACTCTACCCTTGAAAACTATTGCGATCCCCTATACTTGTGGGTTATCAGCCTCGCCGCCGCCCCGCGCCACCACGCCGCCCATCGCACCGCGTGCGCCGCCGCCCTTCGCCACGCCACCGTCGGGATCCGCGCCGTCCCGGCCGGATCCAGCCTCTTCGGTCACCTGGCGCCTCGCCGGAGTTCGATCTTCGCCGGCGTTGACTTCGCCTCAGATCTGCACGGGCTCATCCTGATCCACTCCGAGATCTGCACCACTTTGTCCCAGATCCGCCCCGTCCAGTTTTCGGAGGGTATATTTTTCTCTAAGTCCCAGATCACTGATATTTTTATGCCTCCTTCATCATGTCATATCTCGGTGCTCGGTGCTCCAAATCATGCATATGATATGTCAAATTGTTTGTCTCGTTGAGATATTCATGTTAGAAGCATTTCCATGCATATTACTGTCTATTATGATGCCATTTTCATTGATGAAAGACTGCTATAAAATGTTAGCTGCTGGTACTTATCAGATCATGTTGATTTGTCATTTTTGTTGCATTTGATGTGTGCATTATATGAGCATGAGGTCTACATGTGTTTTGAACTAAAATATGCCAACTTTATAGGGGTGCAAGTCTTGTATTTTTGTGATCTATGTGGTGACTAGCACGAGCATGCAAACTAGGCTTCGTGATGTTGCTGTTTTCAGGGACTTAGGATTTTGCTAAGTCCATTTCCTACTGTTATTTTGATGCCATATAAACTTGATGTTACATTGAGATCCATGCTTATTTTGGGATACTTCAGCGAGGATGTTTTGATTATGTGGTTATGATGTACCCATTCATGCCCCTGTTTGCAATTATGGAGTTCTCTAGCATGTCATTTTATTGCTCTACTTTTGCTATAAAATGTTCCTGGCAGAATGTGAACATGTTAATCAATATTGCCTTGGTTGTTGCTAGTGATACATGCATCCTATGAACTTGATCTTGTCATGGTTAGCTTCATGAACATGTCATCTTGCTATTGGTATGCTTATGTTGTCATGTAATGCTTTGTGGTGAGTGGCATGAGCTCGCAAAGTTGCTATCATAATTATGTTTATGCCATGCTCTATTTTTCTTCTAAGTCTGAAACTGTTAATAAAACTTGTTATGTTTACATGGGTGCCATCATATCTTCTGTGCCTTTTTGGCTCATGTTCAGTAAGGGATTTCTGTTCTATGCATTTAGTAGAATCATGCAATGCCTTTGTTTGCTATGATATGTTCCTATAGCATGTTGTTTGCTTGCTTTAAACATTGCTTCCTGATGTTGTTTTTGATATGTTAGTATTTCCACTAAGTCTGTGAAGCTGATATCTTTTGCACTTTTGCCATGCTTGTTTGAACATGTTTTTGAGTGATTTAGCCGTAGCTCAGTGTTCATGTTTTGTCAAGCATATCTTGTACATAACTTACATGTGCTTTGTTGCTATGTTGGAGTGCAGTGGCTTAGTTACTTGTTGCATTCTAAGTGCTATCATGCTGTTAATCGCAGATTTGCGTCATTCTTGTTTTGCTTGCCATTTGCAAACCGTGCATCCGTTTCCGGTGATCTTTATATCGATTTCAACCAAAATCATCTCCTCTTTACAGCGGAATACTTGGTTTGCCAAGTTGATGCCTTTATCATTATTTCCCTTGCGGAGCACGCATATGCATTGCATATCATATCTCAGATATCATGCCATGTATTGCATCATGTTGCTTGTGCATTGCACCGTGATTGATTGTTGTTCCATTGCTTGTGTTCTTGTTTTGGGTAGATCCGGGAGACGAGTACGTGAACGAGGAACCTGTTGAGTACGCTAACGAGGATCAAGCTTTTGACAACTCTGAGAACATTGCGGGCAAGATGACCATACCCTCGAAATCACTTCTATCTTTGATTTGCTAGTTGTTCGTTCTATCGCTATGTCGCACTACCTACCACTTGCTATATCATGCCTACCATATTGCCATGTCAAGCCTCTAACCCACCTTCCTAGCAAACCGTTGTTTGGCTATGTTACCGCTTTTGCTCAGCCCCTCTATTAGCGTTGCTAGTTGCAGGTGAAGTTGAAGTTTGTTCCATGTTGGAACATGGATATGTTGGGATATCATAATATCTCTTATTTTAATTAATGCATCCATATACTTGGTAAAGGGTGGAAGGCTCGGCCTTTTGCCTGGTGTTTTGTTCCACTCTTGCCGCCTTAGTTTTCGTCATACCGGTGTTATGTTCCTTGATTTTGCGTTCCTTACGCGGCTGGGTGTTATGGGAACCCCTTGACAGTTTGCTTTGAATAAAACTCCTCCAGCAAGGCCCAACCTTGGTTTTAACATTTGTCACCTAAGCCTTTTCCCTTGGGTTCCGAGGACTCAAGGGTCATCTTTATTTTAAATCCTCAGGCCACTGCTCCTCTGAGTGTTGGTCCAAACTGGGCGATGTCCGGCGCCCCCTAGACAACCAGGGTCTATGCCAACCCGACGTCTGGACCATCCAGTGTGCCCTGAGAACGAGATACATGCAACTCCTATCGGGATGTGTCGGCACATCGGGTGGCTTTGCTGGTCTTGTTTTACCATTGTCGAAATGTCTTGTAACCGGGATTCCGAGACTGATCAGATCTTCCCGGGAGAAGGAATATCCTTTGTTGACCGTGAGAGCTTGTGATGGGATAAGTTGGGACACCCCTGCAGGGTATAAAATTGAGAGCCGTGCCCACAGTTATGTGGCAGATGGGAATTTGTTAATATCTGGTTGTAGAGAACTTGACACTTGACTTAATTAAAATGAATCAACTGCGTGTGTAGCCGTGATGGTCTCTTTTCGGCGGAGTCCGGGAAGTGAACACGGTCTTGTGTTATGCTTAAACGTAAGTAGTTTCAGGATCACTTCTTGATCACTTCCAGCTTCTCGACCATGTGTCGCTTCTCTTCTCACTCTTATTTGCCTATGTTAGCCACCATATATGCTTAGTGCTTGCTGCAGCTCCACCTCACTACCTTTTCCTACCCATAAGCTTAAATAGACTTGATCTCGCGGGTGTGAGATTGCTGAGTCCTCGTGACTCACGGATACTTCCAAACAGTTGCAGGCGCCGATGATGCCAGTGCAGGTGATGCTACCGAACTCAAGTGGGAGTTCGACGAGGATCTGGGTCGTTACTATGTTTCGTTTCCTGATGATCAGTAGTGGAGTCCAGTTGGGACAATCTGGGATCTAGCATTTGGGGTTGTCTTCTTTTATTGTGGTTCCGTAGTCGGACCTTTGATTGTACTTTGGATGATGTATGGATTATTTATGTATTGTGAGAAGTGGCGATTGTAAGCCAACTCTTTATCCCTTTCTATTCAGTACATGAGATTGTGTAAAGATTACCCCTCTTGCGACAAAACTACCATGCGGCTATGCCTCTAAGTCGTGCCCCAACACATGGGAGATATAGCCGCATTGTGGGTGTTACACTGCTGGAGGGGGATTCGATCACGAAGGGGCTCTACATCAACTTTGTTGCCCTTCTGATGATGTGTGAGTAGTTCACCACAGACCTACGGGTCCATAGCTAGTAGTTAGATGGCTTCTTCTCTCTCTTTGACCTCCAATACAATGTTCTCCTCGATGTTCTTGGAGATCTATTCGATGTAATGACTTTTTGCAGTGTGTTTGTTGGGATCCGATGAATTGTGAGTTTATGATCAGATTATGCATGAATATTATTTGAGTTTTCTCTGAACTCTTTTATGCATGATTGTTAAGACTTTGTATTCCAATCTATTGATTTGGCCAACTAGATTGATTTTTCTTGCAATGCAAGAGGTGCTTTGTCATGGGTTCGATCTTGTGGTGCTCAATCCCAGTGACGAAAGGGGACATGACACGTATTTGCATCGTTGTCATTAAGGGTAAAAAGATGGGGTTTATTCATGTGTGAGTTTACTTTGTCTACATAAGGCGTTACTCCGTTATTAATGAACTTAATACTCTAGATGCATGCTGGATAGCGGTCGATGTGTGAAGTAACAGTAGTAGATGCAGAACCATTTCGGTCTACTTGTCTCGGACGTGATGCTTATATACATGATCATTGCCTTGGATATCGTTATGATTATTTGCTTTTCTATCAATTGCCCAACAGTAATTTGTTTACCCACTGTATGCTATTTTCAAGAGAGAAGACTCTAGAGAAAACTATGGCCCGGGGGTCTACTTTTTATCATATATTAAAATTAAAAATATCTTGCTGTAATTTTTCTTCATTTATTTTATTTTGTGTTTTAATTATCTATCTATCACTACGAGATGTGATCCTTGTAATTAACCGCCGAGGGATTGACAACTCCTTGTTCGCGTTGGGTGCAAGTATTTGTTATTTTGTGTGTAGGTACTGCTAACGAGGTGTTGCGTGGTTCTCCTACTGGATTGATAACCTTGGTTCTTAATTGAGGGAAATACTTATTTGCACTGTACTGCATCATCCTCTCCTCTTTGAGGAAATCCCAGTGCAGACTAAGGCATAGCCTAGTGGTGGGAAGGGGTTGATGCCTTCCCACCCACCCAGGTTCAAGGCACGGTACTGGCAATTTGGGTTTGTTGCACCAATTATACTATAGGGGGTTCCCTTACAGTCTTTCTGTCAAAAAACGCAGCTCACAAGTAGTAGTATGTCAAGAACAATTGAAGTGTAATGCGAAGACAAACAGCAGCTGGGTAGAACAAAGCAGTTTAGGAAGATAGTCTGAAGACAAAGATGCAGATAGAGCGAATGTCTTCACCCAATGTCTTCGAACAGAACGAGCAAGCAATGACTTCAGGAAACTAAACAGTAAGTAAAGGAATGAAGTGATAGAACCAGTTGCTTGAAGAAGACACGTGATTTGTTTGGCCGGTTCCAACTATTGTGACAGTTGTACGTCTAGTTGGGGAGGCTGAGATTGAACTCTGAAGACCTAGTCTTCACCTTATTCTCCTTGAGCTAAGATCCATAGATCTCGCCCAACCACTCAGGTAAGCCTTCAAGGTAGACTTACAAACTTTCACAGACTTCATTCACTGGCAATCCACAATGACTCTTGGATGCTCAGAACACGACGCCTAACCGGCTGGAAGATCACGACCTTCAAGTGTAACAAGTCTTTGGTTCACGCGGAACAGAAAGGCTTCGGTGATTCTCAAGCACTTTTGGGCTCACGTTGTTTTGGGTTTGTCCTCGCAAGGATTCTCTCTCAAAGAATTCAGAGGTGGGTTGCTCTCAAACGACAAAAGTCGTGCACTAACTCGGAGCAGCCACCAATTTATGGTGGAGGGGATGGGCTATTTATAGCTAGGAGGCAACCCGACATGATATGTCCGAAATGACCCTGGGTCAATGGACAACTGACATGTGTCCAGCGGTCAGATTTCAAACACACGCGGGAGCTTGACTTAGGTTCCAAGTAAAGCTGACTCAACCAACTATGGAAAAGATTTTCTCTCATTGTCTTCACTCGAAGACATGGGATTTTAGGTTGAGCATCACGTCATTTCCTGACTTTGTTTACCTAGACCCCACTTAACGGTGCGGTGGTTCCTATGACTCAGGAACGAAGAAAATGAAACTACCAAAAGACTATGTCTTCACGCTCCATTGTCTTCAAGCGAAAGTCTTCGCGTACCATTATCTTCAACACAAATGTCTTCACGAACCACCATTATCTGCAATATCTTCATACATTTTTAGGGGACATCTTCGATGGGTAAATCGAATCAATGGGGACTTCTACCTGTGTTCTCCTATGAATCTCACAAACACATTAGTCCCTCAACCAAGTTTGTTGTCAATACTCCAAAACCAACAAAGGGTGGCATTAGATGCACTTACAGAGTGAAGTTGAAAATGCTGAAGCGAGAAAAAATATGATACAATTGCTTGGTTTGGCACCGGGGTGTTCATGATTTATACTTTATACGAGGATGATCGAGTTATGCCATGCTTACACGATTAAATGAGTAGTAATAACATTCATTAACATAGATATTTTGAAGAGTAACAATTATTTTATCACATTCTTTTATATTATTGTTTTCATATCTATTACGTCATCGTTTCTCAACATTCATACCTAAAAAAAGATTACATGATTAAGACATGTTAGGTAGTACCATAGGCCACAAAGTATCAACCATCAGAATTTGATGGTATCATCAACATCATTATAAAGCACGCATCAAGGCAAGGAAGTAATTGCCTGCCATCTTAGCTATGAAAATGAGACCAAAGAAACTTAATGATGTTGTTTTATGACGAAATAGGGTTATCCATCTCACACATAGTGGCAGTAATGTACCAATCAATCGGAGAGACGCGGGCCTGAGGCCGCCGGGGCTGGGACAACACTAGCAAGGAGTGTCTCGACGGCTCCGAGTCAGCCACAACTGCGGATGCATCACCGCCTCCTCGCGAGAGCCGTCACCGTGGCCCCGGGGGCGCCACAGACGAGAGGGGCCGCCTGCATGGGAGGCAGGCCGTGAACTATTGGGGAACGTAGTAATTTCAAAAAATATTCCTACGCACACGCAAGATCATGGTGATGCATAGCAACGAGAGGGGAGAGTGTTGTCTACGTACCCTCGTAGACCGAAGTGGAAGCGTTGACGCAACATAGAGGAAGTAGTCGTACGTCTTCCCGGTCCAACCGATCCAAGCACCGTTACTCCGGCACCTCCGAGTTCTTGGCACACGTTCAGCTCGATGACGCTCCCCGGGCTCCGATCCAGCAAAGCTTCGGGGAGGAGTTCCGTCAGCACGATGGCGTGGTGACGATCTTGATGTTCAACTGTCGCAGGGCTTCGCCTAAGCACTGCTACAATATGACCGAGGTGTAATATCATGGAGGGGGGCACCGCACACGGCTAAGGAACGATCACGAAGATCAACTTGTGTGTCTATGGGGTGCCCCCTGCCCCCGTATATAAAGGAGTGGAGGAGGGGAGGGCCGTCCCTCTCTATGGCACGCCCTAGGGGAGTCCTACTCCCACCGGGAGTAGGATTCCCCCTTTCCTAGTCCAACTAGGAGTCCTTCCATGTATTAGGAGTAGGAGACAAGGAAGGGGAGAAGGAAGGAGGGGGCGCAGCCCCTCCCCCTAGTCCAATTCGGACTAGGCCTTGGGGGGCGCGCGGCCTGCCCTGGGCAGCCCCTCTCTATTTCCCGTATGGCCCAATAAGGCCCAATACTTCTCCCGGCGAATTCCCGTAACTCTTCGGTACTCCGAAAAATACCCGAATCACTCGGAACCTTTCCGAAGTCCGAATAGTCGTCCAATATATCGATCTTTATGTATCAACCATTTCGAGACTCCTCGTCATGTCCCCAATCTCATCCGGGACTCCGAACTCCTTCGGTACATCAAAACTCATAAACTCATAATATAACTGTCATCGAAACCTTAAGTGTGCGGACCCTACAGTTCGAGAACAATGTAGACATGACCGAGACACGTCTCTGGTCAATAACCAATAGCGGAACCTGGATGCTCATATTGGCTCCTACATATTCTACGAAGATCTTTATCGGTCAGACCGCATAACAACATACGTTGTTCCCTTTGTCATCGGTATGTTACTTGCCCGAGATTCGATCGTCGGTATCCAATACCTAGTTCAATCTCGTCACCGGCAAGTCTCTTTACTCGTTCCGTAATACATCATCCCGCAACTAACTCATTAGTTGCAATGCTTGCAAGGCTTAAGTGATGTGCATTACCGAGAGGGCCCAGAGATACCTCTCCGACATTCGGAGTGACAAATCCTAATCTCGAAATACGCCAACCCAACAAGTACCTTTGGAGACACCTGTAGAGCACCTTTATAATCACCCAGTTATGTTGTGACGTTTGGTAGCACACAAAGTGTTCCTCCGGTAAACGGGAGTTGCATAATCTCATAGTCATAGGAACATGTATAAGTCATGAAGAAAGCAAATAGCAACAAACTAAACGATCAAGTGCTAAGCTAACGGAATGGGTCAAGTCAATCAGATCATTCATCTAATGATGTGATCCCGTTAATCAAATAACAACTCTTTGTCTATGGTTAGGAAACATAACCATCTTTGATTAATGAGCTAGTCAAGTAGAGGCATACTAGTGACACTCTGTTTCTCTATGTATTCACACATGTATTATGTTTCCGGTTAATACAATTCTAGCATGAATAATAAACATTTATCATGAAGTAAGGAAATAAATAATAACTTTTATTATTGCCTCTAGGGCATATTTCCTTCAGTCTCCCACTTGCACTAGAGTCAATAATCTAGTTCACATCGCCATGTGATTTAACAGCAATAGTTCACATCACCATGTGATTAACACCCATAGTTCACATCGTCGTGTGACCAATACTCAAAGGGTTTACTAGAGTCAGTAATCTAGTTCACATATCTATGTGATTAACACCCAAAGAGTACTAAGGTGTGATCATGTTTTGCTTGTGAGATAATTTTAGTCAACGGGTCAGTCACATTCAGATCCGTAAGTATTTTGCAAGTTCTATGTCTACAATGCTCTATACGGAGCTACTCTAGCTAATTGCTCCCACTTTTAATATGTATCTAGATTGAGACTTAGAGTCATCTAGATTAGTGTCAAAACTTGCATCGACGTAACCTTTTACAACGAACCTTTTGTCACCTCCATAATCGAGAAACATATCCTTATTCCACTAAGGATAATTTTGACCGTTGTCTAGTGATCTACTCCTAGATCACTATTGTAATCCCTTGCCAAAATTAGTGTAGGGTATACAATAGATCTGGTACACAGCATGGCATACTTTATAGAACCTATGGCCAAGGCATAGGGAATGACTTTCATTCTCTTTCTATCTTCTGCCGTGGTCGGGTTTTGAGTCTTACTCAACTTCACACCTTGTAACACAAGCAAGAACTCTTTCTTTGACTGTTCCATTTTGAACTACTTCAAAATCTTGTCAAGGTATGTACTTATTGAAAAATCTTATCAAGCGTCTTGATCTATCTCTATAGATCTTGATGCTTAATATGTAAGCAGCTTCACCGAGGTCTTTCTTTGAAAAACTCCTTTTAAACACTCCTTTATGCTTTGCAGAATAATTCTACATTGCTTCCGATCAACAATATGTCATTCACATATACTTATCAGAAATGTTGTAGTGCTCCCACTCACTTTCTTGTAAATACAGGCCTCACCGCAAGTCTGTATAAAACTATATGCTTCGATCAACCTATCAAAGCGTATATTCCAACTCCGAGATGCTTGCACCAGTCCATTGATGGATCGCTGGAGCTTGCATATTTTGTTAACACCTTTAGGATTGACAAAACCTTCTAGTTGCATCGTATACAAATCTTCTTTAATAAATCCATTAAGGAATGCAGTTTTGTTTATCCATTTGCCGGATTTCATAAAATGCGGGAATTGCTAACATGATTCGGACAGACTCAAGCATAGATACGAGTGAGAAACTCTCATCGTAGTCAACACCTTGAACTTTGTCAAAAACCTTTTTCGACAAGTCTAGCTTTATGGATAGTAACACTTACTATCAACGTCCATCTTCCTCTTGAAGATCCATTTACTTGCCGATCATCGGGCAAGTCAATCAAAGTCCATACTTTGTTCTCATACATGGATCTCATCTCAGATCTCATGGCCTCAAGCCATTTCGCGGAATCTGGGCTCACCATCGCTTCTTCATAGTTTGTAGGTTCGTCATGGTCTAGTAACATAACCTCCAAAACAGGATTACCGTACCACTCTGGTGCAGATCTTATTATGGTTGACCTACAAGGTTTGGTAGTAACTTGATCCAAAGTTTCATGATCATCATCATTAACTTCCTCACTAATCGGTGTAGGCATCACTGAAACTGATTTCTGTGATGAACTACTTTCCAATTCGGGAGAAGGTACAATTACCTTATCAAGTTCTACTTTCCTCCCACTCACTTCTTTCGAGAGAAACTTCTTCTCTAGAAAGTATCCATTCTCAGCAACGAATGTCTTGCCTTCGGATCTGTGATAGAAGGAGTACCCAACTGTCTCCTTTGGGTATCCTATGAAGACACATTTCTCCGATTTGGGTTTGAGCTTATCATGATGAAACTTTTTCTTATAAGCATCGCAGCTCCAAACTTTAAGAAACGACAACTTTGGTTTTTTGCCAAACCATAGTTCATATTGTGTCGTCTCAACGGACTTAGATGGTGCCCCTTTTTAATGTGAATGCAGCTGTCTCTAATGCATGATCCCAAAATGATATTGGTAAATCGGTAAGAAACATCATAGATTGTACTATATCCAATAAAGTACGGTTATGATGTTCGGAGACACCATTATGCTGTGGTGTTCCAGGTGGCGTGAGTTGCGAAACTATTCCGCATTGTTTTAAATGTAGACCAAACTCGTAACTCAAATATTTGTCTCCGCGATCAGATCATAGAAACCTTATTTTCTTGTCACGATGATTTTCCACTTCACTCAGAAATTCTTTGAACTTTTCAAATGTTTCAGACTTATGTTTCATCAAGTAGATATACCCATATCTGCTCAAATCATCTGTGAAGGTCAGAAAATAACGATACCCGCCACGAGCCTTAACACTCATCGGATCGCATACATCAGTATGTATTATTTCCAATAAGTTAGTTGCTCGCTCCACTGTTCCGGAGAACGGAGTCTTAGTCATCTTGCCCATGAGGCATGGTTCGCAAGAATCAAGTGATTCCAAAAGCCCATCAGCATGGAGTTTCTTCATGCGCTTTACACCAATATGACCTAGACGGCAGTGCCACAAATAAGTTGCACTATCATTATTAACTTTGCATCTTTTGGTTTCAATATTATGAACATGTGTATCACTATGATCGAGATCCAACGAACCATTTTCATTGGGTGTGTAACCATATAAGGTTTTATTCATGTAAACAGAACAACAATTGTTCACTAACTTAAATGAATAACCGTATTGCAATAAACATGATCAAATCATATTCATGCTCAACGCAAACACCAAATATCACTTATTTAGGTTCAACACTAATCCCGAAAGTATAGGGAGTGTGCGATGATGATCATATCAATCTTGGAACCACTTCCAACACACATCGTCACTTCACCCTTAACTAGTCTATGTTTATTCTGCAACTCCCGTTTCGAGTTACTAATCTTAGCAACTGAACCGGTATCAAATACTGAGGGGTTGCTATAAACACTAGTAAAGTACACATCAATAACATGTATATCAAATATACCTTTGTTTACCTTGCCATCCTTCTTATCCGCCAAATACTTGGGGCAGTTCCACTTCTAGTGACCAGTCCCTTTGCAATAGAAGCACTTAGTCTCGGGCTTAGGATCAGACTTGGGCTTCTCCACTTGAGCAGCAACTTGCTTGCCGTTCTTCTTGAA
Organism: Triticum monococcum; assembly: GCA_034509565.1. Classification (NCBI taxonomy): domain Eukaryota; kingdom Viridiplantae; phylum Streptophyta; class Magnoliopsida; order Poales; family Poaceae; genus Triticum; species Triticum monococcum. The sequence continues at coordinate 196,348,806 of CM067841.1, forward strand.
GTTCCCCTTCTTCCCTTTGCCCTTTTCTTGAAACTAGTGGTCTTGTCAACCATCAACACTTGATGTTTTTCTTGATTTCTACCTTCGTTGATTTCAGCATCACGAAGAGCTTGGGAGTTGTTTCCGTTATCCCTTGCATATTATAGTTCATCATGAAGTTCTACTAACTTAGTGATGGTGACTAGAGAATTCTGTCAATCACTATCTTATCTGGAAGATTAACTCCCACTTGATTCAAGCGATTGTAGTACCCAGACAATCTGAGCACATGCTCACTAGTTGAGCGATTCTCCTCCATCTTTTAGCTATAGAACTTGTTGGAGACTTCATATCTCTCAACTCGGGTATTCGCTTGAAATATTAACTTCAACTCCTGGAACATCTCGTATGGTCCATGACGTTCAAAACGTCTTTGAAGTCCTAATTCTAAGCCGTTAAGCATGGTGCACTTAAACTATCAAGTAGTCATCATATTGAGCTAGCCAAACATTCAAAACGTCTGCATCTGCTCCTGCAATAGGTCTATCACCTAGCGGTGCATCAAGGACATAATTCTTCTATGCAGCAATGAGGATAAACCTCAGATCACGGATCCAATCCGCATCATTGCTACTAACATCTTTCAACACAATTTTCTCTAGGAACACATCAAAATAAACATATGAAAGCAACAACGCGAGCTATTGATCTACAACATAGATATGCTAATACTACCAGGACTAAGTTCATGATAAATTAAAGTTCAATTAATCATATTACTTAAGAACTCCCACTTAGAAAAACATCCCTCTAATCCTCTAAGTGATCACGTGATCCAAATCAACTAAACCATGTCCGATCATCACGTGAGATGGAGTAGTTTTCAATGGTGAACATCACTATGTTGATCATATCTACTATATGATTCACGCTCGACCTTTCGGTCTCCAGTGTTCCGAGGCCATATCTGCATATGCTAGGCTCGTCAAGTTTAACCTGAGTATTCCGCGTGTGCAAAACTGTCTTGCACCCGTTGTAGATGGACATAGAGCTTATCACACCCGATCAGCACGTGGTGTCTGGGCACGACGAACTTTGGCAACGGTGCATACCCAGGGAGAACACTTTTATCTTGAAATTTAGTGAGAGATCATCTTATAATGCTACCGTCAATCAAAGCAAGATAAGATGCATAAAAGATAAACATCACATGCAATCAATATAAGTGATATGATATGGCCATCATCATCTTGTGCTTGTGATCTCCATCTCCGAAGCACCGCCATGATCACCATCGTCACCGGCGCGACACCTTGATCTCCATCGTAGCATCGTTGTCGTCTCGCCAATCTTATGCTTCCACGACTATCGCTACCGCTTAGTGATAAAGTAAAGCATTACAGCGCGATTGCATTGCATACAATAGAGTGACAACCATATGGCTCCTGCCAGTTGCCGATAACTCGGTTACAAAACATGATCATCGCATACAATAAAATTTAGCATCATGTCTTGACCATATCACATCACAACATGCCCTGCAAAAACAAGTTAGACGTCCTCTACTTTGTTGTTGCAAGTTTTACGTGGCTGCTACGGGCTTAAGCAAGAACCAATCTTACGTACGTATCAAAACCACAACGATAGTTTGTCAAGTTGGTGTTGTTTTAACCTTCGCAAGGACTGGGTGTAGCCATACTCGGTTCAACTAAAGTTGGAGAAACTGACACCCGCCAGCCACCTGTGTGCAAAGCACGGCGGTAGAACCAGTCTTGCGTAAGCGTACGCGTAATGTCGGTCCGGGCCGCATCATCCAACAATACCGCCGAACCAAAGTATGACATGCTGGTAAGCAGTATGACTTATATCGCCCACAACTCACTTGTGTTCTACTCGTGCATATAACATCAAACCATAACGTAGTAATTTCAAAAAAATTCCTACGCACACGCAAGATCATGGTGATGCATAGCAACGAGAGGGGAGAGTGTTGTCTACATACCCTCGTAGACCGAAGCGGAAGCATTGACGCAATGTAGAGGAAGTAGTTGTACGTCTTCCCGGTCCAACCGATCCAAGCACCGTTACTCCGGCACCTCCGAGTTCTTGGTACACATTCAGCTCGATGACGCTCCCCGGGCTCCGATCCAGCAAAGCTTCAGGGAGGAGTTCTGTCAGCACGACGGCGTGATGACGATCTTGATGTTCAACCGTCGCAGGGCTTCGCCTAAGCACTGCTACAATATGACTGAGGTGTAATATCATGGAGGGGGGCACCGCACACGGCTAAGGAACGATCACGAAGATCAACTTGTGTGTCTATGGGGTGCCCCCTGCCCCGTATATAAAGGAGTGGAGGAGGGGAGGGCCAGCCCTCTCTATGGCGTGCCCTAGGGGAGTCCTACTCCCACCGGGAGTAGGATTCCCCCTTTCCTAGTCCAACTAGGAGTCCTTCCATGTATTAGGAGTAGGAGACAAGGAAGGGGAAGGGAGAAGGCAAGGAAGGAGGGGGCGCAGCCCCTCCCCCTAGTCCAATTCGGACTAGGCCTTGGGGGGCGCGCGGCCTGCCCTGGGCAGCCCCTCTCTATTTCCCGTATGGCCCAATAAGGCCCAATACTTCTCCTGACGAATTTTCGTAACTCTCCGGTACTCCGAAAAATACCCGAATCACTCGGAACCTTTCCGAAGTCCGAATATAGTCATCCAATATATCGATCTTTACGTCTCGACCATTTCGAGACTCCTCGTCATGTCCACAATCTCATCCGGGACTCCGAACTCCTTTGGTACATCAAAACTCATAAACTCATAATATAACTGTTATCAAAACCTTAAGCATGCGAACCCTACGGTTCAAGAACAATGTAGACATGACTGAGACACGTCTCCGGTCAATAACCAATAGCGGAACCTGGATGCTCATATTGGCTCCTACATATTCTACAAAGATCTTTATCGGTCAGACCGCATAACAACATACGTTGTTCCCTTTGTCATCGGTATGTTACTGTAGGATCTAGAAGAAGGAGTGTCTAGAGGGTGGTGAATAGACACTTAATGCTAAAGTTGCACTTTTTAAGCTTTTTTGGTTTAAGTGGAGTTCGGGCATAATTTTAACATACACAATACATATCAAGCAAGCATGCAAAGAGTATATAGGCAGCGGAAAGTAAAGCATGCAACTTGCAAGAATGTAATGGGAAGGGTTTGGAGGATTCAAATGCAATTGGAGACACGGATGTTTTTCCCGTGGTTTGGATAGGTGGTGCTATCCTACATCCATGTTGATGGAGACTTCAACCCACGAAGGGTAACGGTTGCGCGAGTCCACGGAGGGCTCCACCCACGACGGGTCCACAAAGAAGCAACCTTGTCTATTCCACCATGGCCATCGCCCACGAAGGACTTGTCTTACTAGCGGTAGATCTTCATGAAGTAGGCGATCTCCTTGCCCTTACAAACTCCTTGGTTCAACTCCACAATCTTGTCGGAGGCTCCCAAGTGACACCTAGCCAATCTTGGAGACACCACTCTCCAAGAAGTAACAAATGGTGTGTTGATGACGAACTCCTTGCTCTTGTGCTTCAAATGATAGTCTCCCCAATACTCAACTCTCTCTCATAGGATTTGGATCTGGTGGAAAGAATATTTGAGTGGAAAGCAACTTGGGGAAGGCTAGAGATCAAGATTCATATGGTAGGAATGGAATATCTTGGTCTCAACACATGAGTAGGTGGTTCTTTCTCAGAACATATGAGTAGGAATGGTGTATGTGTTCTGATGGCTCTCTCTCTTTGAATGAAGAGGTGGTGGAGGGGTATTTATAGCCTCCACACAAAATCCAACCGTTACACACAATCTATCAATCTCGGTGGGACCGAATCAGAAAACTCGGTCTGACCGAAATAGTAAACCTAGTGACCGTTAGGAATTTCGGTGGGACTGAGATGCAACTCGGTAGGACCGATTTGGTTAGGGTTTGGGCATAATGTAATCTCGGTGAGACCGATCGCACAAACTCGGTGAGACCGAGTTCGGCAATTAGCTAACCAGAGAGTTGGTCAGGCAAACTCGGTGGGACCGACTTGCTCTTTCGGTGAGACCGAAAAGTTACAAGAAGGAAACACAGAGTTTACCTTGCATTCTCGGTGGGACCGATTCGCTCTTTCGGTGAGACCAAAAAGTTACGAAAGGGAACCAGAGAGTTTGCAAGCCCATCTCGGTGAGACCGAGATCCTTATCGGTAGGACCGAATTGCTAGGGTTTGGCAGTGGCAAATGACAAGTGAAACTCGGTGGCGCCGGATTGACAGAATCGGTATGACCGAGTTTGGCTTAGGGTTTAGGTCATTTGTGGAAGTGGGAAAGTAGCTGAGGATTTTGGAGCATATCATTAAGCACATAAGGCAAGAGGCTCATTAAGCAACACCTCATCCCTTCTTGATAGTATTGGCTTTTCCTAAAGACTCAATGTGATCTTGGATCACTAAAATATATAAAATGAAGAGTCTTGAGCTTGAAGCTTTAGCCAATCCCTTGTCCTTAGCATCTTGAAGAGGTTCCCACAACCTTTAGTCCATGCCACTCCATTGTTGAACTTATCTGAAATATACTAGGTAAAGGTATTAGTCCAACAAGAGATATGTTGTCATCAATTACCAAAACCACCTAGGGAGCACTTGTGATTTCAATCTCCCCCTTTATGGTAATTGATGGCAACATACATCAAAGCTTTAGATAAAGATATAAAGAACAGCAAGTAAAGCTTTGGAAGGACATGTAACAAGCATAGGCTCCCCCTACATGTATGCACTCATGTGAATATGAAATATAGAGGCATGTGAGGGCATAACCATGACAGAGTGGGCAATGTGTTACATGTATCTTGGCCATATGCATCAGAGTAAAAGATTGTTAAAGAAAATACCTTCATGCTCATGAGTCCTTCTTGCAAACAGTATGTACATAAGCAAGAACTTCTCATACTCATGATTTTGATGCATACACTTACCTTGTAGTCTTTGGTTGACTTAGGACGGAATGAACCTGCACAAACAAGATTAGATAATACAGGTACATCCACTAGCCAGAGTAAACTGAAGAAACCACAAGAATACCAAGACTGGGATGACATGTAGAGAATAAGTACTAGGTACTGCATTGAATTCAACATGTCCCCAAGAGTAAAGATATGCAATGAATTTGACTGATTTCTTTCCCATAGGTGTCTTGATCCCCCTGAATCTTATATGGGATATTGGGAGAAGATAGGGAATAGAAAATTAGAGCTGAAAGAAACAAAACAAATGAACATGTCTTTCCCCCTAAAAGGACATGTGACATCTCTTCTCTTGATCATCAAGCATCTGGGATCCTTGAGTATTGTCTCTCCCCCTAGGGATCTCTTTCTCCCCCTTAATACATTATCTGGGACATCTGGGATCCTTGAGATGTTCTCTCCCCCTTTAGTGCTTTGATGTGATCTCTCTCTCCCCGAAGATAAGCTTTGATGTGATCTCTCTCTCCCCCTTTGACATCAATTTCCAAGAAGGTTCTTCTGGAATCCGTCCAAAAGGTTTGGTCCTTGAGACTCAGCATAAAGCAATGAATAAAATTGGGATGCTTGTAGAGGACAAGATTCATTGAGTGGAGCTGGATCAGAAGAATTATAGGTTATGTGACAAACTGTTTTTCCTGTTGCGAAGTCGGTGGCACCGAGTGGTATGATTCGGTGGTACCGAAGGAATTCGGTTGGACCGAAAATTACAATTCGGTGAGACTGAGTTCACACAGAGAAAAACACTTGTCACCTCAGCTCACTAGACATGCAGGATCTCACAAAGATTTGCAATGAATTGAATGCAGAAAATGCAGAATAAAAAGAAAAGAAAAGAAACTGAAGGATCTAGATGAAGTAGAAGGAAACAAATAAACAAGCATGAGACAAATGCAGTAACACATAAAGAAACACAAGAGAACTTCATCTAGAGTTGGGCGGTGACATAGTCACCTATGTTAGAGTATATTGACTTAGGAGTCAAGTGAGAACACTTCATCATAGGTCATACTCATCGTTTAAGCTCAAAATGGGGTTGCCATTTTTCGTTTAAGCATCTTGATGTATTCACATCTTGTTGAGTTGCTTTGACTCATGTCTTGGAGTAAAGCTTCTCTAAGATGGGATAACATACCTTGGGTGGTGGAGTGGTTCTTGCTGATGTAGTTGAACTTGTGTGGGTGCTCAAGGTTGATGTAGTCCATCAAGAATTTGGAGCACCACTTGGAGTTTGAGTTCATCTACCTACATGGGTTAGTTCTTGCAAGGAAGAGCACTTGTGTATCCAAAAATGACAATCATGAAGCTCAACATAGAATTTGTCAAAGGATATGTTTGAATGGCTTTGTGCTTCCTTGTCTTCAACCACCATTGTGTAGAGACTTGGTGATGTAAAGATTGCTCAAGATGTGAGTGAGTCGCAATCCCATGGAATTAGTTTCAACCAAGTACCTACATGGGTTAGACAACATGCAGGGTACAAATATATCCAAGACATAAGATAGTCATCATAAGAGGTATATCATGGATTAGTCATAAGCTCATGTCTTGCATGTGTCCAATGGAGTTCCTACTCCACATTTGAAGCATCAATGATGTTCAATTCTCCTCTTAGCCTGCAAAATACTTTCTCATCAAGTGGTTTAGTGAATATATCCGCTAATTGCTTGTCAGTGCGAACATGCTTAAGATTAATGTCACCCTTAGCAACATGATCTCGAATGAAATGATGACGAACTTCAATATGCTTAGTTCGAGAATGTTGTACGGGATTATGACCAATTTTGATAGCACTTTCATTGTCACAAAGCAGTGGAACATGTTTCATATAAATTCCATAATCTTTAAGAGTTTGGGTCATCCAAAGTAATTGAGCACAACATGAACCAGCGGCAATGTATTCCGCTTCGGCGGTGGATAAGGATACCGAGTTTTGTTTCTTGGAGGACCAAGACACAAGAGATCTGCCAAGAAATTGACAGGTACCCGAAGTGGACTTCCTATCAACCTTGTCTCCGGCATAATCCGAGTCAGAATAGCCAACAAGATCAAAAGAAGACCTCTTAGGATACCAAATGCCAAAGTTTGGTGTGTGTGAATTAAGTATCTCACTCTCCTTTTCACGGCCTTAAGATGACATTCTTTAGGAGCAGCTTGACATCATGCACACATGCATACACTTAGCATAATATCGGGACGTGAAGCACATAGGTATAGTAATGAACCAATCATGGAACGATAAACCTTTTGATCAACCGGTTCACCACCTTTGGTCAAATCATTATATCCACTAGTGGGCATGGGTGTAGACATACCTTTGCACTCTTGCATGTTGAACTTCTTGAATAAGTCCTTGGTGTACTTCGTTTGAGAGACAAATGTACCTTCCTTAGTTTGCTTGATTTGCAAACCGAGAAAGAATTTGAGTTCACTCATCATAGACATCTCAAACTTCTCTGACATTAGCTTTCCAAACTTTTCACTAAAGAGAGAGTTAGTTGAACCAAATATGATATCATCAACATAGATTTGACATACAAATAGTTCTCCATTAACCCTTTTAGTGAAGAGAGTAGAATCAATTTTACCAATTTCAAAACCACTTGCAATAAGGAACTTGGTCAAGCATTTATACCATGCTCTAGGAGCTTGTTTAAGACCATAAAGAGCTTTGTGAAGTTTGTAAACATGATTAGGTTTCTTAGGATTGACAAAGCCGGGAGGTTGTTTGACATAAACTTCCTCCTCTATTTCACCATTTAGAAAAGCACTCTTAATGTCCATTTGGTACAAGGTGATATTATGGTGATTAGCATAGGCAAGTAAGATGCGAATGGACTCAAGTCTAGCAACGGGAGCATATGTCTCACCATAGTCCATACCTTCGACTTGTGTGTACCCTTGGGCGACGAGACGTGCTTTGTTGCGGACCACTTGTCCATCTTCATCTTGCTTGTTGCGAAACACCCATTTGGTACCAATGATGTTGTGGTTGTTGTCGGGCTTCTCAACCAATGTCCAAACTTGGTTTCTCTCAAAATTGTGTAGCTCTTCATGCATAGCGTTTATCCAATCCGGATCTTCCAATGCTTCTTCAACCTTCATAGGTTCAATGCTAGAGATGAATGAATAGTTTTCACAAAAGTTAGCTAAACGAGTTTTTGAGCGAGTGATTCTCCCGGTTTGTATATCATTGAGGATTTGCTCGACGGGATGATCTTTGGCAATTCTTGCTCGAACTCGTGAGAGCTTTTGCTTGGGTCTTCGTTGAGCATCTTCTTCATCTTGTTCTTCTTCTTGGCCTTCTTCATTGTTGACGTTGTCATTCTCTTGTCGTGGTGGGGAAGGAGGTTGTTGATGTTCGTCTTGATGTACTTCCTCGTCTTCTTCATCTTGGTGTGTCCCACTTGTGGATGCTTCCGTGTCGATTCTTGGTTCACCTTGTCGTGAAGTAGAAGCTTCCACTTGGACGGATGACGTACTCTCCTTCACCTCCGTTGGACGAAGTTTTCCAATGGACAGGTCTTGGATTGCTTTTGAAGGGTCTTTGTCTCCTACATCAATTGGCAATTGCTCTACTTGCGAGCCATTAGATTCATCAAACTTCACATCTACTGTTTCTTCAACCTTTCGGGTGAAATTGTTGTAGACACGGTAAGTGTGAGAGTTTGAGCCATAACCGAGTAGGAAGCCTTCATGAGATTTAGGAGCAAACTTTGAACGATGATGCTTATCAAGGATGTAGCACTTTGAGCCGAATACTCGAAAGTATCCAACTTGGGGTTTGTTACCTGTGAGGAGCTCGTATGCTGTCTTGTCGAGTAGCTTGTGAAGATACAAGCGATTTGTTGCGTGACAAGCTGTCTCAGCCGCTTCTGCCCAAAAGTGCTTTGGCGTCTTGTATTCATCAAGCATCGTTCTTGCCATTTCGATGAGCGTCCGGTTCTTCCTCTCAACAACTCCATTTTGTTGAGGTGTATATGTAGCCGAGAAGTCGTGTGAAATCCCTTCTTCGTCAAGAAAGGTGTCCACATTTGCGTTCTTCAACTCCGTTCCGTTGTCACTCCGAACCTTCTTGATCTTCACTTCAAACTGATTTTGGGCTTTCCTAGCGAAGTTTTTGAAGATCTTCTGGACCTGCGACTTGCCATTAAGAAAGAACACCCACGTAAATCTTGAAAAATCATCAACTATAACAAGACCAAAAGAATTTCCACCGAGACTTTTGTAGGCGTTGGGACCAAAAAGATCCATATGAAGTAGCTCGAGTGGCCTCCTTGTGGTCATGATGTTCTTCACAGGATGCCTTCCTCCAACCTGTTTACCTGCTTGACAAGCGCTGCAAAGTCTATCCTTATCAAATATGACATCGTTAACTCCAAGGATATGATTTCCTTTAATAAGCTTGTCAAGATTTCTCATGCCAACGTGACCTAGTCGTCTATGCCACAACCAACCTTTTGAGGATTTAGCAATGAAGCAAGTTTTAGGTTGTGCCTTTTTAGAGAAATCGACAATGTAAAGATCACCTCTACGCATACTGGTAAAGACCATTTTATGATTGTCTCGACGAAACACTTGGCAATCTACCTCAGTAAATAGAACATTTAGGCCAAAATCAGCAAGTCTAGATACTGAAAGTAAATTGTAGCCGAGAGATTCAACGAGCATGACATTTTGAATGGAACTATCATGTGAGATGGCCACCTTACCAAGGCCAACTACTTTACCCTTTGAATTATCACCAAAGGTGACATATTTTCGAGGGCCGTCATTTTCAGCAAGCTCACGGAACATCTCTTCATCTCCGGTCATATGATCAGTACATCCACTATCAAGAACCCATTCCTTTCCACCTGACGCATATCCCCGAAGATTTGCCGTAAGACCAAAATGTCTCATTGCATCATCAAGATCGAAGTCACTATCATCATCATCATAGTATCCATGTTCATCATGATCTTGTGACTCATCATTTCCTAGAGAGGGTAATTCATTAGATAAATGGTCATCAAAGTGGTCACTTTTATGAATTCTTATAGCTTCAAATATAATATCACTAATGATTCCAACATCCCCTTTTGCATGCTTGATATTGGTAAGCTCAAATAGACAATCACCAAACTTAGTATCACTAGAGTTCATCTTACTCAAGGCAATAGATTTATGGAGAATTTTATCCAAATTTTTCAAGGAATGATCGGGAAATCGTTCCTCGAGAAATTTCCATATAGTATAGGCACAATTAAGAGTGGGCAAACTAGCAATCAAGTTTTTGGGCAATCCTCTAATGATGAGCTCAATGGTTCTAAGATTGCGAATCATGTCAATATCTTCATCTAGGGTAGGATGCAAAGGATCAATATGAGGTGCACAAGGGCTAGCAATATACTTGTTTAAATGATATTGATTGAAGATTACAAGCATCTCATTTTTCCACTCATGAAAGTACTCTCCATCAAGAATAGGCACTCTATGTCTAAGACTCCCTAAAGTAGACACATCCATCTTCCTCCAATGGTGATTAAACCAAGGCAATGGAGACCAAAGCTCTGATACCACTTGTAGGATCTAGAAGAAGGAGTGTCTAGAGGGGGGTGAATAGACACTTAATGCTAAAGTTGCACTTTTTAAGCTTTTTCGGTTTAAGTGGAGTTCGGGCACAATTTTAACATACACAATACATATCAAGCAAGCATGCAAAGAGTATATAGGCAGCGGAAAGTAAAGCATGCAACTTGCAAGAATGTAATGGGAAGGGTTTGGAGGATTCAAACGCAATTGGAGACACGGATGTTTTTCCCGTGGTTTGGATAGGTGGTGCTATCCTACATCCACGTTGATGGAGACTTCAACCCACGAAGGGTAACGGTTGCGCGAGTCCACGGAGGGCTCCACCCACGAAGGGTCCACGAAGAAGCAACCTTGTCTATTCCACCATGGCCATCGCCCACGAAGGACTTGCCTCACTAGCGGTAGATCTTCACGAAGTAGGCGATCTCCTTGCCCTTACAAACTCCTTGGTTCAACTCCACAATCTTGTCGGAGGCTCCCAAGTGACACCTAGCCAATCTAGGAGACACCACTCTCCAAGAAGTAACAAATGGTGTGTTGATGATGAACTCCTTGCTCTTGTGCTTCAAATGATAGTCTCTCCAACACTCAACTCTCTCTCATAGGATTTGGATCTGGTGGAAAGAAGATTTGAGTGGAAAGCAACTTGGGGAAGGCTAGAGATCAAGATTCATATGGTAGGAATGGAATATCTTGGTCTCAACACATGAGTAGGTGGTTCTTTCTCAGAACATATGAGTAGGAATGGTGTATGTGTTCTGATGGCTCTCTCTTCGAATGAAGAGGTGGTGAAGGGGTATTTATAGCCTCCACACAAAATCCAACCGTTACACACAATCTACCAATCTCGGTGGGACCGAATCAGAAAACTCGGTCTGATCGAAATAGTAAACCTAGTGACCGTTAGGAATTTCGGTGGGACTGAGATGCAACTCGGTAGGACCGATTCGGTTAGGGTTTGGGCATAACGTAATCTCGGTGAGACCGATCGCACAAACTCGGTGAGACCGAGTTCGGCAATTAGCTAACCAGAGAGTTGGTCAGGCAAACTCGGTGGGACCGACTTGCTCTTTCGGTGAGACCGAAAAGTTACAAGAAGGAAACATAGAGTTTACCTTGCATTCTCGGTGGGACCGATTCGCTCTTTCGGTGAGACCAAAAAGTTACGAAAGGGAACCAGAGAGTTTGCAAGCCCGTCTCGGTGAGACCGAGATCCTTATCGGTAGGACCGAATTGCTAGGGTTTGGCAGTGGCAAATGACAAGTGAAACTCGGTGGCGCCGGATTGACAGAATCGGTATGACCGAGTTTGGCTTAGGGTTTAGGTCATTTGTGGAAGTGGGAAAGTAGCTGAGGATTTTGGAGCATATCATTAAGCACATAAGGCAAGAGGCTCATTAAGCAACACCTCATCCCTTCTTGATAGTATTGGCTTTTCCTAAAGACTCAATGTGATCTTGGATCACTAAAATATATAAAATGAAGAGTCTTGAGCTTGAAGCTTTAGCCAATCCCTTGTCCTTAGCATCTTGAAGAGGTTCCCACAACCTTTAGTCCATGCCACTCCATTGTTGAACTTATCTGAAATATACTAGGTAAATGTATTAGTCCAACAAGAGATATGTTGTCATCAATTACCAAAACCACCTAGGGAGCACTTGTGCTTTCAGTTACTTGCCCGAGATTCGATCGTCGGTATCCAATACCTAGTTCAATCTCGTCACCGGCAAGTCTCTTTACTCGTTCCGTAATACATCATCCCGCAACTAACTCATTAGTTGCAATGCTTGCAAGGCTTAAGTGATGTGCATTACCGAGAGGGCCCAGAGATACCTCTCCGACATTCGGAGTGACAAATCCTAATCTCGAAATACGCCAACCCAACAAGTACCTTTGGAGACACCTGTAGAGCACCTTTATAATCACCCAGTTACGTTGTGACGTTTGGTTGCACACAAAATGTTCCTCCGATAAACGGGAGTTGCATAATCTCATAGTCATAGGAACATGTATAAGTCATGAAGAAAGCAAATAGCAACAAACTAAACGATCAAGTGTTAAGCTAACGGAATGGGTCAAGTCAATCAGATCATTCATCTAATGATGTGATCCCATTAATCAAATAACAACTCTTTGTCTATGGTTAGAAAACATAACCATCTTTGATTAATGAGCTAGTCAAGTAGAGGCATACTAGTGACACTCTGTTTGTCTATGTATTCACACATGTATTATGTTTCCGGTTAATACAGTTCTAGCATGAATAATAAACATTTATCATGAAATAAGGAAATAAATAATAACTTTTATTATTGCCTCTGGGCATATTTCCTTCACGAACACCCCCGCAACCGGCCGCAGACCACAAACCCCACGACAGCCGACAAGCACCAGCAGGACTTGATCGAGGTCGCGGGATGACGAAACTGCAGGGGGGCACCCATGGGAACGGCCAGGAATGCCGGAATCGCTAGTGGGGGCGGCCCGAGAATCGTGGGGGCAATCCCCGGACGAAGGTGGTGGAGGTACGTGAGGAGGGGGCGTCCGCGACTATCGAGGATGACAGGGGGGCCGCAGCTAACCGGAGAGCGCGAGGTCAGGCCCTTGGGCGGCCGAATCCATCATCGCCGGACCAGCAGGGGGGCGCTGCAGTACGGTGGCATGGCACGGGGTGCGGGGGTTGGGCGTGAGGGGCCCAAATCAGCTCCACCGCCACCTACCTTCGACAGCTACGATGCAGGGAAGGCCGGCGCCGGTGGCTAAGGTTCCCCCATGTCGACAGAGATTGGTGGCGCAAGGCGAGGGGGGGGGGGAGGGGAGGGGTATTATGCAACTGAACCAGTGAGATGTATCAGGAACATCTATTTCCTCGGATATTTCCAATGGAGTTTTTGAATAGTACCATAGGCCACAAAGTATCAACAATCAGAATTTGATGGTATCATCAACATCATCATTATAAAACACAAATCAAGGCAAGGAAGTAATTGCCTGCCATCTTAGCCATGAAAATGAGACCAAAGAAACTTAATAATGGTGTTTTATGATGAAAAAGGGTTATCCAACTCACACATAGTGGCAGTAATGGACCAACCAATCAAAAATTCGAAATCATTTTGTTCTTTTTTTTTTACTTTCCTGCAACAAGGTTTTGTACATAAACTTTTGATAAACGAATGGTCAACTTGTTACATTGGTTACCATGATCCTGGCTAATCAGGACACAATTAGAGAGAAAATAACCTTTTGCCATCAAGTAAAAATAAATTTGGATCATTGCAAAACTAAATGGAAGATCAGGAAATGCAATTCTATAAGAATGCAGGTAAATGGTGGTTCTAGTTTAATTTCTAATGGTTCCCTAAAGAAGCAATCTAGGATGAGTTACTAAAAATGGTTTATCTATTCAAGGCTCTATTTATCTACATAATTCTTCATCTCATCCTGCAGACCTGCCCTGTTATCCATCCTGCCACTGATTGCTTTGTTCATGACAATTAGTTCTTGTTCTTCTGGGCATTTAGCCTTCTTAAGGAGCCTGCTGAGTTTAGTCTCCTCAGCACAGGAATTATTGTGGAAACTCGATCGTTCAGATTCATTGCTGGCAATATCAACCCCAAGTAACCTTATAGAGGAATTAGTGCCATCAACCGTTGTGGTCATCAAAGACTCCGAAAGGAGTCTTCTCAGAGGAGGTGTATGCTTAGACAACCAATAATCTAAGCACTTGTGGTCGGGATCTAGAGCCTCGATTACCTGTAAAAAAACAAAGGGTTTCTTAGTAACTATAACCTGTGATAATGAAGTGACTACTCTGAGAGAAACAAAAGCTATACATCTCCTGAAAATCTACCTCAATTATTGGTGGGGAAAAGAAACCAAACATTTCAAGCCCATTTACAGAATCGTTCGATAATAAAGCAGGAACGCCAGATTTTCCAGCCCTACATTGCTTTTTTATCTCTTCATTCACCCTGTCTCTCACACTATCCCAACACTGCATTGGTGAAGTGTGAGTAAAAGAAACCTCAGGAAACTCCTCCACAGCCACCTGTAATGATTTTGGGAACATAGCTGTCATATGACCCACAATAAAGCAAATGAGGTCAAGCCTGAAAATAGGAGGTATTTCGAATTACAAATACCCTAAACAATGGTCCGAGAAGTCCAGCATCAATAACTTCTGAAACGTAACAGCATATTCTTGTCGGATCTAGTACGCTGTGAAATGTCACTCGGCTCCTAAATCCTGCAAAGATGTCATTTTCTCTTAATTTTACCATTTTTACACACCATAAAATATTCATTACACTATTTAGGGACCAACTATTACTGTTTACCAAACATTTCAAGCCCATTTACAGAATTAGTTGGATTACTTGTCTGCAGGGACCCCAACTCCAAAATCTACCTCAACTATTTACCTTTTGGGAAGATAGCTTGATGGCTGCACCAATTTTTGCCAACTATTACTGTTCCTTGGTCGAGTTGCTCAACCTGATGTCGTAATTTTGCTGGCCAGGAGACTTCATTGGATTGGCTTGAAGAAGGTTTGCCCAGTTGACTAACCTGGGCACGTGAAGCCTTGGCCACACAGTATTCAGTCTCAATGCCAAACAGTTCCTTAGTAGTTTTGGAAGGTAGAGTAGATCCTGTTGATATTCGAGAAGGGCATGATAATTCAGATGAATGACTCAAGGACTGTGTGCACTGGAAACTTGAAATAGTTGGATTACTTGTCTGCAGGGACCCCAACTCCATGGCCATCTTGTCCTTGTCAATCTTTCCTAAAGCACTAAATGTAGAGCTTGAGAAACCTGTTGTATTTGATGTGCTAGAACTACATGCTAACTCTTCTTTTATTCTAGGACTACTGGATGGACCTTCTATGTTCAGATTAACACATCTATTCTGCACTTCCTTCTCTTGCGGATATCCCGCTGACTTGTCAAGGTCCTTGCAGCCATCAAAGCCGCAATCAGTGTTGACATCAATAATTGATCCAGATAAATTTGTACCTTTACTTAAGTCCATCTTCTGCTGCGTAGAAGCAGATAGGCAAACTAAGCCTACATCATACTCTTTCCACTGGTACACTGCAGCTGGATCTCCCTCCAGAGCTGCAACAAGAGCATTCAGCTCCTCCATACTGTATCGGTACAACACAAATTTTCTATCCATTTCACATGAACATAAAAGATTTGCATGATTTAAGCAAGCAAAACGGTTTGGCGAGCATTGGCAACTGACAGCAGATAAATGAAGATCATAAAAGCATGAAAAGCATTCGCGGTCCGTTGAATCATAATCCTGATCCATCTTCTTACATTGCAAAAGAGCATTCGCCTCACGTGCTGCACCTTCCATTTTAATTCTTGTCTGAAATAATGGGCCAAAAGTAAAAATAAAACTTAATTTCGTTGAGTGAGAACTGACAAATAATTAATGCCAGAATTGAGTAATACCTTAAATGCACTTGTGAGCATTCCATTTTTTCCACAGGTATCAAGCCATATGTATTCCTTCTGACCACTCTTGCAGTTGTGTAGGTTCGCCCAAACCTGTCTGAGAGCTGTTTGTACAGTTTTAAGTAATAATTTGTCATGTGATATTGATGTCTTGCGCCGCTGATCTCTGTATAGCTCAACAGCACATTGTCCATGGGGCAGCCAGTCCACAGGAGCAATATTTACTGCCTCTGCGCAGTTGAAGCCACAGTTGAACCCAGAATGGTAAGCTCGTGGTAATGTCAGAACAAACTCGCCTGGATTCTGAACAACACGGTAAACAGGAATTCCTTCTGATTTTAGAACAGAAGGGGATAACTGTGTGACCTGCACAAAGCAATTCAGAATCAAAAATTGATGAAGGTGCAAAGAACATTTGCATAATGCAGGACGAGGATGTGTTGCGTGCATGGAGTTGGAAGTGGGAATTGGGGATCTGATCAGAGGGGTTAGCAAGGTTTGCCCTCAGGCACACCTAGGGGTTCTTCTCCTGCCATGGCCGCTGGAGGCTAACTCTAAGTTGGGGCAATTTTCTATATTTCATGATTTATAACCCTAATACAAACTATCCTCCCTTTATATAGATCAAAAAGAGCCAGGCACAGTGATGGCCGCGGGCATACTTCTCATCACAGTCAAAGCACGTGCCTTTAGCGTGCTGCAGCAGCAGGCTGTTTGGGTCGTTGACTTGGTTGCTTTGGAAGACAACGTTGTGCCTAGGGATGGTGCGTACTCATCATCTGAGAGACAACGCTGCTCATAAGAGAGTGCTAAGCTCATGGCAGCCTCAAGGTTCAATGGGTACTGCAAGTCCACATCAGTACGGATGGGCTTGCGGAGCCCAGCAACAGACAAACAGCTCGACTTGCTGCTCTTCCAAGAGACTAACACCTGCAAAAAGAGTGAGAATTTCTTCTTGTAGTCACACACCGAGCCTGTTTGTTTCAAGTGTTCAATTTCCGCCAGCCGACTAGTCCTGATCGTCTGCCCAAAACTACGGTTGTATTTGACGAACTTTGGTCATGGTGGTTCGCCATGCATCATCTCCAACCGGCTGTCCCATAGTGCAGCATCATCAGCGAGGTGATAGGAGGTCATCCACACCTTTTCCTTGTCCTCCGTCTGGTGGCCCTTGAAGAATCGCTCAACACAGTTCAAGCAAGGCAACGGGCTGCCCTCCCCTCTATAGTTAGGGAATTCTAGCTTGTGGAACTTCGGAGCAGCACGGCGTTCCTCCCGGTAAGCGAAAGATGCTGCCAGTGCAGCAGCAGCAGCTGTGCTGTCAATCTCATCATCATTTTTGTTGGGCGCCTTGTTGGATCCTCCCTTCTCCAGAAGGAAGGTTGATGGATACCCTAGCAGCCACTAGTTGTTCCTTCAATGTTGCGACAGCTCGGGTAGCGGTTTTAGGTCAGATAGAGGGGGGGGGGGGGGGGGTCTACCAAAATGGTTTGTCCAACTAATAATCCGATTATAAATCATGAAAAAATTATGATAAAAAATCAGGCAATGATACTGAATAAAGTAATATGTTCACTGAAGAAAATTGCATAATGCTCTCTTTGATTCCAGGATGGTAAGTAGTTTTCAATCCACATGGACTCTTGGTTCCAAAAAGCATTTACTAGGTTACATTGCAAACAGTGGGTTCTTGTTATCATAATCACTAGGTCAATACACAATAAAAATGTTACCAGCTCATGCAGGAGATCAGGCTGTTCTTCAAACAGTCTTGGCAAGTTCCTTCTCATAGCATCTTCTAGCTTCACTGCATTTTCACCAGGAACACCATACCATACTTTTTGTTCACCAAAATGCATGTAATTCAGAGAATAAAGGAAATGATCTTCCACATGCTACAGCAACATAAAGAACAAGGATATATGAGAACGTGGACCCTAATCAACGTGTCAGTCATGTATATATTTAAAATTATTAGTCTCAAGATAACCCAACAAAAGGGTTGCATGGCACAGAAGATTTGAAGCACTCAGCTACTAGCATCTTTCAACCACCTACAAAAATACTGCAATATATTCCCTCTGTACACAAATCTAAGATGTTTTAGCAGTTTAATTTAAACTGCAAAAACGTCCTACATTTGTTTACAGAGGGAGTACTTCGCAAGGTTCAAGCCAACTTGCGTGCGCACATGATTTAGGAGCATTTTACTATTATTATCCACATTTCATGAGATGGATGAGAAATAGAAGAATGAAAAATCTTACCCAGCAAAATGATGAGAAACACATCCCAACATAAAGCCAAGGGACCACAACACCAGATATATCCTCAGTTTCAAATGAAAGAACAGATCTAGGTTGTCGTCGCAGATTATTCAAGTTCCAGCAAGATAAACCATATGGATCTTGCTTATTTGCATCTGATAGAGATGATTTAGGGAATCCACTACTAAATATTGCAGTGTCCAGATCAGCACCGTAATCCACCTACGCAAAGATAGTTTGATGTCAATCAGTAAAAACTTAAATCCTAATAAGAGCATAATCTACACATAAGCAGCCAGGGTACCTCAACTTCATCATCAGGGCATACAACTATCCGCCAATATTCTCCCTCAATTTCCTCAACTGATGGTCGCCACATTTCTTTGTGCTGTTTAATTTCAAAAAGAGAAATTTCATCACTTCCCTTCATTCCAAAATATTGCTCCTTGAACATATCAGCGTATTTCTGGAACTCCTCTAGTGTGAAATCTGAGCCAGACTGAAAGCCAAACTTCTCATCCTGGTCTGCAGAGTCAGCGCTACGTCGCTTCTGAGACATCCCAAACCTCAGTTTCTTTCTTCTCTTTCTTTTCTTCTGAACTCGAGGTTGTGTTTCTTTTTTTGGGGGTTCCCGATTTTGAAGCTTGTCAACTTGTTGAACTCGGGTGTTGAACTCTGTACATTTCCAAAAGCTCTTCTCCTTTAGAGGACATGGTGGTCTCCAAGAAGATGGTGGAACAATACGACAAATTCCATATTTTTCTACTTGAGGACGAATGCTAGTAATGTACCCAATTGCATCTTTGAATTCCTGATGTAAAAGAGTTATACACTGTCAATGCCACATAACATAGTTCTGCTAGTGAAGAGAATAGTCCACAAACCTCCTCAGTTGGGGTAAATACAGGAGCATCATCAATTTCAGGTCTGTTCGATTCATCTGGATGCCACTTTCCATATGTCTGCCCATAATAAATTAAAGAAATGAGACAAACAAATTAGGCACATGATAATCACATAAACTATAAGCGATGGAAAATGATAAATTTGTGCTGATCAAGTTGAAACTTTTGAAGGGCGTACAGTTGTTGTTCCGCCACCCTGAGAAATAGTAGTCATAACAAGATCAACTTCTAGATTAAAATTTCACTTAATTGGAAAGCACTACAGGGCTAATGTTCTCATAGTAGGCAGGAATTTAGACCGAGTTCAGCATATTAATGTATTGTATAATCTCCTTATGAATTTAACCCATGGATTGTGTCATTGATTGGTGAATTAGTAAAATTATTTCATAGTTCGAGTTCTCTATGTTTGCATAACTTAGCAATGGAATTGCTGATTCGATTGCATAGGAGAAGTACCCAATCGGAACAAGACTCACAAATTGTATTCCTACAAGTCAAAACGAATTTAAGTAGGTCGGATCCACCCAGATTGTTCAAAATTTTGCGCCACAATTATACAATCAACATGATCTTTTTTTTTGAATATTTACTGCAGGGTAAAAACCCCACAGCCCTTTATTGCATCAAACAAAGAACAAACTGTACAGAGGAAGTTTAAAGGTACAAGCCTAACCTAAGAAGGATAGAAAACTTACAATTATTACAAATCATTATTACAAAGAAACTAGATCAATTCTAGGGGAAACTAGATCTTTTTCTCGGAATTCTAGAACACGAAAAAATCATTATTACAAAGAAACACATAATCATCAATCAGGCAATATCCAAATCGAAGACCAATTCCCCCAACCCGCGATCGCAAAATACGTGACCCCCCTCCCCCACTCCCATCTCCTTCCTTGCATGCGTTCATCAATTCAACTAATATTTTCCAATCCACAACCGGGCCCAAGAACCAGCATGGAACACACGCCCTCCACAAATCGCATCTCACTGCTGCATATATTCCATTGCCCTAGAATTGAGTCATGACCTATACATTGAAATCCATACGAGCAAACGGGAAACAATTCATAGTATACGCATAACAGATATTATATCCCTCATCAATCAAACAAAACCGCTACTGCTTCCGAACCAAACAAACCAACAGGAACAATTCTCGACGTACACAACCGCTGATCAATAACAGTTCTTCAATCAATCAATAGGAACAAAGAAAACAACCCGTACATGGTATTAAAAAAAAGCACACGGCCTGATCTACTAGCATGTAATATCTTCGAGACCCGTACCTGCGGCGGCGAGGCCGTTCTGCCTCGCATTCTCCTTTTCTTGCCGCGGAGCGAGGGCAAACGGGGGCCGCCGCCCTCCTCCTCCCTGGGGGAGGCGGAGGAGGAAACCATGGGCGCGGCGGGCGAGATGCGTTGGTGGTCAGAAGAAGCTATCGCGGAAAGGGAAGTCCTCAGACCCCGCGTCGCGATTTGGTTTTACCGGGAGGTGACGACCCCCGCACGTGCTCTACAGCCGGGGTCCCCGAGTTAGGGTCGCGCTCGGGGTGGCGGGGTAGGGCGCCGCTGTATTCTACTACTCGTTCAGCCTGAGTAACGTGTTTTAGAAAGACAACCCTACGCGAATCAACCTATGATTGAGTTGGTTAGGTGGATAGTAGTATCCTCAATTTATCAGGGTTCAAATTCTGGTGCTCGCATTAATCCTGGATTTATTTCAAGATGATATGCCGGCTCAGTCTCTCGGAGGTGCTCATAAGGGTAGGGTGTGCGTGTGTACGTTCATAGGGATGAATGTATGTGCGTGTATATGAGCGCTTGTGTTTGTACTGATGCTAAAAAAAGAAGGACAACCCTGCAGTAGCCGATTGGCTAGGGTTTGCTACTTACGGGTTACTCAAAAATCTGACCATGATAAGTGCCACACCATGGCACGAAGCAATTTCATTCTGACATTTTTTATAACAAATTTAGTTACGTGAGAATGACAACTTAGTTGTGAAGCATGGTATTTTTTATTTGGATGGTAAGTTTCATTTTTTTAGGCTTTTATTTTTTTCAAATGGCAATGTTAGTTGTAAAAACGTCAGAGCGGGGTTACTCCATGCCACATGTGTGACATTTATAATTTAAGTTATTTAATAGTTTAATGTAGATTTTTTCTTTGATTGGTTTGAGGTTGAGATATGTTGTGGGAAGGGAATACATAGGCAAAAATATACGAAAGCACACCATCGCATATTTCATTACAAAGCAAACGCTAATTTCTTCATCCATCGAAATACCCGTCGGCGCGACATAGGGGCTCATAAGAAATTTGTATCAGGTTCATATTAGTCATGAAATAATTAATCATTGATCAAGGGGATTTAATTGATTTACGCATGACCACAAATCATTTAATTTTGGGCTATCCTAAAGGGGATTTATTAGCCCAGTATCCTGCTTTATTTTCGTCGGTCTATTTTCACCTCATCTCCCACCACCTCCTCTTACTGGTTTATTTTCGTCTCATCTTCCACCATCCCTCTCATTGGCTTATTTTCTCCATTTCATTTAAAAACCAAATCTTATTAAAGGGAAAGATCTTGTTTCATGCTTGCTTTGGCATGTGTTGATTCAATTTAATTACTTAAATAATAGATAATTAAAAATTCAAAAATTGTACCATATATATGAGATCACCTTCCTAAAAGACAGACATAAATATTTTTCTCAATAACCTTTCAAAACAAAATCAAAATCAGATATTGCTTAATGTGCTACCATTTATTAAATAACAAGCACAACTTTACTAGTAAAATAAAAAACATATCTTTTTTACTACATTACCAAATCACATATCTCTATCTCTACCTAATAATTAATATATATATATATATATATATATTGTTACTATTCATCGTCCAGGGTGCAGAATAAGTTATTGTTCACCCGAGGTAATTTTACGATCATTTCATAATTAAATTACGTTTGGAATTCAAATAGTTACATTTCTGTTGATTCATTACGTAAAATTTGACATAAGAAAATAAAAATATAGGTCATAAGACAAGAAAATTTGTAGTTTATGTGTATTTTAGACTATGTTTTTACGTTTGTAATTTTACATAACATAAAATATTTTTTACGACGATTATATATTTTCTTACGGTCCCTTTTTGTGTTGGAAATAAGACAAAACTTACAGAACGTAAAATTACGGTGCATTGATGATAAAATAGAGGAGGGGTGAAAAATAACTATTCCTCATCCAGGGTATATATATATATATATATAGTGTTACTATTCATCACCCAGGGTGCAGAATAAGTTATTTTTCACCCAAGGTAATCTTACGACCATTTCATAATTAAATTACGTTTGGAATTCAAATAGTTGATTCACTACGTAAAATTTGGCATAAGAAAATAAAAATATAGGTTACAAGACAAGAAAATTTGCAATTCATGCGTATTTTACACTATGTTTTTACGTTTTTAATTTTATATAACATAAAATATTTTTTACGACGATTATATATTTTCTTACGGTCTTTTTTACGTCAGAAATAAGACAAAACTTACGGAACGTAAAATTACGATGCATTGATAGTAAAATAGAGAGGGGTGAAGAATAACTATTCCTCATCCAGGGTGACTATATATATATATATATATATATATATATATATATATATATATATATATATATATATATATATATATAAGCAAATAGTGTTTGTGGCCGTCCGTCATCTAAATTACCCCGAAAGTTGTGAATAATTACCCACCATGCCACCGGTAAGTAGAAAAAACGTTTCTTTCTTATATTTATTTTGCCGCAGTCAGCTTAGGTCAATAGGGCGGAATCCCAACCATGCATGTAGCCCAGTGATTGGGGCCTTTGGCTACCATGCTGGAGATCGCGGGTTCGAATCCCCTTACAACATTTTCCTTTTCTTTTTTAAAAGATCAAATACTTTAAAAAATATCCATACCTTTAAAATCCTAGCTCCAAATCTAATATGTCATATATGAAAATCCATCAAAAAATATATAGATTCCAAATATGCTATTATCATCCACGTTAATAATTTTTTAAATTAGTGCCAAGCCCAACAAAACATTGGTTTCATTGATCTTTATTTTAGATAGCAGTGGCATGTGGGTTAATGATTCATCTCAATCTCGGAAGAGCTTTGAGCCTTCATTCATGCAGAGAATGAAAGGAGTGAAATGGATGGGGTAGTCGTCTTATGGTCTGCAGTGAACCTTCTACCTTGTAACTAATAGTGTTTGCCTTTTCTCTTATGTTTCGGTCACTTTACAATGCCCTATATACCCTGTAACCTGGTTGTTTCCCTCTTAACGAATGAAAAGCGATGCATGTTGCATTTCATCAAAAATAAACAAGCAACCACTTGAGAATTATTTATAACAACACTGTTTCAACGGTAATTTGCTTGCCCAAAAACTTGGTAATTTGTCTTCTTCGGATTATTTATAGGAACGGTTTGCGACGGATGGCTACCTTGCATATGTTCTGGAACAAATAAAATAATTAATTACTTTAATTATGTCAATAAACTAGGCTGTTTGTGGCTCACAGTTTAACGCAATGTTCCTTTCACAAGGTGTCACGCTATGGCATATTAACCTGGAGGTAGCATCTAAATGGATCTGACTTTGTTCCTTGAGGTGGCCATATATTGTTCATCTGCTCATGTCAATTGTAAAAATTCCTTAATTCACCGTATATGTTGTGAAGTACATTTGTTATATTTGCAAGTGTATACCATGACCACTGGCCGATGAGACAAGGAGGATAAGCAACAATAACGTACTATTAGTGAGACATTACTTAGAATGCTATAACGTTCTATTAGCAGTGCCATAATACGTTTTTTTAAGTGAATGATACATATGGGTACCTATATTCAAATATTAGGGCGTGCACATATTATTGGGTCATGTTTATTGCATTATGTCTTATGATATTGTTCTTCTCCCGTTGCAACGCATGGGCATTTTTGCTAGTATTTCTTAAATTATCAAATCACATATATTTCTACTATTTTTTTGAACAAAGTACAGACGCAAGCGCTCATATACACGTGCATACACTCACCCCTATGAACGCACATATGCACACCCTATCCCTATGAGCACCTCCGAAAAACTGAACCGCCATATCATCTTGAAATTTATGAAGTCACCGTAGGCACCTCGTCATTGACGGGAACGTCTCCTCCGACTGAATGCGCGTCGCCGGAAATCCTGAAATGAATCCAGGAATAAATGCGAGCACCAGGATTTGAACCCTGATGGGCTGGGCATACCATAGTCTCTCTAACCATCCAACCACAGGTTGGTTCGCCATATATTTCTACTATTAAAAGGGGAGTCGATACATCGATACGCACGATTTATTTTTGCCTTTATTTTCGTCTTCACTTGTCACCACCATCCCTCCATGCTGATTTTTCTTCCTTGCACACCCTCATCTCCGTGGCGGCAGGTGGGTTGTCGGACCGTCATGTACAGGCATACGTGGTCGTGGTCATGTTATATTTCTTGTCAATCAAGTGTGTCCATTCAAATGTCAAAAAATATATTAATGAAATGTGTCCTACTCCCTCCGTTCATGAATAAGTGTACATCTAGGTTTTGTCCTAAATCAAAGTTTTAAAATTTGATCAATTTTATAGAAAAGAGTAGTAGCATAGATGGCATCAAATTGGTACATTATGAAACTACATTTCAAAACGAATCTAATGATACCACATAAATGCAACCAACTTGTGATTGTATGGTTAGAGGGACTGTGGTATCCCCAGCCCACCAGGGTTTAAATCCTGGTGCTCGTATTTATTTCTAGATTTATTTCAGGATTTCGCTGATGCGCATTCAGTGGGAGGAGACGTTTCCATCAACGACGAGGCGCCTACAGTGACTTCATAAATCTCAAGATGATATGTCGGCTCAGTCTTTCAGAGATGCTCATAGGGATAGCGTGTGCGTGTGTGCGTTCATAGGGGTGAGTGTATGCGTGTGTATATGAGCGCTTGTGTCTGTATTGAGGTTCAAAAAAATTTAGTGCTATAAATGCTGCTACTTTTCTTTATAAAGTTGGTCAAAATTTTAAAACTTGACTTAAGACAAAACCTAGATGTACACTTATTTGCGGACAGAGGTAATACAATACACGGTAAGCTTTGCAAAAATGAATCTCTACTCCTTAAAAAATATAAGGTTCCTATTTCACATTTCTTTCCACCGCCTCTTCGTCCAACCTTCCATGTATATTATAACCAATCACATTAATTTACTTACCTTCTGAATTAATTTCACGTTAATTTACTTACCAAACTCTAATCAAAATATAAGGTAATTTACAGTCAAAATTTGATTTGATGGACATTTATTTACACAATCGCATTATTATTAACAAGTAAATCACAAGCTAACGTACTAAAATATTTATATCTTATTGCAACGCACGTGCATTGTTCTAGTCCACAACAAAAGGCTCTATTGTCAAGGAAGTATTTATGTAGTCGTTGTTCGTAGCAGTCATTCGTGCGAAAATAATTTGGAAATTGAGCGCTGAATCAATTTGGAAATGAAGCAATTAATACAATTAATTAGCTAGACAGTTAATTACATATGCAATTAATTAGGTCCATTTAAATTGGATTTTTCGCACCAAATTAATTTAGAAACCGAGTCATTATTGCAATTAATTAATTAGGTAGACAATTAATTATGCCTACAGATAATTAGGTAGGGATTTTTTTCCAATTAGGTCGATAATTAGGCATGCTAAGAATTAGGTAGGAAGCTACTTATCTCTACTCTTAATGTTTGAGTTGGTGAATAGCCTCCACGGTTTATTTTCGTCCCACCACTTTCAACCTTTTTTCGCTGGGTTTTTTCGTCTCTCCTCCCACCAGCCCCTGGTTTATTTTTGCATCACCTCCCACACAACAAAAGAAATCTAAACGGATCAGAACTTTCCATGCTGACCCAAGTTCTTGTTGGAGAATGTAGTAATAATTCAAAATTTTCCTATGTGTCACCAAGATTAATCTAGGAGATGTTAGCAACGAGAGAGAGTGAGTGCATCTTCATACCCTTGAAGATCGCTAAGCGGAAGCGTTACAAGAACGCGGTTGATGGAGTCGTACTCACGGCGATTCAAATCGCGGAAGATCCGATCCAAGCGTCGAACGGACAGTGCCTCCGCGTTCAACACACGTACAACCCGGGGATGTATCCTCCTTATTGATCCAGCAAGGGGAGAGGAAAAGTTGAGGGAAAGCTCCGGCAGCACGATGGCATGGCGGTGGAGCTTGCGGTTCTCCGGCAGGGCTTCGCCAAGCACTATGGAGGAGGAGGAGGTGTTGGAGGAGGGAGGGGCTGCGCCTCGGAAAGGGGTGCGTCTGCCCTCTCTCTCCCTCACTATATATAGGGGGAAGGGGGAGGAGGAGGCACCCTAGGGTTTCCCTAGCGGAGGGGCAGCGGCCACATGGGAAACCCTATATGGGTTTGGGCGCCCCCACCCCTAGGAAACTTGCCCCCAAGCTGGGAGGGGCGACTGCCCTAGGGGAGGAGCCCCCACCTCTCCAGGTTATGTGAGATGGGGTGGGAGGGGCGCACAACCCCTTAGTGGGCTGGTGTGCCCCCTCCCCTTGGCCCATAAGGCCCCCCAATGCTTGCCGGGGCCCTCTGAAACTCCTTTCGGTCACGCTGGTCGTCACCCGGTACTCCCAGAACAATTCTGGACTCCAATACCCTTCGTCCAATATATCGATCTTCACCTCCGGACCATTCCGGAGTTCCTCGTCATGTCCGGGATCTCATCCGGGACTTCGAACAACCTTCGGTAACCACATACTATTCACATTACAATTCTAGTGTCACTGAACCTTAAGTGTGTAGACCCTACGGGTTCAGGAACCATGCAGACATGACCGAGACACCACTCCGGCCAATAACCAATAGCAGGATCTGGATACCCATATTGGCTCCCACATGTTCCATGATGATCTCATCGGATGAACCACGATGTCGGTATTCAATCAATCTCGTATACAATTCCCTTTGTCCATCCGTATGTTACTTGCCCGAGATTCAATCATCGGTATCCCCATACCTCGTTCAATCTTGTTACCGGCAAGTCTCTTTACTCATTCCATAACGCATGATCCCGTGGCTAACTCCTTAGTCACATTGAGCTCATTATGATGATGCATTACCGAGTGGGCCCAGAGATACCTCTCCGTCATACGGAGTGACAAATCCCAGTCTCGATTCGTGCCAACCCAACAGACACTTTCGGAGATACCTGTAGTGCACCTTCATAGCCACCCAGTTACGTTGTGATGTTTGATACACCCGAAGCATTCCTACGGTATCTGGGAGTTGCACAATCTCATGGTCTAAGGAAATGAAACTTGACATTAGAAAAGCTCTAGCAAACGAACTACATGATCTTGTGCTATGCTTAGGATTGGGTCTTGTCCATCACATCATTCTCCTAATGATGTGATCCCGTTATCAACGACATCCAATGTCCATGGTCAGGAAACCATAACCATCTATTGATCAACGAGCTAGTCAACTAGAGACTTACTAGGGACATGTTGTGGTCTATGTATTCACACATGTATTACGGTTTTCGGTTAATACAATTATAGCATGAACAATAGATAATTATCATGAACAAGGAAATATAATAATAACCATTTTATTATTGCCTCTAGGGCATATTTCCAACAGTCTCCCACTCACACTAGAGTCAATAATCTAGTTCACATCGCCATGTGGTTAACACCCAAGAGTTTACTAGAGTTAATAATCTGGTTCACATCACTATGTGATTAACACCCAATGAGTTCTAGGGTTTGATCATGTTATGCTTACGAGAGAGGTTTTAGTCAACGGGTCTGCAACATTCAGATCCATGTGTTCTTCGCAAAGCTCTATTTCATATTGTAGATGTTGCTACTATGCTCCACTTGGAGCTATTCCAAATGGTTGCTCCACTATACATATCCGGTTTGCTACTCAGAGTCATCCGGATAGGTGTTAGAGCTTGCATCAACGTAACCCTTTACCCCGAACTCTGTTGGGGATCATAGTAATAATTCAAAATTTTCCTACGTGTCACCAAGATCAATCTAGGAGATGCTAGCAACGAGAGAGAGAGAGTGAGTGCATCTTCATACCCTTGAAGATCTCTAAGCAGAAGTGTTACAAGAACGGAACGCAGTTGATGGAGTCGTACTCGCGGCAATTCAAATCGCGGAATATCCGATCTAGCGCCGAACGAACGGCGCCTCCGCGTTCAACACACGTACAGCCCGGGGATGTCTCCTCCTTCTTGATCCAGCAAGGGAGAGGATAAGTAGAGGGAGAACTCTAGCAGCACGACGGCGTGGATGGAGGAGCTTGTGGTTCTCCCGCAGGACTTCGCCAAGCACTACGAAAGAGGAGGAGGAGTTGGAGAGGGGGAGGGCTATGCCAGGGGAAGGGTATGGCTGCCCTCCCACCCCCTCACTATATATAGGGGGAGTGGAGAGGGGGAGGCGCCCTAGGGTTTCCCCTAGGGGGCGGCAGCTAGGGCAGATTGGATCTCCCTAGGGAAACCCTAGGGAGACTTGCCCACCAAGCCAAGCTAGTGGAGGCTTGCCTCCCAAGATAGGTGGAGGCACCCCACCTCCCCAAGTAATGTGGGGAAAGGGTGTGGGGGCGCACAGCCCCTTAGTGGGCTGGTTTAACCCCTCCCCTTGGCCCATGAGGCCCTGCAACACTTGCCGGGGTTCCCGAAACACCTTTCGGTCATGCTGGCCATAGCCTGGTACCCCCGAAACACTTCCGGTCTCCAATACCCTTGGTCCAATATATCGATCTTCACCTCCGGACCATTCCGAAACTCCTCGTGACATCCGGAATCTCATCCGGGACTCCTAACTTCCTTCGGTAACCACATACTATTCCCGTTACAACTCTAGCGTCATCGAACCTTAAGTGTGTAGACCCTACGGGTTCGGGAACCATGCAGACATGACCAAGACACCTCTCCGACCAACAACCAATAGCGGGATCTGGATACCCATATTGGCTCCCACATGTTCCACAATGATCTCATTGGATGAACCATGATGTCGGGGATTCAATCAATCCCGTATACAATTCCCTTTGTCTATCGGTATGTTACTTACCCGAGATTTGATCGCCAGTATCCCCACACCTTGTTCAATCTCGTTACCGGCAAGTCTCGTTACTCGTTCCACAATGCATGATCTCATGACTAACTCTTTAGTCAAACTGAGCTCATTATGATGATGCATTATGGAGTAGGCCCAGAGATACCTCTACGTAATATGGAGTGACAAATCCCAGTCTCGATTTGTGCCAACCCAACAGACACTTTCGGAGATACCTATAGTGCACCTTTATAGTCACCCAGTTATGTTGTGATGTTTGGTACACCCAAAGCATTCTTACGGTATTCGGGAGTTGCACTATGACGCCCTCGATTCAATCGTACACTAATCATACACGCAAATGTGTACGATCAAGATCAAGGACTCCCGGGAAGATATCACAACACAACTCTAGACACAAATTAAAATAATACAAGCTTTATATTACAAGCCAGGGGTCTCGAGGGCTCGAATACATAAGCTCGAATACACAAGAGTCAGCGGAAGCAACAATATCTGAGTATAGACATGAGTTAGACAAGTTTGCCTCAAGAAGGCTAGCACAAAAGCAACATCGATCGAAAAGGCAAGGCCTCCTGCCTGGGAGCCTCCTAACTACTCCTGGTCGTCGGCGGTCTTCACGTAGTAGTAGGCACCCTCGGGGTAGTAGCCGTCATCAAAGGTGACATCTGGCTCCTGGACTCCACCATCTGGTTGCAACAACCAGCAAGAAGAAAGAAAGGGAGAAAGGAGGAGCAAAGCAACCGTGAGTACTCATCCAAAGTACTCGCAAGCAAGGATCTACACTACATATGCAACATTATCAAAGGAAGGTTGTATATGTTGACTGGGCTGCAGAAATGCCAGAATAGAGGGGAGGGCATTGTCCTATCGAAGACTAGCATCTTCAAGCATCATGCAGCATCAGAAGAGATAAGAGTAACATAAAGTAAAGTAGTAGTAGTGTTATCAACCTCGCCCAGAGATCCTTTCTCGACCCCCCCCCTCCCCGCGAGAAAGAAATCCCAGAGCCATACCATCCATTTCTCATCACAAGTATCCAGTTCTAGTTGTATCGATCGGGATACAACTCCAAGTGTCCGTTACCGTAGGACAGGCTATCGATAGATGTTTTCTTCCCTGCAGGGGTGCACCAACTTGCCCACCACGCTCGATTAACTCCGGTCGGACACACTTTCCTGGGTCATGCCCGGCCTCGGCCAAACAATGCGCCGCAACTAGACCTAGGCTTAATAGAGAGGTCAGCACGCCGGACTAAACCTATGCCCCCAAGGGTCATGGGCCATCGCCCCGAGAACTCCTGCATGTTGCGTGGGCGGTCGGTGAGCAGACCTAGCTACCTCCTTAAAAAGGCAGGAGCTTACTAGTCCAACCCGGCACGCGCCGCTCAGTCGCTGACGTCTAATAAGCTTCGGCTGATGCATACGGCGCAAAACGCCCATACAATGCCCACGTGATTTTTAGTGCTATCAGGCCAAAAGGCCCCTCGGATCAAATATCCAAACTGTTATTGTGTTGGTAGTGCGATCACGAGCAGAGACTCATGAAAGATGTGACCCCGTCGCCCCGTCTTGAGTACTTTCGGCAAGGGCTAAGAATGCCCGGCCACGCCTCGTAAGTATCCCGCGGGCACCTTCCAGGTCAACCCGACTCCACATCACTCGCCATTAAGCTCGCGCGGGTACCCCTCAGGGCCGACCCGTCTTTAGTAACATGGTAGTGTAAAGTCATTGTAACCACAGTAACTGTGTGTCTAACACCAAGGGGAACCCTGAGGAACCACCCTCGATGGATTCCACTCGATGTAATCATCAAGGTGAACGTAAGAGGAACCACCCTTGAGGTTCACTCTTGAGGGGTTGCACGACAGAGTCGTATCGGAAGTGGTTAAGGAGGAAATCATACTCGATGACCACGACTGAATAGCTACACCAAAGAGATCTCATCAGGAGTGATGTATGAGGTGTCACCCTCGACACTCGATAGTAACTCTGCAGAGTCGTACAACTAGGGGGTGATGTGCGGTGGCGGGGCCTGGACGTCGATCACGTTGATCGAGTCATCGAACATAAAGCGGGGCAACAAGGACAAGGTGGGGGTCACTGATGGATCACTAACCAACCTATACTAAGCAGGTAAGGTAACAACGAGCAAGTTACAAAAGAAGGCTATCCATGAGAATAGGAGCAAACAATAATAGTAGCAAAATCTAATGCAAGCATGAGAGAATGGAATTGGCGATATCGGGATGATCAAAGGGGGGCTTGCCTGGTTGCTCAGACGAGAAGGAGGGGTCGTCGGTGACGTAGTTGATCATAGTGTCATCGGCAGCCATCACGGGGGTCTACCGAAGAGAAGAGGGGGGAGAAACAGTAAATACATAGCAAGCAAGAGCATAACAGGACAACATGCAGAGCTAGGCGTGTTCTTACGCGGTGCTACACGCTACCGGCGAAGGGGGATAACATCCGGGAATGCTTTCCCGAAGTTTGGCATTTTCGGACAAATGAAAAGAGAGGGGATGGTTCCATGTTCAGCATGCTAGGGGCATGTGACAGATGAACGGACCGCGTATCCGGATTCGTTGGATTTTTGAGCAACTTTCATGTAGAAAACTTTTTCATCCGAGTTACGAATAATTTTCTTTGAATTTTCTAAGTTTTAGCAATATTATGAAATTATTATTAAATCTAAAATGGGGTTATTGCATCAGCATGATGTCAGCAGTCAACAGAGTTGACCAAAGTCAACCCTGGCATGTGGGGCCGTTATGTCATAGACTAACAACTAATTAACATTTTTAATTAACTAATCAAGTTAATTAGGTACTAAACAAAGGTAATTAATTACCTAATTAATTAATTAATTATTCTTATTTTTAAAATACATTTTTAAAGGGGTTGGGCCCATTGTCAATGGCCCAGAGGCCAGCTGGGCGAGCGCTATCGGGTGCGGGCACCCGCACACCCGCACGGGAGTGACAGACGGCGTCGGCGGGGCCATGGCCAGCCGCGGCCGGCCGGGGTAGGAGGGCGGGAGCGCGGCCTCCGGCGCGGACGCACGCACGCGGCATCGCCGGACGAGGGAGGGCCTGGAGCGCGGGGGGACAGGGCCGTGGTGGCTGCGGTCGCCGGGCGCGAGAGCGGAGTGGCGTGCAACAGCGGCAGGGCGGCGGACAGCAGCGAGGTGCGGCGACCAGAACGGCGTGGGTGGTAGGACGAGTAGCAGCAGGCAAGGGCGCAGGCGGCCAAGCGCGGCCTGGGGCGCACGGACGAGGCTGGCGCAGCCAGAAGCGACAGGCGCGCAGGGGCAACAGCGGGGCAAGCGGGGGGCGCGCTGTAGCGCGTGCGCGGGGCCGCGGCGGTCGGGGGCTGCGGTCGCGGCCGGGGACGAGCGGGATGAGGGGGACGGCTTGAGACGGCGGCCTACGGCGAAGAAAACAGAGGGGAGGCAGGGGGTAGCGGCGAAAGGGCTCACATCGGAGCACGACGACGAGGTTGGGGAGGCGCCGGAGTAGGAGGACGACGGCGAGGTAGTGGCGGGGCCGACGGGAAGAAGACGACCCGGTGGCGTCGATGCAGGCACGAACCGGGCCGATCCGGCCTCGTAGACGACGTAGGCGATGTAGTGGGACACGGAGGAGCTCCTGGACTCGATGGCGGGGCGCGAGGCGGTCGGTGGCCGCGACTTTAATGGGGGGACGACCATGGTAATGCGGCTCCAAGCGCGGGCAGCGAAGGGAGAGGGAGCGAGAGGAGAGTGGATCTGGGCGAGGTGGAGGGGAGGAGCCCGAGGGGTCGAGATGGGGGCATCCTTATCCCTGCAGCGACGGGGTTGGCGAGGTGGTCGGGCGGCGACCGCGCCCTGTAGCAACGCGGGATGGAGGAGTGCACAGGTGGGGGGAGAAGGAGAAGGTGGGCTGGTTCGGTGAGATGGGCCGAGGCCTAGGGGGTCAGGGGAGGCCTTTTCATTTTATTTTCATTTTGCTTTTCTGTTTTCTAATTAGTTTCCTTTTATTTTTAGTTTTACAAAATACAACACTAGTCTCTAAATCAACACTAGTAACTTATGCCACTACCACAATTAGTTTGAGGTTAAAATAAATTAGTTTAGTATTTTTGACAATTTAAAAAGCAATTAAATTATTATCTATGCCACTGTGTTGACTAGCTTAAGGCATTTAAACACTTTGCAAAAATGTTGGTTCACCACCATAATTAGTTATGGAATATTTGCCACACTTTGAACATTTTATTTTGCATGTTTGACAAAGTTGAATTTTTGGACTTTAATTTGAATTGAATTTGAGTTATGCTTCGGATCAAATGAGGATTAGCAATAGTAAGAATGATGACGTGGCATCATTAGCAGGGGATTACTGTAGCTTAATTATCCGGGTGTCACAATTCTCCTCCACTACAAGAAATCTCGTCCTGAGATTTAAGGTGTGATGTAAGGGGAATATACTCGGGAAAGACGGGGCTCAACAGAAGATAGGTAACTGGGGGCTATCTTGCGAAGGTGGCATAGAGGCATCTCTCGATTTGAAATTCAAGAAAGTCATCGAGAGCAAGGCTAGAAGGTGCAATAAGAAGCTTCAAGCGGGTGGACAATCGATGTCTGAAAGAGAGTGTGAAAG
This sequence comes from Triticum monococcum, assembly GCA_034509565.1. Taxonomy (NCBI): domain Eukaryota; kingdom Viridiplantae; phylum Streptophyta; class Magnoliopsida; order Poales; family Poaceae; genus Triticum; species Triticum monococcum. The sequence goes on from CM067841.1 coordinate 196,382,919, forward strand.
GGGGGTTCAGAGCATCGAGAATAAGTATTGCATATGATACCAGAACAGATCACAAGAAGGTGGTTTGTGAACTACATACGAAGCCAAGCGCGAGGAACAATTTTAGAAGAAAGGAATGTACAGGAGAGTCAGGTTTTGATCCTGTGGAACCGTGGGTTATGGGCCCACCATGTGAGTTAAAAGTAGAAAGGCACTAACATTTTGCACGGCCATGATGGCAGGGCAGGTCAGAGGATAGCCTATCAATTATGTTGGCAACAACGTTGGTACCAAGGGCGAGGGACGAAGAGAACCATTTTCCTGCTCGTTGAAATGAGGCGGACCAAAATGCAAAGTTCTCGTCCATCGGTGGTTACCGGAACGTCATCAACAATAGTAACAAGGTCTTACTGACAGAGTTGGGCACCGAGGTGCTTACTTAACCAGGGATTTATTACTGCTTAGATCATAAAATTTATAAAAGAGGTTAATCAAACCAACGGAAAGGAAAATGTGTCTAACAAACTTAACAGACCAATGGAAAGGAAAATGTGTTTCACACAAGAATTGGGAGTATATACTTCCCAAAGAAAAGCGGAGCATGATATACATGATAGGACATTAAGTGCAGAAGCATTTAAATAAGGGACGAGCGAAGAATTAGGATATTACCCATACAACGGTGCTTGGATAATAGATCAAGAAGCATTTAGCATTTCGCTTCAAATGTTCATGTTGATATTCGGAATACCACAGTAATGCTTCGAGATAGCACTGATATGGTGTTTAAATTAAGGATTGGGTCTGTAGATCATCAGAGATTCCAAGGATCATTTCCAAGATTATCTCCGAACATAAGGTATAACCAAACAAAATCAGGTCTATGTTGGCAGGAAGTCAAGGACATTGTCGATGATAACACAATCATCGAGGGGGGGATGGTATTTCTCATCATGAATTCGATTGATAGCCTGAGACAAGTCAGTAAATTGATGGGGATCACGACAGATTTTGTCGAGGTACTATGAAGAGGCCATCGAACAGCGATGACATCAAGCAAAAGGAATGATGAAGCGAAAGGTTATTGGAACCACGGATGCGACACAAGCTCGAAATCAAGCTTGTTGTTTGAGGTGAAATGATAAGATGAGGAAGATCGACGTAAGCTTAGCTCATCGTCGAAAGTTGTGCTCCGGGAAGAAGGACCGGGTAGCACAGTTAAAATTAGCTCGATAATGATATAGCCGATCAGGCTAGGAATGATGTGATGGAGTATCATTCCAATGAGAATTCACAAGAGGTAGTGCAATGACACAATATCCTCGAGATAACAAGGGGCAATACTCGAGGTAGATCAAAAATAGAGGTTGGACAGAAGAAATGATTTGCAGAAGATAAGTATTTTAACTTGTCCGGGAAATGGAATTAAGGAGAAACTATGGTCGGAACCACGGTTATGAATGATCAAACCACTGATACAAGATGAACTTATAACAAGGGTTAATCATTTTTATGAGCAGCTTCCATGATAAGTTCTACATCGGGTCCATGGGCATGAACACAAAGGTTCAAGGTCGACTCCCACTTCTTCAATGCATAACCTTTCATTCACTCCTTGTTTTCGAAGAAATTGTAGTGCAGAAGATTTATCTGGCGAAGTACCAGAAGAGTAAGACTCACATCTCTTTTGAGTTAACACGGATTAGGGAAGGCATAGGTTCAACACGTAGTGGTATCTTAGGAACACCTACCACTAACTTCTAGAGCATATAACATCAGCTCAATAGCAGAGCATGGTTGACAATAAGCAGAGGATACAATTTACCAAAGGCAATATGTATCAGGGGAAGAGCGCACGAGATTTTGAATATGAAGGACATTGCTGGATAATAATCCAACAAAGGATTCAGTGGTCCTCAATGGATCTGATGTGAGTATCAGTACTCAATCAGAAGGGGGAAAGAATGCAAAGGCATCATATTATAGAAACAGCTGAATAATTCAACGTCCAAGTTGAAGGGAACTAGGTGGAAAATCATTACAACATGATTGGCCGAGATCCAACTCATGTCTAGAATGACTTATGAGCATGAAGGTCGAATTTCAGGGTTCTATTGATGATTGCGATCAATCACAACATAAAGAATCAATAGGCTTAGGATGACAAGGACAAAGGATGTTAATGAATATTGCTAGACATATGGATTTAACCATAATGCAGGCAGACACGACTTTCGAGAGCACGAGGCTGCAGAGGATCTTTGGGAGATCGAATTGCATTCGAAGAATTTTGTGAGACTTAAGATCATCTGGGGATGAACGAATCCCTGATAAGTGTGAGGAATTTTTCGTAGGGTTATTCAGGCGGAAAAGAGCTGCAAGGCAGTCGGAAAAAGGATTCTAGAAAGTCGAAGAATACTTTCGGGTATCTTGTAATAACAAGAACAACTAGGGATGGAAGTAAGAACGGCAAGGGTACGCCGTTATCCATAAGGATTCAATGGTGTTAAGGGATTGCAAAAGAAATGAACACAAGTTCTCAGGAGTAGATCGAAGAGTATCTTCGAATTCTTCTGGTGAGGCAGGCAACCATCCGAAATGAAGGGGTTCTTCGGGGAAAGTCGTTACGAGAACCTAATGTAGTTAGTAAATTCATTTAACCCTGAATAGAAGAGAGAACAGTCCAAGAGTATAGACAAGGAATAAAAGATCCTAATACCACCCAATGGCGACGTCGACCCGTAAGCCACACAGCCATGTTAGTAAAAGTTTTTCAATGACTAGACTCAACTTCGGCCAAGGAGTTGGAAAGGGGCCTACCTACAGGCAGTCGGCTCTAATACCAACTTGTGATGCCCTCGATTCAATCGTACACTAATCATACACGCAAATGTGTACGATCAAGATCAAGGACTCACGGGAAGATATCACAACACAACTCTAGACACAAATTAAAATAATACAAGCTTTATATTACAAGCCAGGGGCCTCGAGGGCTCGAATACACAAGATTCAACGGAAGCAACAATATCTGAGTACAGACATGAGTTGGACAAGTTTGCCTTAAGAAGGCTAGCATAAAAGCAACATCGATCGAAAAGGCAAGGCCTCCTGCCTGGGAGCCTCCTAACTACTCCTGGTCGTCGGCGGTCTTCACGTAGTAGTAGGCACCCTCGAGGTAGTAGCCGTCGTCAAAGGTGACATCTGGCTCCTGGACTCCACCATCTGGTTGCAACAACTAGAAAGAAGAAAGAAAGGGGGGAAAGGAGGAGCAAAGCAACCGTGAGTACTCATCCAAAGTACTCGCAAGCAAGGATCTACACTACATATGCAACATTATCAAAGGAAGGCTGTATATGTGGACTGGGCTGCAGAAATGCCAGAATAGATGGGAGAGCCTTGTCCTATCAAAGACTAGCATCTTCAGCATCTTCAAGCATCATGCAGCATCAGAAGATATAAGAGTAGCATAAAGTAAAGTAGTAGTAGTGTTATCAACCTCGCCCAGAGATCCTTTCTCGACCCCCCTGCGAGAAAGAAATCCTAGAGCCATACTATCCATTTCTCATCACAAGTATCCAGTTCTAGTTGTATCGATCGGGATACAACTCCAAGTGTCCATTACTATAGGACAGGCTATCGATAGATGTTTTCTTCCCTGCAGGGGTGCACCAACTTACCCACCACGATCGATTAACTCCGACCGGACACACTTTCCTGGGTCATGCCCGGCCTCGGCCAAACAATATGCCGCAACCCGACCTAGGCTTAATAGAGATGTCAGCACACCGGACTAAACCTATGCCCCCAAGGGTCATGGGCCATCGCCCCGGGAACTCCTGCACGTTGCGTGGGCGGACAGTGAGCAGACCTAGCTACCTCCTTAAAAAGGCAGGAGCTTACGAGTCCAACCTGGCGCGCGCCGCTTAGTCACTGACATCTAACAAGCTTCGGCTGATGCATACGACGCAAAACGCCCATACAATGCCCATGGGATGGTTAGTGCTATCAGGCCAGAGGCCCCTCGGATCAAATATCCAAACCGTTATTGTGGTGGTAGTGCGGTCACAAGCAGAGACTCACGAAAGATGTGACCTCGTCGCCCCGTCTTGAGTACTTGCGGCAAGGGCTAAGAATGCCCGGCCACACCTCGTAAGTATCTCGCGGGCACCTTCTAGGTCAACCCGACTCCACATCACTCGCCATTAAGCTTGTGCGGGTACCCCTCAGGGTCGACCCATCTTTAGTAACATGGTAGTGTAAAGTCATTGTAACCATAGTAACTGTGTGTCTAACACCAAGGGGAACCCTGAGGAACCACCCTCGATGGATTCCACTCAATGTAATCATCAAGGTGAACGTAAGAGGAACCACCCTCGAGGTTCACTCTTGAGGGGGTGCACGACAGAGTCGTATCGGAAGTGGTTAAGGCGGAAATCACCCTCGATGACCACGACTGAATAGCTACACCAAAGAGATCTCATCAGGAGTGATGTATGAGGTGTCACCCTCGGCACTCGATAGTGACTCTGTAGAGTTGTACAACTAGGGGGGTGATGTGCGGTGGCGGGGCCTGGACATCGATCACGTTGATCGTGTTGGGGAACGTAGTAATTTCAAAAAAATTCCTACGCACACGCAAGATCATGGTGATGCACGGCAACGAGAGGGGAGAGTGTGATCTACGTACCCTTGTAGATCGACAACGAAAGCGTTTGGTTGATGTAGTCGTACGTCTTCACGGCCCGACCGATCAAGCACCGAAACTACGGCACCTCCGAGTTTTAGCACATGTTCAGCTCGATGACGATCCCCGGACTCCGATCCAGCAAAGTGTCGGGGAAGAGTTCCGTCAGCACGACGGCGTGGTGATGATCTTGATGTACTACTATCGCAGGGCTTCGCCTAAGCTCCGCTACAATATTATCGAGGACTATGGTGGCAGGGGGTGCCGCACACGGCTAAGAATATGATCACGTGGATCAACTTGTGTTCCTCTGGGGGTGCCCCTGCCTCCGTATATAAAGGTTCAAGGGGGGAGGCCGGTCGGCCATCATAGGGTGCGCCAGGAGGAGTCCTACTCCCTCCAGGAGTAGGACTTCTCCCCCAATCCTAGTTGGAATAGGATTCGCGAGGTGGAAAAGAGAGAGAGAGAGAGAAAGGAGGGGGGCGCCGGCCCCCTCTCTCCTTGTCCTATTCGGACTAGGGGGGAGGGGCGCGTGGCCCAGCCCTGGCCGCCTCTCCTCTTCTTCCACTAAGGCCCACTAAGGCCCATATAGCTCCCGGGGGGTTCCGGTAACCTCCCGGTACTCCGGTAAAATCCCGATCTCACCCGGAACACTTCCGATATCCAAACATAGGCTTTCAATATATCAATCTTTATGTCTCGACCATTTCGAGACTCCTCGTCATGTCCGTGATCACATCCGGGACTCCGAACAACCTTCGGTACATCAAAACGTATAAACTCATAATATAACTGTCATCGAAACCTTAAGCGTGCGGACCCTACGGGTTCGAGAACAATGTAGACATGACCGAGACATGTCTCTGGTCAATAACCAATAGCGGGACCTAGATGCCCATATTGGCTCCTACATATCCTACGACGATCTTTATCAGTCAGACCGCATAACAACATACGTTGTTCCCTTTGTCATCGGTATGTTACTTGCCTGAGATTCGATCGTCGGTATCCAATACCTAGTTCAATCTCGTTACCGGCAAGTCTCTTTACTCGTTCCGTAATACATCATCTCGCAACTAACTCATTAGTTGCATTGCTTGCAAGGCTTAAGTGATGTGCATTACCGAGAGGGCCCAGAGATACCTCTCCGACGATCGGAGTGACAAATTGTAGGATCGAAAGTAAGCCTAGAGGGAGGGTGATTAGACTACTTGACCAAATAAAAACTTAACCTTTTCCCAATTTTAGTTCTTGGCAGATTTTAGCTATTTTAGGACAAGTCAAGCAATCATCACACAATTCAAGCAAGCATGCAAAGAGTATATTGGCAGCGGAAAGTAAAGCATGCAACTTGCAAGAATGTAAAGGGAAGGGTTTGGAGAATTCAAACGCAATTGGAGACATGGATGTTTTTCCCGTGGTTCGGATAGGTGGTGCTATCCTACATCCACCTTGACGGAGACTTCAACCCACGAAGGGTAACGGTTGCGCGAGTCCACGGAGGGCTCCACCCACGAAGGGTCCACGAAGAAGCAACCTTGTCTAGCCCACCATGGCCATCGCCCACAAAGGACTTGCCTCACTAGCGGTAGATCTTCACGAAGTAGGCAATCTCCTTGCCCTTACAAACTCCTTGGTTCAACTCCACAATCTTGTCGGAGGCTCCCAAGTGACACCTAGCCAATCTAGGAGACACCACTCTCCAAGAAGTAACAAATGGTGTGTTGATGATGAACTCCTTGCTCTTGTGCTTCAAATGATAGTCTCCCCAACACTCAACTCTCTCTCATAGGATTTGGATTTGGTGGAAAGAAGATTTGAGTGGAAAGCAACTTGGGGAAGGCTAGAGATCAAGATTCATATGGTAGGAATGGAATATCTTGGTCTCAACACATGAGTAGGTGGTTCTCTCTCAGAACATATGAGTTGGAAGTGTAGATGTGTTCTGATGGCTCTCTCCACGAGTGAAGAGGAGGTGGAGGGGTATATATAGCCTCCACACAAAATCCAACCGTTACACACAATTTACCAATCTCGGTGGGACCGAATCAACAAACTCGGTCAGGCCGAAATAGTAAACCTTGTGACCATTAGAGATTTTCGGTGGGACTGACATGCAACTCGGTAGGACCGATTTTGTTAGGGTTAGGGCATAACGTAATCTCGGTGAGACCGATTACACAAACTCGGTGAGACCGATTTTGGTAATAATCTAACCAGAGAGTTGGTCAGGTAAACTCGGTGGGACCGATTTGCTCTTTCGGTGAGACCGAAAAGTTACAAAAAGGAAACACTAAATTTACATTGCAATCTCGGTGGGACCGATCCGCTCTTTCGGTGAGACCGAAAAGTTACGAAAGGGAAACAGAGAGTTTGCAATCCCATCTCGATGAGATCGAGATCCCTATCGGTAGAGCCGATTTGATTAGGGTTTCTGGCAGTGGCTATGACAAGTGAAACTCGGTGACGCCGGGTTGAAAGAATCGGTAGGGCCGAGTTTGGCTTAGGGTTTAGGTCAAATGTGGATATGGGAAAGTAGTTGAGGGTTTTGGAGCATATCACTAAGCACATGAAGCAAGAGGCTCATTAAGCAACACCTCATCCCTCCTTGATAGTATTGGCTTTTCCTAAAGACTCAATGTGATCTTGGATCACTAAAATATAGAATGAAGAGTCTTGAGCTTTTGAGCTTGAGGCAATCCTTTGTCCTTGGCATTTTGAGGGTTCCACTTTCACCATCCATGCCATGCCAATCATTGAGCTTTCCTGAAATAATCATCTTGGAATAGCATTAGCTCAATGAGCTATATGTTGTTATGAATTACCAAAACCACCTAGGGATAGTTGCACTTTCAATCTCCCCCTTTTTGGTAATTGATGACAACATATAGATCAAAGCTTCGACAAATGATAATAAGCATGAAAAATATCGTCGCTTTGAGAAGTATGTGATAAGTAAGAGCTCCCCCTGAATTTGTGCATATTTAAGATTTGCTTTGGACTGCAAATGCACAAAGAGTTAGAGTCATGGGTTACTCTTCCATGTCACATACATCTTGGTGGAGCGCTTAAAATGATAAGAATGAAATACATGCACTCATCACCAAGAAAAGTGAATGATCACATAAGATAGATAAGATAATAGCATTCACCAAGCATTAAGTGTAGCTTATGATCAAACACATGATCATCAATGTCTCACAGATAACGGCATAGTATCTCAAGCACTCAAAAGCAAACAAAGTTCGAAGAACCACCAAATAAAGCAAGAGAGAAAAAAACAACACTCTCTCTCTCGAAGCCTATGATCTATACATTTTTCTCCCCCTTTGGCAACAAGTTACCAAAAAGTTCCTAGAAAATGCATAGTGCTAGATCGACTCTCAGGCATGATCTTCTGGTGGTGGTGGAGTACGGAGCACTCCAAGGACGAAGCCTTCTGTAGACGTGGTTGGAGTTGAGGCTGAAGTAGATGCTGGAGCTGGTGGAACTGAAGCTGTAGCTGGTGCAAAAGTGGTGGCTCTGGTGTCAGCAACTGGCACTGCATGTGATCTCTGAGCTCTTGGCACTCTGGCAAATGCATCAGTTGTAGTCTTGCCTCTCCTCTACTGCATGTCATCCTAAAGTTGTTCCACTGCAGACTGAATCTCTGTTACTTTGACATCCAAGTCATAGAACTTTTGTTCCATGATCCTCTCTAAGCTCTGCTGATTCTGAGTGAGGGTGGCCAGTCCTTGCTCAATCCTCAGTGTGGATGCAATCAAGTAACCAAGCTGCTCTTGTTTGGTTTTCAAGAAATACTCAGATGCCTCCTCTTGAGTTGGCATCTTGGCAGCTTTCTCCTTCCTTGCCTGCTCCTTCTTTGCTTGTGCTTGAACTGATGATGGTTCATTCTCGTTCATCACAACTTGGTTGTCCTCAAAGTCTGGATGAATAGGCAAGTGTTCCTTGTCCAACAAGTATATGCATGTGCCCATCTTCGAGTTGATTAACTCCTGAATCTGAGGGGCATAACCAAAGCTCCTCTTCTGATCTACTGCAGTCCTCTTGATAGTTTCTACTATGAGGCTCATGACCTTGAATTTCTGAGGCACATCAAATACATGAAGCAAATTGATTGCATGGCCTCTGATCATCTTGTGATCACCAGACTTGGGCAACAGAGTGTGCCTAAGGATCCAGTTAATGGTTGGCAGCCCTGATAGAAGATAATGCACATACCCAAACTTGAAAGTATCAAGTGCCTTGTTTGGAATTTCCTTGTACATATTGGACATAGAGTTGTGGTCCATCTTCTTCTTGGCATAGATATCCAAGTCATCCTCATGCTCCTCTGGGGCATTGATGAGCTGTGCCCACTCAGCAACAGTAGATTGGTACCTCGTACCTTCAGACATCCATGTGATCTTTCCATCTGGGTAGAAATGTGCTGTGGAGTAGAATTGCATAATGAGTTCCTCGTTCCACTTTGTGAGCTTCTGCCCAACAAAGTCTGCTACTCCACAAGCATTGAAGCTGTCATACACTTCAGGGTAGTGTTCTTCATTTTCCTTGATGTACTCCCAATTGACCCATCTCATGTCACAAACTATGGGCTTCTTGTCCAACAAAACTGTCTCATAGAGGTCCTGCTATTCCTTAGTGTGGAACCTATAATCAACAGCAGTTCTTCTCCTTGAAGCATATAGATCTGCTTCTCTCCACTTCCTCAGCCCTGAATCTCTTCTAAGCTTCATGTCCTCAGCCACAGGATGAGCACCATTGTGGTCTGGGATCTTGGGCTTGAGCTTTCTCAGAACATGCTCTTCATCATCTTCTTCAGCAGCTTCAGGCACTGGGGCCTTGTTCTTCTCAGTTGCAGGTATGCTCCTCGTATTTCTCTTTGGGGCAGACTTGGGCTTGGAGGCAGCTTTGGGTGCTTCTTTGGGCTTGGATGCAGCAGCCCCTGTCCTGATAGCATCACCCATAAGCTTAGGTGCCTTAGGTGCTGGTGCAGCAACCTCTTCTTCTTCCTCTTCTTCCATGATGGAAGCCTTTCCAAGCACTCTGCCTATGGTCTTCTTGACCCTTTCCTTCCTTTTCTTTCCTTCAGCAGCAACTGGCTCTATGGTTGCAGGCTTTTCAGGAATCTGAGTTGAAGCTCTGGCCTTTGGCATAGGCTGCCTACCTGCTGGCCTTTTGATTTTTAAGCCTGGCTTTGTGCCTTGAGCTGAGCCATATTCCTTCTTGAGCACAACTCTCTTTGATGTGGCTTCCTCTTCCTCTGCCACATAATCTTCATCCTCAGAATCTAAAGTTCTCTTCTTCCTCTGTCTGGTGGCAGCTTTTGGCAAATTGCTTGGGGTACTTCTGCTGCCATCATCTGAAGAGCTGGAGGGACTAGTGCCCTCACTTATGAGCACCTTCTCTTCTGATCTGTTCTGGCTGTCACTCTGATCAGACATGATGTAAAAGCTGACTGCTGACCCTGTGAAGAGTTTATAGATGAGGTAGAGTGGATGAGCATCACAAAATGCAGAGATTTTTGCAAGAGAATGATTCAAAATCTTAGTTTTAGTTTCCCACTGAAATCATCTTGGATCTACTGATTTTTAAACTCGGTGATACCGGAGCAGTTTTGGAACCTAAACTAGTGAACTCGGTCAGACCGAGTCACAGTTCGGTGGTACCGAGACTACTAGGGTTTCACAAAGTTCCAAAATCGGTCACACCGATAAGTAATTCTCGGTCAGACCGAGTCTCACTTGTGCAATGGCATGAGCCAAATCGGTGGGACCGGGTTTTTCAACTCGGTGGGTCCGAGATGGTTTCGGCGGAAACCTAACCCTAAAATTTTCGAATCAATCCTATTCTACGAACGCATTGACTGGATAAGAGTGTTTCAATCGTGGCAAGAATCATTAAGAACACAATGTGCTAGGAATCAGATTGGGGATAGCACAAAGATCGAGTCCATACCCTAGTTCGGCGGAGACTCGCTACGGCGGCAACGGCGGGGTTGAATTCCGTTGACGGCGATGGAGACCAGCGACTGGAGGCGGCTGGCGGCGAGGAGACGATCCGGAGACCACGTTGGCAGAGCGAGCTATCGCACGGGCGAAGGGGTTCAGAGAAATTTCCAAATTTTTGCCCGTGACTATATATAGCCCGACCCTGTCGGTGTGACCGAGTGGAACAACTCGCTGGCACCGAGATGCAAAACTTTATACAGTTGTTGCAACTCGGTGTGACCGAATGATTCAAATCGGTTGCACCGAGATCGAAAATTCAGATCAACTTAATGATCTCGGTAGGACCGAAAGTAGGATATCGGTCAGACCGAGAATCACAAAGAGGTTTTGGAAGTTTAAGTCTATGACGAATCGGGGACTCCGAGTGCTCCTCACACAGAGTGGTTCGAATCTGACTTGATCAAATTTCGTGATGTAGCATGAATAGAGTTTGAGACGAGAAAAGCATAGATAGCTAGAGGAGGTTCTTAGGCATTCTTGTCCATCCACTTGGCAAAAGGAAATAAAACCAAACAATCAAAACAATAAGTGGATGTCCTCGAATGAGTAAAATATGCAACCAACATGCTCACACAATAAGATGGCAATTGAAATATGTGACAAAGCATGCACAACCAATTCTAGCATCTATCAAGCAATTTGCGATGACTAGGTCATCTATATATGAGTATATTGACTTAGGAGTCAAGTGAGAACACTTGATCATAGGTCATACTCATCGTTTAAGCTCAAGTGGGGTTACCACTTTTACATAAAGCATTGTTGTGTTCACATCCTCAAGTCTTAGAGTAAAGCTCCCCCTAGATGTGATATCCCCCCTAAGAGGGATGAACTAACCTTGGGTTTTGTCGATGATGACTTCATGTAGATGTTGAAGATGTGGATGCTCAATGTTGATGTAGATCACTTGGAGCTATCCATTTGAGTGAATTGCACTTTCAATACCTACATGGGTTAGTCCCACAAGGAACAAACAAGGATATCCATAGACATAGAGTGATGCACACACAAGATGATGTCCATGAAAACTTTTAGGTTACCTTGTCCCTTGTCTTACCAACAAGAGGGTTTGTGACTCCTTGAACTAGTGCAAGATGTGGAAGTTGATTGCACTTGTTCTTGCCAAAATGATAAGAGTGAAGTATGTTGGCGGAGTCACCCTCAAGAACTCTCTAGTTCTTCTTCTTTTGGATCCACACCATCTTGATGGGAATCCTTGGAGTTGTAGTCGTACTTGATGAAGTGGAACTTGAAGTGGTCTTGGGAATCCACTTGACTAAGGTCTTAGGAGCTTCTTCAAATGCATCAATTTCCTCTTGAAGCTTGTCCTTGCCTTTTTGCTTGTAGTCTTGTGGTGGAAGATCATCTTGAGCTTGTGTCCCCTTGAAGGAAGTATCATACTTCTCTTGTTGAGGAACAAACTTTGTCTTGGGGTATTGATCTTCTTCCCACTCAACTCCATTGGCATTGAACTTTCGTTCAAAACCAACACCTTGATTCTTCCGGTGCCTTCCTTGCTTGCGCACAATTTCCTCGAATTGCTTACTCCTGGCAAGGCTTTTGTACACTCCTTTCTCTATAATTCCCTTCAATAAGCTATTTTCTTGCTCAAGTGTAACTTGGCTAAGAGAATCATTAGTGGAATCAAGAGAACTACTAGAAGCAACAATATTGGATTTAGCATGATCATTGTTACTACTAGAGGAAGAATCTTTCTTGTTCTTGTTACTAGACTTGACTTGAGGCATGTAAGTGGATAATAGTAAACGCTTGGCAATGTAAGAAGAACTTTTCTTGCGGAGATCATCATTGATTGCCTTTAAAAACTCATGCTCTTGCTCAAGATTGAGCTTTTCAAAGCGTAACTTCTCATGAGCTCTTAAAAGTTCTCGATGATCTTCGAAGATAGTTTCATGAGCTAACTTAAGAGTGTTTAGTTCTTTAGTTAGAGCCTCAATCTTCTCCTTATCATTGTCATTCGTTTTATCTTGATTAGCATGATTAATTGATGTTTCATCATAGTATTCATCACTAGAGTTGTCAACAAGTAAATCATCATCACCTAACAAGTCATCTTCATCACTATTAAAATCAACATACTCGGGGTGTGTTACCTTAGGACCTTTGGCCATGAAGCATCTTCCAATTCCTTCATTTGGTGAGTCAAATATGTCGTAGGAGTTGGTTGACACAAGTGCTAGACCGGCAACACCTTCATCTTGAGTATATTCGGAATCAGAGTGATAACCTCTCTCGGAGTGGTTGTCGGAGTCGGAGCCGGATACCCATTCACCAACATGAGCTTGATGTCTTTGTTTTGTGTAGCTCCTTGATGATTTTTCCTTCCTTTCCGAATCCTTGCTTCTCCGTGAGTATCTTCATTCATAACGATCATCTCTACTCCTTCTCTCTCTTGGTGGTGATTCTTCTCTTTTGCTTCTTCTTTTTGGAGAGTCTTCTTTTCTCTTGTAGGGAGCCGTACACTCATTGGAATAGTGTCCGGGTCTTCCACAATTGTAGCAGTTTCGCTCTCGACTAGAAGATCTTTTGTCATTGTAGGACCTTGACTTAGAGCTTCTATATTTGCTTCTACTCTTGTAGAACTTGTTGAAGTTCTTCACCATTAAGCTCAATTCTTCATTGAAGTTTTGTTTCTCACTTGATGATGTAGGGGCTTCACATGAGACTTTGTAGGCACCACTTGATTTGTTGTGAAGTTCCTCGTTGTCCTTAAGTGACATCTCATGAGCAACAATTCTTCCAATTACCTCCGTTGGCTTGAGATCTTTGTAATTGGGCATCATTTGGATCAATGTGCACACGGTATCATATTTTCCATCCAAGGCTCTTAGAATCTTCTTGATGATGAATCTATCGGTCATCTCTTCACTTCCTAAGCCGACAATCTCATTTGTGATGAGAGCAAGCCTAGAGTACATTTCAGCGACACTTTCACCATCCTTCATTTTGAACTTGTCAAGTTGACTTTGAAGCACATCCAATTTGGATTCCTTGACGGAGTCGGTACCTTCGTGCATATCAATCAAAGTGTCCCAAATTTCCTTTGCATTCTTAAGACGGCTGATTTTGTTGAATTCTTCGGGGCACAATCCGTTGAAGAGAATATCACAAGCTTGAGCATTGTATTGCAACATCTTCAACTCATCCGCGGTAGCTTCACGGTTTGGTTCTCTCCCATCAAAGAAGTCACCTTGCAAACCAACACACACAATAGCCCAAACGGCATGGTTATGTCCAAGAATATGCATTTTCATTTTATGCTTCCAACTAGCAAAATTAGTACCATCAAAGTAAGGACCTCTACGATGATAATTTCCCTCGCTAGACGCCATACTCTCCTAGGTTGTAAAACCAAGGCTATGACCACCAAAAGCTATGGAAATCAAAGCAAATGGAAACCTGGCTCTGATACCACTTGTAGGATCGAAAGTATGTCTAGAGGGGGGTGATTAGACTACTTGACCAAATAAAAACTTAATACCACTTGTAGGATCGAAAGTATGTCTAGAGGGGGGGGTGATTAGACTACTTGACCAAATAAAAACTTAACCTTTTCCCAATTTTAGTTCTTGGCAGATTTTAGCTATTTTAGGACAAGTCAAGCAATCATCACACAATTCAAGCAAGCATGCAAAGAGTATATTGGCAGTGGAAAGTAAAGCATGCAACTTGCAAGAATGTAAAGGGAAGGGTTTGGAGAATTCAAACGCAATTGGAGACACGGATGTTTTTCCTGTGGTTCAAATAGGTGGTGCTATCCTACATCCACGTTGATGGAGACTTCAACCCACGAAGGGTAACGGTTGCGTGAGTCCACGGAGGGCTCCACCCACGAAGGGTCCACGAAGAAGCAACCTTGTCTATCCCACCATGGCCATCGCCCACGAAGGACTTGCCTCACTAGCGGTAGATCTTCACAAAGTAGGCGATCTCCTTGCCCTTACAAACTCCTTGGTTCAACTCCACAATCTTGTCGGAGGCTCCCAAGTGACACCTAGCCAATCTAGGAGACACCACTCTCCAAGAAGTAACAAATGGTGTGTTGACGATGAACTCCTTGCTCTTGTGCTTCAAATGATAGTCTCCCCAACACTCAACTCTCTCTCATAGGATTTGGATCTGGTGGAAAGAAGATTTGAGTGGAAAGCAACTTGGGGAAGGCTAGAGATCAAGATTCATATGGTAGGAATGGAATATCTTGGTCTCAACACATGAGTAGGTGGTTCTCTCTCAGAACATATGAGTTGGAAGTGTAGATGTGTTCTGATGGCTCTCTCCATGAGTAAAGAGGAGGTGGAGGGGTATATATAGCCTCCACACAAAATCCAACCACTACACACAATTTACCAATCTCGGTGGGACCGAATCAACAAACTCGGTCAGACCGAAATAGTAAACCTAGTGACTGTTAGAGATTTTCGGTGGGACTGACATGCAACTCGGTAGGACCGATTTTGTTAGGGTTAGGGCATAACGTAATCTCGGTGAGACCGATTACACAAACTCGGTGAGACTGATTTTGGTAATAATCTAACCAGAGAGTTGGTCAGGTAAACTCGGTGGGACCGATTTGCTCTTTCGGTGAGACCAAAAAGTTACAAAAAGGAAACACTGAATTTACATTGCAATCTCGGTGGGACCGATCCGCTCTTTCGGTGAGACCGAAAAGTTACGAAAGGGAAACAGAGAGTTTGCAATCCCATCTCGATGAGATCGAGATCCCTATCGGTAGAGCCGATTTGATTAGGGTTTCTGGCAGTGGCTATGACAAGTGAAACTCGGTGACGCCGGGTTGAAAGAATCGGTAGGGCCGAGTTTGGCTTAGGGTTTAGGTCAAATGTGGATATGGGAAAGTAGTTGAGGGTTTTGGAGCATATCACTAAGCACATGAAGCAAGAGGCTCATTAAGCAACACCTCATCCCTCCTTGATAGTATTGGCTTTTCCTAAAGACTCAATGTGATCTTGGATCACTAAAATATAAAATGAAGAGTCTTGAGCTTTCGAGCTTGAGCCAATCCTTTGTCCTTAGCATTTTGAGGGTTCCACTTTCACCATCCATGCCATGCCAATCATTGAGCTTTCCTAAAATAATCATCTTGGAATAGCATTAGCTCAATGAGCTATATGTTGTTATGAATTACCAAAACCACCTAGGGATAGTTGCACTTTCAGAAATCCTAATCTCAAAATACGTTAACCCAACATGTACCTTTGGAGACACCTGTAGAGCACCTTTATAATCACCCAGTTACGTTGTGACGTTTGGTAGCACACAAAGTGTTCCTCCGGCACACGGGAGTTACATAATCTCATAGTCATAGGAACATGTATAAGTCATGAAGAAAGCAATAGCAACATACTAAACGATCGGGTGCTAAGCTAATGGAATGGGTCATGTCAATCAGATCATTCAACTAATGATGTGATCCCGTTTAATCAAATGACAACTCTTTGTCCATGGTTAGGAAACATAACCATCTTTAATTAACGAGCTAGTCAAGTAGAGGCATACTAGTGACACTCTGTTTGTCTATGTATTCACACATGTATTATGTTTCCGGTTAATACAATTCTAGCATGAATAATAAACCTTTATCATGATATAAGGAAATAAATAATAACTTTATTATTGCCTCTAGGGCATATTTCCTTCAGTCTCCCACTTGCACTAGAGTCAATAATCTAGATTTACACAGTAATGATTCTAACACCCATGGAGCTTTGGTGATGATCATGTTTTGCTCGTGGAAGAGGCTTAGTCAATGGGTCTGCTACATTCAGCTCCGTATGTATCTTGCAAATCTCTATGTCTCCCACCTGGACTAGATCCCGGATGGAATTAAAGCGTCTCTTGATGTGATTGGTTCTCTTGTGAAATCTGGATTCCTTTGCCAAGGCAATTGCACCAATATTGTCACAAAAGATTTTCATTGGACCCGACGCACTAGGTATGAGACCTAGATCGGATATGAACTACTTCATCCAGACTCCTTCGTTTGCTGCTTCCGAAGCAGCTATGTACTCCGCTTCACATGTAGATCCCGCCACGATGCTTTGTTTAGAACTGCACCAACTGACAGCTCCACCGTTTAATGTAAACACGTATCCGGTTTGCGATTTAGAATCGTCCGGATCAGTGTCAAAGCTTGCATCAATGTATCCGTTTACGATGAGCTCTTTGTCACCTCCATATACGAGAAACATATCCTTAGTCCTTTTCAGGTATTTCAGGATGTTCTTGACCGCTGTCCAGTGATCCACTCCTGGATTACTTTGGTACCTCCCTGCTAAACTTATAGCAAGGCACACATCAGGTCTGGTACACAGCATTGCATACATGATAGAGCCTATGGCTGAAGCATAGGGAACATCTTTCATTTTCTCTCTATCTTCTGCAGTGGTCGGGCATTGAGTCTGACTCAACTTTACACCTTGTAACACAGGCAAGAACCCTTTCTTTGCTTGATCCATTTTGAACTTGTTCAAAATCTTGTCAAGGTATGTGCTTTGTGAAAGTCCAATTAAGCGACTTGATCTATCTCTATAGATCTTTATGCCTAATATGTAAGCAGCTTCACCGAGGTCTTTCATCGAAAAACTCTTATTCAACTATCCTTTTATGCTATCCAGAAATTCTATATCATTTCCAATCAGTAATATGTCATCCACATATAATATCAGAAATGCTACAAAGCTCCCACTCACTTTCTTGTAAATACAGGCTTCTCCAAAAGTCTGTATAAAACCAAATGCTTTGATCACACTATCAAAGCGTTTATTCCAACTCCGAGAGGCTTGCACCAGTCCATAAATGGATCGCTGGAGCTTGCACACTTTATTAGCTCCCTTCGGGTCGACAAAACCTTCCGGTTGCATCATATACAACTCTTCTTCCAGAAATCCATTCAGGAATGCAGTTTTGACATCCATCTGCCAAATTTCATAATCATAAAATGCGGCAATTGCTAACATGATTCGGACAGACTTAAGCATCACTACGGGTGAGAAGGTCTCATCGTAGTCAACCCCTTGAACTTGTCGAAAACCTTTTGCGACAAGTCGAGCTTTGTAGACAGTAATATTACCGTCAGCGTCAGTCTTCTTCTTGAAGATCCATTTATTCTCAATTGCTTGCCGATTATCGGGCAAGTCAACCAAAGTCCATACTTTGTTCTCATACATGGATCCCATCTCAGATTTCATGGCTTCAAGCCATTTTGCGGAATCTGGGCTCACCATCGCTTCTTCATAGTTCGTAGGTTCATCATGATCTAGCAGCATTGATTTCCAGAACAGGATTACCCTACCACTCTGGCACGGATCTCACTCTGGTTGATCTACGAGGTTCAGTAGTATCTTGTCCTGAAGTTTCATGATCATTATCATTAGCTTCCTCACTAATTGGTGTAGGTGTCGCAGCAATAGTTTTCTGTGATGTACTACTTTCCAATAAGGGAGCAGGTACAGTTACCTCATCAAGTTCTACTTTCCTCCCACTCACATCTTTCGAGAGAAACTCCTTCTCCAGAAAGTTTCCGAATTTAGCAACAAAAGTCTTGCCTTCGGATCTGTGATAGAAGGTGTATCCAATAGTTTCCTTTGGATATCCTATGAAGACACATTTCTCCAATTTGGGTTCGAGCTTATCAGGTTGAAGCTTTTTCACATAAGCATCGCAGCCCCAAACTTTCAGAAACGACAACTTTGGTTTCTTGCCAAACCATAGTTCATAAGGCGTCGTCTCAACGGATTTTGATGGTGCCCTATTTAACGTGAATGCGGCCGTCTCTAAAGCATAACCCCAAAACGATAGCGGTAAATCAGTAAGAGACATCATAGATCGCACCATATCTAGTAAAGTACGATTACGACGTCCGGACACACCATTACGCTGTGGTGTTCCGGGTGGCGTGAGTTGCGAAACTATTCGCATTGTTTCAAATGTACACCAAACTCATAACTCAAATATTCTCCTCCACGATCAGATCGTAGAAACTTTATTTTCTTGTTACGATGATTTTCAACTTCACTCTGAAATTCTTTGAACTTTTCAAATGTTTCAGACTTATGTTTCATTAAGTAGATATACCCATATCTGCTTAAGTCATCTGTGAAGGTGAGAAAATAACGATATCCACCACGAGCCTCAATATTCATCGGACCACATAATGAAAGTGCGTTATATCGACTAGAGGGGGGGGGGGTGAATAGGCTATTTTTATGAAAGTCTTCAAAACGTGAAGGTTATGAAGACAAACAGTACAGATATGCCAATCACTTAAGCAGCAGAAGTTAGATTACACTAGGCAAGCCATGGTCAAGTATTCAATAGAGTAAAAACACAAGACAAGTAGCTGCAGTGTAATAAGGATCAGGTAGGAAGAAGTTATCAAGCCAAACAGATCATGCAATTATGTTGTGAAGACAGAAGATAAAGCAAGCATGCAATGGCTTCACAGTGTGTAACAGAAAGTAAAAGGAAGTGAAGATGAAACCAGTGACACGCTGAAGACAATGATTTGTTGGACCAATTCCAGTTGCTGTGAGAACTGTACGTCTGGTTGGAGCGGCTAGGTATTTAAACCAAAGGACACACAGTCTCGGACACCCAGTCCTGAACACGCAGCTCAGGACACGCAGTCCTCACCGTTTTCTCCTTGAGCCAAGGTCACACAGACCTCGCCCAATCACTCTGGTAAGTCTTCAAGGTAGACTCCCAAACCTTCACAGACTTCGTTCACTGGCAATCCACAATTTCTCTTGGATGCTCAGAACGCGACGCCTAACCGGCTGGAGGATGCACAGTCCTCAAGTGTAATAAGTCTTCAGATCACTCAGACACAAAGACTTAAGTGATGCCCAATTTACTCTGGCTCTGGGTGGTTAGGGCTTTTCTCCTCGCTAGGAATTTTCTCTCAAAGGCTTCGAGGTGGGTTGCTCTCAAACGACAAAAGCCGTGCACTGAAATCTGAGCAGCCAACCGTTTATGGTTGTAGGGGGTGGACTATTTATAGCCACTGGGCAACCCGACTTGATTTGTCCGAAATGAACCTGGGTCACTAAGGAACTGACACGTGTACCAATGGTCAGATTTCAAACTCACACGGCAACTTTACTTGGGCTACAAGCAAAGCTGACTTGTCCGTCTCTGGACAGGATTTGCTCTCATAGTCTTCGCTCAAAGATATAGGTTTTGAATTAGGCATCACTTCAGTCATCCTGACTGGTTCTCTTGGACCCCACTTAACAGTACGGTGGTTCCTATGACCCAACATAAATGAAGTAAAACTACGAAGGACCTAAGTCTTCGAGTTCCATCAGCTTCATAGGGAGTCTTCACATGTCATTGTCTTCAATATGAATATCTTCATAAACCACCATTGTCTTCAATGTCTTTGTACATTTTTAGGGGTCATCTCTGGTAGTGAAACCGAATCAATGAGGGACTTCTACCTGTGTTATCCTGCAATTCTCACAAACACATTAGTCCCTCAACTAGGTTTGTCGTCAATACTCCAAAACCAACTAGGGGTGGCACTAGATGCACTTACAATCTCCCCCTTTTTGGTGATTGATGACAAACTAGTTGAAGTTTTCAACGGGGAATATAATTTGTGAAATTGTAAAGGAATTGTCTTCATAAGCTGCAAGGGCTCCCCCCGAAGATGTGCATATAAGTAATTTGCTTCTGGAACGCAAATGCACATGGCAGGTTGTACTTGTGGAAATCCACTTCAACTTATGATGACAATCCACCATGCATGTAAAAGTATATGAAGAGAATGACATGCTGTCAGGTCCCCGATTCCAAGCCACATCGATCTAGCCGGTAACACCTCATATCACTTTGCGGCCTCACGCACGGTATCCCACGGGTGTCGCCTTACCATGGCCCGGGACCGTTTGCGCCTTTTGGCTCACATATATGACAATGTCGCTAGCATCCATATGACCGAGAACCTGGGCCGACATGGCTAGTCGTGAACCCAAAGCGGCACAGACCTATGGAGACAGGCATACATGAATCACATCGAACATGTAGGTCATCAACGAGTGATTCCGGGCTGTAGCACTGGGCTAACAGGACTCCGGGGATCCCGGGCTGTAGCAGGCTAGGCAGGACTCCGGAAGTCAACGTGTGACATTTCCCCGAAGGGACAGACATAGGGACGAAGTGAAACACATGCCGGCCAGTCAAGTATCCTGAACAGTAGTGCTGGGCTAGCAGGACTCCGGTGAACCGGGCAGTAGCGGACTACTATGGCTCGAGGAACACTAGACTACATTTCCCCATAAGAAAGGCTGTGAAGGATAAACAACTAGATTGTCGGATCCCACTCATACCAAGCATTTCAATCATACACACAATATGCCCGACATGAGTACATACAACATGGCATCACAACAAAACTCTACAACTCAAGTACTTTATTTAAAGGCTCCAGAGAGCCATACATAACATGTTCATACAGATAGGGGTCACATGACCCGACACTCAAGTCATTCAAGCATACAAGCACGTGCGGAAGCAACTAGTCTGAGTACAGACTCTAAAAAGAAAGAAGGCTTCTCAAAGCCTGTCTATCTACATAGGGCCCTCCATGGCCGGGATCACCACCTGGGTGGCTAGTCACTCGTCGACGTCAAGATCTACATAAAACCCATCGGAGGGGGCAGTGTTGTCGCCTGAAAACAATAATAAACAAACATGAGTACAGAGGTACTCAGCAAGTCTTACATCAGAACCTACTATACATGCTCATTCTCAAGAAGGTCGGTTATGCAGCAAGCCAGCTTTGACCCGTGGCTAAGCTGTCCTACGGAACCTCTCTAGTAAAATGGTTTTCGCACACGAGTCCACTACTCACCAACACAATACTCCACCGGGGATCCTCCCTCATCATCCTGCAAGAGGGCCATCCTCAGTACTCACACTTATCTTGAGTCTTTTAGTAGTATCCATTAACTTGTCTATGAGCTGTATAGGCAACCAAGTAGTCCTTTACCGCGGACGCGGCTATTCGAATAGTTTTATACCCTGCAGGGGTGTACTTCGTCATACACGCTTTCACCGCTTACTGCCGTCTACACGACATGTACTCGGCAACCTTCAAGCGGAAGCCCAGCGAGGGTGTCGGCCACGGCCTACCTAAACACCTAAGTCTCTAGTCCAGGTTTATCGCCTATCCAGGTTCCATCCGCAGGGAGTCCGGCCGAGGTTTCCACTTACGGCCCCGAACGATGTGAACAGGGTTCCCGAGACACCAAACGGGTGACTCGGTACACCGTGCCACGGTGTATCTACCGCAACATAGCCAACACATATCCTACAAACACCAGAAACTAATTGCAACTCCTGGACAGAGTACTAGGGTGGCTAAGAAGCCAAGAGGGTCCATTTGTTTCGGGCCCAATGTACGGTAGTAGCCGCATCTTAAATCACACATACAGATCTCAGTTCTTATGGATGGCCTCAATGAAACAACCCACCATGTACTCCTACATGGCCTCTCATCGATACCTTTACCAAACATGTTCAACACATCCCACATATTACTGACATAAGCAATTCACTCTAGCCCATCACCCAGATGAACCAGACCTGACACAACTCTAAGCATAGCAGGCATAGCAAGGTAGGAATCACAAAACATGGCTCAATCAACTCCTACACATGCTAGTGGGTTTCATCTAGTTACTGTGGCAATGACAGGTCATGCAGAGGATAAGGGTTCAACTACCGTAGCACACAACAGTTTGAATCGTGTTGTCTTAATGCAGTAAACAAGAGCAGGAGCGAGAACATGGGTTGTATCGGAATGATCAATGGTTGCTTGCCTGATGGAGTGGTAACGGGATACTGCCCTTCAGTTGGATACTCGTGAATATCCTCGGAGGCAGAACCTACCACGAAGAACACAACCGAGCACAATCAACACATGACAATATGCAACAATATGATGCATGCTATGACATGGCAATATGAATGTGTTTTGGCCTAGTGCAAGCTAAAACAGAAAGGGATGAACTCATTTGAATCCAAGATTCAAATATTAGCTCATTAAATATGGCATTTATAGGGCATTTCCTTATTCTGCTTAAACAGCAAGGTAAACTTGTTTTGTCATGCATGAAACCATTACAGATGGATAGATTGAATTTTTCTGATAATTTTTCATATATAATTTATCTCATTTGGAGTTATGGTTGAATTTCTATGAATTTTTGAAGTTTGAACTATTTTCTGGAATTTCCTGAATAAAAATAATTCCAGAAAAACAATTACTGCGTCAGCAATGCGTCAGGGTGACGTCAGCAAGTCAAAGGCGCCAGCCAGGTCAAACCTGACTGGTGGGGCCCCCTGGTCAGTGTCTCTGTGCACTAACCACGCTTAGTTAGCCTAGTTAACAGGCGGGGCCCACTAGTCAGTGACTATACTAATTAAACTAACCTATTTAGTTAGCACTAACAGGGTAATTAGCCGGGCAGGGCCCGCATGTCGGTGAGAGAGGGGGGGGGGAGTCAACCCACGTCAGCAGGTCAACCTCACCGGTCAGTGGGTCAAAGCCTGCCGGCGTTTAGCCACCGGCGAGACCAGATGCGGTGGCGCACTGCGGAAAACGCCCATAGGGTACCATTTGGTGCGCGGAGAGCAGCTACGGGTAGCTGGAGACAAACTGCGGCGTTTGGTGGTGGTGGTTGGGCTCGGGGTGGCCGGAAACGTCGCCGGCGATGAGCCTTGCGGTCGCCAGAGTCGGGTAAAAACGGGCCCGAGGCTACGGGGCACGGCAGGGCGTGTGGTGAGGTGCGTTGTGACCCTAGGGATGCGGTGGAGCGGTTAGACTAGGTGGCGTGGCCGGTGTTGGGCCGGAGACACGTCGGTGACGAGCTCCATGGTGGCGGGTGCGGGTGAGCTTCGTGTGCTCGTTGTGGTGCACGAGAAGAGGAACGGAGAGGTTGGGGAGGTGCAGCAGCTCACGACGATCACGAAGAGGTAGACGGCGCGGTCGGGGACGAGTCGATGTGGCGGCGACGTCGAAGGGGATCTCCGGCGAGGCTCGGTGAAGACGAGGTCGAAGAAGACGTTGTAGAGCGTGTGAGCGCTCGGGGCTTGGCTGCTCGAAGGAGTTGACGACGGCGGAGAGGATGGACACGGTGGTGCATCACGGGGACGTCGGTGGACAGTGGTTTCACGGTGGCGCGAGCTCAGCAGCGTCGGCCATGGCGGAGGGGAGCGAAGGAGAGAGGCAGGGGGCGAGTGAACATGTCCAGGGGGTCGAGGCGGCGACGTGGAGCCTGTCCAGGCCAGTAGGGCGGCAAGGGGAGGAAGCAGGATGGCAGCCAGCTGCGTGGCGCGTGCTGGTGCCGCCGTCGAGCACCTGCCTGCCTGCCTGGCCAAGCCAAGCTGCTCGCTGGCGCGGTGGCTGGGCTGGGCCGGCAGGTGGGCCTGGTGGGTGGCGCCAGGTAAGCTTCTTCTCCTTTTTTTTTGATTTTTGTTTCCTTTTCTATTTTTCTGTAGCTTTAGGGCTTTATTTAAAATACCTAGGCACTTTCTAAAATCCTGAAAATATTTGTGGGCCCTGTTGGGATTATTCCTAACAGCAAACAATTATTTCCAGCATTATTTGAGCACTTCAATTATTTAATAGCATTTAAATGCCAAAATTCAATTATTTATGATTTAAATCAGTGACCTTCTGTTGACCTAGAAAAATGTGCACCTATTTTCCCAGAGGTTCCAACCCAAGGCAAAGAGGGTGAACATTTTAGAAGGGCATTTTAGGTTCATTGAAATTATTTTCAGTAAACCCTAGTTGATTTAAGGGGGGGGGGTGCTGGGGGTTCTGCCTTCCCCATTTCAAGTTTCTGATGAAAGTAAACATGATGCACACTTTAATGCATGGACTAGCTAGGGTGTGACAACTCACCCCCACTCAATAGAATCTCGTCCCGAGATTTAGGATCCTCTGGAAAGAAGGTGGGGTACTCGAGTCGAAGACGATCCTCCCTTTCCCAAGTGGCTTCTTCCTCGGAATGGTGTGACCATTGAACCTTGAGAAACTTGATATTATGACGTCGAGTGGTACGCTCGGCTTGATCAATGATACGAACGGGATATTCCCGATAAGAGAGGTTATCTTGTAAATCAAGCATTGCGTGGTCCACTCCACGGATAGGATCCGCGAAGCAACGCCCGAGTTGCGAAACATGGAAGACATCATGAACTTTGGAAAGATGCGGGGGTAGTTCCAATTGGTAGGCAACTTCTCCTCATTTGGCAAGAATGCGAAAGGGTCCAATGTAACGAGGAGCCAATTTGCCTTTGATACCGAAACGATGGGTTCCCTTTAACGGAGTAACCCGGAGGTAAGCCTTCTCGTCAACTTCAAAGGTCATAGGCTTATGTTTACGATCATATTGACTCTTTTGGCGAGATTGAGCTGTTTTCAATTTCTCACGAATAACGCGAACCTGCTCTTCTGCTTCCTGAATCATATCCGGGCCAAAGAGTTGTCTTTCCCCGGTTTCTGACCAGTTAAGAGGCGTTCGACATTTTCGTCCATAAAGAACTTCGAAAGGAGCTTTGCCCAAACTAGCTTGATAACTATTGTTATAAGCAAACTTCGCGAATGGAAGGCATTTCTCCCAACTCATTCCGAACGAGATAACAGAAGCTCGGAGCATATCTTCCAGAATTTGATTGACTCGCTCCACTTGACCACTTGATTGAGGATGGAAGGCGGTACTAAAGGAGAGACGAGTTCCCATAGCATTTTGGAAACTTTCCCAAAATCGAGAGGTGAAGAGACTCCCACGGTCTGAGTTAATTTCCAATGGGACACCATGAAGAGACACTATTCGGGAGATGTATAAGTCAACTAGCTGGCTAGCGGTGATACTCTCACGAACAGGTAGGAAATGGGCTACTTTGGATAGTCGGTCGATCACAACGAAGATGGCATTATTCCCTCTCTTGGTCCTGGGAAACCCAGTGATGAAATCCATACTGATTTTATCCCATTTCCATTCAGGAATAGCCAAAGGTTGAAGGGTGCCAGTAGGCCGTTGATGCTCTGCTTTAACACGAAGATAAACATCACAATTAGCAATGTATTGAGCGATTTCTCTCTTCATCCTAGTCCACCAAAACCTCTGGCGTAGGTCTTGATACATTTTAGTACTACCGGGATGAATGGTGAGAGGGGATTCATGAGCTTCCTTAAGGATCAGTCGCCTTAGGTTTCGCGCCTTTGGAACCACTAGGCGATTCCCAAAGTATACGACACCTTGATCATCAATGGAGAAACAATTCACGACTCCTTTCTTAACGTTTCTCTTGATACGGGAGATTCCCGGATCTACCTTCTGTGCCTTGATGACCTGATCCGTAAGGGTAGGTTTCGCCACCATGGTGGATAGGAATCCTCGAGGAACAATGTGAAGGTTTAGCTTACGAAATTCCTCATGGAGAAGTGGTTGACTTTGTTGTAACATCAGGTTGTTACAATAGGACTTACGGCTTAGCGCATCAGCCATGACATTGGCTTTGCCCGGGGTGTAAGTTATTCCTAAGTCGTAATCCGAGATCAACTCGACCCAACGTCTTTGCCTGAGACTCAAATCTGGTTGGGTGAAGATATATTTCAAACTTTGGTGATCGGTGAAGATCTCGCAACGATTACCGAGAAGGTAATGTCGCCAGGTTTTAAGTGCATGGACTACAGCTGCAAACTCTAGATCATTTGTAGGATAATTCTCCTCATGTGGGTGTAATTGCTGTGAGGCGTAGGCAATTACCTGACGATCTTGCATGAGTATGCAACCTAGTCCTTGTCGCGAGGCGTCGCAATAGATAATAAAGTCCTTGGAGAAATCTGGTGGTACCAGTACGGGAGCAGATGTCAGGCATCTTTTCAGTTCCTGAAAACTGAACTCGCACTGTGGAGTCCACTCAAACTTTTTATCTTTCTTGAGGAGTTCAGTTAGAGGTTTCGCAACCTTGGAGAAGTTCTCGACGAAGCGGCGGCAATAGCTCGCTAGGCCAAGGAAACTCCGAACTTGCTTGACCATTTCAGGTGGAATCCAATCAAGGACGGCTTGAACTCGCTCGGGATTGACAGGAATACCCTTACCAGAGATTACATGGCCTAGGTAGGTCACTTCTGGCAACCAAAATTCACACTTGTAGAATTTGGCATAAAGGCGATGCTCTCGAAGTTTCATCAATACCAGCCTTAGATGTTCGGCATGTTCCTCTTAATTCTTGGAGTAGATGAGTATGTCATCGAGGTATACTATGACGAATTTTTCCAAGTACTCCATGAAAACCGAGTTCATTAACCGGGAGCAGGTGGCCGGGGCATTGGTTAAACCGAAGGACATAACGGTGTCTCGTATTGGCCATAACGAGTAACAAAGGCCGTTTTGGGAATGTCCCCATTTCTAATTTTGATTTGATGGTAGCCTAACCTCAAATCCATCTTGGAGAAGACTGAGGATCCAGCGAGCTGATCATACAGGTCGTTGATCCTGGGAAGTGGGTATTTGTTCTTGATGGTGACCAAGTTGACGGGTCGGTAATCCATGACCATTCGATCTGTTCCATCCTTCTTCTTGACGAAAAGGACGGGGCAAGCCCAAGGAGAGGAACTAGGACGGATGAACCCCTTGTTCAAGGACTCATCGAGTTGGTTCTTAAGCTCGGCTAGTTCTAAGGGTGCCATCTTGTAGGGTCTTCTAGAAATTGGAACGGTTCCTGGAACAAGGTCTATCACAAACTCGACATCCCTGTCAGGTGGAACACCTGGCAGTTCTTCTGGAAACACATCCGGAAAGTCTCGGACGACCGGAACACCCTCAAGGTCTGGAAGAGGGTTGGCATTTAGGGAATAAAGTTGGCGCTTGGCCACTCGAGTTAAGACATTAACCGTCTTGCCCGAGGGGTGAGTAAGTTGAACGGTTCTAGTGGCACAATCGATCTTAGCATAATGAGATGACATCCAGTCCATACCCAAGATGATGTTTATGTCAGAGGACTTGAGAGCTATTAAAGATGCAAGGAAGACAAGTCTATCGACGAGAATTTCGTTCCCATGGCTTACTCTGGAAGTTTGCCATTTGGAACCCGGAGTTTGAATTACCATGGAAGTGGGCATGTCACAGAATGTCGTGTTATGCAACCGAGCATAATTCTCGGATATGAATGAATGAGATGCTCCAGTATCGAAAAGAACAGATGCCGGATGGTAGTTAACAAGGAGCGTACCAAGGACGACGTTGGGATCCTCATGAGACTCCTCGGCTGAGACATAGTTAACATGGCCACGGGCAGTGGTGGCCGGCTTGGCGTAGAAAGTCTTTCCCGCGGGCTTACCACGGCCAACGGACTTCCCAGCTAGATTGGGGTTGTTCTGGGGACACTCTCGACTATAGTGACCCGGCTCTCCACACTTGAAGCATGTTACCACATTGGGGCGTGGAGTAGCATTAGCAGCGGGGCCACCATAGGGCTTGGGCGGTGCGAGTTGCTGGTTGGGATGAGGCGCCTCAAAGGATGGCCTCGGGATGAATCTGGGTGGTAGTGCCGTGCTTGGGATCCACACCCGGCGCTTCTGAGCTCCAGAGCCGGATGAAGAGCCAAAATCACGGGAGTGCTTGCGTGAAGCGTCATAATCAGTCTGGCCGGTCTCAGCAATGATAGCTTTATTGACCAACTTCTGAAAAGATGTGCACTCGTGCAGACGGAGATTGCGGCGAAGCTCAGGGCTAAGTCCCTTGCGGAACCTTGCCTGCTTCTTGGCGTCAGTAGAAACCTCTTCAGGAGCATAGCGTGCCAGGTTCCCAAATTCACGACTATATGCATCCACAGTCAGCCTTCCTTGGGTGAAGTTGCAGAACTCCTCCCTCTTACGATCCATGAGACCTTCCGGAATGTGATGCTCGCGGAAAGCCTCACTGAATTCAGCCCAGGTAGTGATTTGACCGACCGGGCGCATAGCTTCGTAGTTTTCCCACCAATGGCTAGCGGGGCCTTCGAGATGATAGGCAGCATAGGTAACCTTGTCGGCTTTGGCTACGTTGGCAGAACGTAGCTTGTGGGTGATGCTGCGAAGCCAATCATCCGCATCGAGGGGCTCGACGGAATGGTTAAACTTTGGTGGGTACAGCTTGATAAAGTCATTGATTGACACCAAGTCATTTCGTGGGTGGCGTGCAGTGTTCTGCTCAATCCGCTCCAGTAGGCGGTTGGTCTCACGCTTGTTTCTTTCCGCCTCCAGCATCACTTCGGCCAGAGAGGGCGGGTGAGGCAGATTTTCACCTCTAGCTGCACTGGCTTCCCCCTGCTCCGGAACAGCAGGGTTGCCGCGGGTGTTGACCATCCTAGGAGAAAACGAGACAACGGTTTAGACAAGGATGGCTCAAACTTAACAAGGAAGTGCAGAATGTAATGGATAACACGGAATGCAGAGATGCTCATCCGTATGCCATGGTAATATAAAACTGCCATATATATACCAACGGTCATACACATCATACATAGTTTAGTACAAGCCCAGGCTACAGTACAACTATGAAGAAAGACGTTACATCTCATCGGAGGCAGTCCAAGCTCCTATACATTATTTGTCTACACCTCCGGAATCGATTACACGCAAAGTCATATTCCACAAGTCACGCAGGACGATGGAGATACAACTACTACAATACTAGTGGTACTACTACTAACTCAGACAGCTCCGTAGTAGTCTTCATAGAAGTCACCTCCATAGCCTGGAAGTTCAACGTGATCATCCGGAAACAGACGGCCCTGAGGAGCCTGTGGACCATAGGGGCTAGGATGAGGTCTTGGACCAACAAACGGTGGCCTGCGGGGACCAAGGGGTGGGGTGATGCCTCCCACATCGCGCCAATCCACCATGTCTGGCAGAGCTGATCTCACAGGATACAGATCCCTTGTATCCATACATCCAGCTTGCATCGCAGGTGCAAACCGAGTCAATGTGGCCCAATGATCAGCACGAGTATTAAAAAGCTCCAGCCTCAAGGCCCGATTCTCTCGGTCCTTATCTTCGAGCATCTCAGCAGTGGTACGAGTTAATGAGTCCTCCTGAGTGGAGTCAGCATAGATAGCCTGAAGATACCCTTGCGCTCCCAGAAGTGAAGCTGGCATGTAACGGAAGTCAGTGTTCCGAAGCAGGCCAGTCCGGACTCGCAAGATGGTCATCATGGAGTAGGCAGCATCCCGCACAGCCATCTCAACGGTAACCCCGAGTCCATAGGAATAGTGAAGGGGCTCGGTAGATCCAGGATAGGAAGGAAATATCCTGACGGTGCAGAAATACTGGCTTTAATTAAAGTCGCGGAACTGCTCTTCGACAGTGTATTCGGGATACCAACGGTATCCTGTCTCGATCATGACCCGGACTAACATAGCAGTATGACCGGGCACGTCGAGGCACCTGGTCAGGCGAACCACTTGGTTTTGAGGACGGTTGGCCATCTGAAAGCACAACCACAAGAAAAAGACATCAGAATTCCTAGGGAAAATTGGACAGCATAACGGCTGTAAATGCTCAGAAAAGATTTGAGACATCCACAACAGTTCACAATACCGCTCAACAGCATCATATCAAGGTTCTGATTCAAATAGCAACATACTAAAATAGTAGAAATTGGACTGGGACTCGTAGCAATAATCCTATAAGCTACTACAGATTAGTAACACGTGAACCTGATAGAAGAAGAGAGCCTAGTCCTTAACCCACGTTGAATGAGAAGAGAATGACTCAGATCAGAGGCATAGGGTAAAGGAGTAAAAGAACCTTACGTTCCCTTCCACAATCAATTCCCTTACATATAACTAAAGCATTTCTAGACTCGACATCGACCAGTTTGGCTCAACGAACCTACAGGCAGTCCGGCTCTGATGCCAACGCTGTCACGTCCCCGATTCCAAGCCACATCGATCTAGCCGGTAACACCTCATATCACTTTGCGGCCTCATGCACGGTATCCCACAGGTGTCGCCTTACCATGGCCCGGGACCGTTTGCGCCTTTTGGCTCACGTATATGACAATGTCGCTAGCATCCATATGACCAAGAACCCGGGCCGACATGGCTAGTCGTGAACCCAAAGCGGCACAGACCTATGGAGACAAGCATACATGAATCACATCGAACATGTCGGTCATCAACGAGTGATTCCGGGCTGTAGCACTGGGCTAACAGGACTCCGGGGATCCCGGGCTGTAGCAGGCTAGGCAGGACTCCGGAAGTCACCGTGTGACATTTCCCCGAAGGGACAGACATAGGGACGAAGTGAAACACATGCCGGCCAGTCAAGTGTCCTGAACAGTAGTGCTGGGCTAGCAGGACTCCGGTGAACCGGGCTGTAGCAGACTACTATGGCTCGAGGAACACTAGACTACATTTCCCCATAAGAAAGGCTGCGAAGGATAAACAACTGGATTGTCGGATCCCACTCATACCAAGCATTTCAATCATACACACAATATGCCCGACATGAGTACATACAACATGGCATCACAACAAAACTCTACAACTCAAGTACTTTATTTAAAGGCTCCAGAGAGCCATACATAACATGTTCATACAAATAGGGGTCACATGACCCGACACTCAAGTCATTCAAGCATACAAGCACGTGCGGAAGCAACTAGTCTGAGTATAGACTCTAAAAAGAAAGAAGGCTTCTCAAAGCCTGTCTATCTACATAGGGCCCTCCATGGCCGGGATCACCACCTGGGTGGCTAGTCACTCGTCGACGTCAAGATCTACATAAAACCCATCGGAGGGGACAGTGTTGTCGTCTGAAAACAATAATAAACAAACATGAGTACAGAGGTACTCAGCAAGTCTTACATCAGAACCTACTATACATGCTCATTCTCAAGAAGGTGGTGGGGTTATGCAGCAAGCCAGCTTTGACCCGTGGCTAAGCTATCCTACGGAACCTCTCTAGTAAAATGGTTTTCGCACACGAGTCCACTACTCACCAACACAATACTCCACCGGGGATCCTCCCTCGTCATCCTGCGAGAGGGCCATCCTCGGTACTCACACTTATCTTGAGTCTTTTAGTAGTATCCATTAACTTGTCTATGAACTGTATAGGCAACCAAGTAGTCCTTTACCGCGGACGCGGCTATTCGAATAGTTTTATACCCTGCAGGGGTGTACTTCGTCATACACGCTTTCACTTCTTACCGCCGTCTACACGACATGTACTCGGCAACCTTCAAGCGGAAGCCCAGCGAGGGTGTCGGCCACGGCCTACCTAAACACCTAAGTCTCTAGTCCAGGTTTATCGCCTATCCAGGTTCCATCCGCAGGGAGTCCGGCCGAGGTTTCCACTTACGGCCCCGAACGATGTGAACAGGGTTCCCGAGACACCAAACGGATGACTCGGTACACCATGCCATGGTGTATCTACCGCAACATAGCCCACCCCTGGGGTCAGCGCTACGCACGGCCGCCAACACATATCCTACAAACACCAGAAACTAATTGCAACTCCTGGACAGAGTACTAGGGTGGCTAAGAAGCCGAGAGGGTCCATTTGTTTCGGGCCCAATGTACGGTAGTAGCTGCATCTTAAATCACACATACAGATCTCAGTTCTTATGGATGGCCTCAATGAAACAACCCACCATGTACTCCTACATGGCCTCTCATCGATACCTTTACCAAACATGTTCAACACATCCCACATATTACTGACATAAGCAATTCACTCTAGCCCATCACCCAAATGAACCAGACCTGACACAACTCTAAGCATAGCAGGCATAGCAAGGTAGGAATCACAAAACATGGCTCAATCAACTCCTACACATGCTAGTGGGTTTCATCTAGTTACCGTGGCAATGACAGGTCATGCAGAGGATAAGGGTTCAACTACCGTAGCACACAGCAGTTTGAATCATGTTGTCTTAATGCAGTAAACAAGAGCAGGAGCGAGAACATGGGTTGTATCGGAATGATCAATGGTTGCTTGCCTGATGGAGTGGTAACGGGATACTGCCCTTCAGTTGGATACTCGTGAATATCCTCGGAGGCAGAACCTACCACGAAGAACACAACCGAGCACAATCAACACATGACGATATGCAACAATATGATGCATGCTATGACATGGCAATATGAATGTGTTTTGGCCTAGTGCAAGCTAAAACAGAAAGGGA
Source organism: Triticum monococcum (assembly GCA_034509565.1). Taxonomy (NCBI): domain Eukaryota; kingdom Viridiplantae; phylum Streptophyta; class Magnoliopsida; order Poales; family Poaceae; genus Triticum; species Triticum monococcum. Next base: position 196,415,825 of record CM067841.1, read on the forward strand.
TGAACTCATTTGAATCCAAGATTCAAATATTAGCTCATTAAATATGGCATTTATAGGGCATTTCCTTATTCTGCTTAAACAGCGAGGTAAACTTGTTTCGTCATGCATGAAACCATTACAGATGGATAGATTGAATTTTTCTGATAATTTTTCATATATAATTTATCTCATTTGGAGTTATGGTTGAATTTCTATGAAATTTTGAAGTTTGAACTATTTTCTGGAATTTCCTGAATTTACCTTATCAAGTCAAAGGCGCCAGCCAGGTCAAACCTGACTGGTGGGGCCCCCTGGTCAGTGTCTCTGTGCATTAACCATGCTTAGTTAGCCTAGTTAACAGGCGGGGCCCACTAGTCAGTGACTATACTAATTAAACTAACCTATTTAGTTAGCACTAACAGGGTAATTAGCCGGGCGGGGCCCGCATGTCGGTGAGAGAGGGGGGGGGGAGTCAATCCACGTCAGCAGGTCAACCTCGCCGGTCAGTGGGTCAAAGCCTGCCGGCGTTTAGCCACCGGCGAGGCCAGACGCGGTGGCGCGCTGCGGAAAACGCCCACAGGGTACCATTTGGTGCGCGGAGAGCAGCTACGGGTAGCTGGAGACAAACCGCGGCGTTTGGTGGTGGTGGTTGGGCTCGGGGTGGCCGGAAACGTTGCCGGCGATGAGCCTTGCGGTCGCCGGAGTCGGGTAAAAACGGGCCCGAGGCTACGGGGCACGGCAGGGCATGTGGTGAGGTGCGTTGTGACCCTAGGGATGCGGTGGAGCGGTTAGACTAGGTGGCGTGGCCGGTGTTGGGCCGGAGACACGTCGGCGACGAGCTCCACGGTGGCGGGTGCGGGTGAGCTTCGTGTGCTCGTTGTGGTGCACGAGAAGAGGAACGGAGAGGTTGGGGAGGTGCAGCAGCTCACGGCGATCACGAAGAGGTAGACGGCGCGGTCGGGGACGAGTCGATGCGGCGGCGACATCGAAGGGGATCTCCGGCGAGGCTCGGTGAAGACGAGATCGAAGAAGACGTTGCAGAGCGTGTGAGCGCTCGGGGCTTGGCTGCTCGAAGGAGTTGACGACGGCGGAGAGGATGGACACGGTGGTGCATCACGGGGACGTCGGTGGACAGGGGTTTCACGGTGGTGCGAGCTCAGCAGCGTCGGCCATGGCGGAGGGGAGCGAAGGAGAGAGGCAGGGGGCGAGTGAACGTGTCCAGGGGGTCGAGGCGGCGACGTGGAGCCTGTCCAGGCCAGCAGGGCGGCGAGGGGAGGAAGCAGGACGGCAGCCAGCTGCGTGGCGCGTGCTGGTGCCGCCGTCGAGCACCTGCCTGCCTGCCTGGCCAAGCCAAGCTGCTCGCTGGCGCGGTGGCTGGGCTGGGCCGGCAGGTGGGCCTGGTGGGTGGCGCCAGGTAAGCTTCTTCTCCTTTTTTTTCGATTTTTGTTTCCTTTTCTATTTTTCTGTAGCTTTAGGGCTTTATTTAAAATACCTAGGCACTTTCTAAAATCCTGAAAATATTTGTGGGCCCTGTTGGGATTATTCCTAACAGCAAACAATTATTTCCAGCATTATTTGAGCACTTAAATTATTTAATAGCATTTAAATGCCAAAATTCAATTATTTATGATTTAAATCAGTGACCTTCTGTTGACCTAGAAAAATGTGCACCTATTTTCCCAGAGGTTCCAACCCAAGGCAAAGAGGGTGAACATTTTAGAAGGGCATTTCTGGTTCATTGAAATTATTTTCAGTAAACCCTAGTTGATTTAAGGGGGGGGGGGTGCTGGGGGTTCTGCCTTCCCCATTTCAAGTTTCTGATGAAAGTAAACATGGTGCACACTCTAATGCATGGACTAGCTAGGGTGTGACACATGCATAATGAAAAATGGACATCTGCGAAATGATATAAGTGCGGAAATTATTGTCGTACATGCGGAATTTATCTTCGCAAAAACATAGTGGCAAACAAGTAGAAGACGAGCATCAAGTTTAAGTGTTACAACTCAAAGAACCAAATGTAGCAAAACGAGAGTTGTAAGCACGAAGCAAAATGTAGCAAAATATAAAGCACCCGCCCATATTGACCCGCTTGAAGACTATAAACATCATATGCTTCTCCCCCTTTTGTCAGTGATGACCAAAAAGGTTTGAAGACATAGAGTTTTCTACGCGTTCCCAGGCGCAGCAGGGTCGGTGGAGGCGTTTGGTGGTGCTGAAGAGCTTGGTGCAGGGTCGACGCACGCTGAAGGAGGTGGTGGTGATGTAGCGTCGTCTTCTTCCTCAATGATTCTTGCAGTCACGGTGGCAGCAGAGGAAGAGAACTCAGAATCTTCAAGGGATGGAGTTCCGCGCAGCACAGCTCTTCTGGGGGGTGTGGAGTCAAACTTGAATCTCTCTCTGAAGCCATCCTCTTGAAGTTCAGCTTCAGTGCACATCATGGTGAGGCCTTTCCAAGTGCGGCGACAGGTTTCGTGTGTGACGAATGCATTCTTGGTGGCCAGATTTCTGATGCGATTGACATCTTGCATGATACTTCTCATCTGCCTCTTGAGCCAGTCGTGATGCCTATCTTGCTTTTGGTGAAGAGCCACAAGAAGTTCTTGGTCATTGAGTGCACGAGCGCGTTTCTTGGGTCTTGGTGCAGCTGTGCTGTCAGTGGCTTCAGTTGATGCAGGGGCACGTGTGGTGCCAGCCATTGGATACACTCTTGAGATGGCTTCAACACCTTCATCATTCTGAGTGAAGCTCTGGTGTTCTGCATTCTGAAGACTTAATGGTTGCTTGGCAGGCTCAGGATATATTGCTTCAGCAGAGGTGTCCATATCGGGTAAGAAAATCCTATGGTTGCGGGCTGAGGGCTGATAGGAGGTAACAGAGTGAAGCTTGATCAGCCTCATAACCCAAGGAGCATAAAACTCAAACCAAAGAGATCTGAGCCAGACGCTGCAAGTTGGCGTATAAAGAGATCCTGTGCGTTGAAGCATTTGCCATGCAGGATACAGAAGATGAGAGTCTTCATTGCACCTTCAACCTTGGCATATGGAGAGTGCCCCTTAATGGGCCATAGAGTCCGCCTGACGATGTGATATATGGTTCTGGGCAGGTACTCTAAGTCTTCAACGAAGAACTCAGTTGGATAAGGTGCATCATGAGGCAATGGCTTCATCATTGAGAGCATCTGACTCATATTTGGCTCAGGCCGCTGGAATATGCTCGCAATTGCTTTAGCATGGAGTTGGCAGCCTTCTTCGAAGAGTTCGCCAGGAGTGGGTAGGCTGGTAAGCTCAATGATATCGAATGCATTAGCTTCATGATGGACATTGCCGGTCATCCACTCCAGGACCCAAGTCTTCGGATCTCTGTTATAGCCTTTGATATGCAGGATGGCATAGAACTGGAGCAGAAGCTCTTCATTCCAGTGCTCTTCATCGGTGATAAACGATAGCAGACCCACTTGCTTGAAGCAATCCAGTGCTTCTTCCAGACCAGGCAGACTAGCAACAGCGTCAACCTCAAGGCGCTGGTGAGGAAAGATGCGGCCTTGGTTGTATAGGATGCATGAATAATAGCTGCGTTGTGGGTAGCTCCAGAACCTATCTGATACAATCCGTTCCCTTGAATAAGGGTTCGTGGAGCTGTTGAAGAACGTGTTATCTGCCCTGAAGCTGTTGATGTTGAAGGAGCCAGGAGCTGATGCAGGACCTGGGAACCTTGGCAGTCGTGGGATCGGCTTCTGGACCTGGGGCCTGTGCGCAACATGATAGTTGAATTGTGGACCGGCAGCAGACTCAGGCACAGAAGGTTCAGGTGCAGTAGCTTCAGTGTCTCTTGAAGCTGTTGTTGGGAAGGGCTCCACAATTGCTTCAGTGTTGGTTGTGGCAGCCTCAACATTTTCAGCCTCAACACGTGTAGTGAGAGGGACGGATTTAGGTACGTTCTCCTGGAAAACTGCTTCTTGTTGGTGCGGGGGAGATGGAGCTTGAGGTTCTTCTTCAATATCTTCGGCGGATGCAGCCGGAATGTTGTCAACAGCCTGAGCCCTTGGCCCTTTGCGAAGCCTACGGAATGTAGGCAACGCCGGTGGAGTTGCAGTGGGCTGGGGCTCATTATCTTCCTCCTGTGGGCGATCTACCCACGATGCATCTTGTGTGATTGGTGTCAATGGACGACCAATGCTAATCAGTTCGCTTGTCTCAAGCTGAGGAAGGGCTGTATCACCTTGTACATTGTCTTGGAGACCAATGTCTTCAGCAGCGTTGGGGTCGGCTGCTGGAATGTCTTCAGCGTGCGGAGCCTCTGTGAAAGGAGGCTCATGCACTGTCAACTGACGATCTTCGTCAGGATAGCGGACGGAGAGGGGTTCGACTATCAAGGGCTCTATGGGAGCAGCCTGAGATTTCTTGGTCTTGCGCTTCTTTTTGGTGGGGTCAGAAGGAGAGGCTTCAGAGTGTTTCCTCTTCCTTGCTTCAGCTTCGGCTGTCCGTGTCTTCTTGAGCTCTGAAGCGGTTGACCGGTTCTTTGGCTTCGAGCCAGTCGTAGCAGTGGGGAAGATAATCGGAACAGCTTCTTGCCTTGGTGCCTCTGGTTCAGCCACAACACGCTTCTTCTTTTTCTTCGCGGCCATCCTGGGGTCGATGCCGGGACGCCCAAGTGCCTTGCGCTTCTCGGCCTCATTGTAGGCCTGCACACAACAATCAGCCAGAGTCTTCATTCGCTCCCGCGAACCCTGAGCTTCTGCATGTTTCTTCAGAAAGTTTTCCTTTAACTCGTGCAACATGATCTTGAAGTCCTTGACTTCTGGGACGCTGAGCCTGGCCATATTCTGCTTGAACTGAGCCTTTTCAAAATCAATTTTCTGCTTCAGTTCAACAATGCGCTGGGCAATTGCAAGTTCTGAAGCAATAGCGCCTTGGAAGGCGACGCTGAGGCCAATGGGCAGCTGCAGATCATCGAAGCTGATATTTGGTGTAGCAAACCACTCATCGATGAAGTTGTGGATGATTGCTACATCAAATAGAGGCAGATTGTTGAAGATTTCAGCCTCCTCCTTGCTCTTGATGAGCTGCTCAAGAGCGTCATCTCCAAGATCTTCGTCGCTGGACAGATCAATGGTTTCGCTGCGCAGAATGGCAGCAGCTGTGAGCTCTTTGCCTGTGTGTGGCTGAGGCTTCTTTGCTTCCTGGGGCTTGGAGACTCGAGATAAGTCTTCAGACTGCGCACTGGCTTCAGGAGGCGCAGTTGCCAATGGCTTCGCCCTTGAGATTTTGGGTGAAGGGATCTGCTTTGAAGCTTTTGGCTTCTTTGCCTGCTTTGGCTTCAGTGCAGCAGGCGCTTCATCAGATTCCGAGTCAGTAGGAGGGTCATTGACAGTAGTCCCTTGGACTAAGATGCGGGTGATGAGGCCCTCAAGATTTGCATACGGACCGATGATATTGGGGTCGGCCTCACGTGTGCCATCTGCCCTTGGTGCGGAGGGACCAGGGTTGAAGTCTAAACCTAATTTCTTCTTGTTGTGCTTCACTGACCTTTGGGCAAACTGGAAGTTGCACTTGAACAAATTGTCGTCACGACACCAGAGTAGTGACGACGGATGAGCATCAGCAGGCTGTGGTCCTCTGACCATGCATGGATAGAAGCCTTGAGCAATGGCTTCGTCTCTGGACCTGGGCATGAGATTTTTGTATAGTATGTCTCCCCATGGTCTCTTGATGGCGCTTTTCTCAGCGTACTCCTTGGTGACGAAGCGGTATTAGAACCATTGCTCCGCCCAATAGCGTCGAATCCATTGGATTCGTGTCTTGCGCTGATTGTAATCCTCTTCAGGATATGTATTGTACAGCTCTAAGAGGTCATCGGGCAGATCTCTTGATGTTTCCCCTCGACGCTTTCTGCCACCCTTCCTTGCTGGTTTTTCTGCTGCCATGAAGCTTAACTTGGAAGGCTTCAAAACGTTCAAAGGCTTCAAAGGTTTTCTTTTGCTGGACCAACAGGAACTGGCTTCAGGAGAATTGATGTGACGCTGTAAGAACTCTGCCAATGAATGTAGACTATGAGAACCAAAAGATTCTCCCACGGGCATGTACCTGTGACAACATTAAGGTGCGAGGGAAGGGGAAGAGGTCATATGCATTCTCAGAAGATTTTGAAGATAAATCAGTTTAGAAGATATTGACCTCATCATGCGAAGACATTCACTTATAGAAAAGAAGTTGGTTCCAGATTTGTACGGACCCATAGATGAGTACAAGTGAGGAATCTAACTACTTCATGAAGCACAAGTGAATATACTAGTCAAGTTATGAGATGCAGACTGAGACAGTTCTACCTTGTGTGAATAGAAACTTCTTATGGCAGAAAGTGACCGAACTATAGGATCAAAAGAGGCTGTAAAAAGAGGTTTTATTTACCACACTTGGAACTGCTAGACGGAGTGGGAGATGAGGCCGAGCAGTTCGATCCTCCGTGCCCTAACTTGGCGACGGAAGACACCTATGGCAACGACAGAGAGAGTGATGTCTGCGGTCGGCGTGAAAACGGCGTCGGAGAGGTTGCGGCAGTGAAGCGCTTCGTCGCTGGCGTCGTCGAGAGCTAGCGGTGGCGCTAGGGTTCGTGCGAGGGTGGAAGAAGAGATAATGACCGCAGTGAATCGTGTGTTTATAGGGATAGAGGCGGCACTGCGCTATTACTCAGGTGCCCCTGGCGATTCGCATCAGAACAACACGTGGCCATCATGCGGTATTTTGGGGGCAGTTCCACATCCCACGCACGCCTTGATTGTCTGGTGTCGTTCCTACTTCTCCGGATTTCTTGTTGATGAAAAAGCATTGAAAACGGTTTTAAAGTTTGTCTCCGTGTCTTCTGCTGACTAGGATGCAGTGAAGACATTCGACAGTTTCAATAGAATGCATACGACTTGGAGAGATAGAGTTTGAGGTAGGAAGCATGGAGAGGTTAGGGTCCGATCACATTCACTTAGTTCAAAAGATTCAAACAAGAAGACATAGCTATAAGTGAATGCTATAGAGGACAGAACACTAGTACATATATATATATATATATCTATATAATTAACGCAGTGAAGATAATCATGAAGACAAATTGATTGAAGCCAAACCAAATGTGAAGACATTGCGAGGTAACGCCATGAGTGAAACACTTCAAATAGAACGTTTGGTGGTGGCGTTACCCACCGTATAGGAAGTATTAGACTTAGACATGGCGCACAATTATCGTGGCGCTCCGAAGTCAAATTCCATGTTAATGTATTCACACTTAGAATGTATGTCTTCATTGATTGAAGATATACGTTACTTCATGTGTTGCACATCTAAGTCATCAACATGCATAAGTGTTAGGATGTGTGCCTGATCACAGGATATTTGAGGATTCCAAGATATTTAGCTCACACCGTAACTTGCAAAATCTCTTCTCATCCAAGGGCTTGGTGAAGATATCTGCCAATTTCTCTTCAGTGTTGATGTGTATGATATCAATATCTTCCTTTGCAACATGATCTTTGAGAAAATGATGACGAATTTCAATGTGCTTTGTCTTCGAGTGCTGAACTGGGTTGTTGGCGATCTTGATGGCGCTTTCGTTGTCGTAGTAAAGTGGCACTTGCTTCAGATGAATGCCATAATCCTTGAGGGTTTGCTTCATCCATAGAAGCTGAGCGCAGCAGGATCCAGCAGCAATGTATTCAGATTCAGCAGTGGAGAGAGATACACAGTTCTGCTTCTTTGAAGACCAACATACAAGTGATCGGCCCAGAAAGTGACATGTGCCTGACGTGGACTTCTGATCAACCTTGTCACCAGCGTAATCAGCATCCGAGAATCCAACTAGATCAAACTCTAAGCCCTTTGGATACCATAACCCTAGAGTTGGGGTGTGAGCCAAATATCAAAGAATTCGCTTCACTGCTAAGTGATGCGACTCCTTTGGTGCCGCTTGGAATCGAGCACACATGCAAACACTAAGCATAATATCTGGCCTAGATGCACATAAATAAAGCAAAGAACCAATCATGGAGCGGTATACCTTTTGATCGAACTCTTTACCATTGTCGTCAGGACCCAGATGATGTTTGGCTGGCATTGGTGTTGTGAAACCTTTGCAGTCTTGCATACCAAACTTCTTCAGGCAATCTTTGAGATACTTCTCTTGAGATATGAAGATGCCATTGCGTTGTTGCCGTATTTGAAGACCGAGGAAGAATTTCAGCTCCCCCATCATAGACATCTGATATTGCTCTTGCATCATATATCCGAACTCCTCACTGTACTTCTGATTGGTGCAGCCGAAGATAATGTCATCCACATATATTTGGCACACAAACAGTTCACCATCATATGTCTTCGTGAAGAGAGTGGGATCTAGGGAGCTAGGTATGAATCCTTTGCTCTTCAGGAAGTATTTGAGTGTGTCATACCAGGCCCGAGGGGCTTGTTTGAGGCCATATAGTGCCTTATTGAGCTTGTAAACCATGTCAGGATGTTTTGGATCTTCAAACCCAGGTGGTTGTGCAACATACACTTCTTCTTCAATCTTGCCATTGAGAACGGCACTCTTCACATCCATTTGATATAAAAGTATGTTATGATGATTTGCATAGGCCAGCAGTATACGGATGGCTTCAAGTCTGGCCACAGGAGCAAATGTTTCATCGAAGTCAATGCCTTCCACTTGAGTATATCCTTGAGCAACGAGACGAGCTTTGTTTCTGACAACTTGACCATGCTCATCTTGCTTGTTGCGGTATATCCATTTGGTGCCTATTATGTTATGCTTTCGTGGATCAGGACGCGTAACCAATTCCCATACATTGTTTAGCTCAAACTGATGAAGCTCTTCTTGCATTGCTTGAATCCACTCAGGTTCCACAAAAGCTTCTTCAACTTTCTTGGTTCTGTGATTGAAACGAATGCGAAGTGTCCGCAGAAATTTGGCAGTTGAGTTGCCCTTGAACGATTCAGTGGACCAGGTGCATTGATGCTGTCAATTATTCTGTCAATCTGCACTTCATTGGCAACACGAGGATGTATGGGTCGAAGACTTTGCTCTTGCTGATCTATGTTGTCGTGGGGAGGAATGTCTTCAGGCTGAGCATTATCTTCATGTGGATCAGGTGCTGAGATGATAAGTTCTTCTTCAGGATGAGCTTCAGAAGGTATAATTTCTCCAGTTCCCATTAGCTTGATTGATTCACTAGCTGGAACTTCATCTAGCACATCTGGTAGTTGCTCTCTTTGTGAACCATTGGTCTCATCGAACCGCACATCCACTGTTTCAACCACTTTGTAGTGAAAGAGATTGAAGACTCTGTAGGAGTGCGAATCCTTTCCATATCCAAGCATAAAGCCCTTATGTGCTTTTGGTGCAAATTTTGAGGTGTGGTGTGGGTCCTTGATCCAGCATCTTGAGCCAAATACTCTGAAGTAACTGACATTTGGCTTCTTGCCAGTTAGAAGTTCATAAGATGTCTTGTTCAGAAGCTTGTGAAGATAAACACGGTTGATTGTATGGCATGCAGTGTCAATGGCTTCAGGCCAGAATTTTCTTGGAGTCTTGTACTCATCTAGCATTGTTCTGGCCATCTCAATGAGTGTTCTGTTCTTGCGTTCGACGACGCCATTCTGCTGTGGCATGTACGGAGCTGAGAATTCATGTGTGATGCCCAAGGTATCCAGATATGTATCAAGGCCAGTGTTCTTGAATTCAGTGCCATTGTCACTTCTGATGTGCTTTATCTTGGCGCCATAATTGTTCATAGCCCGATTTGCGAAGCGTCTGAAGACATCCTGCACTTCAGTCTTGTAAAGGATTATGTGCACCCAAGTATATCTAGAGTAATCATCAATAATGACAAAGCCATAGAGGCAAGCAGTAGTGGAAAACGTTGAGTAGTGAGTGGGACCAAAGAGATCCATGTGAAGCAGTTCGAAGGGTCGAGTAGTGGTCATGATTGTCTTCGAAGGATGTTTTGCCCTTGTCATCTTCCCTGCTTCACAGGCACTGCATAAGTGATCTTTCTTGAACTTGACGCCCTCGATGCCTATGACATGCTTCTTCTTCGCAAGGGTGTGGAGGTTCCTCATGCCAGCATGCCCAAGCCTCCGATGCCAAAGCCAGCATTCTGAAGCCTTTGCCAGAAGACATACTACAAGCTGTGGCCCTGCTGAGAAATCTACCACGTACAAATCATCTTTCCGATACCCTTCAAACACTAGAGACTTGTCAGATTCCATTAGTACCAGGCAACGATATTTTCCAAAAATTACAATCATGTTCAAATCGCAAAGCATTGAGACAGACATTAAGTTGAAGCCAAGGGATTCAACAAACATGACTTTATCCATGTGTTGATCCTTTGAGATTGCAACTCTACCTAGACCCAATACCTTACTTTTACCAGTGTCAGCAAATGTGATGTGGCTCTTGTCGGATGGACGTAAGGTTGAGTCCATAAAAAGACTTCTTTTGCCAGTCATGTGATTTGTACACCCACTGTCAATAATCCATTCTGAAGACTCTGAAGACGCTGGTGTCGTACCCTATAGTGCATTTAGGGGGATAGGCTTCACGAAGAGTATTGTGAAGCAAAAACATTTGACGAACCAGTGGGTTATGAAAACTTAGATCCAGGTTAGGACTAATAGGGAGAGTAGCATGCGATTCAGGTACGAAATACATAGTGCTGCCATTCGGGCATTTGATCTTGTGCCCCACAAGATTTTTAAGGTCCCCAGCAATAGCGTCAGAAGATTTTGGTTTTATGCTGGAGACCTTTCCCTGCAAAAGAGAGTTAAGCTTTCTTAACCACCCACATCTTCAAGGGTGGCTTAGAAGCAATAAGTCTAAGTGCAGCATCTGAGAATTTTGGCTTTGGAGCCCTAGCAAACAGTCTAGGAGGCGGGCAATAGTACTCATAAGAATAAGCAGAATAGTTCTTGGTCATATGAACATGACGGTTTGAAGAACCGCTCTCATATGCCTGAGCATGGTTTCCCTGCAAAACATTTGCGTTAGTGCGACTCAGGTGAGTCCTTTGCCTGTATGAAGCCTTTGGACCATATGAAGCCTTTGGTCTGAGGTTTGTCTTCTTCATGTGAGGTGTCATGAGGACATTCACAGGAAGATTATCTAGACACGTTTTTGGAACCCAGATCTTCTTCATAGGCGGTCCATTCCTGCAGTTAGTACCAATGTACCTGGCAAATACTTCACCATTCTGATTCTTAAACAGTTTATAGTTTGCATCAAAGGATTCATCAATGATAATAGGTTTAGCACAAGTGAAGCCAGATAGATTGGATGGATCTGCCGAGGATTCCTTTGCAGCAACCCATGTGGTTTTGGGGTACTGCTCAGGTTTCCAGTAAGAGCCATCTGCATTAATTTTCCTCACGAACCCAACACCCTCTTTCCTAGGGTTTCGGTTCAGAATCTGCTTCTTGAGGACATCACATAATGTCTGATGTCCTTTGAGACTTTTGTACATCCCTGTTTCAAGCAATGTCTTCAACCTAGCATTCTCATCAGCAATAGCAGTGGTATCCTCAGTAGAGGGGTTAGTTACCACTTCGACAGTTGAAGATATTGCAACAGCAGTAGCACTGGAACATTCAGCAACAGAAGTAGCATTATCACGCTCAATGCATTTAAGGCATGGTGGTTCAAATCCTTCCTGAGCGGAACTGATCTATTCGGCGCGAAGTGACTCGTTTTCCTTTTGAAGATCTTCATGAGCCGCTCTCAATTTCTCAAGATCTTGCTTCCTTTGAAGATAATCATAGGAAAGCTTTTCATGAGTTGTTGAGAGAGTATCATGACGATCTTCAAGTTCCTGATACTTAACATGAAGATTTTTTATGTCTTCAATTAAGGATTCAGATCGAGTCATTTCAGCACCCAACAGATCATCGCTTCTGTCTAACAGTTTTTGAATATGTTCCATGGCTTTCTGTTGTTCAGTGGCAATTTTAGCAAGTGTTTTGTAGCTGGGTTTTGAATCACAATCAGAGTCATCGTCACTAGATGTTTGATAGTGAGTAGTGCGTGTGTTTACCTTGGCACCGCATGCCATGAAGCAGTAGGTAGGAGTAGAGTCGTCCTTGTCATTTGCATCGGTGTTGGTGATGAAGTCATTGTCTTCAGTGTTGAAGATGGACTTGGCGACGTAGGCTGTAGCCAGACTCGCAATGCCAGAATCAGACTCCTCCTCAGACTCCACCTTTGCCTCCTCAGAAGCGGACTCCTCCTCTGAATCCATTTCCTTGCCAACAAACGCACGAGCCTTGCCAGTTGAGCTCTTCTTGTGTGATGAAGACTTTGAGGAAGACTTGGAAGAAGACTTTGAGTATTTCTTCTTCTTGTCGTCGGAGTCATATTCCTTGCTCTTCTTCTTCTTTCTGCTCTCATTGTCCCACTGTGGACACTCAGAGATGAAGTGTCCAGTTTTCTTGCACTTGTGACATGTTTTCTTCTTGTAGTCATGAGCAGAAGCTTCATCATTCCTTGAGCTTGACCGTGAAGACTTTCTGAAGCCTTTCTTCTTGGTGAATTTCTGGAACTTCTTCACTAGCATTGCAAGTTCCCGTCCAATGTCTTCAGGATCATCAGAACTGCTGTCAGATTCTTCTTCAGATGAGGACACAACTTTTGCCTTCAAGGCACGAGTTCGCCCATAGTTTGGACCATAGATATCTCTTTTCTCAGAAAGCTGAAACTCATGTGTGTTGAGCCTCTCAAGTATGTCAGACGGATCGAGTGTCTTGAAATCTGGACGTTCTTGAATCATCAGGGCTAGGATGTCAAACGAACTGTCAAGTGATCTCAGCAGCGTCTTGACGATTTCATGTTTGGTGATCTCAGTGGCGCCGAGGGCTTGAAGCTCATTTGTGATGTCAGTGAGCCGGTCAAATGTGTGCTGGACATTCTCATTGTCATTTCGCTTGAAGCGGTTGAAGAGATTGCGAAGAACACTAATTCTCTGATCTCTCTGGGTTGAGATGCCTTCATTGACTTTGGAGAGCCAGTCCCAGACCAGCTTGGATGTCTTCAAGGCACTTACACGGCCGTACTGTCCCTTGGTCAGATGACCACAGATGATATTCTTGGCAGTAGAGTCCAGTTGAGTGAACTTCTTGACATCAGCAGCAGTGACACCTTCTCCAGCCTTGGGAACGCCGTTTTCGACGACATACCATAGGTCGACGTCAATGGCTTCAAGATGCATGCGCATCTTATTCTTCCAGTAGGGATATTCAGTTCCATCGAAGACGAGGCACGTAGCGGAGACTTTAATTATCCCTGCAGTCGACATAGCTAAAACTCCAGGTGGTTAAACCGAATCACACAGAACAAGGGAGCACCTTGCTCTGATACCAATTGAAAGTGCGTTATATCGACTAGAGGGGGGGGGGTGAATAGGCGATTTTTATGAAAGTCTTCAAAACGTGAAGGTTATGAAGACAAACAGTACAGATATGCCAATCACTTAAGCAACGGAAGTTAGATTACACTAGGCAAGCCATGGTGAAGTATTCAATAGAGTAAAAACACAAGACAAGTAGCTGCAGTGTAATAAGGATCAGGTAGGAAGAATTTATGAAGCCAAACAGATCATGCAATTATGTTGTGAAGACAGAAGATAAAGCAAGCATGCAATGGCTTCACAGTGTGTAACAGAAAGTAAAAGGAAGTGAAGATGAAACTAGTGACACGCTGAAGACAATGATTTGTTGGACCAGTTCCAGTTGCTGTGAGAACTGTATGTCTGGTTGGAGCGGCTAGGTATTTAAACCAAAGGACACACAGTCCCGGACACCCAGTCCTGAGCACGCAGCTCAGGACACCCAGTCCTCACCGTTTTCTCCTTGAGCCAAGGTCACACAGACCTCGCCCAATCACTTTGGTAAGTCTTCAAGGTAGACTCCCAAACCTTCACAGACTTCGTTCACTGGCAATCCACAATTTCTCTTGGATGCTCAGAACGTGACGCCTAACCGGCTGGAGGATGCACAGTCCTCAAGTGTAATAAGTCTTCAGATCACTCAGACACAAAGACTTAAGTGATGCCCAATTTACTCTGGCTCTGGGTGGTTAGGGCTTTTCTCCTCGCTAGGAATTTTCTCTCAAAGGCTTCGAGGTGGGTTGCTCTCAAACGACAAAAGCCGTGCACTAAAATCTGAGCAGCCAACCGTTTATGGTTGTAGGGGGTGGACTATTTATAGCCACTGGGCAACCCGACCTGATTTGTCCGAAATGAACCTGGGTCACTAAGGAACTGACACGTGTACCAACGGCCAGATTTCAAACTCACACGGCAACTTTACTTGGGCTACAAGCAAAGCTGACTTATCCGTCTCTGGACAAGATTTGCTCTCATAGTCTTCGCTCGAAGATATAGGTTTTGAATTAGGCATCACTTCAGTCATCCTGACTGGTTCTCTTGGACCCCACTTAACAGTACGGTGGTTCCTATGACACAACATAAATGAAGTAAAACTACAAAGGATCTAAGTCTTTGAGTTCCATCAGCTTCATAGGGAGTCTTCACATGTCATTGTCTTCAATATGAATATCTTCATAAACCACCATTGTCTTCAATGTCTTCGTACATTTTTAGGGGTCATCTCTGGTAGTGAAACCGAATCAATGAGGGACTTCTACCTGTGTTATCCTGCAATTCTCACAAACACATTAGTCCCTCAACTAGGTTTGTCGTCAATACTCCAAAACCAACTAGGGGTGGCACTAGATGCACTTACACATACATCTGTATGTATGATTTCGAACAAATCTGTTGCTCTCTCCATAGTACCAGAGAACGGTGTTTTATTCATCTTGCCCATGAGGCACGGTTCGCAAGTACCAAGTGATTCATAATCAAGTGGTTCCAAAAGTCCATCAGTATGGAGTTTCTTCATGCGCTTTACACTGATATGACCTAAACGGCAGTGCCACAAATAAGTTGCACCATCATTATCAACTCTGCATCTTTTGGCTTCAACATTATGAATATGTGTGTCTCTACTATCGAGATTCAATAAGAATAGACCACTCTTCAAGGGTGCATGACCATAAAAGATATTACTCATATAAATAGAACAACCATTATTCTCTGATTTAAATGAATAACCGTCTCGCATCAAACAAGATCCAGATATAATGTTCATGCTTAACGCTGGCCCAAATAACAATTATTTAGGTCTAATATTAATCCCGAAGGTAGATGTAGAGGTAGCGTGCCGACTGCGATCACATCGACTTTGGAACCATTTCCCACGCACATCGTCACCTCGTCCTTATCTTCGCTTGATCCGTAGTCCCTGTTTCGAGTTGCAAATATTAGCAACAGAGCCAGTATCAAATACCCAGGTGCTACTGCGAGCATTAGTAAGGTACACATCAATAACATGTATATCACATATACCTTTGTTCACCTTGCCATCCTTCTTATCCGCCAAATACTTGGGGCAGTTCCGCTTCCAGTGACTAGTCTGCTTGCAGTAAAAGCACTCAGTTTCAGGCTTAGGTCCAGACTTGGGTTTCTTCTCTTGAGCAGCAACTTGCTTGCTGTTCTTCTTGAAGTTCCCCTTCTTCTTCCCTTTGCCCTTTTTCTTGAAACTAGTGGTCTTGTTGACCATCAACACTTGATGCTCCTTTTTGATTTCTACCTCCGCAGCTTTCAGCATTGCGAAGACCTTGGGAATAGTCTTATTCATCCCTTGCATATTATAGTTCATCACGAAGCTCTTGTAGCTTGGTGGCAGCGATTGGAGAATTCTGTCAATGATGCAATCATCTGGAAGATTAACTCCCATCTGAATCAAGTGATTATTATACCCAGACATTTTGAGTATATGCTCACTAACAGAACTGTTCTCCTCCATCTTGCAGCTATAGAACTTATTGGAGACTTCATATCTCTCAATCCGGGCATTTGCTTGAAATATTAACTTCAACTCCTGGAACATCTCATATGCTCCATGACGTTCAAAACGTCGTTGAAGTCCCGATTCTAAGCCGTAAAGCATGACAAACTGAACTATCGAGTAGTCATCAGCTTTGCTCTGCCAGACGTTCATAACATCTGGTGTTGCTCCTGCAGCAGGCCTGGCACCCAACGGTGCTTTCAGGACGTAATTTTTCTGTGCAGCAATGAGGATAATCCTGAAGTTACAGACTCAGTCCGTGTAATTGCTACCATCATCTTTCAACTTTGCTTTCTCAAGGAACGCATTAAAATTCAACGGAACAACAGCACGGGCCATCTATCTACAATCAAACATACATAAGCAAGATACTATCAGGTACTAAGTTCATGATAAATTTAAGTTCAATTAATCAAATTACTTAAAGAACTCCCACTTAGATAGACATCCCTCTAATCCTCTAAGTGATCACGTGATCCAAATCAACTAAACCATGTCCGATCATCACGTGAGATGGAGTAGTTTCATTGGTGAACATCACTATGTTGATCATATCTACTATATGATTCATGCTTGACCTTTCGGTCTCCGTGTTCCGAGGCCATATCTGTATATGCTTGGCTCGTCAAGTATAACCTGAGTATTCCGCGTGTGCAACTGTTTTGCACCCGTTGTATTTGAACGTAGAGCCTATCACACCCGATCATCACGTGGTGACTCAGCACGAAGAAATTTCGCAATGGTGCATACTCAGGGAGAACACTTCTTGATAATTTAGTGAGAGATCATCTTATAATGCTACCGTCAATCAAAACAAGATAAGATGCATAAAAGATAAACATCACATGCAATCAATATAAGTGATATGATATGGCCATCATCATCTTGTGCCTGTGATCTCTATCTCCGAAGCACCGTCATGATCACCATCATCACCGGCGCGACACCTTGATCTCCATCGTAGCATCGTTGTCATCTCGCCAATCTTATGCTTCCACGACTATCGCTACTGCTTAGTGATAAAATAAAGCATTACAGCGCGATTGCATTGCATACAATAAAGCGACAACCATATGGCTCCTGCCAGTTGCCGATAACTCGGTTACAAAACATGGTCATCTCATACAATAAAATTCCGCATCATGTCTTGACCATATCACATCACAACATGCCCTGGAAAAACAAGTTAGACGTCCTCTACTTTGTTGTTGCAAGTTTTACGTGGCTGCTACGGGATTAAGCAAGAACCAATCTTACCTACGCATCAAAACCACAATGATAGTTTGTCAAGTTGGTGCTGTTTTAACCTTCGCAAGGACCGGGCGTAGCCACACTCAGTTCAACCAAAGTTGGAGAAACTATCACCCGCAAGCCACCTATGTGCAAAGCACGTCGGGAGAACCGGTCTCGTGTAAGCGTACTCGTAATGTCGGTCCGGGCCGCTTCATCCAACAATACCGCCGAATGACATGCTGGTAAGCAGTATGACTTATATCCCCCACAACTCACTTGTGTTCTACTCGTGCATATAACATCAACACATAAAACCTAGGCTCGGATGCCACTGTTGGGGAACGTAGTAATTTCAAAAAATTTCCTACGCACACGCAAGATCATGGTCATGCACAGCAACGAGAGGGGAGAGTGTGATCTACGTACCCTTGTAGATCGACAACGGAAGCGTTTGGTTGATGTAGTCGTACGTCTTCACGGCCCGACCGATCAAGCACCGAAACTACGACACCTCCGAGTTTTAGCACACGTTCAGCTCGATGACGATCCCCGGACTCCGATCCAACAAAGTGTCGGGGAAGAGTTCCGTCAGCACGACGGCGTGGTGACGATCTTGATGTACTACTGTCGCAGGGCTTCGCCTAAGCTCCACTACAATATTATCGAGGACTATGGTGGCAGGGGGCGCCGCACACGGCTAAGAATATGATCACGTGGATCAACTTGTGTTCCTCTGGGGTGCCCCTGCCTCCGTATATAAAGGTTCATGGGGGGAGGCCGGCCGGCCATCATAGGGCGCGCCAGGAGGAGTCCTACTCCCTCCGGGAGTAGGACTTCTCCCCCAATCCTAGTTGGAATAGGATTCGCGAGGTGGAAAAGAGAGAGAGAGAAAGGACGGGGGGCGCCGGCCCCCTCTCTACTTGTCCTATTCGGACTAGGGGGGAGGGGCGCGCGGCCCAGCCCTGGCCGCCTCTCCTCTTCTTCCACTAAGGCCCACTAAGGCCCATATAGCTCCCGGGGGGTTCCGGTAACCTCCCGGTACTCCGGTAAAATCCCGATCTCACCCGGAACACTTCCGATATCCAAACATAGGCTTCCAATATATCAATCTTTATGTCTCGACCATTTCAAGACTCCTCGTCATGTCCGTGATCACATACGGGACTTTGAACAACCTTCGGTACATCAAAACGTATAAACTCATAATATAATTGTCATCGAAACCTTAAGCGTGCGGACCCTACGGGTTCGAGAACAATGTAGACATGACCGAGACATGTCTCTGGTCAATAAACAATAGCGGGACCTGGATGCCCATATTGGCTCCTACATATTCTACGAAGATCTTTATCGGTCAGACCGCATAACAACATACGTTGTTCCCTTTGTCATCGGTATGTTACTTGCCCGAGATTCGATCGTCGATATCCAATACCTAGTTCAATCTCGTTACCGGCAAGTCTCTTTACTCGTTCTATAATACATCATCTCGCAACTAACTCATTAGTTGCATTGCTTGTAAGGCTTAAGTGATGTGCATTACCGAGAGGGCCCAGAGATACCTCTTCGACGATCGGAGTGAGAAATCCTAATCTTGAAATACGTCAACCCAACATGTACCTTTGGAGACACCTGTAGAGCACCTTTATAATCACCCAGTTACGTTGTGACGTTTGGTAGCACACAAAGTGTTCCTCCGGCACACGGGAGTTACATAATCTCATAGTCATAGGAACATGTATAAGTCATGAAGAAAGCAATAGCAACATACTAAACGATCGGGTGCTAAGCTAATGGAATGGGTCATGTCAATTAGATAATTCAACTAATGATGTGATCCCGTTTAATCAAATAACAACTCTTTGTCCATGGTTAGGAAACATAACCATCTTTGATTAACGAGCTAGTCAAGTAGAGGCATACTAGTGACACTCTGTTTGTCTATGTATTCACACATGTATTATGTTTCCGGTTAATACAATTCTAGCATGAATAATAAACCTTTATCATGATATAAGGAAATAAATAATAACTTTATTATTGCCTCTAGGGCATATTTCCTTCAGATCGAGTCATCGAACATAAAGCGGGGCAACAAGGACAAGGTGGGGGTCACTGATGGATCACTAACCAACCTATACTAAGCAGTTTAGGATAAGCAGGTAAGGTAACAATGAGCAGGTTACAAAAGAAGGCTATCCATGAGAATAGGAGCAAACAATAACAGTAGCAAAATCTAATGCAAGCATGAGAGAATGGAATGGGCGATATCAGGATGATCAAAGGGGGGGCATGCCTGGTTGCTTAGACGAGAAGGAGGGGTCGTCGGTGACGTAGTCAATCATAGTAGCATCGGCAACCATCACGGGGTCTAACAAAGAGAAGAGGGGGGAGAAACAGTAAATACATAGCAAGCAAGAGCATAACAGGACAACATGCAGAGTTAGGCATGTTCTAACGCGGTGCTACACGCTACCGGCGAAGGGGGATAACAACCGGGAATGCTTTCCCGAAGTTTAGCATTTTCGCACAAATGAAAAGAGAGGGGACGGTTCCATGTTCAGCATGCTAGGGGCATGTGATAGATGAACGGACCGCGTATCCGGATTCGTTGGATTTTTCTGAGCAGCTTTCATGTAGAAAACTTTTTCATCCGAGTTACGGATTATTTTCTATGAATTTTCTAAGTTTTAGCAATATTCTGAAATTATTATTAAATCTAAAATGGGGTTGTTGCATCAGCATGACGTCATCATGACGTCAGCAGTCAACAGGGTTGACCGAAATCAACCCTGGCAAGTGGGGCCGTTATGTCATAGACTAACAACTAATTAACAGTTTTAATTAACTAATCAAGTTAATTAGGTACTGAACAAAGTCAATTAAGTTAATTAATTACCTAATTAATTAATTATTCTTATTTTTAAAATACATTTTTTAAACGTGGCTGCGGTCGCCGGGCGCGAGAGCGAAGTGGCGCGTAGTGGCGGGGGACAACATCGAGGCGTGGCGAGAAGAACGGCGTGGGTGGTAGGACGAGCAGCCGCAGGCAAGGGCACGTGCGGCCAACCGCGACCTGGGGCGCGCGGACGAGACCGGCGCGGTCAGCAGCGACAGGCGCGCAGGGGCAGCAACGGGGCAAGCGGGGCGCGCACTGCAGCGCGTGCGCGGGGCCGCGGCGGTCGGGGTCGGGGACGTGCGAGACGATGGGGACGGCTTGAAACGGCGGCCTACGGCGAAGAGAACGGAGGGGAGGCAGGGGGTAGCGGCGAAAGGGCTCACAGCGGAGCACGACGACGGGGTCAGGGAGGCACCGGAGTAGCAAGACGACGGCGAGGTAGTGGCGGGGCTGATTGGAAGAAGATGACGCGGTGGCGTCGATGCAGGCGTGATCCGGGCCGATCCGACCTCGTAGACAACGTAGGTGACGTAGTGGGACGCGGAGGAGCTCCTGGACTCGACGGTGGGGCACGAGGCGGTCGGTGGCCGCGGCTTCAGTGGGGGGGGGGGGACGGCCATGGTCATGCGGCTCCGGGCGCGGGTAGCGAAGGGAGAGGGAGCGAGAGGTTAGTGGATCTGGGCGAGGTGGAGGGGAGGAGCCCGAGGGGTCGAGATGGGGTCATCCTTATCCCTGCAGCGACGGGGTTGGCGAGGTGGTCGGGCAGCGACCGCACCCTGTAGCGATGCGGGATGGAGGAGCAGTGCACGGGTGGGGGAGAAGGAGAAGGTGGGCTGGTTCGGTGAGATGGGCCGAGGCCCAGGGGGTCAGGGGATGCCTTTTCATTTTATTTTCATTTTGCTTTTCTGTTTTCTAATTAGTTTCCTTTTATTTTTAGATTTACAAAATACAACACTAGTCTCTAAATCAACACTAGTAACTTATGCCACTGCCAAAATTAGTTTGAGGTTAAAATAAAATAGTTTAGTATTTTTACAATTTAAAAATCAATTAAATTATTATCTATGCCACTGCGTTGACTAGCTCAAGGCATTTAAACACTTTGCAAAAATGTTGGTTCACCACCATAATTAGTTATGGAATATTTGCCACACGTTGAACATTTTATTTTGCATGTTTAACAAAGTTGAATTTTTGGACTTTAATTTGAATTGAATTTGAATTATGCTTTGGATCAAATGAGGATTAGCAACAGTAAGAATAATGACGTGGCGTCATTAGCAGGAGATTACAGTAGCTTAATTATCCGTGCGTCACATGCACAATCTCATGGTCTACGGAAATGATACTTGACATTAGAAAAGCTCTAGCGAACGAACTACACGATTTTGTGCTATGCTTAGGATTGGATCTTGTGCATCACATCATTCTCCTAATAATGTGATCCCGTTATCAACAACATCCAATGTCCATGGTTAGGAAACCATAACCATCTATTGATCAACGAGCTAGTCAACTAGAGGCTCACTAGGGACATGTTGTCATCCATGTATTTGCACTTGTATTGCGGTTTCCGGTTAATACAATTAAAGCATGAACAATAGACAATTATCATGAATAAGGAAATATAATAATAACCATTTTATTATTGCCTCTAGGGCACATTTCCAACAGTCTCAAACTTGCACTAGAGTCAATAATCTAGTTACATTGTGATGAATCGAACACCCATAGAGTTGTGGTGTTGATCATGTTTTGCTCATGGAAGAGGTTTAGTCAATGGATCTGCGATATTCAGATCCGTATGCACTTTACAAATATCTATGCCTCCATCTTGAATATATTCACAATGGAGTTGAAGCCACGCTTGATATGCCTGGTCTTCTTGTGAAACCCGGGCTCCTTGGCAAGGGCAATGGCTCCAGTGTTGTCACAGAAGAGAGTCATCGGGCCCGAGGCATTGGGGATAACTCCTAGGTCGGTGATGAACTCCTTCATCCAGTCTGCTTCATGTGCTACCTCCGAGGCTGATATGTACCCCGCTTCACATGTAGATCCCGCCACGAGGCTTTGCTTGCAACTGCACCAGCTGACTACCCCAGCATGCAAAATGTACACGTATCCAGTTTGTGACTTGGAGTCATCCAGATCTGTGTCGAAGCTAGCATCGACGTAACCCTTTACGACGAGCTCTTCGTCACCTCCATAAACGAGAAACATATCCTTAGTCCTTTTCAGGTACTTTAGGATATTCTTGACCGCTGTCCAGTGTTCAATGCCGGGATTACTTTGGTACCTCCCTACCAAACTTACGACAAGGTTCACATCAGGTCTGGTACACAACATGACATACATAATAGACCCTATGGCTGAGGCATAGGGGATGACACTCATCTTTTCTCTATCTTCTGCCAAGGTTGGGCATTGAGCCGTGCTCAATCTCACACCTTGCAATACAGGCAAGAACCCCTTCTTGGACTGATCCATATTTAACTTCTTCAATATCTTGTCAAGGTATGTGCTTTGCGAAAGACCAACGAGGCGTCTCGATCTATCTCTACAGATCTTGATGCCTAATATGTAAGCAGCTTCTCCAAGATCCTTCATTGAAAACACTTATTCAAGTAGGCCTTTATGCTTTCCAAAAGTTCTATATCATTTCCCATCAGTAGTATATCATCCACATATAATATGAAAAATGCTATAGAGCTCCCACTCACTTTCTTGTAAACACAGGCTTCTCCATAAGTCTGCATAAACCCAAATGCTTTGATCATTTCATCAAAGCGAATGTTCCAACTCCGAGATGCTTGCACCAGCCCATAGATGGAGCGCTGGAGCTTGCATACCTTGTCAACATTCTTAGGATCGACAAAACCTTCCGGCCGCATCATATACAATTCTTCCTTAAGGAAACCATCAAGGAATGTTGTTTTGACGTCCATTTGCCATATCTCATAATTGTAGAATGCGACAATTGCTAACATGATTCAGACAGAGTTCAGCTACGCTACTGGTGAGAAGGTGTCATCGTAGTCAACCCCTTGAACTTGTCGATAATCCTTAGCGAAAAGCCGGGCCTTATAGATGGTCACATTACCATCTGCGTCAGTCTTCTTCTTAAAGATCCATTTATTCTCTATAGCTTGCCGATCATCGGGCAAGTCTGTCAAAGTCCATACTTCGTTTTCATACATGGATCCTATCTCGGATTTCATGGCTTCAAGCCATTTGTTGGAATCCGAGCCCGCCATCACTTCTTCAAAGTTTGAAGGTTCACTGCTGTCTAACAACATGATTTCTAGGACAGGGTTGCCATACCACTCTGGTGCAGAACGTGTCCTTGTGGACCAACGAATTTCAGTAGCACCTTGATCGAAAGTTTCATGATCATCATCATTAACTTCCTCTCTAGTTGATGCAGGCACCACAGAAACATCTTCCTGAGTTGCGCTACTTTCCGGTTCAAGAGGTAGTACCTCATCAAGTTCTACTTTCCTCCCACTTACTTCTTTTGAGAGAAAATCTTTCTCTAGAAATGATCCATTCTTGGTGAAAGGATCGATATGGTTGACTAGAGGGGGGGGGGGGGTGAATAGGCAACTACCAATTTTTAGCTTTTCTTTACCAAATTAAACTTTGCATCAAAGTAGGTTGTCTAGATGTGCAACTAGGTGAGCAACCTATATGATGCAACAACAACAAGCATACAAGCGAGCAAGGGAACAAACACTAAGGAGCTTGCACAAGTAAAGGTAAGAGATAACCAAGAGTGGATCCGGTGAAGACGAGGATGTGTTACCGAAGTTCCTTCCTTTTGAGGGGAAGTACGTCTCCGTTGGAGCGGTGTGGAGGCACAATGCTCCCCAAGAAGCCACTAGGGCCACTGTATTCTCCTCACGCCCTCACACAACGCGAGATGCCGTGATTCCACTATTGGTGCCCTTGAAGGCGGCGACCGAACCTTTACAAACAAGGTTGGGGCAATCTCCACAACTTAATCGGAGGCTCCCAACAAGACCACGAAGCTTCACCACAATGGAATATGGCTCCGAGGTGACCTCAACCGTCTAGGGTGCTCAAACACCCAAGAGTAACAAGATCCGCTAGGGATGAGTGGGGGAATCGAAAATCTCTTGGTGGAAGTGTAGATCGGAGCCTTCTCAACCACTCCCGAGCAAATCAACAAGTTTGATTGGCTAGGGAGATAGATCGGGCAAAATGAAGCTTGGAGTATTTAATGGAGCTTGAGCAATAAATGGAGCTAGGGCAATGATTGAAGCTTGGGGGAAGAGGTAAGTGGAAAGGAAGAAGGGGACGCCCTTTTATAGTGGGGGAAACAAACCCCCCACTCAGCCCCGCAGAGAGCGGTACTACGACTGAGGTAGAGCGGTACTACCACTCCCCCTCAGCGGTACTGCCGCGCCAAAAGAGAGGGGCTGGGGAAGGGATCCAGAGCAGTACTACCGTGGAGGCAGGGCGGTACTACCGCGTTCACGCGGTAGTACCGCCCCTACTACCGCAGCTAGTACCGCAAAACCCGACACGAGAAAATGCGTAAAATAGTCGAGGCGGAAGGAGCACAGAGCCGCAGTGGTACTGCAGCTGAGGCCATCAAGCGGTACTACCGCTCCGAGGAGCGGTACTACCGATTTATGAGCATCAGCGGTACTACCGCTACAGCTGGAGCTAGTGCCGCAACGCCCAGACACAAGAAGGAGCGCATAGGGTCGAGGCGGTAGGAGCACGGAGCCACATCGGTACTGCTGCTGAGGCAGCGGTACTACCGCTTAGTGAGCTTCAGCGGTACTACCGCTATGGCCCGCGGTACTACCGCTGGGTCCAGGAAAGGAGAGAGAGGGGAGAAAAGAGAAGCTCCAAGAGGCGGAAAGAACCGGTGGGTGAGAACAGGACGTGTACGTGTTGATTCCACCCAAACCATACCGAAACGGATCCCTTCTTGATAGTACGGTGACTACTACGAAACTTGGTCCACCAACAAAGAAACGAAAGAAGCTACACCGTCTTGAGTAGAACGCCGAGGGGAAATAACCGTCTCGTGCCGAAGAAAGAATATCTGAAAGAACTCAAAGCACCCGATTAGTCCGCAAATTGCATTGTCATCAATCACCAAAACACCGTAGGGATAAGTATGCCCTTACAATCTCCCCCTTTTTGGTGGATTGATGACAATACGGGATTTGCACAAAAAGAGTAATGACAAAGAATGCGAGCGAATGCACACCTCTAAAATATAGACAAGCTCCCCCTAGACGTGTGCCAACTAGATAAGTGCTTTGGACTGCACGGCACACATACTAGGATCACCGCTCCCCTTATATTTTAGAGACCAACATCTTAAGCAAGATATATGAGAACAACATATATGATAGGATAAGTAAGCAAGCTATTAGATACCGAGGTGCATAGAACATAGATAAGGTAACAAAGGTAGCATATGTCTTACACCATATGACGGGAGCTAAGGTCTCACAGCAAACCAAACCAGTGGAAACACACAAGACACCACAAGACTAAAACAAAGCACAAAACTAAAACAAAGCACGACACAAGAAGCAAAACAAGCAAATCCCTACACTCTCTCCTCCTTTGGCAGCGAGACACCAAAAAGGGCAGAGGGACACTACGACTCCAGGTGATCATCACATCTCTGCATCTTCATCGTGGGTTGAGGGCTGCTCGACATCAGAGTCAGTCCAGTGGCAGTTCTGATGAATCCAGTCCTCCTCTTCAGTGATCTGTCCCTCAGACCCACTGACAACTGTGGCACCCAACTGACGCATGATCTCCTTGTGGCGCGTCCTGGCATTCTTCTCCGCCACATGAGTCATGTACTGACCATGGGACTCCATGCAGAAGAGCTTCTTCATCTTGCGCTTGAGCTTCTGGGCCCATGAGGGTTCTGCACTAGAGTGGCCAAAAGCCTCATCATGAGCATCAGTAGCAGCCTCACCCTCGGTCCCCATGGCAGCAGCAGCAGCAGACGGACCCCCTGTGTGAGGCGCTGTCCAGTTGTCCTTCTTCCTCAGACGCTTGATCTCATGAGAAACCAAGTCTCCAGTCTCTAGCAGCACTCTGGGATAAGTCTGTGCCCAGGCCCTCTCAATGAGCCTCATGATGAAGGGACCATAGATAGGACACTTGCGCTCAGACACGACAGATAGAAGTTCCGACCACATGACATGAGATATCCAGGCTCTCTCCAGTGCTTGCTTCCTTCTCATGCTGACAGAAAAGGAGCATGTCCACGAGGAAGGAGTGAACCTGATCCAGATTCCCAATGCGAGGGAAGAGAGTCTCATGGAATACGCGATGAAGAATGTCCAGGTACGGATACAGCTCATAGGTCTTCTTCTCAGTCACCGGGTGAACCTTCACAGTGCAGTAGGGCCAAAGGGCTTGCTTGTGGGTGGATGTAGCATTGCGGTGAGGGCGGAAACCGACAGGAGTCTCAAGCCCGTTATCCACCACATCGAGTAACTCCATGAACGCCCGCCACTTGACGGAAAGCAGCTTGCCATTGGTCATCCAAGTCAGAGTCCGGTCGCCATCTGTACCAAGATGGACGGTGGCATAGAATTGAGCCACCAAATCTGCATCAAAATCCTTGTTGAACTGCATGATCCTGAGAATGTTCAGCTGAGTGAACATCTGAAGGGCTTCTCCAAAGTACTCTGGGTCCTTCTCCATAGCATCAATATCAATGGAGCGAACATCAACAAACAGATTCTTCTTGGCCTTGATCACATCAAAGTAGATGGAAAACTGAAAATGGTTCCAGAACAGGCGGTTGACCAAAGTGGGTTCTTGGTCCACCGCATAGGGGTTGCGGCGACGCTTCTCCCAAAACTCCTTGTTGGTCATCTCAGTCACAATATTCCCTTTTGGCTTGTTGGTGGCTCGCTTTGATTGCTGAGGAGGTGGAGGAACACTGGCAGAAGCACTTGCTGAGGGCAGTTGGGCGCTCGAGGAACCACCGGCAGGCTCTAAGGTCCGGTAGCGTTTGGAGGTGGCACGCCCGGGGTTGATACGGCGACCTTGCTGCTCGGAAAGGTCATCACCTAGAGCCGAAAACAAGAAAACGCAAAACAACCAGAAGAAACAAGCATAAGCCAACAAACACAACAAAAAGGATCAAGGTAAGGCAGGAGAATGGTGGAAATTGGCATGCAGCGGTAGTACCGTGACCTGCCGGCGGTAGTACCACCCCAAGCGGTAGTACCGCCCCAATGGGAGCGGCAGTACCGCTCTAGGTCAAGCGGTAGTACCGCTCCAAGGGAGCGGTAGTACGGCTTGAGGTGGATAACCAGCAGTTTCATAGCACGAGACGGTGAAACAGTGGTTTCCTACTACCGTGGACAGATCCGGCACTACCGGCCTACCAAATTCAAAAATAATCCTACCAAACATCAATCTAGATGATCTAGTTGCCTTCTCCAACCAACTCAAGCCTAGATTTAGCCAAAAATCTAGAGATCAACCACCATTGCCCCTAAAGCACAAGATCTGACAACAAGACCAAAAGAGAGAAGGAACGGGGGCAATACCGGCATCCATGGCAAGAGGACGAGGTGGGGATCGACTCCACCGAAGGAAATGGAGAGGAACGCCCCGGAGGAGGAGATCCACCGGAGCCCTTCCGCGGCGGAACGGTGCTGGAGAGAGGGAGAGACACGAGGGGAGCGAGCAAATGGGTATGGGGGAGAAGAAACCTCCCCCTACCCCGATAAAAACCCCTGGCCCCGCCCCGCAGCGGTAGTACCGCGCTGGGGAGCGGTAGTACCGCTGGTAAGCGGTAGTGCCGCACTAGAGGGGCGGTAGTACCGCTTACCACGGTAGTACCATCCACCACCAGTGGTAGTACCACTTACAAGCGGTAGTACCGCTCACCACCAGCGGCAGTATCGCCCAGCACGCCACGGCAAATAGACAACATGGCTTAGCTCAAAAAGAAGGCAGAAAAACACGCAACGAAAAGCAAGGAACACACAAGCAAGAGGCCAAGAAACCCCTCTTCAAGAGAGGGCGGTGGCCGAGGCCACCTATGTTTGAGTCAAGAGGTATGGCGCCGTGAAGATTTCAACCTTAGGCCCATGACCAAAACTCGTCTTTTAAACACACGTGCCATCAACAATGGCTAAAGTGAGAGACTTGATCAATTTATGCATAATGGGGGGAGGGAGAGTTCATTGAGAGAACAACACTCCCCCTATGTCCATGCCTGCACCTAAACTAGACAACAAATTGAGCGTGGTGGGTGTGCACGGGTTCAAGCAACATTGCTCGAATCAATGATATTTAGCTCATGCCTTAACTCGCGAAATCTTGCTTCATCCAAGGGCTTCGTGAAAATATCTGCAAGGTTGTCATGAGTGTTGACATAGTTGAGCTCGATCTCTCCTCGCCTAATGTGATCCCGGATGAAATGATACCGAATCTCAATATGCTTCATCTTGAAGTGTTGCACCGGGTTGAGAGAAATCTTGATGGCACTTTCATTGTCACACCAAAGAGGCACTTTGTCACAAGTGACACCGTAATCCTTTAAAATTTGCCTCATCCATAAGAGTTGTGCACAACAACTACCGGCCGCAACATACTCCGCTTCGGTGGACGAGAGAGACACACAACTTTGCTTTTTGGAAGACCAACTTACCAAAGAGCAACCAAGGAATTGGCACCCTCCTGAAGTGGACTTCCTATCCACTTTGTCTCCCGCCCAATCGGAATCCGAGTACCCTACAAGCTTGAAGTTTGATCCTCTTGGGTACCATAGGCCAAAGTTTGGGGTATGAGCCAAATATCGAAAGATTCGTTTGACCGCCACATAGTGACTTTCCTTAGGTGTGGCTTGAAACCGTGCACAAATTCCCACACTCAACATGATGTCTGGTCTAGATGCACAAAGGTAAAGCAAGGATCCAATCATGGAACGATATACCTTTTGATCCAGCACTTTACCATTGGGATCTAGGTCAAGTTGGCACTTGGTGGACATTGGGGTGGAAGCCGGCTTGACGTCGCTTAGCTTGAATCTCTTGAGCATGTCTTGAGTGTATTTGGATTGATTGATGAAGGTTCCTTCTCTTCTTTGCTTCACTTCGAACCCTAGAAAGAACTTCAACTCCCCCATGGAGGACATCTCGAACTTTGAGGTCATGAGAGCGGCAAATTCCTCATTGAAAGCTTTGTTAGGAGAACCAAAGATAATATCATCAACATATAATTGGCACACAAACAACTCCCCTTTGACCTTCTTAGTAAAAAGAGTGGGGTCGATTATCCTAACTTCAAACCCACGGTCTTGTAACAACTCGGTAAGGTGGTCATACCACGCACGTGGGGCTTGTTTAAGGCCATAGAGTGCCTTATCGAGTTGATACACATGATCGGGAAAGTAGGGATCCTCGAACCCGGGGGGTTGCTTGACGTACACCAATTCATTAATGGGACCATTAAGAAAAGCACTCTTCACATCCATTTGATGTAACTTAAAGTTATGATGAGAAGCATATGCAATCAACATGCGAATGGATTCAAGACGAGCAACGGGAGCAAAGGTTTCACCGTAGTCGATACCCTCGACTTGGGAGTAGCCTTGTGCTACCAAACGAGCCTTGTTGCGAATGATAATCCCATGGGCATCTTGCTTGTTCTTGAATATCCACTTGGTTCCAATGACATTGTGGTTTCCTGTTGGCCTTGGCACTAGTCTCCACACTTTGTTGCGCTTGAAGTTGTTGAGTTCTTCATGCATGGCATTGAGCCAATCCGGATCTTCTAGCGCCTCATAGACCTTGAGAGGTTCCACACACGAGACAAACGCGTGATGCTCACAATAATTTGCTAATTGTCTATGAGTGCTTACCCCCTTTCTTAAGCTTCCAAGCACATTTGTCATGAGATGATCCTTGGTGGAGAGCTTGGAAGCAACTTTGGCGGCACGACGCTCTAATTCCTCCTCGGTGGTGAGTTGAGGAGCGGTTACTTGATCATCTTGAGCATCGTCATGAACTTGTTCTTGGTCTTGAACTTGCTCGGGGGAGAGAACTTGACCTTGGGCATTCCTTGGTGTGTCAACACCATCTTGAGTATGATCTTGACCTTGGTCTTGTTCATGAGGTTGAGGGCCTTCACTTTGTTCTTCAGAAGCGTGTGGGCCTTGGGTTGGTGATGGCCCTACAAGAGTGGAGCATTGTCCTTCTCCTTCGGCCACAAGGGGTTCCTCAATGGGTAGGATGAAACCAACACCCATTCTTCTTATGGCTTGGGGAGGAATTTCATCACCTACATCACAAGTGCCACTTTGCTCCACTTGGGAGCCGTTATTCTCATCAAACTCCACGTTACACGTCTCCTCAATAAGTCCCTTGGATTTATTGAGGACACGGTAAGCATGAGAGTTTGTAGCATAACCAACAAATATGCCCTCATAAGCTCTAGCCTCAAATTTAGACAACCAAACACCTTTCTTGAGAATGAAAAACTTACATCCGAATACCCGGAAGTACTTGAGGTTGGGCTTGTTACCGGTGAGTATCTCATATGGAGTCTTGTTCAAGCCCTTGCGGAGGTAGAGCCAATTGGATGCATGACACGTGGTGTTGATGGCTTCGGCCCAAAAGTTGTACGGAGACTTGAACTCCGCCATCATGGTTCTTGCCGCATCCATCAACGTCCGGTTCTTCCTCTTTGCAACACCGTTTTGTTGAGGGGTGTATGGTGCGGAATATTGATGCTTGATACCCTCATCACTAAGAAATTCATCCAAGGTATAGGTCTTGAACTTGGTGCCGTTGTCACTTCTTATTGTCAAGATCTTTGCATTGTGTTGACGTTGTGCTTCATTTGCGAAGTCAATGACGGTTTGTTGGGTCTCGCTCTTCCTCTTGAAGAAATACACCCACGTGTACCTTGAGTAGTCATCCACAACCACCAAGCAATACTTTCTACCTCCAAGACTATCGAAGGATGGGGGCCCAAAGAGATCCATGTGAAGGAGCTCCAAAGGCCTCTTTGAATAAATGATAGTCGTGGGAGGGTGAGCCTTCTCATGTAGCTTTCCTTCGATACAGGCACTTCAATCACGATCTTTAACAAAACTAACATTAGTTAGTCCACGGACATGGCCCCCCTTTAGGAGACTTTGCAAAGATCTCATATTGACATGGGCTAAACGGCGATGCCAAAGCCATCCCACATCAACTTTAGCCATTAGGCATGTCGCGGTCTTAGTGGGTCGCTCCGAAAAGTTGATCACATATAGACCGTTCTCGACATGCCCAACAAAAGCTACTTTAAGAGTCTTGCTCCACAAGAGGGCCACGGTATCAATGTCAAAGAAAGTGGCAAAGCCCATGATTGCAAGTTGACGAACGGAAAGTAAATTGTATGCAAGGGACTCAACAAGCATGACCTTCTCGATCGTGAGATCATGAGAGATGACCACCTTGCCAAGTCCCAATACCTTAGAGGACGAGGCGTCACCCCACTCGACATTGGTGGGCATAGATGGAACTTTGTGCACGTCTACCACCAAGTCCTTGCTTCCGGTCATATGATTTGTAGCTCCGCTATCGAGCAAACATGATCCACCACCGAAAGCAAACACCTACAAGAGATCAATGCTTGGTTTTAGGTACCCATTTTGTAATGGGTCCTTTGATGTTAGTAACAAGGGTCTTAGGAACCCAAATAGACCATTCAATGTGCTCATGAAGAGAACCAACAAATTTGGCATAAACATGCCCATCACTAGCTCGGCATAACACATAAGAAGGATTAAAATCTCCGGCTTTGTTGGGAGAGGTGACATTGCCCTTCTTGACTTTGTTCTTCTTCTTCTTCTTCTCGGGGACACTCTCTCCCGCCCTCACAAAAGTTTGCATGAGGGGTGGAGGTCGTTTGGTCTTGTCATTCTTCTTCTTATTCTTGGAGTCGGGGACATACCCAACCCCTTCCTTCGCCGCACCTCCCTTTTGGTTGATCAAGAGATCGTTGAGGTTCTTCTTGCCTTGTATGCACGTCGCAAGACCTCTCTCAAGTTGCACCTTCAACTTAGCATTTTCTTCAACAAGGTGCATATGCTCACAATATGGGTTAGTAGCATTTGCATTATCAATCAAAACCATATGAGGAAAAGTTGCTTTCTCCATAGTTAGCTTCACTTGGAGTTGATCATGAGACTCCTTGAGACTAGCGTGAACACCCTTCAAGGCCTTGTGAGCCTTGTCAAGTATATCAAACTCCTCTTTGAGTCTAGCAAGATCAACCCCAAGTTTGGCCTTCTCGGAATTTAGCACACGAGAAACAACGAGGGCATGATCATAATCTTTCTCTAACTTAGCATGATCAACGTTGTGTGACTCCTCAAGAGCCAAACGAAGACCATGCTCTTCCTCAAGAGCATTGGAAAGATACGAAATCTCATCGACATAGTCACGACTATGCCCTTCCATCTTCGAGATGGTGTCTTTGTGAGCCTCGATCATGTCATTGGCCTCACCAAGTTGTTCCAAGAGAGCAACAATGTGCTTCTTGGATTTTCCCTTGAGTTTGCCCATAAAGGCCTCAAACTCATTAGCCTCCACATTAGCTCCCTCAACTTTATTAATGCAATCCGATGGGGAAGGATGATTAATGATGGTAGTTTTGATGTTGGAGGTTACCTTGTTGGTGGCTTTAGCCATGAGGCACTTGGCGATGATGCTCTCGTTGGGTGAGTCGAAGAGAGACACTCGTGACGTTGTTGCAATGGCAATGGAGGCCATGGCAACCGACTCATCATCTTCATCATTGTCATCATCCTCATTGTACTCTTCTTGCACAACCAAGGCCTTGGGAGGAGTCTTCTTGGTGAAGTTGTTCTTGTTGGGGAACGACTTGGCCTTGTCCTTTCGGATGAGTTTGCCACCATTGTCTTCCCTCTTCTCATACGGGCATTCCGCAACGAAATGACTCACGTTGCCGCAATTGTAGCAAGTCCTTACACGTTGCTTGACCCTTGTGCCACTCGAGTTGTTTTTGCTAAAGTTGGGCCTTGAGTTTTTCTTACTCCAAAATGGCCTTGAAGCAAGTGCCATATGTTCATGATAAGCATACTTCGTATCTTCGGGGTTGCTCTCCTCTTCTTCCTCTTCTTCTTCTTCCACGGTGAGCTTGGCCTTCAATGCAAGGTTAGGCTTCTTTGCCCGTTGAGAACGAAGCACCACATTGTCGGCGGTCTTGTCCAAAATGTTCATGGCCACAAACTCATCCAACACTTCACTTGAGGTCAAAGTGTGGAAGTCCGGTCTTTGGCGAATGACGGAGGACATGGCCTTGTGGTAGGGCATCATTGCCTTGAGGAATTTGCGCTTGATCCAATTGTCATCCGTGTCCTTGCTCCCATGATCTCGTAGTGAGACCGCGAGTTTGGTGACTCTCCGATAAAGCTCACGGGGTTCTTCATCTTCCTTCATTGCAAACTCATCGGCCTCATCTTGTACCACTTCATAGTTGGAGCATTGAATGCTTGCGCTTCCCCGATAGAGAGACACAACACAATGCCATGCATCTTTGGCCAAGGCAAAGGGACGAAGATGAGGTAGGTCTTCGGGTGGAATTGCATCTTGAATGATGAAGAGAGCATTCTCATTGAATTGATTGTCCGCGGCTTCTCGAGGAGTGAAGTTGCTTGGATCATGTGGATAGAAACCTTCTTCAATGATTCTCCAAAGGTTAGTGTTCACATGATTTAAATGACGTTTAAAGCGGTAAACCCAAGAATCAAAATCCTCATTTTTCACAATCTTAGGAGGAGGACCGACATGATTTAGATGAGTAGAAGGAACCGGTCCACCATAAACAAGTGGTGGTTCCACATGGGCAAAGATGCCGGTGCCATTCTTGCCACTAGAAGAAGGAGCCTTTTCACTACTAACTTCCCCCTTGTCGGGGATAGCATCCGACACCTTGTTGGCGGGATCACCCACTTTCAACGGTGCGGTGGAAAGTTTAAGCCCCTCAAGAAATTTAGTAAACATGTTTTCAACTTCGGTCGTCATGGAGGTTTTCAATGTCTCCAAGGCCACATTGAACTCCTCACTAGAGATCGAAGTTCCCCCATCTCCCGTAGACGAGGTCGGATTCACACCGGAGTGTTCCTCCACACCGTCTACGGTATCAACCATACTCTTTGGACGGTAAAGTCCTTAATAAAGAGATGAGGCTCTGATACCAATTGAAAGGATCGATATGGTTGACTAGAGGGGGGGGGGGTGAATAGGCAACTACCAATTTTTTGCTTTTCTTTACCAAATTAAACTTTGCATCAAAGTAGGTTGTCTAGATGTGCAACTAGGTGAGCAACCTATATGATGCAACAACAACAAGCATACAAGCGAGCAAGGGAACAAACACTAAGGAGCTTGCACAAGTAAAGGTAAGAGATAACCAAGAGTGGATCCGGTGAAGACGAGGATGTGTTACCGAAGTTCCTTCCTTTTGAGGGGAAGTACGTCTCCGTTGGAGCGGTGTGGAGGCACAATGCTCCCCAAGAAGCCACTAGGGCCACCATATTCTCCTCACGCCCTCACACAACGCGAGATGCCGTGATTCCACTATCTTTTTGTCCTTAGTATTTTGAGGGGTCCACTTTCCTCATCCATGCCATGCCATTCATTGAGCTTTTCCCGAAATATTAATCTTGGAACAATGTTAGCTCAATGAGCTATATGTTGTTAGGAATTACCAAAACCACCCAGGGATAGTTGCACTTTCAATCTCCCCTTTTTTGGTAATTGATGACAACATATAGATCAAAGCTTCGACAAATGATAATAAGAGTGAAAAACATTGTCGCTTTGAGAAGTATGTGAAAAGCAAGAGCTCCCCCCTAAATTTGTGCATAGTTTATGATTTGCTTTGGACTGCAAATGCACAGAGAGTTAGTCTCATGGGTTACTCTTCCATGTCACATACATCTTGGTGGAGCGCTCAAAATGATAATAATTAAATACATGCACTCATCACCAAGCAAAGTGAATGATCATATAGGGATAAAATGATAATGTCATCCAACAAGCATTAATGTAGCATATGATCAAACACACATGATCATCCAAGTAACACACAGACAAAAAGTATCTCAATCAAGCAAATAAAGTTCAACCACCAAAGCAAGAGAGAATAAAAAAGCAACACTCTCTCTCGAAGCCTATGATCTATACATTTTCCCCCCCTTTGGCAACAAGTTACCAAAAAGTTCATAGAAAATGCATAGCACTAAATTGTCTGTCAGGCTTGGTCTTCAGGTGGTGGTGTCCGGAGAACTCCAAGAACAAAGGCTTCAGTCGATGTAGATGGAGCTGTTGGAGTAGGTGCTAGAGCTTGTGGCACTGAAGCTGTAGCTGGTGCAGATGAAGTGGCTCTGGTGTCTGTTACTGGCACTGCAGTTGACCTCTGAGCTCTAGGCACTCTGGCAAATGCCTCAGTGGTTGTCTTGCCCTTCCTCTCCTGCATATCATCCTGAAGTTGCTCCACAACAGACTGGGTCTCAGTTATCTTCACATCCATGTCATAGAACTTCTGCTCCATGATCCTTTCCAAGCTCTCCTGGTTTTGAGTCAGGGTGGCCAGCCCTTTCTCAATCCTTAGAGTGGATGCAATCAAGTAGCCAAGCTGATATTTCTTGCTCTTCAGAAGATACTGAGATGCCTCTTCCATGGTTGGCATCTTTGCAGCTTTCCCAGCCTTTGCCTTCTCCCTCTTTGCTTGAGCGTGCACAGAAGATGGTTCATCCTCATTCATAACCACTTGGTTGTCCTCAAAGTCTGGATAGATAGGCATGTTCTCCTTGTCCAACAAGTATGTGCCAGTGCCCATCTTGGAGTTAATCAACTCCTGGATCTGTGGTGCATACCCACAGCTTCTCTTTTGGTCAGCAGCTGTCCTCTTGATAGTTTCAACTATAAGACTCATGACCTTGAACTTTTGTGGCACATCAAATATATGTAGCAGATTGATGGAGTGGCCTCTAATCATTCTGTGATCACCAGACTTGGGCAGAAGAGTGTGCCTGAGGATCCAATTGATAGTAGGCAGTCCTGACAGCAGGTGTTTCACTGATCCAAATTGGTGAGTCTCAAGATCTGCATCAGGAATCTCCTTGTACATGCTAGCCGTGGAGTTGTGATCCTTCTTCTTCTTGGCATAGACATCCAAGTCATCTTCATTCTCTTCAGGAGCATTGATCAATTGAGCCCATTCTACTACTGTTGACTGGTATCTAGTGCCTTCAGACATCCAGACTATCTTGCCATCTGGGTAGAAGTGAGCTGTGGAGTAGAACTGCATGATAAGCTCATCATTCCACTTTGTGAGCTTCTGAGCCACAAACTCATCAACTCCACAAGCCTTGAAACTGTCATATACTCCTGGATAGTGTTCTTCATTCTCCTTGATGTACTCCCAGTTGACCCATCTCATGTCACATACTATTGGTTTCTTGTCAAGTAACACTGTCTCATAAAAATCCTGCTGTTCTTTGGTATGGAACCTGTAGTCCACAGCAGTTCTCCTTCTAGTGGCATATGGATCTGACTCTCTCCATAGCCTCAATCCTGAGTCCTTCCTGATCTTCATGTTTTCTGCTACAGGATGAGCATCATTATGATATGGAATTTTTGGATTTAACTTCCTCAAAACATGTGTCTCATCATCTTCTTCTTCAGCAACAGTTTCATGCACTGGGGCCTTGTTTTTCTCAGCAGCTGGAATGTTCCTGGTACTCCTCTTTGGTGCAGCTTTGGGTTTTGGAGCAGCTGTCTTGGGAGCTTCTTTGGGCTTAGATGAAGCAGCCCTTGATCTTATGGCATCTCCCATAAGTTTCTGTGCCTTAGGTGCTGGTGCAGCATCTTCTTCCTCTTCCTCTTCAGAGTCTCTCATCATGGATGGCTTTCCAATTACTCTGGCCATGGTCTTCTTGACCCTCTCTTTCCTCTTCTTGCCATCTCCAGCTTCCTTGGGTTCAAGAGTGAGCTCCATTTCCTCACATGTGGCAACTTTCCTAGGTTTAGACATTGGCTGTCTTCCTGCTGGCCCCTTGGTCTTCAGACCCGGCTTAGTTGCAGCAGCAGTGCTACATTCCTTTTTAAGCACTTTCTTCTTGGAAGTGGCCTCATCCTCAACTGCCACATAGTCTTCATCCTCAGATTCAGAAGTTTTCTTCTTTCTGGCCCTGGTGGCAGCTTTTGGCAAGTTGCTGGGTGTGCTCCTGCTTCCATCATCTAAGCTGCTAGAGGGATTAGTGCCCTCACTCATGTGAACCTGCTCCCCTGACTTGTTCTGACTGTCACTTTGATCAGACATAATGCAATCTCTGACAGCTGACCCTGTGAATAGATTATAGATGAGGTAGAGTGGATGAGCTTCACAAAATATAGAGGTTTTTGCAAAAGAATGAATCAAAAACTTAGTTTTAGTTTTCCTCAGAA
Organism: Triticum monococcum; assembly: GCA_034509565.1. Lineage (NCBI taxonomy): Eukaryota > Viridiplantae > Streptophyta > Magnoliopsida > Poales > Poaceae > Triticum > Triticum monococcum. Next base: position 196,453,372 of record CM067841.1, read on the forward strand.
AGCATTTCGGATCAACGATTTGTAAACTCGGTGATACCGAAGCAGCTGTTGGAACCTAAACTAGTGAACTCGGTCAGACCGAGTCACAGTTCGGTGGCACCGAGACTGCTAGGGTTTCACAAAGTCCTGAACTCGGTCACACTGATTTTCAATTATCGGTCAGACCGAGAATCACATGTGCAATGGCCTGAGCCGAATCGGTGGTACCGAGTTCCACAACTTGGTTGGTCCGAGATGGTTTCGGCGGAAACCTAACCCTAAATTTTCAAATCATCTCTAATCTATGGAGTGTTTTTGATTGGATAAGATAGTTTAAATCGTGGCAAGATTCATGGCGAACACAATGTGCTAGGAATCAGATAAGGATGGCACAGTGATCAAGTTCATACCCTAGTTCGGCGATGAACTCGCTACGGCGGCAACGACGGGCATGATTCCCGTTGACGGCGGCGGAGACCAGCGGCAGGAGGAAACTGGCGACGAGGAGGACGATCCGGAGACCCTGGAGGCAGAGCGGGCTAAGCGTGGGCGAAAGAGTTCGGAGAAAATTTCCAAAATTTTGCCCGTGGGTATATATAGCCCGACCCTGTCGGTGTGACCAAGTGGAACAACTCGGTGGCACCGAGATGCATAACTGCAAGCAGTTGCTGCAACTCGGTGTGACCGAAAAGTTCAAATCGATTGCACATAGATTGAAAACCTAGATCGACTTAGTGATCTCGGTATGACCGAAATGGGTAAATCGGTCAGACCGAAACGCACAAAGAAGTTTTGGAAGTTTAAGTCTATGACGAATTGGGGACTCCGAGTGCTCCTCACATAGAGTGGTTCGAATCTGACTTGATCAAATTTTGTGATGTAGCATGAATAGCGTTTGAGACGATAAAAGCATAGATAGCTAGAGAAGGTTCTTAGGCATTCTTGTCCATCCACTTGGCAAGAGAAAAAAGAAACCAATCAATCAAAACAACAAGTGGATGTCCTTGAATGAGTAAATTATGCAACCAACATGCTCACACAATAAAATGGCAATTGAAATATGTGGCAAAGCATGCACAATCAATTCTATCATCTATCAAGCAATTGGCGATGACTAGGTCATCTATATATGAGTATATTGACTTAGGAGTCAAATGAGAACATTTGATCATAGGTCATACTCATTGTTTAAGCACAAGTGGGGTTACCAATTTTACATAAAGCATTGTTGTTTTCACACCATTAGAGTTGCTTTAGCTCAATTCTTAGAGTAAAGCTCCTCCTAGATGTGAGATCCCCCCTTAAGAGGGATGAACTAACCTTGGGTTTTGTCGATGATGACTTCATGTAGATGTTGAAGATGTGGATGCTCAATGTTGATGTAGATCACTTGGAGCTATCCTTTGGAGTGAGTTGCACTTTCAATACCTTCACGGGTTAGTCCCACAAGGAACAAATAAGGATATCCATAGGCATAGAGTGATGCACACACAAGATGATGCCTATGAAAGCTTTAGGTTACCTTGTCCCTTGTCTTACCAACAAGAGGGTTTGTGACTCCTTGAACCAGTGCAAGATGTGGAAGTTGATTGCACTCGTTCTTGCCAAAATGATAAGAGTGAAGTATGTTGGCGGAGTCACCCTCAAGAACTCTCTAGTTCTTCTTCTTCGGGATCCACACCATCTTGATGGGAATCCTTGGAGTTGTAGTTGTACTTGATGATGTGGAACTTGATGTAGTCTTGGGAACCCACTTGACCAAGGCCTTAGGAGCTTCTTCAAATGCATCAATTTCCTCTCGAAGCTTGTCCTTGCCTTTTTGCTTGTGGTCTTGTGGTGGAAGATCATCTTGAGCTTGTGTCCCTTTGAAAGAAGTAGGATCATACTTCTCTTGTTGAGCAACAAACTTCGTCTTGGGGTTGAAAGGATCGAGATGGACCTAGAGGGGGGGGGGGTGAATAGGTACACTTACAAATTTTAATTGTTACTTAGCAATTTTAGGCACAAATGCGGAATATGAAAGTGAGCCTAACAATTGTAAGTGTAGTACTAAGTGCTAAGCAAGGTAAATAAGTAATACAAGTAAGTAGACAGACAAACACAATAGATATAAGTAAGTGCTAGGAGACAAGTAACCACAAGTAGAGAGTTAGGGTTAGGAATAACCGCAACTCCAGGAGACGAGGATGTATGCCGATGTTCACTTCCTTGGAGGGAAGCTACATCACCGTTAGAGAGGTGGATGTTACCACGAAGGCACACCAATGCCACAAAGGCTCACCCTATTCTCCCTTTGAGACAACACCACGAAGGCGTTTCTCAACCACTAGTGGTAGACCTTGGGGTGGTCTCCAAACCCTCACAAACTTTTTCCGGGGGTAATCACAAAGGTCGATTCCTCTCCGAAAGACTCCTACCACCTAGGAGTCTCCAACCTCCAAGAGTAACAAGATCGAAGGGGAAAAGCTCAAGACTTGCTCAAATCATGAATTCCTTTGGTGCAACGAAGGAGAAGGAGTGGATCTATCACTTGATCGGACAACTTCTCTCGAAAGCTCTCAAATCCCTTGGGGATCTAAGATTTGGTGTGGAAGAGTGAGAGAGAGAGTGAAATGTGTTCTAGGGTTTGTTCAAAGTGAAATGGTCAACCCTCTCCCATGGAGGAGAAGGGCTATATATAGTGTGAGCTCAAATATGGCCGTTGTAGTGCAAGTGAACGGGCAAGCCGGACATCCGGGCTAGGGGCCGGACATCCGGCCTGGCAAGCAACTTGATAAGCAAGGCATAAACAGAGCAGGAAACAGAGGGGCCGGACATCCGGGGGGTCAAGCCCAGACATCCGGCATAACAGGAAGGCCCGGACATCTGGTAGGTGGCTGGACATCTGGCGCGCAGCCCAGCATAAAAACGTTCTCTGGACAGCTATGCCCGGATATCCGGCAAGGAGGCCGGACATCCGGCAAGCACTGGGAGCCCGAACATCCGGCGTAGAGGGCCGGACATCCGGTAGCAGTACTGCACAAAAGTGCATTCTGGAATGGCTAGGCCCGGATATTCGTCGAGAGGCCCGGATATCCGGCACGAGGCCCAGACATCCGGCACTCCGAGAGACATAATGATTCAAAGTTAAGAGGGGATAAAAAGAACTATGTAAAGGAGTATTTTTGACTCGAGCAAGTCTGTTGCGAACCCAATTGATCCCCTCTTAATAGTGCGGGATCCTATACTCAAGGAAACAAAATGTAACATCATTTTAACACTTCATCCTTGAGAGAACCCACTTCGTATGCTCTTGATCCACACACAATCTGACGAACCGGGGACCAACACCTGAGATTCACTTGACAACCATTGTTAGTCCCCTACATGTAGATTGTCATTAACATCAAAACATAATATAAGGGCATGATTGCACTTTCAATCTCCCCCTTTTTGTTTGTTGATGACAATCATACATGTAGTATCATAAATGTAATAAATAATCTTAGCAATGACAATCATGAGAGTAAAAAGGATACAAAATATGTTTAGTTACAATTTGCTTTTAGCTCCCCCTCATTGTGTGCACGCGATGAGTATATTAGAATGACCCACACAACAGTTCGTATGATAGAATATGTAACACAAGGAGATAAGAGAAAAAAAGAGAGACAAGCACATATGAAATCATCATAACACATCAAATAGACCGAGAACATTTCATGGCCACACACTAACATAACATAGTCTCAGACGAACAAGCAAGCACACGAATAGTAACATAGTCTCAAACGAACAAGTACCATAGGTAGCAACATAAAGTTGAAATAACTTCTCAAAGCATGACCATATTACTAAGATACTACTTCTCCCCCTTTGACAACAACAAGTAAAAAGGGGCGAAGAACTAAACAGGCTCAATCACTCCCGACGGATGTCATCATCATCATCATCATCATCATCATCATCATCATCAAAGAACTCGGGGTACTCTGCATGAGATGGAAAGCCGAAAGTGGACGAGGATGGAGCTACGGGAAGGGGATCATCATCACTAACGGGACTCCCACGGTCACGGAGGCGCTGTTTGAGCAGATTCTTGGAGATGATTAGGCGCTTCTGAACATCATGATTTTGCTGACAGCTGAAAGTGATCGCCTTCATGATAGCAGATTGAGCCTTACCCAAGAATGATGCAAAACGACCATGAGGACCAATCGAGGAAGATGGAACAGAAGAACCAGTGGGCAGAGTGGGAGCAGCTGTCCTCCCACCAACAGACCTCCTAGGCTGAGTAGGAGCAGGAGCTACCACCCGCATATGAGGACGAGGCTTCCAAATGGAGTGCACAGTTGGCTTAACCACCTCAAAGGGAGCAGTGTGATCAATCAGAGCCTGAATAAATGGAGCATGAGGGAACTGGCGCGTCTGAATGAAGCTGCAAAGACGGATCTCATGCCAAATGAAGTTGGCTGTGTCCAAACGCTTAGTGGGTTTCTCATGCATACGAACCATCAAGTCAATGCAATAGTTGCGAGCCCTCGAGCGATCTCCCTTCTTAGAGTAGAGTGTGCGAAGCACACACTGATAGAGGATGAAGAAGGGAGCACGAAAGATGGATACTTCATTCACTGGATATGCTTTCTCTTCATCAGTGAGCTGAGAGGGAGGTTTTACAAGAGACATGCAAGCATAAATCCCTTTGGGCTTGTACTCTGGATCCATACTGTGGATGCAATGGCCCACACCAGAGAGACCCAAAATCTGAACAAACCTGTCATAGGTGATGCTCAGTGTGGTGTCATCGGTCATCCAAGTGAGAGTGTTGTCCGGACCAAAGAAACAGGTGGCATAGAACTGTAGGATGGCAGCTTCACTCCAATATCATCTGAAGGTCATTGCGGGACCAAGAGTCATATCATCAATGATCTTGACTGGATCGTTAAGGAACATGGCAGGATTATCACGCAGGAAGTTGAGATCCAAGTATGAGTGAGGAGCAAGGCCACGCCCATGGACAAAACTGGAATAGAGATCCTGCTACATACGAGTCCGGAACCGAGGATCTTCGGCATCAGCCACCATCTTATATTGATTGACATCCCGACGGAACTGAAGATATTGCCCCGCCCCCACAATTGTGAAGTCGTGAGTGGGGCGACCTTCACTGTCAGGAAGCTCCATGGAGATGCGACGACCATGTGTAATGGGCATGGCAGAACCACGAACTTGAGGCACCGACGCCCTCCTAGTACCGGGCTTGGACTGTCCAACAGACTGTCTTGGTGCACTGTCATCCTCTTCCTCTCCAAGATAGTCCGCATCATCTGGATCCGAGGCCGACGGACTAGTGGATGGTGCCCGCTTCTTCTTCTTGGTGGTGGTCTTCTTCTTCTTAGGCCGAGCATGCTCATCGGAGTCGGTTGAGCCTTGCCGGCAATCAACTGAAATGGATAATGAGCAGATTCCAATAAGAAGAAGCCAAAGGATATGAACAGGGATACGCCAAATTAAACCGTGGGATGAACAATTTTTTTTGATTATGACCATAGGACAAGTCCAAATGGAGATAAAAAAAAATTACATGCCCATGGTTAAGTTGAGTAGCCGAGTACATATAGAGGTGTTATAGGCTTAGGTATTCAGTACCAAAACACGAGAGCAATAGATATGGCAAGATGTACATGGAGACTAATGCAACCCTAATCAGATTTTGGTCACAAGGAAAAAGGGAGATGGAGAGAGACAACATTCTTACCCCGAGAAGACACCTCGGGACGCGTGGGATCGCAGTTCTTGGTGCGAGCCATGAAGAACTCCGGCGGTGAATCCCTCCGAACACCGGCCCCTCCCGAGAGACTCAAGCCACAATCCAAGAGATGGATTGGATAGAGTCGTAGATCGGGAGGAGGAGAGTCCGTGGGCAGTAGATCGGGGTCGGAGATCGACGGAGACTAGCCGGGGCAGCGCCGGAGCACACCCCGGCGGCGACGGGCTATGTGGTGAGATGGGGAGAGGAAATGGGAGCGAGTGAGTAATTCCCCCTAAAGCCCGAGCCCCTCCTCTGTTATACTGTGTGGCGACGGTCCGGACATCCGGGGCATGGCCCGAATATCCGGCGGTTGGAGGTCAGGGAGCGGAAGAAATAGGTCTAATGGGTCGGACATCCGGGGACCAGCCCGGAAATCCGGCCACTTGAGATGTAGGATGGTGCCTTGCGCAGCAGCAGGGATTTGTTACAGGGCCCGGATGTTTGGCAGAGGAGCCGGATGTCCGGCCACTGGACAGAGAGAAGGATGGGGAATGGATTTTCAAGGAGTCAACACAACGACTTGAATATAGACTATGCCAAGGAGTTTTTAGCGATTTATATGGGTAGAAGTCTGAGTCATCTATGGTCATACTAAGATAAAAATAACCACCCAACTTAAATAAGTAATGAAAGATCCATACATGAAAGGTACAAGCGGTGACCGAGGTCACCATGTTTGAGCATATGGACCATAGGACCGCAAAGATGTAGACTTTGAGCACATGGTCACGACTCCATCATATTAAAGCCCATAGTTCGAGAACCATGAAACTTTGAGAGTGTTTGTTTTATTTATGCATTATGTAGGGTGAGAACATCCATGAATTGAATGTCTCTCCCTAAATATATGCCTGCATCAAGACAAGATAGAATGTTCATGCATGAATGAGTACTATATTTCAAATAATGTTGTCAAGCTCCAAGATACCAAGTTCACGCCTAAGTTGACAAAACCTTGCTTCATCCAATGGCTTGGTGAAAATATCTGCAAGTTGCATATCTGTGCCAACATGAGCAATGTCAATATCACCCTTCTCCACATGATCTCTCAAGAAGTGGTACCTGTCGGTGTCAAAACCGGCGGATCTCGGGTAGGGGGTCCCGAACTATGCGTCTAGGCCGGATGGTAACAGGAGGCAGGGAACACGATGTTTTACCCAGGTTCGGGCCCTCTCGATGGAGGTAAAACCCTACGTCCTTCTTGATTAATATTGATGATATGAGTAGTACAAGAGTAGATCTACCATGAGATCAAGGAGGCTAAACCCTAGAAGCTAGCCTATGGTATGATTGTTGTATATGGAGTTGATTCTGATGTCCTACGGACTACAACCCTCCGGTTTATATAGACACTGGATAGGGTTAGGGTTACATAGAGTCGGTTACAATGGTAGGAGATCTTGAATATCCGCATCGCCAAGCTTGCCTTCCACGCCAAGGAAAGTCCCATCCGGACACGGGACGAAGTCTTCAATCTTGTATCTTCATAGTCCAGGAGTCCAGCTGAAGGTATAGTCCGGCTACCCGAACACCCCCTAATCCAGGACTCCCTCAGTAGCCCCTGAACTAGGTTTCAATGACGACGAGTCCGGCGCGCAAATTGTCTTCGGCATTGCAAGGCGGGTTCCTCCTCCAAGTCCTTCATAGAAGATTGTAACACCAAGAGTAGTGTCCGGCTCTGCAAAATAAGCTTCCACATATTGCCATAGAGAGACTGATATTAACACAAATCAAATCTGCTGACATATTCCGCAGTGCGCCATCACACTACGGCCAAGTCCTTTACTCAAATCGTTTTTACTTTTCCACCTCAGCGTGTTTTGCGAGGCGGTTTCCTTGGCACATCTTGTCAAAGCAGAGATCGTGTACCCCCCTTTTACGGGATTCTCATCAATACGGACGTGGGTAACCCAACCGCGCCACTTATCACGGTGCTTGGGAGGCAAGCGAGTTTTACTAGGCTGGTGGGGACGCAAAACCGCATCCGCCCATATAAGGGGATAAGGATCCACCTTTTTACCTACGCCTTCTTCCTCCTTTGCCTATCCATCTCCTGCGCACTCAAGCTCCAGCGCCCAAGCCCGCACTTCCCACCTCAACCTTCTCCAGCAATGTCCGGAGCGGGAGGCAAGTGGATGGTCTCCTCCGTCACGGAGGGCCAAGTCAAAAAGCTAAGGAAGGCCGGATACTTGTCCAAGGACATCGCGCATCGGCTTCCCGAGGAGGGGCAGCTTCTCCCCACCCCAAGGCCCCATGAGAGGGTAGTATTTCTCCCCCACTTCCTCCGCGGATTGGGTTTTCCACTCCACCCATTTGTCCGGGGGCTCATGTTCTACTACGGCATGGATTTCCACGATCTGGCCCCGAACTTCATCCTCAACATCTCGGCGTTTATCGTCCGATGCGAGGCTTTTCTCCGTGTCCGCCCTCATTTCGGCCTCTAGCTCAAGACCTTCAACGTCAAGCCCAAGGTGGTGCGTGGCAGCCAGGCGGAGTGCGGAGGCGCCATGGTGGGCAAGATGGCCAACGTCCTATGGTTCGAGGGCTCTTTTGTGGAGACCCTGAAGGGGTGGCAATCCGGGTGGTTTTACATCACCGAGCCACGTGATCCGAAATGGACCGCAGCCCCCGAGTTCCGATCCGGACCCCCAACGCGGCTTGTGTCCTGGAAAGAGACGGGCCTATCGTGGGGTGACAAAAAAGAGGTGACCGGATTGCAAACATGCATCCAGTCCCTGGTGAACAAGCCAGTCTGGCTTGTTAATGTAATCCAGGTTATGCTCGTCCGCCGGATCCTCCCGTGCCAACAACAGGATTTTAATCTGTGGGAGTTTGACCCGGCGCAACATCAAACCCTTAACAGGCTCTTCGACATGACGTACGAAGATGCCTGGAAGATGCTATTCAAGGGCGCCGAGGCTCCCGCATCCGCTTCCGAGGACCGCGGATACAGCTCGCAGCATGTAACGCCCTCGATGCAGCTATATCTCCCACGTGTCGAGGCACGACTTAGAGGCATAACCGCATTGAAAGCAATGTCGCAAGTTAGGAAATCATCACACATCCCATGTACATAAATAATATAAGGGGGAGGAACATAGTTGGCTTACACTCGCCACGTCACATCATAGTACATAAATAACATACATCATCCAAACACTCATGGCCTGACTACGGTGCCAAAATAAAAGACAACCCAACAAGCGACATAGGTCCCGATCACCCCAACTGGGCACCACTACTGATCATCAGGAAAAGACACATAGTAACGCTGAGAATCCTCGTCGTACTCCCACTTGAGCTCAAGCGCGCCATCTGGAGCTGTATCATCTGTTCCTGCATTTGGTGTAATAGTAATCTGTGAGCCACAGGGACTCAGCAATCTCGCACCCTCGCGATCAAGACTATTTAAGCTTAATAGGTAGGAAAGGGGTAATGTATAAGTGGAGCTGCAGCAAGCGACTAGCATATATGGTGGCTAACTTATTCGCAAAAGAGAGCGAGAAGAGGAGGCAAGGCGCGAGCGAGAAACTAGAGAGCAACCTGCGCAAACATAACTCCAACACCGTGTCCGCTTCCCAGACTCCGCCGAGAAGAGGCCATCACGGCAACACACTCAGTTGATTCATTTTAATTAATTAAGGTTCAAATTATCTACAACCGGACATTAACAAATTCCCATCTGCCCATAACCGCGGGCACGGCTTTCGAAAGATCAATCCCTGTAGGGGGGTCCCAACTTAGCCCATAACAAGCTCTCATGGTCAACGAAGGAATAGACCTCCACCCAAGACACACCGATCAGACTCGGTATCTCGGTACAACAAGATGATTCGACAGGTTAAAACAAGTCCAGCAACACCGCCCGAATGTGCCGACAAATCCCGATAGGAGCTGCACATATCTCTTTCTCAGGGCACGCTCGGATAGGTCAAGCTACGAGTAAAACCAACCCTCGAGTTCCCCCGAGGTGGCCCCGCAGGCTGCCTGGTTCAGACCAACACTCAGAGGAGCACTGGCCCGGGGGGGGGGGGGTTAAAATAAGATGACCCTCGGGCTCCGGAAACCCAAGGGAAAAAGAGGCTAGGTGGCAAATGGTAAAACCAATGTTGGGCATTGCTGGAAAAGCTTTAATCAAGGCGAACTATCAAGGGGTTCCCATTATAGCCCAACCGCGTAAGGGACGCAACAATCCGGGAACATAACACCGATATGACGGAAACTAGGGCGGCAAGAGTGGAACAAAACACTAGGCGAGAGGCCGAGCCTTCCACCCTTTACCAAGTATATAGATACATTAAGATAACATGGCAATATAATGATATCCCAACGAGTAAATAAATGTCCCAACAAGGAACGGCTCCAATCTTCACCTGCAACTAGCAACGCCATAAGAAGGGGGCTGAGCGAAGCGGTAACATAGCCAATCAACGGTTTGCTAGGATATGGTGGGTTAGAGGTTCAACATGGCAATTGGGAGGCTGACAAGCAAGTGGTAGGCATCGTAGCATTGGCATAGCAAAAGAGCGAGCAAACTAGCATAGCAAAGATAGTAGTGATTTCGAGGGTATGATCATCTTGCCTGCACAGTTGTCAGAGTTGACTGGATCCTCAAAAGCAAACTCAACGGGCTCCTCATTAGCGAACTCCTCTCCCGGCTCTACCCAACAACACAAACAAGCAACAAGGATACAATCAACCACGTGCAGACTCAAGCAATAAGATGCAATGATGGTATGCTATGCGGGATGCGATGCGGGATGCAAAATGCAAGATGTGACAGGAAATGCATGAACCTGGCCTCAACTTGGAAAACCAAGAGTGCCACCGGATAGAGGGGATGAAATCACCTGAAAACGATATAAAGCTCATAGGAATCGGAGCTACGGTTTGGAAATGGCAAGCGTTTTACGAAATGAACCAGTCTGCGATTTACAGCAAGTAGGCTCCTAAATGCAACGAAATGAACATGCTACAGCCACCAAACATGACAACAAAATACATGGCAGGGATGTACACAAGATGCTTATCAAAACACTAGCACTGAGCCACGGCCAAATTCATCCATTATGAGGTTCAAACAAGCATGGCAAAAATGAATATGCAAAACATATTTCAGACTTAGTGAAATTAACACTAGTCTGAAATTTCAGACCACGATGCTCTCTTCGGAGCAGCAAAACAACATGATACATAACCTGAACATGACAAGTAAGAACATGGCATGGAGCTACTCAACAAGCTTAACAAAACACCCAAAGTGACCTGGGGCCAAAAGGGTTCACAAAATACTCTAACGAGCACACGAACATAGATGAAACACAATCAGTTTTCAGACTTAGTGAAAACTGAGACATGCTGAAATTATAACTCACGAAGACATGTAAATGAGCTCGATGCACTCACTACGGTGCAAGTCATGGCAAGGCAAGCATATATCCGTAAATAAGGCACAAAATGCTAGCTATACATGGCAAGAACAATGGCATAGCATGCATGGATCACTAATAATAGCATCGGCAAAATCGCAAACAAGTTGACGATCTGCCCAGATTTACCACGAAGCAAAAGTAGAGCTCGATTGACTCAAGCTAGAGCACTTCACATATGCAAACAAAGACATGGATGGATAGAGCATAACATGAATATCAAAACTCCCTTACTGATCATCCTCAAAAGAGGCACGGATCACTAGGAAACAAGCTGAACATATGGCATCTTGAACTAAAATATCCCAGACTTAGTGAAAATCACTAAGTCCCTGAAAACAGAATTCTCAGGTGCCCCTCTTTGCAAGCTTGCACAAGTCACCACACACATCCTAAAAATGCATGGGTGGCACCTCTGGAAAGAAGACAAAATGCTTAACGATTCATCCCAAAGAGTCACAGGCATATCATGCACACAATAATCATGGCAAAAATGACAAAAGTCTATGATGAGCTAACGGATCTGCAATTTAACTCACGGTGCCTCCTTTTAACAGCATTTTGGGCATCAAGATGAACTCAAATGCAAATGATGCAATGTAATGAAATGATGTACATGTCGAGACAAAGATTCTGATATATCATATGTCCAAAATGGAGCTACGGATGCGGAGATATGATCAGTCAAAGAATGCATAAAAAACTAGGGTTTCAGGGATAAAAAGTCAACCGTCCCAAATAGATCTCAGATCCGGCCCGGGAGCACTGTAGCGGCATGGCTGCCGAGGTTCGCCGGGGAGATGGGTTCGCCGGAGTGAGGGAGGAGCTCGCCGGAGCTCGGGGAGAGGCCGGGGGACCGGACCCGGCGGAGGGCAGCGGCGAGGGGCGGCGGGGCCGGCCGGACGTCGAGGTGGCAGGGCGCCGGGTGCGCCGGCTCGGGGCGGCGATGGCGTGCGGCGGCGCCGGCCACCGGAGCCGAGGAAGGCGGCGGCGCGGGGCGCTGGGTGCTGGGAGGCGCGGGCGGCGGCAAACGGGCCTGCGGGGGCCCCGCGTGGGCCGGGCGGGCCTCGGGCGGCGGCGGCGATGCGGTCCCGCCCCAGGGACAGGTGGCGGCGGCTGATTGGAGGCGGCGGGATCCGGACACGTCCGGCTCACGCGGACGTTGTCCGGCGGCGGCGGAGAGGGACTTTTTTAGGGTTAGGGGGGAGAAGAACCAAGATTTGGAATGGGGGGTGTATATATAGGCATAGAGGGAGCTAGGAGAGTCCAAATGAGGTGCGGTTTTCGGCCACGTGATCGTGATTGAACGCTCTAAGACATGGAGCAGAGTTTGGTGGGTTTTGGGACAAATTGGAGGGGTGTTGGGCTGCAACACACACGGGGCCTTTTCGGTCCCTTGGTCAACCGTTGGAGTATCAAACGAAGTCCAAATGACCTGAAACTTGACAGGCGGTCTACGGGTAGTAAACCAAGGCCGCATGGCAAGTCTCGGTCAAATCCGGAAAAGTTTAATCCCCACACATGAAAGAAAGCTAGAAATGGCCACCGGAGGAGAACGAAGCGCCGGAATGCAAAACGGACAACGGGGAAAATGCTCGAATGCATGAGATGAACATGTATGCAAATGCAATGCACGTGACGACATGATATGAGATGCATGAAAAAGAAAACAAAACACGGAGAGAAAGACCCGAACCCGAGAAATAAATATAACTTAACGCTGGAAACGGCAAGAGTTGGAGTACAAATTGGGAAAGTTATATCTGGGGCATTACACAACGTCACGCTAGCGAGGTAAGCCATCTACACCTTTTACAGGATGTTAAGCTTTTTCCATAGTTTGACTCTATGCAGGATCTAAACTCCCTTACCTTTGACAGGCTTGGTGGGCGATATCCAGACCGATTAATTGTCCGGCTCCGCTGCCCGAAGACCCAGCCCCAGCTTTACTAGTGAAGCTGCTGGTTCCCGCGCCTTATGTGGTGCCAGAGAAGAAGGCCAAGAAGAAGAAGGCCACGGGGACTCGAAAGAGTTCCCGTAATATGGTGGTGTCGGACTCGTCATCCGACGAGTCCAAGACGCTCTCCTCCCGTGAAAATGAGGAGGAGGAAGAAGAAACCTCTTCCCCTCCAGCTGGGAAGGAAAGAAAAGGAAGGCTGCCCCAACGGGGAAGGCCGAAGGGTCCAAGAAGAGGAAGACCCCTCCGCCGGACTACTCCCCCGACGCCGAAGAGGACGAAGAGGAGTGGCCAGACAGGGCCAAGCGTCCGGCGAAATCGTAAGTTCGGATATCAGAGTAACTCATGACGTTCCTTTGTTGCACAATTTTACCTAATGTCGAATATAATTATGCAGCCCGCCCCGGGCCGGACTCGACGAGTCGTCGAGCGGCTCCCTGAATTCATCGGACGTGAACTCAGTTCCGCCCGCTGTCTCCCCCCGCACCGCGGACGACGCCGAAGTGGCGTCGCGATGAGCTCCGCGACAGGAGGAGGTGGTCCCGGAGGAGCCGTGAGGCGACCTCCCGGACCCCAGGAGTAAGGGGGACAAGACCCCCCCAGGGCTCCAAGTCCGACTTTGAGCCGGACACCGCACCGGAATCTACAATAGTTCCGGAGCACGGTAGGCGAACTCCTTCCAAGAGGAGTAAGCCTTCTGAGCCGGCAGCCTCCGTCCAACCGGAGGTGCCGGACAATCTGCTGGAGGTGCTTGACGGCACCTCCATCGACGAGGAGCACCATACTATTATGAGTACGGTGATCCGGAAGGTTCAGTCCGCCAAGAGCGGACTGAGTGAAGCTTGCGCTAGCCTTCTAACAGGCTTCGAGGTAAGTAAAAAATATGTAAAAATATAACCGCATAGACAGTAGCCCCTGATGCTCTGTTTGGCGTTCGGAAAGAAAAGCTGAATAGAGGATCTATTAAATTTCAGAGGAGTCTAACAACAAAGAGTCAATATGCGTATGCAGGCTTCGCTGCTGGCCACCGCCGCACTGACTGCGGAGGTGGGTGCCCTGAAACAGGGCCTCGAGCGGATCGAGCAAGAGCTCGGCCTTGCCAAACGGCAGCTCGAGGAGAAAGAAGGTAAGAAATACCTTACAAAAAGTGCCTATAAAAAGACGTGATTGCAAAAAATAACAGGACTGTACTACTTATTGTAGGGGCCGCGACTGAGGTGGCGACCCTCAAGCAGGCGCTGTTCGAGGCCGAAAAGAAAACGGCCGCGGAGTGCACCGAGCGAGAGAAACTTGAGGCCCAGGTCGGCGAGGTGCAGCAGGAGCTTCGGGCTCTCATGAAAAAACATGAGAGTTTGGAGCTTGAGTCCAAGACGCAAGCGTCCCAGCTCGCGGCGGCCCTTGAGGCTGCCAAGTCCGCCAAGGCCGAAGCCCAAAAGGCCCTCCAAGAGTTGGAGGAGATGAAAAAGATAGCGGCGGGTAAGGCATTCTTTATGCAAAGCAGAAGTATAAAAGTAAAGTACTTGTTACTTACCCGAATCCGGAGCTCTCAAAGGGCATTCGCAGATCTTCCCCGCAGCGTATCCGACGCCGCCGCATTCTACCGAGCCAAAGAGGGCAGCTCGATGGAGAAGGTGTTCTGGTCTTAGTATGCTGAGGCCGGACACCCTGTGCCCTTGAGCGACCAGCTGAAATAGCTGGTCGAGCTCCACAAGGCGGCCGAACAAGCCATGAAGGGTTTCCTAGTTCGGCTGTGGCCCGGAGAGGCCCTGCCTGGGAGCTACTTCGGGCTGGTGCGACGATTGGTGGAGGCCTGTCCAAGGCTCGAGGTCATCAAGCGCTCCGTCTGCATCGAAGGTGCCCGTAGGGCCCTTGCCCGTGCAAAGGTGCACTGGGGTAAGCTGGACGGTGAGAAGCTTGTGAGGGACGGGCCGCCGCTGGGGAAGGAGCATCCAAGCCCGAGAACTACTATAAGGATGTTCTTGCGGGTGCTCGCCTTGTGGCGGATGAATGTACCAAGGATGTAATTTTTGAATGAACTCGCTCATGTTTATCCTGTGCGCTGAAAACTTGTTCATATGCGCTAAGCAATGCTTGTTGAATTTAAAATATTACTTTCTGTGCGGCCGTTTATCAAAAAATTGAGAGATGGCCAGTCGTCGGCTTCTGCCCCCATGCCACTAGTGCCGGGGTGTTCGGGATAAACCTGAGCGCTCTTTTTCCCATAGTTGGGTCCTTCGAGGGAGGCGCTCAGCACAACGAACCAGGCAAGCAGACTATAATGCTTGAACACTCTCACTTAGCCATAGAACTCTATAATTTTAAATTTCGGCGAAGCCCCTAGTTCGGAAGACCGAGTTTGGGGCGCTATCCACGCCTTGGCCGGATAAAGCCGGCTCCTTGCTCGAAGTGGCATAAGTCTTTAGGGACTCAAAAAACCTCTCGAACAGCGACCGGTCTCACGCCTCATCATGACAGTCAGTTTTAGCTTTCTCCACTGAGGTGCTTAACCCAGCTCAACCGGGGCACAATCGCAGTGGTTCTCCTAGTGCTACCTTAGCCGATATAGCGGAACGTAAGGCACCAAAACATAGGAGCCGGGCAAACCCAACTATTGACCCAAATCATGATTCGGAGCCGATGCATATAGTGCTATAAGTTCGGGGTGCCGCACTTGTGAAAGTGTACAGACTTCTCACGCCATATTTATGGGTACTAAAGCCCCTGGCGTATTTTGCCGTACCACAGTGTACGGGTGCAACATGTCATAAACATATATATGAAAAGATGATAATGCAAAAAATAGACAGAAAGCTATGCATTGTTTATAGAGAGGCTATTTATCAAAGCCGAACGATACAAATAGTGCGGTAAGCAAAAGATATTGGACTATTTAGTATGTCCTGACCAGGGGCAGGCCGCGGAATTGTATTTAAAACAGGTATACCGCTCGTAACAGAGACCACCTGGGAGTTCCATAATGCGGCATGGCTTGTCTGCCTCCCTGGAGTTTGCATCGTTTGTGCGGCAGTCGAATTGCTGAACAGGTCGTCCGAAGTATGGAGTCCTGAAAGTAAGAAAAAATTAAAAAAGAATCTGGCAGCCCCTAGTATGTTTTAAGCCGTATTTTGGGCGTGCCGTTACTATGCCCCTTCCCCTGTGCCCATGGTATTTCAAGGGCGTAGTTATGTACGCGAGGTACTGGTTTCGCTATGTCGCGAGAGCTGGGGTTGGGGCCGCATTGCTACGCTTGCTCATAGTGTGCCAGGCGGTCCTGCTAAGGGTTACTCCAAGCGCGCTTGGCAGTGTCTGGCTTTTTAACGGCCGGACTGGAGAATTGCCTAAGAAGGCTACTTTGTACTTCCGCTGCGAGAGCCGCCGTGTGCTCCTCCGTACGGAGGGAGCGTTCAGTGTTTCCATTGACCGTGATTACTCCTCGAGGGCCTGGCATCTTGAGCTTGAGATATGCGTAGTGCGGCACCGCATTGAACTTTGCAAATGCGGTTCGTCCGAGCAGGGCGTGATAGCCACTGCGAAACGGGACTATATCGAAGATTAACTCTTCGCTTCGGAAATTGTCCGGGGATCCGAAGACCACGTCAAGTGTTACTGAGCCTGTACAGTTGGCTTCTACACCTGGTATAACGCCTTTAAAGGTCGTTTTTGTGGGCTTAATCCTTGAGGGATCTATGCCCATTTTCCGCACTGTATCCTGATAAAGCAGGTTCAGGCTACTGCCGCCATCCATGAGGACTCTTGTGAGATGAAATCCGTCGATGATTGGGTCGAGAACCAATGCGGCTAAGCCGCCATGATGGATGCTAGTGGGATGGTCCCTTCGATCAAAAGTGATCGGGTAGGAGGACCATGGGTTGAACTTTGGGGCGACTGGCTCCATCGCGTATACGTCCCGTAGCGCACGCTTCCGCTCTCGCTTGGGAATGTGGGTTGCGTATATCATGTTCACCGTCCGCACTTGTGGGGGAAAGCCCTTCTGTCCGTTGTTGTTCGGCGGCTTGGGATCCTCCTCGTCGTCGCTGTGCAGCCCCTTGTCTTTTTTTTTCGGCTCTTAACTTGCTTGCCTGCTTGAACACCCAACAATCTCTGTTAGTGTGATTGGCTGGCCTTTCGGGGGTGCCATGTATCTGGCACAAGCGGTCGAGTATTCGGTCCAAACTGGACGGGCCCTGAGTATTCTTTTTGAATGGCTTTTTCTGCTGGCCGGACTTATAGCCTTTGAATCCGGCGTTGACTGCCGTGTCTTCATTGCTGTCGCTGCTAACGCGGCGTTTTTGCTTATTTCGACGTGTCCTGCCACTTTTGTCCTTGGTATCCGAATTACCAGGGTTCTTTGATAAGTTGTTACTACGAGCTAGCCAGCTATCTTCTCCCACGCAAAAGCGGGTCATGAGTGTCGTGAGGGCTGCCATAGATTTCGGCTTTTCCTGTCCCAGGTGCCGGGCAAGCCATTCGTCGCGGATGTTATGCTTGAAGGCTGCTAGGGCCTCTGCGTGTGGACAATCGACTATCTGGTTTTTCTTTGTTAGGAACCGTGTCCAGAATTGTCTGGCCGATTCCTCTGGCTGCTGAATTATGTGGCTTAAGTCGTCGGCATCCGGTGGTCGCACGTAAGTTCCCTGGAAGTTGTCAAGGAATGCGGCTTCCAGGTCCTCCCAAGAACCAATTGAGTCTGCTGGCAAGCTGTTAAGCCAATGCCGGGCCGGTCCTTTAAGTTTGAGCGGGAGGTATTTGATGGCGTGTAGATCATCGCCGCGTGCCATGTGGATGTGAAGGAGATAATCCTCGATCCATACCGCCGGATCTGTTGTGCCATCGTATGATTCGATGTTTACGGGTTTGAGACCCTCTGGGATTTTATGATCCATTACTTCATTCGTGAAGCATAGCGGGTGTGCGGCGCCTCTGTATTGGGCTATATCATGACGCAGCTTGGAAGAGCTATGTCTGTTGTGTTCGGCTTGGCCGGATTTGTTGTATCCGGAGTGAAGATCATCGTCATGTGCCGTAGGGCGCCTGCGCGATCCGTAGATCGATCTTGTTTGTCTTGCCTTGTCCTCCAGTACGTCTCGCAGGTCTGGCGCTTTTTCCCGTGCCTTAGTTGAGCGGCATCGGGACGTGGCTTGGGTGGAGGGCCGAGAGACCTCTCTGTCGCGGCCGCGAGGTGGCCGGTCTGCCATGTCATGCACTGGTGATGTAGGTGCTTCCTCCTCTGATCGGGGTAGCGGCCTGCGCTTTGGGTAACTCTTGGAGGGGCGTTCGAGTTCATACTCTTCGGCCGCAAGGACTTCAGTCCATCTGTCAGCTAGCAAATCTTGGGCAGCTCTAAGCTGCCGCTGCTTTTTCTTGAGGCTGCTTGCCGTGGCTAAAAGCCTGCGTCTAAAACGCTCTTGTTC
Source organism: Triticum monococcum (assembly GCA_034509565.1). Taxonomy (NCBI): domain Eukaryota; kingdom Viridiplantae; phylum Streptophyta; class Magnoliopsida; order Poales; family Poaceae; genus Triticum; species Triticum monococcum. Next base: position 196,471,939 of record CM067841.1, read on the forward strand.
GGCGGGGTCTGATGGTATGACGAATTCGTCGTCATCGAGGCTTGCCTCGTCTTCGGAGGGAGGCATATAGTTATCATCCTCGACCTCTCGGTCTGCCGCTCTCTCATGAGGGCTGGCTTCTCCATCTTCCTGTGCCGAATCTTGCTGAGGTGGGTGTTCTTCGGCGCTATCCGGGGTAGTATTATCTCCCGTGCCGGAATCACCATTTTTGCTTTGGCGGGATTTAGAGCGGCGCCGCTGACGCCGGCGCTTTGGCTGTTTCTTGGGGGTGTCATCCCCCACTGTTCCATCGCCGTCTCCATCTTTTGGAGTATCCACCATATATATGTCATATGGCGAGGTGGCCTTCCAGCGCCCTACAGGTGCTGGTTCCTGTTCGTCTCCTACATCATCGTCCATACCGTCGATGTCTTCGGAGCCGAAGTCAAGCATGTCGGTTAAATCGTCAACAGTGGCTACAAAGTGGGTGGTGGGTGGGCTTTGAATTTCTTCGTCGTCCGTATCCCATCCTCGCTGACCGTAATTCGGCCAGGGCTCTCCTGATAAAGAGAGAGACTTAAGAGAATTCAGGATGACGCCAAAAGGCGAGTGCTGAAAGATGTCCGCGGCGGTGAACTCCATTATCGGCGCCCAATCGGATTCGATCAGTAGGGGCGCGGGGGATTCGGAGTCCGGGGAGGAGTCCGGATCCTCGGAGTCACGGGTCATGCAGAGTGCGGGGCTAGCGTTCGGCTCGATCGCCTTTGAGATCGCAGCCCCCGAGGTGGCGTCCAACCGCTCGTCCTCGATTGGCGCAATAGGCTCCGAATTAGGGGCCGTAACCGATGCGTGTGCGGCCTCCAGGGCACTGTCCAGAGGCAGAGCTATATCATGCCCCTCGAGATAGTGCGGCGCGCTTGGCCGTGGCTCGAACTCGTCGAAGATCAAGTCTCCGCGGATGTCAGCCGTGTAGTTTAAGCTTCCAAACCTGACTTGATGGCCAGGTGGCCGAGCGAATTGGCCCGCAGAGCGAAGCCGCCGAAGACGAAGATCTGTCCGGGGAGAAAAGTCTCACCCTGGATCGCATCGTTGTTGATGATCAAAGGAGCCATCGGGCCTAAAGGCGACGACACAGAGGAACTCTCAATGAAAGCACCAATGTCGGTGTCAAAACCGGCGGATCTCGGGTAGGGGGTCCCGAACTGTGCGTCTAGGCCGGATGGTAACAGGAGGCAGGGAACACGATGTTTTACCCAGGTTCGGGCCCTCTTGATGGAGGTAAAACCCTATGTCCTGCTTGATTAATATTGATGATATGGGTAGTACAAGAGTAGATCTACCACGAGATCAAGGAGGCTAAACCCTAGAAGCTAGCCTATGCTATGATTGTTGTATATGGAGTTGATTCTGATGTCCTACGGACTACAACCCTCCGGTTTATATAGACACCGGATAGGGTTAGGGTTACATAGAGTCGGTTACAATGGTAGGAGATCTTGAATATCCGCATCGCCAAGCTTGCCTTCCACGCCAAGGAAGTCCCATCCGGACACGGGATGAAGTCTTCAATCTTGTATCTCCATAGTCCAGGAGTCCGGCTGAAGGTATAGTCCGGCTACCCGAACACCCCCTAATCCAGGACTCCCTCAGTACCTAATCTCAATGTGCTTGGTGCGGGTATGATCTTTGGGGTTCTCAGCAATATTAATGGCACTTTCATTATCACATAGAAGATGCACATGTCCATAGGTGATACCGTAACCCTTCAAAGTTTGCCTCATCCATAGTAACTGAGTTGCACAACTAGCGGTTGTAATATATTCAGCTTCGGCGGTGGAGAGGGCAACACAATTTTGCTTCTTCGAGGACCAACTTACCAAGGAGCGTCCAAGAAATTGACATGCACCGGAGGTGGATTTACGATCCACTTTGTCTCTAGCCCAATCCGCATCCGTGTACCCAATGAGAACAAACTTAGCATCCTTGTGGTACCATAGACCCAACTTTGGGGTGTGAACAAGATATATAAGAATATGCTTAACCGCCTTATGATGGCTTTCCCTACGGGAAGCTTGAAATCTAGCACACATGCATACACTAAACATGATGTCTGGTCTAGATGCACAAAGATAAAGCAATGAACCAATCATAGAGCGGTATTTAGACAGGTCAAAGGGGATACCGTTTGAGTCTTTAGTGAGTGCAATTTTGGTTGGCATGGGGGACTTACATGGGCTAGCATCAGTCATACCAAATTTTGCTAGGATATCCTTGAGGTATTTGGCTCGAGACAAGAAAATTCCTTCTTGAAATTGTTGGATTTGAAAGCCGAGGAAGAACTTCAAATCCACATTGAGTGACATTTCAAAATTCTTGGTCATTGATGCCGCAAACTTCTTGCATAAATGAATGTTAGGAGAACCAAAAATGATATCATCTACATAGATTTGGCATAAGATCAAATCACCTTTGTCCCTCTTAGTAAAAAGAGTGGGATCGATCACCCCTCTCACAAAACCATCATCGAGTAGAAACTTCTTAAGATGATCATACCAAGCACGAGGTGCTTGTTTTGAGGCCATACAAAGCCTTATGAAGTTTATACGCATAGTCTTTGTGATCGGGGTCAACGAACCCAGGTGGTTGTGATACATATACTTCTTGTAGAGGACCATTAAGGAAAGCACTCTTCACATCCATTTGATGTAATGTAAAGCCATTGAAAGCAGCATAAGCAAGTAAGATGAGAATGGATTCAAGATGGGCAACGGGGGCAAAGGTCTCACCAAAGTCCAAACCTTCAACTTGTGAGTACCCTTGTGCCACTAACCTTGCCTTGTTGCGGATGATTACACCATTCTCATCTTGGTTGTTCTTGAAGATCCACTTTGTTCCAATGACGTTGTGTTCCGTAGTTGGCCTCTTGACTAATGACCACACTTGATTGCGCTCAAAACTATTTAACTATTCTTGCATAGCAATGAGCCAATCGTTGTCTATCAACACATCTTGTATCTTGAGAGGCTCAACACTAGACACAAAAGAGAAGTGAGCACAAAAGTTTGTTAATTGTTTACGAGTGACTCTACCTTCCGATATGCCGGTGAGGATTTTATCAACATCAACACGACCGTCTGCTCGAGGCATGATGGAGCTTAAGGTTTCGCGAGGTTCAACTTCATGTCCATCATCCACGTCCTCAACATATGGATCATTAATGTGTGGTGGAAAATCTTCTTCTTCTTCTTCTTCTTCTTGCATTTGTTGAAGTTCATTGTCAATGATTCCACTTTCTTGTTCTTTCCCTTGAGGATGATCTTGTTCTTGATGATTATCATGAAGAGGAACTTGATCATCATCTTGTACATGGACTATGGGCATTTATTGAGTAATAGGGGTTTGTGATGGTATGGGTGTTGAAGTAGTTTGATGGTGTGTGAGGCCTTCATCTTCTTCTTCATCATCATGAGGGCCTTGTTCCATTGGAAGAAGTGCACCAACACCCATTGTCAAGATATCTTGAGAAGAATCATCTTCACCTACATCACTTAGATCAACTTGCTCCCCATGGGAGCCATTAAATTCATCAAACACCACGTCACAAGTTTCTACAACACATCCATTGGATTTGTTGTAGACTCTATAGGCGTGACAGTTTGATCCATAGCCAACAAATATGCCCTCAATGGTTTTAGATTGAAATTTTCCTAACCGTTCTCTTTTGTTGAGGATGAAGCATTTACACCCAAATACACGAAAGTACTTGACATTTGGCTTGTTCCCGGTTAGGAGCTCATATGGAGTCTTTTCCAATATCGTAAGTAGGAAGAGCCGGTTTGATGCATGACATGCAGTGTTGACGGCCTCGGCCCAAAAACTATGTGGCGACTTGTATTCATGCAACATGGACCTTGCCATCTCCACAAGGGTGCGGTTCTTCCTTTCTGCAACATCATTTTGTTGGGGAGTGTATGGAGCTGAATATTGATGCTCAATCCCTTCATCACTAAGGAACTCTTCCAAGGTGTAGTTCTTGAACTCGGATCCATTATCACTTCTTATTGCCAGAATTTCTTTGTCAAACTTGCGTTGTGCTTGCTTGGCAAAGTCAATGAAGGTGATCTTCGTCTCTTCCTTGGATTTGAGGAAGAAAACCCATGTATACCTTGAGTAATCATCCACAATGACAAGTCCATACTTTTTCCCACCAAGACTATCCCATGAAGGAGGCCCAAAAAGATCCACATGAAGGAGCTCCAAAGGCCTTGAAGTAGACACAATATTCTTGGGTGGGTGCTTTGATTGATGTTGCTTCCCGGTTATGCATGCACTACACACACGATCTTTCTCAAAAGAGACATTTGTTAGTCCAAGGATGTGATTTCCCTTTAAGAGATCTTGAAGATTTCTCATGCCGACATGGGCTAGCCGGCGATGCCATATCCACCCCTTGTCGGCCTTGGCCATTAGACAAGTTGCATGGAATGTGCTCTCTTTCGAGAAATCAACCGCGTAAAGGTTGCCATCCAACTCTCCAACAAAGGCCACTTCGAGAGTATCTCTCTTAAAGACTTTCACATCCGTTAGTCCAAATAGTGTATCATAGCCAACAAAAGCCAATTGGCGAACAGAAAGCAAATGATATTTAAGGGATTGGACAAGCATGACATTTGCAAGAGACATGTCATTTGTGATAGCCACCCTACCCAAACCGAGTACCTGTCCTTTTGATCCTCCACCAAACATAATGCTCATAAATGGTTGAATAGCTTCCATGAAGTCGTAGAGCAATTTGCTATCTCCAGTCATATGATTGGTACATCCACTATCAATCACCCATTTTACTCCACCGGAGAAGGCAACCTACACACAATTATTACTTGGTTAGAGGCACCCATTTTGCAATGGGACCTCTCAAGTTAGTCACAAAGGTCTTAGGGACCCAAATAGCATAAAACCGAAATGCATTTCGAGGACCAACAAACTTTGCATAAACTTCTCCTTCCTTAGTCTTACGAAGAACATAGGATGGAGGCATGAACTCTTTTGGCTTGTTGACAGTGGGCATGCCCCTTGTGGCCTTACCACAATCAACCTTACCTTTCTCCTTGTGCCCTTCTTGTACAAAAGTTTCTTTTAGAGGGGTGGTGCACTTTTGAGAGGATGTCTTCTTCTTGCTTGTGCTCGGGTCAAACCTGAGTCCCTCTTTGGCAAACACTTCATTGTGCCGTCTCAACACCTCATTAAGGTTCTTTTGCCCTTGAGCACATGTCATGAGCCCTTTCTCGATTTGAGCTTTGAGAAAGCAATTCTCCTCAAGAATAGATGCTAGATCACTACTAGAGTTAGTAGTACAAGCATCAACATTGATAATAGGAGAATAGTAAGCCTTGGCTAGAGTTTCAAGATAAGTAAGCTTGAGTGTCTCAAAACTATTTGTAAGAAGGGTGAGCTCTTCTTCCTTGGTCTTGAGGGACACAGATAGAAGCTCACAATCCTTAGAGAGAGAAGCATTAGACTTTACAAGTTTACTTTTATCATTCATCAACTCTTCGCAAGAGTCAATAGCCTTTTTCAAGGAGGCAAGATCTCTAGTATGAACATCAATGTTTGCACCAATTTTTAAGCATAGTTCATCATTGCGTGCTTCCTCATATTGGACTTTCCGCTCAAGGACTTCATATTTTTCCTTTTCCTCGGCGACGAGGGTTTCGAGTTCCTTAATGGAAATTGATGAGGACATGACTACCTTGGATACGACCAAAAATATTGCATACATGAATATTTGTGAGGTGATTTCTAATGCAAACTATTCAATAGTCTATTTATGTTATCCAGAACAAAAATACTTCACACACTTTTGTGTTTTGTCTAATTGCAGGTGTATGGGACATTTGTACAATCCACATATGAAGATAAGGGAAAAGGAAAAGTTTAGGTTGTGTTCAAAAAGTCCTCTCACGTCACTTTTGGGCCAAGAGAAGATAGAGTCCAAGTCTCTCACGTTCTGGATTCAGATTCGGACTGCACAGACATACCTGACTCAAAACGCCAACAACTTTTTTATACGGACTCCGAATTGGGTGATTCTTTTTTTGTTGGAAACTAGATTTCGTGCTCTTTCCAATCCAATTGGATTCACTTTCAAATTCGTCCGGAGCGTTGAGTTATGGACGAAACAATCTGACGTTGCAGCAGAATCCGAGTCAAACTACAAGCCCAAAGGTGTTGCATCACCTCCACTTGGGCCCATGAGCCTTGTACGACCTAGGGTTAGTTTTAGGCTGCCTTGGGACGTCCTCCCACCTCCTTGGCCGCCACCCCTTGCTCCTATATAAGTAGATCCATCTAGTAGCTTTTTCCTTGGGTTTTGTTTAGAATAAAAGTTCGCCATAGCTGCAACTTCGCGTACTTCGTTTGTGTCCAACGACCAGACCAAGACGTCACAGAACCCCATCTTGATCAATAAAGCTTTCATCTTATATTCGCAATATCCAGATTGCAATCTCAGTTTCTTGCTTGTTCTTCGTTTGCTTGCAGGAAACAGACCCTCGTGGTCAGGTTGATCGTGCTCCGGTGTGGTCAATAACCCTCGGAAGTTGGTTTAGCGATTGCTAAGGCGCGACGTCTCGCACGTTCGTAGTCGGATCGTCAAGGTCGACTCCCACAGAAAACGATAGCCACCATCTCATCGAAACATCGGGACACCCTTGCCTCTATCAAGTGGTATCAGAGATTAAAAAAAGAAAAAAGTCAGAGAAAAAAAAAGAAAGAAAAAGAAAAAAAAGTGTGAGAAGAAAAAAAAAGAGAGAAGAAAAAAAAAACAAAATTCGGATATATCTATACTCAATCTCGTAGTTGAATTCGGATTGGAATCTGTTTTGCGCACTGTTCAGTAAAACAGACATAACTTACTCATACGAAGTCCGTTTTGGCTCCGCGAGTACTCAAATGAAAGCTAGCGACGAGACGTATCTAAATAGTTGCAGAAGCTAGTTCAGTATTTGACACATCAAAATCCGCTTCTAAATAGGTCTTTTTGCCCTCCGAAGTTCACGCATACAGTTTGTTCTAGTTTTTCAGGCCAGTTTTAGAATTCTTTGACTCCTCATATCAATTCGGAATTGAGTGATTCTTTTTGCATTGGGAAGCTTGAGTTAGTAGCATTCTTTGAAAAAATTGATCAAAAAATTGGCTCAATCTTTTCAAGAGGAAAGTTGGAGAGAGAGTTGTTGTATATCCTGCTTGGCAGTTGTTTTTCATCATTATCTTTACTGCCGTTGTGATCTTCACTTATATTTTGCCTTCCAGAGCTACTTAGTATCCTTCATTGATGCTAGTTGTGCTACACCGTGACCTCATTAGTGTTCTAGGCTCGCGTCTCTAGTCCGGTCTAGCCTAGGACCAGCACAGTACCGTCGTTGAGCGTTTATTCAACATTGCATCTCTGAATTGATTATTGCTAATATTTTGCTACCATATATAGCCAACCCAGCTCCACATATTTCTACATCGTGCATACATACGTTCACCTGGCAATCGCTTTACCCAACTTTTGGAGTTACTTGACACCGCTGGTTGCCGATCACCACCTGCTGCATGGTAAGAACTTGTAAGACATTGATATTTGCTTTACTGTGAGCGTTTTACCACCACATCCTAGTAGTTATAGGAGCATTATTTTTGGATTTTGTTCTTGTTTCTACTAATCATGACAGGATCTAGAGTCCGTTCATGGGCTTTGTCGATCGCGGGAGACGTGCCACCACCTATGCAAATATCACAACCGTCGCGAGAGGTGCACAAACATCCAAATGCACATGATCAGGTTAATGTTTCTATACCACCATTTAATGGACGTTTTAGACCTGCTTTATATATTGAATGGGAGTTTGACATAAATAATATATTTGCTTCCCATCATTTTGATGAACATAAAAAAGTTAAGGTTGCGGTTGGTTCTTTCACCGGTTATGCTTTAGTTTGGTGGAGTGAATATTGTCGGTTACACCCTGATTATATACCTACTACTTGGGATGATTTGAAACTTGCCATGCGACATACATTTGTCCCTGCTTATTATACTCGTGACATGATGAAAAAGTTGCAACATTTAAAACAAGGTAGTGACACCGTATCGAAATATTATGATGATTTACAAACTACCTTGTTGCATTCCTCTTTAGAAGAAAGTGAAGAAGATATTATGGATAGATTTTGGGGAGGATTAAACCGTGACATTCAGGATATACTAATTCATGAACCATGTTATCCTATGGACCGTTTATTTCGTCTTGCTTGCAAAGCTGAACAGGAGATAACAAGACGTCTTGCCCACAAGACAAACAAGCGGAAGGAGCAAATCCCAAGAGTTGCGACGGTTGTTCCTTCCACCACCACGTCTCCTATGAAAACAACATCCATTGTTGAGAGCACTACATCACCTCCACCATGTGCCGTGTCGCCACCTAGAGTGCCTACATCGTCTTTGTTAAACATAAGAGGTAATGACAAAGGTACCGATCTTCCACCTCCACATGAGTATGACGAATGCTTTGTCAATTTAAATGAACCATGCAATGAGCTACCCACTACTTTGATCACACCAGCTATTTTAGAGGACTATGTTCATGATTTGACTTTGCCATGTGATCAAACAATTTTGAGTGAACCCATTGAATTAACTATTGACGCAAATGAATCATGTGAATCAGGGAATAAATCATATTTGGATCAAATACGTTTGAAAATAATTGTGCCAATGTTTAATCATTTTGATATGACCTCTAATCTTGGTGATGATTCATCAATGTTAGGATGGTTTAATGATAAGCATTGTCAATCCTTTGATATGAATAAGAGCTTCACTTATATGTGCAAACTGAGTTGCAATATTTTCATGCCTTTGACTTCTTGTGATAATATATTGGCTTTATTTTTCACGACTTTTGAAGGGTGCTCTTGTATAACTGTGTCATATGTGCCACAACTGAGATCAGTTAAAATGGATGACATATACATATACAACGTGTACACCTTGTCTCTTTTGTTAGCCACATTTCAGATTAAGCAACGCCGAGGACGGCTTTGTTTTCAAAAAGGGGAGGATGATGAGGACATGACTACCTTGGATACGACCAAAAATATTGCATACATGCATATTTGTGAGGTGATTTCTAATGCAAACTATTCAATAGTCTATTTATGTTATCCAGAACAAAAATACTTCACACACTTTTGTGTTTTGTCTAATTGCAGGTGTATGGGACATTTGTACAATCCACATATGAAGATAAGGGAAAAGGAGAAGTTTAGGTTGTGTTCAAAAAGTCCTCTCACGTCACTTTTGGGCCAAGAGAAGATAGAGTCCAAGTCTCTCACGTTCTGGATTCAGATTCGGACTGCACAGACATACCTGACTCAAAACGCCAACAACTTTTTCATACGGACTCCGAATTGGGTGATTCTTTTTTTGTTGGAAACTAGATTTCGTGCTCTTTCCAACCCAATTGGATTCACTTTCAAATTCGTCTGGAGCGTTGAGTTATGGACGAAACAATCTGACGTTGCAGCAGAATCCGAGTCAAACTACAAGCCCAAAGGTGTTGCATCACCTCCACTTGGGCCCATGAGCCTTGTACGACCTAGGGTTAGTTTTAGGCTGCCTTGGGACGTCCTCCCACCTCCTTGGCCGCCACCCCTTGCTCCTATATAAGTAGATCCATCTAGTAGCTTTTTCCTTGGGTTTTGTTTAGAATAAAAGTTCGCCATAGCTGCAACTTCGCGTACTTCGTTTGTGTCCAATGACCAGACCAAGACGTCACAGAACCCCATCTTGATCAATAAAGCTTTCATCTTATATTCGCAATATCCAGATTGCAATCTCAGTTTCTTGCTTGTTCTTCGTTTGCTTGCAGGAAACAGACCCTCGTGGTCAGGTTGATCGTGCTCCGGTGTGGTCAATAACCCTCGGAAGTTGGTTTAGCGATTGCTAAGGCGCGACGTCTCGCACGTTCGTAGTCGGATCGTCAAGGTCGACTCCCACAGAAAACGATAGCCACCATCTCATCGAAACATCGGGACACCCTTGCCTCTATCAGAAATGGTGTGCTTACTCACCATCTCCATAAGCATACGAAACATAGTGAGCTTCTTTCCTTTAAGGGAGCACATGAACTTATTTAGTTTAGCAAGCATAGGATCATTTATATCATCATCCTCATAACTATCCTCTACATCAAGATACTCATCACTAGAAGTAGAAGGAGCAAAAAGAGGAGGATTTGATCGTGGGGTTACCTACAGCTTGTCAGGAGAGTGTTGGTCCTCTCTATCTTCTACCACGGCCTTTGCCATGAGACACTTGTGAGCGTTGCCCTTGTAATCCTTCATGTAGTTGTAGGTGACAACTTCACCACTCTTGTTGACTAGCCTCAATGTGTTTTGAGAATCTTGAGCAACTCTGGCAACACCACTAACATCATCCGGATCGGATTCTTCTTGAACAACCATTGCTTTCCCATATCTCTTCTTGAGCTTGGAGTTCAAAGGATTTGGCAACTTCTTCTTGGGAAAGGTCTTGGGAAACCTTGGTTTGTCTTCTCTCTTCTCATACGGGCACTCGTTTGAGAAGTGGTTGGTTTCTTCACAGTTGTAGCATTTTCTTACTTTCTTCTTTTGAAATCTTCCCTTGAATTTTCCTGCACTAAACTTCTTGACAAAGAGAGCCATGTCTTCATATGAAGGGCCCTCATCGGATTCAACCTCATCACCATCTTCATCATCATCATCATCATCATCATCATCATCTTCTTCTTCTTCTTCTTCTTCTTCTTCTTCTTCTTCACTTTGCTCATCTTCACATGCATGCTTAGCCTTCAGTGCAAGATTGATCTTTGACGATGGAGTACCATGCATGGCAGGATGTTTTGTAGCATTAGCCTTTGACTCTTCAAATAGTTGGAAAGTGGATATGATGTCATATGTTGTAACGCCCCATATGTAACCTTCCCCAATTGTACTCCAACTCATGCCGTTTCCGTCATTAAGTTATATTTAATCCTCGGGCTCGGGTCTTTGTCTCCGGTGTTGTTTTGTTTTTCGTGCATCTCATATCATGTCGTCACGTGCATTGCATTTGCATACATGTTCATCTCATGCATTTGAGCATTTTCCCCGTTGTCCGTTTTGCATTCCGGCGCTTCGTTCTCCTCCGGTGGGCATTTCTAGCTTTCTTTCGTGCGTGGGGGTTAAACATTTCCGGATTGGGCCGAGACTTGCCATGTGGCCTTGGTTTACTACCGGTAGACCGCCTGTCAAGTTTCGTGTGATTTGGACTTCGTTTGATACTCCAACGGTTAACCGAGGGACCGAAAAGGCCTCGTGTGTGTGCAGCCCAACACCCCTCCATGTTGGCCCAAAACCCACCAAACTCAGCTCCATCGTCTCAGTCGTTCGATCACGATCGTGTGGGCGAAAACCGCACCTCATTTGGACTCTCCTAGCTCCCTCTATGCCTATTTATACCCCCCCCCATTTGGATCTCTTCTTCTCCCCCGTCCAAACCCTAAAAAAAAACATCTCCCCGCCACCGACGGACATGTCCGCCGCCTGACCGGACACGTCCACCGGCGCCTCACGTCCAATCACCGAGCGCCACGTGGCCGCCTACCCACGCCGCCGCCGAAGCCCGTTCGGCCCGGGGAGAGCCCCCGAGGCCCGAGCCGCCGCCGCCTTCACCCCGCGCGCCCCGCCGCCATCTTCCCCGCGTCCGGCCGCCGCCCCGCCGCCGTGTGCCTCTCCGGCGAGCCGCCGAATCGCCGGCCACCGCGCCGCTCCCCTCCGTCCTCGTCGCCGGACGGCACCACCGCCGCCGCGGCCTTGCCCCGCCGCCCGGACCTCGCCACCGCGGCGCCCAAGGCCCGATCCGGCCGGCCCCGCCTCTCCTTTGGCTCCGGTAGCCACTCCGGCGAACCTCGGTTCGCGCGCCGCTACAGTAATCGCCGGATCCCAGATCCAGATCCGATTCGGGTTGACTTTGCATCCCCGAACCCTAATTTTTCTTGCTACTTTGACCGCTCATATCTCCTCATCCGTAGCTCCGTTTTGGGCGTATGATATGTCAAAATCTTCGCCTCGACGAGTACATCATTTCATTCCATTGCATCATTTGCATTTGAGGTCATCTTGTTGCCCAAAATTCTTTTGGAAGGAGGCATGTTGAGTTAAATTGCAGATTCGTTAGTTCAACATGCACTTTTGTCATTTTTGCCATGTTTAATCCGTGTATGATATGCCTGTGCCCCTTTGGGATTAATTGTTAAGCATGTTGTCTTCTTTCCAGAGGTGCCTTCCGTGTATTTTTAGGATGTGTGTGTTGTCTTGTGCAAGCTTGCGAAGAGGGCTGCCTGAGATTACCGTTTTAGTTCCTGATGCTATATGTCCGACTTGTTTCCTAGTGATCCGTGCCTCTTTTGAGGATGATCAGTAAGAGTGATTTGTTATTATTGTTGTGCTTAATCCATCCATGTCTTTACTTGTTATGTTGGAGCATCCTAGGTTGACTCAATCGAGCTCAACTTTTGGATAGTTGCTGTTTTGGGCAGATCGTGAACTCTTTTGCGATTTTGCCGGAGTGATTGCTAGTGATCCATGCATGCTATGCCATTGTTCTTGCCATGTCTAGCTAGCATTTTGTGCCTTCTTAATGGATATATGCTTTCCTTGCCATGACTTGCACCGTAGTGAGAGCATCGAGCTCGTTTATATGCCTCCGTGAGTTATTATTTCAGCATGTCCCAGTTTTCACTAAGTCTGAAAACTGATTGTGTTTCATCAATGTTCGTGTGCTCGGTAGAGTATTTTGTGAACCCTTTTGGCCCCAGGTCATTTTGGGTGTTTTGATAAGCTTCTTGAGTAGCTCCATGCCATGCTCTTACTTGCCATGTTCAGGTTTTCCTTCATGTTGTTTTGCTGCTCCGAAGAGAGCATCGTGGTCTGAAATTTCAGACTAGCGTTAATTTCGCTAAGTCTGAAATCTGTTTTGCTTATTCAGTTTTGCCATGCTTGTTTGAAGCCCTTAATGGATGAATTTGCCTATGCCTCAGTCCTGATGATTTGTTAAGCTTGATGAGAACATCACTGCCATGCAATTTGTTTTCATGTTGGGTGGCTGTAGCATGTTCATTTTGTTGCATTTAGGAGCCTACTTGCTGTAAATCGCAGATCAGTTCGTTTAGTAAAACACTTGCCATTTCTAAACCGTAGCTCCGATTGCCATGATCTTTATATCGTTTTCAGGGGATTTCTTCCCCTCTATCCAGTGGCACACTTGGTTTTCCAAGTTGAGGCCAGGTTCATGCATTTCCTATTACATGTTGCATTCTTGCATCCCGCATCGCATCCCGCATAGCATATCATCTTCGCATCTTATTGGTTGCCTTTGCACGTGGTTGATTGTATCCTTGTTGCTTGTTTGTGTTGTTGGGTAGAGCCGGGAGACGAGTTCGCTAACGAGGAGCCCGTTGAGTTTGCTTTTGAGGACCCAGTCAATTCTGACAACTGTGCAGGCAAGATGATCACACCCTTGAAATCACTACTATCTTTGCTATGCTAGTTTGGTCGCTCTTTTGCTTTGCCAATGCTACGATGCCTACCACTTGCTTGTCAGCCTCCCAATTGCCATGATTGAGCCTCTAACCCACCTTTGTCCTAGCAAACCATTGATTGGCTATGTTACCGCTTTGCTCAAGCCCCTTCTTATAGCGTTGCTAGTTGCAGGTGAAGATTGGAGCCATTCCTTGTTGGAACATTTATTTACTTGTTGGGCTATCATTATATTGCTATGTTATCTTTACTCATCTATATACTTGGTAAAGGGTGGAAGGCTCGGCCTCTCGCCTAGTGTTTTGTTCCACTCTTGCCGCCCTAGTTTTCCGTCATATCGGTGTTATGTTCCCGGATTGTTGCGTCCCTTACGCGGTTGGGCTATAATGGGAACCCCTTGATAGTTCGCCTTGATTAAAGCTTTTCCAGCAATGCCCAACATTGGTTTTACCATTTGCCACCTACCTCCTTTTTCCCTTGGGTTTCCGGAGCCCGAGGGTCATCTTTATTTTAGCCCCCCACGGGCCAGTGCTCCTCTGAGTGTTGGTCCGAACTAGAGCCCCTTGCAGCGCCACCTCGGGGGAACCCGAGGGCTGGTTTTAGTTGTACGGATTGCTTATCTGAGTGTGCCCTGAGAAAGAGATATGTGCAGCTCCTATCGGGATTTGTCGGCGCATTCGGGCGGTGTTGCTGGACTAGTTTTGACATGTCGAATCATCTTGTTATACCGGGATACCGAGTCTGATCGGTGGGTCCTGGGTGGAGGTCTATTCCTTCGTTGACCGTGAGAGCTTGTTATGGGCTAAGTTGGGACCCCCCCTGCAGGGATTGATCTTTCGAAAGCCGTGCCCGCGGTTTTGGGCAAATGGGAATTTGTTAATGTCCGGTTGTAGATAACTTGAACTTAATTAATTAAAATGAATCAACTGCGTGTGTTGCCATGATGGCCTCTTCTTGGCGGAGTCCGGGAAGTGGACACGGCGTTGGAGTTATGTTTGCGTAGTCTGCTCCATTTAGTTTCCGCTCGTGCTTTGCCTTCTCTTCTCGCTCTACTTTGCGAATAAGTTAGCCACCATATATGCTAGTCGCTTGCTGCAGCCCCACTTACATTACCCCTTTCCTACCTATTAAGCTTAAATAGTCTTGATCGCGAGGGTGCGAGATTGCTGAGTCCTTTGTGGCTCACAGATTACTATTACACCAGATGCAGGGACCGATGATACTCCTCCGGATGGCGCGCTCGAGCTGAAGTGGGAGTACGACGAGGACTCTCAGCGATACTATGTTTCTTTTCCTGATGATCAGTAGTGGTGCCTATTCGGGGTTCGATTCAGGTATTAGTCGCTTGTTGGGGGTCTTTTCTATTTTGGCGCCATAGTCGGGCCATGAGTGTTTTGTATGATGGATGTTAATTATGTACTTTGATGTGACGTGGCGAGTGTAAGCCAACTATTATTATTTCCCCCTTTATATTATATATGTACTTGGGTTGTGTAATGATTCCCGACTTGCGACATTGCTTTCAATGCGCCTATGTCTCTAAGTCGTGCCTCGACACGTGAGAGACATAGCCGCATCGAGGGCGTTACAAGTTGGTAATCAGAGCCTTCCCCGACCTTAGGAGCCCCATTGCTTGATCGTTTTTAGCAGCCGAGTTGTGTCTAGAAAAATGTTTTGAGTCCTTAGGAATTATATATCGGAGAGCTTAAGAATTCTTTTCACTTCCCAGTCTCCTCATCGCTCTGGTAAGGCATCCTGACGTAGAGTTTTGACTCTTCTCTTCTCGAATTTCACTAATTTTTTTTAGGATCACGCGAGTATCTTAGTTTTGTTCCGATGGCTTATGATGAGAATACTGTCTTGGTGCCTCCTGTCAGGGGTATAGTGGAAGTGTCCCGGGGAGTTGAGCTCTGAGGTGTTGTCATCATAATTCTATCGTTGCAATTCTGGCATACTTGAGTTATGTGCGCGACATCGAAAATCTCCTTTATGCAGTTCGTTGGTGAGATAACCTCGACGCCACCCAGTACTAGGGCGGGAGTTTGGGAGTATCGCCATAACTTGTATAACGGATGCTTTTCGAAGGTTGAGATAGATGGTTTCCGAAGGTTTCTTGGTTATGTGTTGAAGGATGGATGCAGCTGGATGTAGGATTTGCTAGCTTGGGTGAGATATTATGCTTCCCCTGTATCCTCAACACCTGATTGCATAACCGGAAAGTTTCGGGAATTTCATAGGTGGGAATTCAAGTAGCCTTAGGATATCTTTCCAACAGATGTGTGATATGAAATTGGGGTTCGACGTCTAGTGGTTCGCCTATTCACGGCCGATTTTACAGTGGCCTCGTTGTGTCTTAAAGAGTCCTTGGCTATGCTGACTCGGGGACGCTTCGTATGTCATGTGCACTGCCTTGTACATGATGGTGCTGTACGGTCGAGCCCGTGTAGGTCCTACCACGAACACTTCGGACGAAATTTCTATCATGTGTTTGTTCCGACTTATTCCGCAAGCCAACGCTTGGTTTTATTTCGATTTGTGGTATTCGTTCTTCTTCGACGTCATATGTTGATTCCATCCCTCGTTGATGTACCTCTTCTACATGATTCTTTGTGGCTTCGCAATTTAGGAATATGTGACCACTTCAAGAGAAGGGCATTCGTTCGTTTTGTTCGGATGTGAAGACTTTATGTTGCAATTTTCATTCCATTGGATTCACCTTCTATATTTCTCTATTTGTGTGCTAATGGTGGTCAACCTCTTCAGGATGGCTCCCGCTAAGAGCACCAGTCAGAACCAGAATCAAGATCCTCCGCCACCTCCGCCTCCTCCGGAAGCATGGCAGGCTGTGATGGCTGCTACTAATGCAAATACTCAGCTGATCATGCAAATCATCCAAGAGCGGAATCAAAGCAGTCAAGCGAATCAAGGCAACAACCAGAACCAGTTTGCAACTCTGAATCGGTTCCTCGCAAATGGTCCAAAGACGTTCAGCAACTGCATTGAGGCTACCGATGCTGATGATTGGTTAGTCGATCTGGGCAAGCATTTTGAATGTAGCAACGTCAGACCTGAAGATTTCGTCAAGTTCGCGTCTTTCCAGCTCAAGGATCAGGCCGCAGAGTGGTTTCAGCAGTACCGGGATTCCAGAGGTGGACGTTTGATCACTTGGGATGATTTCCGTTGTGATTTTCGAGCTCATCACATTCCTCAAAGTGTGACTGAAAGCAAACGTGAAGAATTCCGCAATCTGAAGCAAGGCTCTTTGTCTGTCTATGACTACAACAAGTTGTTCCAGAAGCTCGCCCGTTTTGCCAAGCAGGATGTTCCTGATGAGAAGAGTATGATCTATCAGTTCAGGGGTGGTCTTCGTGAAGAGATTTAGCTCGCTCTTGTCCTCTTCGAGCCGCTGAGATACGATGAGTTCTACAACATGGCACTAAAGCAAGAGGCTGCTCAGCTCAGGTGTGATGCTTCCAGGAAGCGAGTCAGACACACTTCGTCTTCGTCCTCTACTCAAGTGACCAAGCAACAGAAGTATTGGCTCCCTCCTCCTCCGTTCCGTCAGCCGTATCAGCAGAAGAGCAAAGGTGGCAGTGGTTCATCCCACCCACCCAACCCAGGCTTTCAGAACAAGACTTCGTCTCAAGCTCCAAGATCGAGTGCTTCGTACCACCGTCCGCTCTCAGAGGTCACGTGCAACAAGTGCCAACAGAAGGGTCACTACGCCAACAAGTGTTTCAACCAGAGGCGTCTTCCTCCTCCTCCTCCTGTCAGATCGGCAAGTACAGCTGTGGTCAACCATAATCCCAAGCACGCCAAGGTCAATATGGTGAATGCAGCTCAGGCAGAGGATTCGTCAGATGTGATCATGGGTAACCTTCCTGTTAACGATATTCCTGCAAGGGTTCTTTTTGACACTGGTGCATCGCATTGTTTTATGTCAAGACCTTTTGCATCTAAGCATGATTTTGTTACTCAAGTGTTGTCGAGACCATTGGCTATTGTTTCTCCGGCCCGTCAAATGACATCTCGAGTATGTGTTCCGGATGTCACTATCACTTTGGGCTATCATAAGTTCTTGGCTTCTCCAAATGTTCTCGGCGATTCTGATATCGACCTCATTCTTGGGATGGACTGGCTCTCTAAACACAAGGCTCACCTCGCTTGTGCAGCCAGGCAGATTCAACTGACTCATTCTTCTGAAGATGTCATTGTTTTTGCTGCTCGGGATAATACCATCCGGTTATTCTCTCTCAATGAAAAGGGTGAATTGGATGCTATTTCGCAGATTCCGGTTGTTTGTGAGTATCAAGATGTCTTCCCTGAACAACTCCCAGGCATGCCTCCAAACCGGCCTGTTGAATTCGTTATTGAACTTGAGCCCGGTACGGAACCGGTGTGCAAATGACCTTACAAGCTCGGCCCCGAAGAGTTGAAGGAGTTGAAGAAACAGCTCGATGTGCAAGAAAGAATGGGTCTCCGTGGGGTTGTGGTGTTGTTTTTGTGAAGAAGAAGGATGGAACGGACCGACTTTGTGTTGATTATCGTCCATTGAACAAGAAGACCATCAAGAACAAATATCCACTTCCCAACATTAATGAGCTGTTCGAACAACTCAAGGGTGCCCAAGTATTCTCCAAGCTTGATCTCCATATGGGTTATCATCAAATTCGCATTCGTGAACAAGATATTCCAAAGACGGCATTCAGAACAAGCTATGGGTCATATGAATACACTGTTATGTCCTTTGGCCTCGCCAATGCTCCTCCGACGTTCTCTCGCATGATGAATTTCATCTTCAACCCCTACACCAACGACTTTGTTTTGGTCTATCTCGATGATATCCTGGTTTTCTCGAAGAACAAGGAAGATCATGCCAAACACTTGCGTTTGGTTCTTGACAAGCTAAGGGAACATCAATTCTATGCCAAGTTCTCCAAGTGTGAGTTTTGGCTCGATGAAGTTCTTTATCTTGGTCATATTATCTCTGCCAAGGGCATTTCCGTGGATCCTGAGAAGGTGTCTGCAATTGTTAATTGGGAACCTCCTCAGAATGTGAAGCAACTCCGTAGCTTCCTCGGTCTTGCAAGTTATTGCCGAAGATTCGTTGAAAACTTCTCCAAGATCGCGAAGCCTCTCTCAAATCTTCTTCAAAAGCACGTCAAGTACGTTTGGTCTCCGGAGTGTGATGTTTCTTTCAACGCTTTGAAAGAGAAATTGATCACTGCTCCAGTTCTAACTCCGCCCGATGAAACCAAGCCGTACGAGGTCTTTTGTGATGCCTCTCTCCAAGGTCTCGGTGCAGTACTGATGCAAGAGAAGAAAGATGTTGCTTATACCTCTCGCCAGTTGAAGCCAAATGAGAAGAACTACCCCACTCATGATCTCGAGTTGGCGGCAGTTGTGCACGCATTGTTGACTTGGAGACATCTCCTCTTGGGAAGGAAAGTGGACATTTTCACTGATCACAAGAGTCTCAAGTACATCTTCACTCAGCCTAATCTCAACCTCAGGTAGACTCGATGGGTCGAAATGATTCAAGAGTACAATCCGAGTATCGAGTATACTCCAGGCAAGGCTAA
Organism: Triticum monococcum; assembly: GCA_034509565.1. NCBI lineage: Eukaryota > Viridiplantae > Streptophyta > Magnoliopsida > Poales > Poaceae > Triticum > Triticum monococcum. The sequence goes on from CM067841.1 coordinate 196,491,105, forward strand.
TGTGATTGCTGACGCTTTGAGCAGAAAAGCATATTGCAACAGTCTGATTCTCAAGCCTTATCAACCCGAGCTTTGTGAAGCCTTCCGCAAACTCAATCTGCAAGTTGTTCCTCAAGGTTTCCTTGCCAACCTTCAAGTTTCTCCTACCTTGGAAGACCAGATTCGCCAAGCCCAGCTTCTTGATGCTATGGTGAAAAGGGTGAAGATCAGTATTGCGAAGAGTCAGTCCAAGTACAAGTGCTACCGACTTGATGACAAGGACACTCTCTTCTTCGAGGATCGAATTGTTGTGCCCAAAGGTGAACTTCGTAAAGTGATCATGAATGAGGCTCACAACTCTCTCCTCTCCATCCACCCTGGGAGCACGAAGATGTATCAAGACCTGAAGCAAACTTATTGGTGGACTCGAATGAAGCGCAAGATCGCTCAATTCGTGAATGAATGTGATGTCTGCAGAAGAGTGAAAGCAGAACACCAAAGGCCAGCAGGTCTCCTCCAACCTCTCGCCATTCCAGAATGGAAGTTTGACCACATTGAAATGGACTTCGTGACTGGGTTTCCTAAGTCCAAGCGTGGCAATGATGCTATATTCGTTGTCATCGACAAGCTGACCAAAGTGGCTCATTTCTTGCCTATCAAAGAGTCAATCACTGCAGCTCAATTGGCGGAGCTCTACACCTCTCGCATTGTCTCTCTGCACGGTATTCCTCAAGTGATATCTTCAGACCGTGGCAGCATCTTTACCTCCAAGTTCTGGGATTCTTTTCAGAAGGCCATGGGCACCAGCATTCGCTTCAGCACTGCTTTCCACCCTCAAACAAGCGGTCAAGTCGAGCGTGTCAACCAGATTCTTGAAGATATGCTCAGGGCTTGTGTGATCTCCTTCGGCATGAAGTGGGAGGATTGTCTTCCTTATGCTGAATTCTCGTACAACAACAGTTTCCAAGCAAGTTCCGGCAAGGTCCCGTTTGAAATTATGTATGGTAGGAAGTGCCGTACACCTCTCAACTGGTCTGAAACCGGTGAACGTCAGCTGCTGGGTAATGACCTGATCACAGAGGCAGAAGAAATGTGCAAGGTCATTCGTGATAACCTTAAAGCAGCCCAATCTCACCAGAAGAGCTACTATGACAGCAAGCACCGTGATTTGGCTTTCGAGATCGGAGATCATGTCTACCTCCGTGTCTCTCCAATGAAAGGGACTCGTCGCTTCGGTATCAAAGGGAAGCTTGCCCCAAGATACGTCGGGCCTTTCAAGATCGTCAGCAAGAGAGGCGACCTCGCCTATCAACTCGAGCTTCCTGCAACCTTTGCCAATGTTCATGATGTGTTCCACGTCTCGCAACTCCGAAAGTGCTTCAAGATGCCTGAGCGCACCGTCAACTTCGAGGACATTGAGCTCCAAGAAGATCTCTCCTACCGTGAGCACCCAGTTGCAATCCTTGAAGAGACTGAACGCAAAACTCGCAACAAGTCAATCAAGTTTCTCAAAGTCAAGTGGTCACACCATTCCGATCGTGAAGCTACCTGGGAACGCGAGGATCACCTCCGTTCTGAGTACCCGGAGTTCTTTCAGTCTTAGATCTCGGGACAAGATCTTTTCGTAGTGGTGGAGTGTTGTAACGCCCCATATGTAACCTTCCCCAATTGTACTCCAACTCATGCCGTTTCCGGCATTAAGTTATATTTAATCCTCGGGCTCGGGTCTTTGTCTCTGGTGTTGTTTTGTTTTTCGTGCATCTCATATCATGTCGTCACGTGCATTGCATTTGCATACATGTTCATCTCATGCATTCGAGCATTTTCCCCGTTGTCCGTTTTGCATTCCGGCGCTTCGTTCTCCTCCGGTGGGCATTTCTAGCTTTCTTTCGCGTGTGGGGGTTAAACATTTCCTGATTGGGCCGAGACTTGCCATGTGGCCTTGGTTTACTACCGGTAGACCGCCTGTCAAGTTTCGGGTCATTTGGACTTCGTTTGATACTCCAACGGTTAACCGAGGGACCGAAAAGGCCTCGTGTGTGTGCAGCCCAACACCCCTCCATGTTGGCCCAAAACCCATCAAACTCAGCTCCATCGTCTCGGTCGTTCGATCACGATCGTGTGGGCGAAAACCGCACCTCATTTGGACTCTCCTAGCTCCCTCTATGCCTATTTATACCCCCCCATTCGGATCTCTTCTTCTCCCCCGTCCAAACCCTAAAAAAAAAATCTCCCCGCCACCGACGGACATGTCCGCCGCCTGACCGGACACGTCCGCCGGCGCCCCACGTCCAATCACCGAGCGCCACGTGGCCGCCTGCCCGCGCCGCCGCCGAAGCCCGCTCGGCCCGGGGAGAGCCCCCGAGGCCCGAGCCGCCGCCGCCTTCACCCCGCGTGCCCCGCCGCCATCTTCCCCGCATCCGGCCACCGCCCCGCCGCCGTGTGCCTCTCCGGCGAGCCGCCGCATCACCGGCCACCGCGCCGCTCCCCTCCGTCCTCGTCGCCGGTCGGCACCACCGCCGCCGCGGCCTCGCCCCGCCGCCCGGACCTCGCCACCGCGGCGCCCAAGGCCCGATCCGGCCGGCCCCGCCTCTCCTTCGGCTCCGGTAGCCACTCCGGCGAACCTCGGTTCGCGCGCCGCTACAGTAACCGCCGGATCCCAGATCCAGATCCGATTCGGGTTGACTTTGCATCCCCTAACCCTAATTTTTCTTGCTACTTTGACCGCTCATATCTCCTCATCCGTAGCTCCGTTTTGGGCGTATGACATGTCAAAATCTTCGTCTCGACGAGTAAATCATTTCATTACATTGCATCATTTGCATTTGAGGTCATCTTGTTGCCCAAAATGCTGTTGGAAGAAGGCATGTTGAGTTAAATTGCAGATCCGTTAGTTCAACATGCACTTTTGTCATTTTTGCCATGTTTAATCCGTGCATGATATGCCTGTGCCCCTTTGGGATGAATTGTTAAGCATGTTGTCTTCTTTCCAGAGGTGCCTTCCATGTATTTTTAGGATGTGTGTGTTGTCTTGTGCAAGCTTGCGAAGAGGGCTGCCTGAGATTACCGATTTCAGGGACTTAGTGATTTTCACTAAGTCTGGGCTGTTTTAGTTCACGATGCTATATGTCCGGCTTGTTTCCTAGTGATCCGTGCCTCTTTTGAGGATGATCAGTAAGAGTGATTTTTTATGCTTGTTGTTCTTAATCCATCCATGTCTTTACTTGTTATGTTGGAGCACACTAGGTTGACTCAATCGAGCTCAACTTTTGGATAGTTGCTGTTTTGGGCAGATCGTGAACTCTTTTGTGATTTTGCCGGAGTGATTGCTAGTGATCCATGCATGCTATGCCATTGTTCTTTCCATGTCTAGCTATCATTTTGTGCCTTCTTAATGGATATATGCTTTCCTTGCCATGACTTGCACCGTAGTGAGAGCATCGAGCTCGTTTACATGCCTCCGTGAGTTATTATTTCAGCATGTCCCAGTTTTCACTAAGTCTGAAAACTGATTGTGTTTCATCAATGTTCGTGTGCTTGGTAGAGTATTTTGTGAACCCTTTTGGCCCCAGGTCATTTTGGGTGTTTTGATAAGCTTGTTGAGTAGCTCCATTCCATGCTCTTACTTGCCATGTTCAGGTTTTCCTTCATGTTGTTTTGCTGCTCCGAAGAGAGCATCGTGGTCTGAAATTTCAGACTAGCGTTAATTTCGCTAAGTCTGAAATCTGTTTTGCTTATTCAGTTTTGCCATGCTTGTTTGAAGCCCTTAATGGATGAATTTGCCTATGCCTCAGTCCTGATGATTTGTTAAGCTTGATGAGAACATCACTGCCATGCAATTTGTTTTCATGTTGGGTGGCTGTAGCATGTTCATTTTGTTGCATTTAGGAGCCTACTTGCTGTAAATCGCAGATCAGTTCGTTTAGTAAAACGCTTGCCATTTCTAAACCGTAGCTCCGATTGCCATGATCTTTATATCGTTTTCAGGGGATTTCTTCCCCTCTATCCAGTGGCACACTTGGTTTTCCAAGTTGAGGCCAGGTTCATGCATTTCCTATTACATGTTGCATTCTTGCATCCCGCATCGCATCCCGCATAGCATATCATCTTCGCATCTTATTGGTTGCCTTTGCACGTGGTTGATTGTATCCTTGTTGCTTGTTTGTGTTGTTGGGTAGAGCCGGGAGACGAGTTCGCTAACGAGGAGCCCGTTGAGTTTGCTTTTGAGGATCTAGTCAATTCTGACAACTGTGCAGGCAAGATGATCACACCCTTGAAATCACTACTATCTTTGCTATGCTAGTTTGGTCGCTCTTTTGCTTTGCCAATGCTACGATGCCTACCACTTGCTTGTCAGCCTCCCAATTGCCATGATTGAGCCTCTAACCCACCTTTGTCCTAGCAAACCATTGATTGGCTATGTTACCGCTTTGCTCAAGCCCCTTCTTATAGCGTTGCTAGTTGCAGGTGAAGATTGGAGCCATTCCTTGTTGGAACATTTACTTACTTGTTGGGCTATCATTATATTGCTATGTTATCTTTACTCATCTATATACTTGGTAAAGGGTGGAAGGCTTGGCCTCTCGCCTAGTGTTTTGTTCCACTCTTGCCGCCCTAGTTTTCCGTCATATCGGTGTTATGTTCCCGGATTGTTGCGTCCCTTACGCGGTTGGGCTATAATGGGAACCCCTTGATAGTTCGCCTTGATTAAAGCTTTTCCAGCAATGCCCAACATTGGTTTTACCATTTGCCACCTACCTCCTTTTTCCCTTGGGTTTCCGGAGCCCGAGGGTCATCTTTATTTTAGCCCCCCACGGGCCAGTGCTCCTCTGAGTGTTGGTCCGAACTAGAGCCCCTTGCAGCGCCACCTCGGGGGAACCCGAGGGCTGGTTTTACTTGTACGGATTGCTTATCTGAGTGTGCCCTGAGAAAGAGATATGTGCAGCTCCTATCGGGATTTGTCGGCGCATTCGGGCGGTGTTGCTGGACTAGTTTTGACCTGTCGAATCATCTTGTTGTACCGGGATACCAAGTCTGATCGGTGGGTCCTGGGTGGAGGTCTATTCCTTCGTTGACCGTGAGAGCTTGTTTTGTGCTAAGTTGGGACCCCCCTGCAGGGATTGATCTTTCGAAAGCCGTGCCCGCGGTTATGGGCAGATGGGAATTTGTTAATGTCCGGTTGTAGATAACTTGAACTTAATTAATTAAAATGAATCAACTGCGTGTGTTGCCGTGATGGCCTCTTCTCGGCGGAGTCCGGAAAGTGGACACAGCGTTGGAGTTATGTTTGCGTAGTCTGCTCCATTTAGTTTCCGCTCGTGCTTTGCCTTCTCTTCTCGCTCTACTTTGCGAATAAGTTAGCCACCATATATGCTAGTCGCTTGCTGCAGCCCCACTTACATTACCCCTTTCCTACCTATTAAGCTTAAATAGTCTTGATCGCGAGGGTGCGAGATTGCTGAGTCCTTTGTGGCACACCGATTACTATTACACCAGATGCAGGGACCGATGATACTCCTCCGGATGGCGCGCTCGAGCTGAAGTGGGAGTACGACGAGGACTCTCAGCGATACTATGTTTCTTTTCCTGATGATCAGTAGTGGTGCCTATTCGGGGTTCGATTCAGGGATTAGTCGCTTGTTGGGGGTCTTTTCTATTTTGGCGCCGTAGTCGGGCCATGAGTGTTTTGTATGATGGATGTTAATTATGTACTTTGATGTGACGTGGCGAGTGTAAGCCAACTATTATTATTTCCCCCTTTATATTATATATGTACTTGGGTTGTGTAATGATTCCCGACTTGCGACATTGCTTTCAATGCGCCTATGTCTCTAAGTCGTGCCTCGACACGTGAGAGACATAGCCGCATCGAGGGCGTTACATATGTAGTCATTTCCTTGAAGGCATGGTATTGTCTTATGTCCCATACCATTTGATGGTGATATGGAGCCAGAGCATGAAGCAACTTGTCCACAGGGAATCACTTAGTCATGTTGAACCCATCTTGTGTCTTGTCACACTCACACGACTCAATATCAGCTGTGAGAGTCATGAGACGCTCAAGGAGTTGATTGGGAGTTTCACCTTTCTCCATACAAAAGTTTTGCAATTGCCCCTTGGCAATTTCATATTGAGCACTCCGGAGGGTGGAGGTACCTGTCTTGGATCTTATAATACTTTCCCACAGTTCCTTGGCACTTGTGATGTGTATAAAAGGTCTCCTTTGCTTTTCAACCATACCTCTCCTTATACACATGGTTGCAGTGTCATTGAGATTCTTGTCATAAATTTCTCTTGGTGTAGGATTCTTTTGATCAACCACATGGTAACCATACTCCAAGATCTCCAGCATCTCATCATTTCCATATCGAAGATGATCCTGCATAGCAACTCTCCACAAAGCAAAATCGGAAGTGGCATCAAGTAAAGGAGGTTTGCCTTGAGGGTTATATTTTGGTTTCTCAACTTGGGGTCTTGCATAAAGCCAAGGAACACTGGAGTGTTCATTGCTAGGAGGTTGTTGACCAAGTGACGGAGTAGGCACATTTGGCCTCGAAGCCGCACCACCCGAAAGTGGTGCAAGCACCATGGACAACGTGGCTATCCTCATTTGGACCAAGGCCTCGAGAGAAGCATCATGCTCCTCCTTTTGCTAAGCAAGGGCCCGTTCTAGATCCTCGGAAGTAAAGGTCTTTACTTTAAAAGAAGGCTCGCCTTTATCCTTCGGATCTACAACAAGGGGAGTCCCATCGGGGTTCATCTCGCTCTAGGGCGGTTAAGCCACAAGAATAGAGCACGAGGCTCTGATACCAATTGAAAGGATCGAGATGGACCTAGAGGGGGGGGAGTGAATAGGTACAATTACAAATTTTAATTGTTACTTAGAAATTTTAGGCACAAATGCGGAATATGAAAGTGAGCCTAACAATTGTTAGTGTAGTACTAAGTGCTAAGCAAGATAAATAAGTAATACAAGTAAGTAGACAGACAAACACAATAGATATAAGTAAGTGCTAGGAGACAAGTAACCACAAGTAGAGAGTTAGGGTTAGGAATAACCGCAACTCCGGGAGACGAGGATGTATGCCGATGTTCACTTCCTTGAAGGGAAGCTACGTCACCGTTAGAGAGGTGGATGTTACCACGAAGGCACACCAACGCCACGAAGGCTCACCCTATTCTCCCTTTGAGACAACACCACGAAGGCATTTCCTAACCACTAGTGGTAGACCTTGGGGTGGTCTCCAAACCCTCACAAACTTTTTCCGGGGGTAATCACAAAGGTCGATTCCTCTCCGAAAGACTCCTACAGCCTAGGAGTCTCCAACCTACAAGAGTAACAAGATCGAAGGAGAAAAGCTCAAGACTTGCTCAAATCACGAATTCCTTTGGTGCAACGAAGGAGAAGGAGTGGATCTATCACTTGATCGGACAACTTCTCTCGAAATCTCTCGAATCCCTTGGGGATCTAAGATTTGGTGGGGAAGAGTGAGAGAGAGAGTGAAATGTGTTCTAGGGTTTGTTCAAAGTGAAATGGTCAACCCTCTCCCATGGAGGAGAAGGGCTATATATAGTGTGAGCTCAAATATGGCCATTGAAGTGCAAGTGAACGGGCAGGCCGGACATCTGGGCTAGGGGCCGGACATCCGGCCTGGCAAGCCACTTGAAAAGCAAGGCAGAAACAAAGCAGGAAGCAGAGGGGCCGGACATCCAGGGGGTCAAGCCCGGACATACGGCATAACAGGAAGGCCCGGACATCTGGTAGGTGGCTGGACATCCGCCGTGCAGCCCAGCATAAAAATGTTCTTTGGATAGCTATGCCCGGATATCCGGTAAGGAGGCCGGACAGCCGGCAAGCATTGGGAGCCCGGACATCCGGCAGCAGTACTGCACAAAGTGCATTCTGGAATGGCTAGGCCCGGATATCCGGCGAGAGGCCCGGATATCCGGGGAGCAGCCCAGACATCCGGCATGAGGCCCGGACATCCGGCACTCCCAGAGACAGAATGATTCAAAGTTAAGAGGGGATAAAAAGAACTATGGAAAGGAGTATTTTTGACTCGAGCAAGTCTGTTGCGAACCCAATCGATCCCCTCTTAATAGTGCAGGATCCTATACTCAAGGAAACAAAATGTAACATCATTTTAACACTTCATCCTTGAGAGAACCCACTTCGTATGCTCTTGATCCACACACAATCTGACGAACCGGGGACCAACACCTGAGATTCACTTGACAACCATTGTTAGTCCCCTACATGTAGATTGTCATTAACATCAAAACACAATATAAGGGCATGATTGCACTTTCAGGGGTATTGATCTTCTTCCCACTCAACTCCATTGGCATTGAACTTTCGTTCAAAACCAACACCTTGGTTCTTCCGATGCATTCCTTGCTTGCGTACAATTTCCTCGAATTGCTTACTCCCCGCGGCTGGCAGCCGGTGCGTAATATCCGCGGCTAAGTATCCAGCCCCGTGCAGCTTTTTGATGTCTCCCTCCATAACGGAGGAGACCATCCACTTGCCTCCCGCTCCGGACATGTTTCGAGAGGGTTGAGGAGAAGGATGTGGACTTGGGCACTGGAGCTCGAGTGCGCGAAAATGGATGAGCAAGGAGGAAGAAGGCGTGGTGTAACGCCCCGAGACCGATGTGCCAGGTGTCATTCATTTATTCGCTGTTGTTGTGTTGTCATTGCTTGCGTGTCATGCATTGCATGTCATGTCATCATGTGCATTGCATTTGCATACGTGTTCATCTCATGCATTCGAGCATTTTCCCCGTTGTCCGTTTTGCATTCCGGCGCTTCGTTCTCCTCCGGTGGTCATTTCTACTTTTCTTTCATGTGTGGGGATTAAACATTTCCGGATTGGACCGAGACTTGCCATGCGGCCTTGGTTTACTACCGGTAGACCGCCTGTCAAGTTTCGTATCATTTGGACTTCGTTTGATACTCCAACGGTTAACCGAGGGACCGAAAAGGCCTCGTGTGTGTTGCAGCCCAACACCCCTCCAATTTGGCCCAAAACCCACCAAACTCTGCTCCATCATCTAGAGCGTTCGATCACGATCGCATGGCCGAAAACCGCACCTCATTTGGACTCTCCTAGCTCCACTTATGCCTATAAATAGACCCCCCCGAAATTCGGATCTCTCCCTCTCCCCGAAACCCTAAAATTCCCTCGCGCCGGCCAGACATTGTCCGACCCGGCCGGACGCACCGCCGCCGCCCACTCGCGCGCCGCCATGTGGCAAGGCGCCGCCGCCACCGCCCGCGGCCCGGCCGGCCCGTAACCGGCCTGCCCCGCCGCCCGACCGGGCCACTCGCCGCCCCGCCACCTGAGGGAGCCGCGCTGCCTCGCGCCCCCTCTTCCCCGACTCCGGTGGCCGTGCCGCCGCCCGCTTCTCGCTGGCAAGCTCCGCCGCGACTCGCCGCCTGCCTCCAGCCGCCGCCCGAGCCGGCCCTCCTCGCCCACGTCCAACGCCGGCGCCGCCTCGCCCGATCCCGGCGAGGATCCGCGCCCCCGGCCTCTCCCTCCTCGGATCCGGCCACCGGCGACCTCAAACTCCGCGTGAATAGTGTTTTCCAGTGAACTTTGACATCCGCGCCAGATCTGGATCTGGGATCCTGACGGTTGACTTTTCCCCTCCGAACCCTAATTTTTGTGCATACTTTGACCTGCCATATCTCCGCATCCGTAGCTCCGATTTGAACATATAGCATACCAAAATGTTCGTCTCGATGAGTACATCATTTCATTCCATTGCATCATGTTCATTTGAGTTCATCTTGATGCCCGAAATGCTGTTAGAAGGAGGCTTCGTGAGTTAATTGTCAGACCTGCTAGTTCATCTTAGACTTTTGTCATTTTTGCCATGATTGTGGTGTGCATGATATGCTTGTGAGTCCTTCTTATGTTTTGTTAAGCATATTGTTATCTTTCCAGAGGTGCAACCCATGCATTTTTGTGATGTGTGTGGTGACTTGTGCAAGCTTGCAAAGTGAGGCACCCGGTAGATCTGTTTTCAGGGACTTAGTAGTTTTCACTAAGTCTGGGATTATTTAGTTCATGATGCTATATGTTCAGGTTGTTTCCTAATGATCCGTGCCTCTTTTGAGGATGATCAGTAAAGGAGTTTTGTTAATATTGTAGTGCTCTATCCATCCATATCTTTGTTTGCATATTTGGAGCACAGTAGCTTGAGTCAATCGAGCTCTATTTTTGCTTCGTTGTGAATCTGGGCAGATCGTCACCTTGTTTGCGATTTTGCCGATGTTATTGTAGTTGATCCATGAATGCTATGCCATTGTTCTTGCCATGTCTAGCTAGCATTTGTGCCTTCTTAATGGATGTATGCTTGCCTTGCCATGACCTGCACCGTAGTGAGTGCATCGAGCTCGTTTACATGCCTTCGTGAGTTATATTTCAGCATGTCTCAGTTTTCACTAAGTCTGAAAACTGATTATGTTTTTGCTATGTTCGTGGGCTTGTTAGTATATTTTGTGATCCCTTTTGGCTCAAGGTCACTAAGGGACTTTTGTTAAGCTTGTTGAGTAGCTCCATGCCATGTCTTTCTTTGTCATGTTCAGGTCCTGTAGCATGTTGTTTTGTTGCTCCGAAGAGGGCTTCATGATCTGAAATTTCAGACAAGTGTTAATTTCACTAAGTGTGAGATCTGTTTACCATGGATGAATTGGCCGTGGCTCAGTGCTAGACTTTTGTTAAGCATCTTGAATGCGTCCCTGCCATGTATTTTGATGCCATGTTTGAGTGCTTTAGCATGTTCATCTCATTGCATTTAGATGCCTACTTGCTGTAAACCGCAGACCGATGTCATATTTGAATCGCTTGCCATTTCCAAACCGTAACTCCGATTCCGGCGTTCTTTATATCGTTTTCAAGCGATTTCATCCCATCTTTCCAGTGGAACACTTGGTTTTCCAAGTTGAGGCCAGGTTCATGCATTTCCTGTCATATCTTGCATATGCATCGCATACCGCATCTCGCACATCATACCATGTTCATGTGTTGGTTGTTTACTATGTTGTGTGCTTCTTTTCCAGTGTTGCTTCTACGGGTTGGTTCCGGTAACATCGCGTTTGTGAGGAACCGTTAGTCTACGTCCGTTTGTCTTCTTCATGGACTCGTTCTTCTTCCTTGCGGGATTTCAGGCAAGATGATCATACCCTTGAAATCACTTCTATCTTTGCTTGCTTAGTTGCTCGCTCTTTTGCTATGCCTATGCTGCGATACCTACCACTTGCTTATCATGCCTCCCATATTGTTAAACCAAGCCTCTAACCCACCTTGTCCTAGCAAACCGTTGTTTGGCTATGTTACCGCTTCGCTCAGCTCCTCTTATAGCGTTGTTAGTTGCAGGTGAAGATTGAAGTTTGTTCCTTGTTGGAACATGGAGATGTTGTTCCTTGTTGGAACATGTTTACTTGTTGGGATATCATAATATATCTTATTTAATTAATGCATCTATATACTTGGTAAAGGGTGGAAGGCTCGGACTTATGCCTGGTGTTTTGTTCCACTCTTGCCGCCCTAGTTTTCGTCATATCGGTGTTATGTTCCCGGATTTTGCGTTCCTTACGCGGTTGGGTTATAATGGGAACCCCTTGACAGTTCGCTTTGAATAAAACTCCTCCAGCAAGGCCCAACCTTGGTTTTACCATTCGTCACCTAGCCTTTTTCCCTTGGGAGTCGCGCATCCCGAGGGTCATCTTTATTTTAACCCCCCGGGCCAGTGCTTGTCTAAGCGTTGGTCCAAACTAGAGCCACTTGCAGCGCCACCTCGGGGAAACTTGAGGGCTGGTTTTAGCTGTACGTAGTGTTCATCTGGTGTTGCCCTGAGAACGAGATATGTGCAGCTCCTATCAGGATGTCGGCGCATCGGGCGGTCTTGCTGGACTTGTTTTACCATTGTCGAGGATGTCTTGGATTACCGGGATACCGAGTCTGATCGAAATGTCTTGGGAGGAGGTCTATTCCTTCGTTGACCGTGAGAGCTTGTGATGGGCTAAGTTGGAACACCCTTGCAGGGATTTGAACTTTCGAAAGCCGTGCCCGCGGTTATGGGCAGATGGGAATTTGTTAACGTCCGGTTGTAGAAAACCTGAAGTCGACCTTAACTAAAATGAATCAACTGCGTGTGTAACCGTGATGGTCTGTTTCCGGCGGAGTCCGGGAAGTGAACACGGTTGTTGGAGTTGTGCTTGACGTAGGTTGCTATAGGATCACTTCTTGATCGTACTTTTATCGACCGTGCTTTGCCTTCTCTTCTCGCTCTCATTTGCGTATGTTAGCCACCATATATGCTAGTCGCTTGCTGCAGCTCCACCTCAAACCTTTACCTTACCCATAAGCTTAAATAGTCTTGATCGCGAGGGTGCGAGATTGCTGAGTCCCCGTGGCTCACAGATACTTCAAAAACCAGCTTGCAGGTGCCGATGAGTCCGTGCAGATGACGCAACCAAGCTCACGAGGAGCTCGATGAAGATCTTGTCCATTGTGTTGTTTCGTTCTAGCTGATCAGCAGTGGAGCCCAGTTGGGGTCGATCGGGGACCTTTGTCGCATTTGGGGTTCTTCTTTTATTTTGGTTCCGTAGTCGGACCATGAGTGTATTTGGATGATGTAATGCTTTATTCATGTATTTGTGTGAAGTGGCGATTGTAAGCCAACTATATATCTTTTTCCCCTATTGTATTACATGGGTTGTGTGAAGATTACCTCACTTGTGACATATGCCTTCAATGCGATTATGCCTCTAAGTCGTGCCTCGACACGTGGGAGATATAGTCGCATCAAGGGTGTTACAAGTTGGTAATCAGAGCCTTCCCCGACCTTAGGAGCCCCCACTGATTGATCGTTTTTAGCGGCCGAGTTGTGTCTAGAAAAATGTTTTGAGTCATTTAGGAACTATATATCGGAGAGTTTAGGAATTCTTTTTGCTTCCCAGTCCCTTCATTGTTCTGGTAAGGCATCCTGACGTAGAGTTTTGACTCTTCTCTTCTCAAATTTCACTAATTTTTTTTAGGATCACGCGGGTATCTTGGAATCGTTCTGATGGTTTTATGATGAGAACATTGTCTTGGTGCCTCCTGTCAGGGGTTTAGTGGAAGTGTCCCAGGGAGTTGAGCTCTGAGGTGTTGTCATCATAATTTTATCGTTGCAGTTCTGGAATACCTGAGTCTAGTATGCTGACATTGAAAATCTCTTTTATGCAGTTCGTTGGTGAGATAACCTCGACGCCACCCAGTACTGGGGCAGGAGTTCGGGAGTATTGCCATAACTTGTATAACGGATGCTTTTCAAAGGTTGAGGTAGATGATTTCCGAAGGTTTCTTGGTTATGTGTTGAAGGATGGATACAGCTGGATGTAGGATTTGGTACTTTTGGGTGAGATATTATGCTTCCCCTGTATCCCCAACACCTGATTGCATAACCAAAAATTTTCGGGAGTTTATATGTGGGAATTCAAGTAGCTCTTAGGATATCTTTTCCGACAGATGTATGATATGAAATTGGGGTTCGACGTCTAGTGGTCCGCCTATTCACGGTCGGTTTTACAGTGGTCTCGTTGTGTCTTAAAGAGTCCTTGGCTTTGCCGACTCGGGGACGCTTCGTATGTCATGTGCACTGCCTTGTACATGATGGTGCTGTACGATCGAGCCCGTGTAGGCCCCACCACGAAAACTTCGGACAAAATCTCTATCATATGTTTGTTCCGGCTTATTCTGCGAGCCAAACCTTTGTTTTGTTTTTGAGTTGTGGTATTCGAGTTGCTTCGAAGTCAAATGTTGATCCCATACCTTTCCTAAGCGGTGTTCTCATATTTTGATGTGAATACCAATCCTTCATGATAATCGAGATTGTCATGATAATTCGTTTCAACCGGTGTGTCTCTACTCAAGTGGATCCGTTCACTTCAACATTGGCAAGATCAATTATCAGTTCCTCTCAACGATGTTTGTTTCATTCATTCCAAGCTGCCTTTGTTTTTCCCGCCCGCCCACCCCTTTCTCCTCAAGGACTCATATTTCTTAATCAAGTATTCATCTTATTGATGCGAGGCCTCTTCATTCTTTTTCCGTCAATGTTCTTACCCGGTGATGCTCATGAAGATTCTAACGGAGTCTCAAGATTATCATTCCTTGTTCTTTTATCTTCTCCGGTGGAACCAATTCAAGCTTTGTTGATCTCATATTCCTTTTTCCTCATTTCAAATACCTTCTCATGCCAGTGCACCTCATATTCTCGCTATTTAATTGTTTCAGAGTGCTCAAGATATCTCGAAGATTCGTGTTTTCCACTCTGCTTCCGTTCAAGATCTTTCCAGGTTGTTCATCTCATTCATGCCATTTAATTCAACCGGTGCAACCTCTCCTTTAAATCATTTCAATGGTGTTTCTTTTGAGTGGGCCCTAACCCACAGGTCTTGTCCCAGGATCTTACCTGACTCTTCTTATTTTCCCGGAGCTACCCTCAAATTCATCTTAAAGTTGATGTAAGAATGATTTATCATCAGTCACATGTATTTCTCCAAGATCTTTCAAATTCTTTCATCGTTGGCTCAACCTCTTCATTTGATTCTTCCAAAGTGTCTAAATAATTCATGGTGGTGTTTCTCGTCGTCATTCTCGGATTTTCAAGACCGAAGAAGAGTTTCTCTTTAATCTTGATCCATTCTCTTCAGGATTCGTGCTTCTAGCTTGTTGCCATCCTCTCATAATTGTTTCGATTGTGAGTATTCTTTTCACCTATCCGGAGCAATTTAAGATTCTGTTCAGTTTGATTATCCGGAGGTCATCAATCCAGGTTTATTCATTCCCAGTTTTCAGTTCTCGTTCTTCAATTTTACCGGTGCTTCGTTCAAGTGATCTTTAATCGGCTCATGATCTCTTCGTTCTCATGTACCTAAATCCTCTCAAGCATTTTCGCGTATTTGCTAATTCTTTCCAGAGTTTCTTTATCTTCTCTTCGTTCCTTTTCAATTCTCACGGTGGTTCGTTCAAGAGTTCTCGTCATTCGTTGTCATATCAATTCTTTCGTTTTTTCAAATTCTACCAGTGGTTCTTGGAAGACGTTCTCAAGTTTGCGCTATATCTATCTTAATCCTTTCTACGAGAATAAGTAGTGTGCCAAATCCGTTGATTGTCATCAATTTAATTGGTGAAGGATACGCATAACGTAATTCTTACTCTTGTTTCATCCTTATGTTAATCTTTTCTTCCGGAGTTTGTTCACGATGATTAAATTCTTGGGTTCAAGTGCTCATCCTTCTTTTCCGGAGTTCCAAGCTTTCTCAATTTATTTCATCACGAAGATCCATCTAATCATTGCAAGGCTTCAACCTTATTCTTTTCATCCTTCATTTCGATCGATCATTTCTTTTATTACCGGATTTCTTCTTGGAAGCTACATCTTGGTTCGTCAAGGATACTTTTCACTCTTCAATTGTTCTACAAGATATCTCTCGAAGTTATATCCGTCAAGCTATACTTCAAGCATTCTTCATCTCGCACTCTGAAGTGCATTTCTTTCGTCCATATCATTGGAGGTGGTATTATGTCATTCTTGATAATTTGAGTTCATGTTTCATGATTCACATGTTGTTAAGAATGAGATATTTTAAATCCATCAATCTTGTCATTGGAGTTATCTTGGGTTATATTTCACCTAAAGATTTCCCTAAGGATTGTTGCTATCTATGGTGCTCATAAATGATCCAAGTTCTTCATTTATCCTTCCGGTGGAATAGTTTCTTGTCTCCTTGTTCATATCAATCCAATTCTTCTTCCCATGAGTGGCAGGTTGTCACCTAATAATTTGAGATGTATTCCATAAGACCATATCAAGATTATCCTTTTCGTTGTGGTTTTTCCAACAACTCCGTTCGACCCTTCTCCTTAAGATGCCTTTTCAAGCCCTTTTGTAGCAGAAGTTGGCCTTTTCTTCTACATTCTTTTGTCTCAATTATCCTTACCCTATTCTTTCTCCCGGAGGTCTATTGTTGTTGATCTCTCAACACATCATATCGTTTGGCTAAGATCATGCTCTTTTCATGCCTATCCATTTAACCGGAGTGTCGTGCCATCTTTCCAAGTTCTCTCATCTTATCAAGTTTTCTTCCCTTCTCAACCGGAGTGTTGTCGTATTTGACCTTTATTGTTCCTTGTTCTCCTTTTCTAACGGAGTGTGTTCAAATTCATTCATCTCCGTTGTATTCTTTTCTTGATATGGTTTAACCTCTTCAAGGTTCTTGGTTTTCACTCGTTTGTCAAAGAAGCAACTTAGTTTTACCTCTTCTCTTTCTCTCTTTCGTTGTTTCCCCGGTGCCATCCTAGATCTCGGGACGAGATCCTCTCGTAGTGGTGGAGTGTTGTAACGCCCCGAGACCGATGTGCCAGGTGTCGTTCAGTTATTCGCTGTTGTTGTGTTGTCATTGCTTGTGTGTCATGCATTGCATATCATGTCATCATGTGCATTGCATTTGCATACGTGTTCATCTCATGCATTCAAGCATTTTCCCCGTTGTCCGTTTTGCATTCCGGTGCTTTGTTCTCCTCCGGTGGTCATTTCTACTTTTCTTTCATGTGTGGGGATTAAACATTTCCGGATAGGACCGAGACTTGCCATGCGGCCTTGGTTTACTACCGGTAGACCGCCTGTCAAGTTTCGTATCATTTGGACTTTGTTTGATACTCCAACGGTTAACCGAGGGACCGAAAAGGCCTCGTGTGTGTTGCAGCCAACACCCCTCCAATTTGGCCCAAAACCCACCAAACTCTGCTCCATCATCTAGAGCGTTTGATCACGATCGCGTGGCCGAAAACCGCACCTCATTTGGACTCTCCTAGCTCCACTTATGCCTATAAATAGACCCCCCTGAAATTCGGATCTCTCCCTCTCCCCCAAACCCTAAAATTCCGTCGCGCTGGCCGGACATTGTCCGACCCGGCTGGACGCAGCGCCGCCGCCCACTCGCGCGCCGCCACGTGGCAAGGCGCCGCCGCCCGCGGCTCGGCCGGCCCGTAGCCGGCCCGCCCCGCCGCCCGACCGGGCCACTAGCCCCCCCGCCGCCTGAGGGAGCCGCGCCGCCTCGTGCCCCCTCTTCCCCAACTCCGGTGGCCGCGCCGCTGCCCGCCTCTCGCCGGCAAGCTCTGCTGCGACTCGCCGCCTGCCTCCAGCCGCCGCCCGAGCCGGCCCTCCTCGCCCACGTCCAACGCCGGCGCCGCCTCGCCCGATCCCGGCGAGGATCCGGCGCCCCCCGGCCTCTCCCTCCTCGGATCCGGCCACCGGCGACCTCAAACTCCGACGTGAACAGTGTTTTCCAGCGAACTTCGACATCCGCGCCAGATCTGGATCTGGGATCCCGACGGTTGACTTTTCCCCTCCGAACCCTAATTTTTGTTCATACTTTGAACTGCCATATCTCCGCATTCGTAGCTCCGATTTGAACATATAGCATATCAAAATGTTCGTATCGATGAGTACATCATTTCATTCCATTGCAGCATGTTCATTTGAGTTCATCTTGATGCCCGAAATGCTATTAGAAGGAGGCTTCATGAGTTAATTGTCAGATCTGCTAGTTCATCTTAGACTTTTGTCATTTTGCCATGATTGTGGTGTGCATGATATGCCTGTGAGTCCTTCTTATGTTTTGTTAAGCATCTTGTTATCTTTCCAAAGGTGCAACCCATGCATTTTTGTGATGTGTGTGGTGACTTGTGCAAGCTTGCAAAGTGAGGCACCCGGTAGATCTGTTTTCAGGGACTTAGTAGTTTTCACTAAGTCTGGGATTATTTAGTTCATGATGCTATATGTTCAGGTTGTTTCCTAATGATCCGTGCCTCTTTTGAGGATGATCAGTAAAGGAGTTTTGTTAATATTGTAGTTCTCTATCCATCCATATCTTTGTTTGCATATTTGGAGCAACCTAGCTTGAGTCAATCGAGCTCTATTTTTGCTTCGTTGTGAATCTGGGCAGATCGTCACCTTGTTTGCGATTTTGCCGATGTTATTGTAGTTGATCCATGAATGCTATGCCATTGTTCTTGCCATGTCTAGCTAGCATTTGTGCCTTCTTAATGGATGTATGCTTTCCTTGCCATGACCTGCACCGTAGTGAGTGCATCGAGCTCGTTTACATGCCTTCGTGAGTTATATTTCAGCATGTCTCAGTTTTCACTAAGTCTGAAAACTGATTATGTTTTTGCTATGTTCGTGGGCTTGTTAGTATATTTTGTGATCCCTTTTGGCTCAAGGTCACTAAGGGACTTTTGTTAAGCTTGTTGAGTAGCTCCATGCCATGTCTTTCTTTGTCATGTTCAGGTCCTGTAGCATGTTGTTTTGTTGCTCCGAAGAGGGCTTCATGATCTGAAATTTCAGACAAGTGTTAATTTCACTAAGTCTGAGATCTGTTTACCATTTGCTTTTTTGCCATGCTTGTTTGAACCTCCTAATGGATGAATTGGCCGTAGCTCAGTGCTAGACTTTTGTTAAGCATCTTGAATGCATCCCTGCCATGTATTTTGATGCCATGTTTTGAGTGCTATAGCATGTTCATCTCATTGCATTTAGATGCCTACTTGCTGTAAATCGCAGACCGGTGTCATATTTGAATCGCTTGCCATTTCCAAACCGTAACTCCGATTCCGGTGTTCTTTATATCGTTTTCAAGCGATTTCATCCCATCTTTCCAGTGGCACACTTGGTTTTCCAAGTTGAGGCCAGGTTCATGCATTTCCTGTCATATCTTGCATATGCATCGCATACCGCATCTCGCACATCATACCATGTTCATGTGTTGGTTGTTTACTATGTTGTGTGCTTCTTTTCCGGTGTTGCTTCTTCGGGTTGGTTCCGGTAACGTCGCGTTTGTGAGGAACCGTTCGTCTACGTCCGTTTGTCTTCTTCATGGACTCATTCTTCTTCCTTGCGGGATTTCAGGCAAGATGATCATACCCTCGAAATCACTTCTATCTTTGCTTGCTTAGTTGCTTGCTCTTTTGCTATGCCTATGCTGCGATATCTACCACTTGCTTATCATGCCTCCCATATTGTTAAAACAAGCCTCTAACCCACCTTGTCCTAGCAAACCTTTGTTTGGCTATGTTACCGCTTCGCTTAGCCCCTCTTATAGCGTTGTTAGTTGCAGGTGAAGATTGAAGTTTGTTCCTTGTTGGAACATGGAGATGTTGTTCCTTGTTGGAACATGTTTACTTGTTGGGATATCACAATATATCTTATTTAATTAATGCATCTATACACTTGGTAAAGGGTGGAAGGCTCGGCCTTATGCCTGGTGTTTTGTTCCACTCTTGCCGCCCTAGTTTCCGTCATATCGGTGTTATGTTCCCGGATTTTGCGTTCCTTACGCGGTTGGGTTATAATGGGAACCCCTTGACAGTTTGCTTTGAATAAAACTCCTCCAGCAAGGCCCAACCTTATTTTTACCATTCGTCACCTAGCCTTTTTCCCTTGGGAGTCGCGCATCCCGAGGGTCATCTTTATTTTAACCCCCCGGGCCAGTGCTTGTCTAAGCGTTGGTCCAAACTAGAGCCACTTGCGGCGCCACCTCGGGGAAACTTGAGGGCTGGTTTTAGCTGTACGTAGTGTTCATCCCGTGTTGCCCTGAGAACGAGATATGTGCAGCTCCTATCAGGATGTCGGTGCATCGGGCGGTCTTGCTGGACTTGTTTTACCATTGTTGAGGATGTCTTGGAGTACCAGGATACCGAGTCTGATCGGAATGTCTTGGGAGGAGGTCTATTCCTTCGTTGACCGTGAGAGCTTGTGATGGGCTAAGTTGGAACACCCCTGCAGGGATTTGAACTTTCGAAAGCCGTGCCCGCGGTTATGGGCAGATGTGAATTTGTTAACGTCCGGTTGTAGAAAACCTGAAGTCGACCTTAACTAAAATGAATCAACTGCGTGTGTAACCGTGATGGTCTCTTTCCGGCGGAGTCCGGGAAGTGAACACGGTTGTTGGAGTTATGCTTGACATAGGTTGCTATAGGATCACTTCTTGATCATACTTTTATCGACCGTGCTTTGCCTTCTCTTCTCGCTCTCATTTGCGTATGTTAGCCACCATATATGCTAGTCGCTTGCTGCAGCTCCACCTCAAACCTTTACCTTACCCATAAGCTTAAATAGTCTTGATCGCGAGGGTGCGAGATTGCTAAGTCCCCGTGGCTCACAGATACTTCAAAAACCAGCTTGCAGGTGCTGATGAGTCCGTGCAGATGACGCAACCAAGCTCAGGAGGAGCTCGATGAAGATCTTGTCCTTTGTGTTGTTTCGTTCTAGCTGATCAGTAGTGGAGCCAAGTTGGGGTCGATCGGGGACCTTTGTCGCATTTGGGGTTCTTCTTTTATTTTGGTTCCGTAGTTGGACCATGAGTGTATTTGGATGATGTAATGCTTTATTCATGTATTTGTGTGAAGTGGCGATTGTAAGCCAACTATGTATCTTTTTCCCCTATTTTATTACATGGGTTGTGTGAAGATTACCTCACTTGCGACATATGCCTTCAATGCGATTATGCCTCTAAGTCGTGCCTTGACACGTGGGAGATATAGTCGCATCAAGGGTGTTACACGTGGGTAGAAAAAGGTGAACCCTTATCCCTTTATAAGGGCGGACAAAACTATGCGCCCCCACCAGCCTGGTAAAACTCGCTTATCCCCCAAGCGTCGTAATTGATGGCGCAGTTGGGTTACGCATGTCCGTATTGATGGAATCCCATAATAAGGGGACACGATCTCTGCTTCGACAAGACGTGCCAAGGAAACCGCTTCACGAAACACGCCGAGGTTGGTTGTGAAAAACGATTCGAATGGTGACCTGGTTGTGGTGTGGTATCACACTGCAGAATGCGTCGGCAGATTAGATTTGTGGAAATATTATTCTCTCTACGGTTGTATGTGGAAATTATTTTGCAGAGCCGGACACGATCCTCGTGTTCAAAATCTTCTATGAAGTATACGGAGGAGGAACCCGCCTTGCAATGCCGAAGATAATCTGCGCACCGGACTCATCGTCATTGAAGCCTGGTTCATGGGCTACTGAGGGAGTCCTAGATTAGGGGGTATCGGGACAGCCGGATTATATCCTTTGGTCGGACTATTGGACTATGAAGATACAAGATTGAAGACTTCATCCCGTGTCCGGATGGGACTCTCCTTGGCGTGGAAGGCAAGCTTGGCAATACGGATATATAGATCTCCTTCCTTGTAACCGACTTTGTGTAACCCTAGCCCCCTCCAATGTCTATATAAAGCAGAGGGTTTAGTCCGTAGGACCGACAACAACAATCAAACCATAGGCTAGCTTTTAGGGTTTAGCCACTTCGATCTCGTGGTAGATCAACTCTTGTACTTCTCATATTATCAAGAACAATCAAGCAGGACATAGGGTATTACCTCCATCAAGAGGGCCCGAACCTGGGTAAAACATCGTGTCCCCTGCCTCCTGTTACCATCTGCCTAGACGCACAGTTCGGGACCACCTACCCGAGATCCGCCGGTTTTGACACCAACAGTGAGCCTCAACACTCATTGGACCGCACACATCAGCATGTATGATTTCCAATAAATTGGTTTCTCGCACATTGTTCTAGAGAACAGAGTCTTGGTCATTTTTCCCATGAGGCATGGTTCGCACGTGTCAAATGATTCATAATCAAGAGAATCGAAAAGTCCATCTGCATGGAGTTTCTTCATGCGTTTGACACCAATGTGACCAAGGCGGCAGTGCCACAAGTATGTGGGACTATCATTACCAACCTTACATCTTTTGACATCCATACTGTGAATATGTGTAACATCACGTTCGAGATTCAATAAAAATAAAACATTGACCAGCGGGGCATGACCATAAAACATATCTCTCATATAAATAGAACAACCATTATTCTAGGATTTAAATGAGTAGCCATATCGCATTAAACGAGATCCTGATACAATGTTCATGCTCAAAGCTGGCACTAAATAACAATTATTTTGAGGTCTAAAACTAATCCCGAAGATAGATGTAGAGGCAGTGTTGGGGATATTACTACTGGACATAAACTGGCCAGAAGTAGCCGGGTTAACTCTATGAAGATTAGAAGCCCATAAAGACGTAAGGATGGTGGTGCTTTATGAAGGCCCAAGGCCCAAAGGCGGGTTAAGGCATGTACATATAAACCGGCATGAATATGTAACTTGTATTGTAAGTTAGAAGGAATAGAGACCGAGCCGGACACGTTTATGATCCAGCCTCGGGACTCTGTAAACCAACGGGCGTCGACCTATGTATATAAAGGGACGACCCGGCGGCGGTTTAGGGACAACAGACAACAACTCGAGATCCAGGCAAAGCGGATTCACTCCCTGGTCATTGAAACCCCAGCAATTCCATCACAACTAGACGTAGGCTTTTACCTTCATCGAAGGGGCCGAACTAGTATAAAACTCTCATGTCCCTTGTCCAGTTTAACCCCTTTAAGCTAACCCGTATCGATGGCTCCGTGACTAAGTCCTTTCACAAGGACATCTGCCGTGACAAAACCATGACAGTTGGCGCCCACCGTGGGGCTATCGCACGATGGTTTTGAGTTCTTGAAGGGTAGCTTCGAAGGACTCAAGGGATACGCTGTGGGCCGGATGACTAAGAGTCGTCATGGCAAGCTCTACATCAACGACGCAGGATGGGATCCCGAGGCCGGTTCAATTGAATATGGGTACCAGGTCCCCTTTGGTGGGATTCACGTCTTCATCGGCAAGATCGGCGAACCGGGCCCTGAGCCGGACACCTGCACCGACACCATCGAGATGGCTCAGCATGCAAGCTCTGCCCCGGTTCAGCCCACCATAAAACATGTCTTCGTAGGTGTCATCAATGGAGTGGAATATGGGAATGGATCAGCTTCTGATGGAGAAACCGTTGTCTGTTCTGACGACGAGTCTTCAACCGAAGAGACAGAGTCACTGTATCAGCTGCAGCACGGCCGCATTAGTGGAGGTTCCGATGGCAACAGTATTCCGGACCCCCTCGATCTGCCAAGCCGGGTCGCGTTCTTCATGGCCGGTACACAACCAGTGCAACACTCTTCTACCGCCGCGGTAGTGATCTCTGGTTCAGCAACAACAACGCCAACATGAGCAGGGGGCTCTGCACCACCTCCAGCTCAAGTTTTATCTGATCTGCTCGACACTTTAGCAACGTTACTAGCAGCGGAGGTGGACGCGGCAAACCGGGATCAGCACAACACGGAGATTGCAAAGGTGATGGATCAGATAACTTAGGCTAAAGTGGACCTGGCAGCAGAGAACGCTAGGATGGCTACAGAACGGGCCGAGTTAGAAGCTCAGGCCTACCAGCTTAGGGTAGATCAGAGTGCCTCAGATGATGTCATGAGGAGGAGATACCGGTCGCACCTCCCGCCGGGTTTTGAGCCAAGAAATCTGTTCAACACGCCATGAGCAGGAACCGGTAACCAGCCGGTGGTAAACCGGACTGAGGCACCGGTAACAGGAGCGCCAGTTCAGCCGCGCACGATGAACCCGCCTCGTCAGAACAACATTGTGCCGCAGTACGTTCCGACGCCCCCGGGGCATTACTCCAACCCGTTGGATAACATTGTGGCCGCCGCTTCACGATTGGCAGCCCTCCCAATTGACGCCGAATCACCGGTGGCGATTGAGACACGACGGGCTAGAGAGCTCCTTCAAATAGCTTTAACCCAGTAGTAGGCTTATTCGCATAGTCGTGAGAGGATCCATTCCACCCCCCGTCCAAGCCGGAGCTACAACAGGCATATTGAGGAACCGGTTGTGTCAAGCAGTGTGCGGTACCATAACCTGTCAGGTGGTGGTGCCAATGAACAAGATGTGGTGGATCATGGCCGAGCACGTCGAGAGGCCGAGTTAGCAGCTCAGCACGCAGCTCGTCAGCCTACTCCGGTTCGTCCAACCACCTCAGTGGAGCCAGGTGTGGTCTTCAGCTCTTTGGGGGTGCCCTGCCTCATGCCAGCCTTGCGCAATTTACGACTACCCAAGGATTTCAAAGGCCCTCGCAAGGTGCACAATTACATTGGCGATTTACTCCCTGAATCATGGGTTGAGAGTTATGAGATGGCAATGGAGATGCTGGATGTGGATGAAGCGGTGTGTGCTAAGTATTTCACCATGATGTTGGAAGGAACAGCTCGTACTTGGTTAAAGAGCTTACCGGCTAACTCCGTCGGGTCATGGGCGGAGTTGAAAATCCGGTTTATCCAGAATTTTAAGGATACTTGTAAGTAGCCTATGTCGATTGTGGACCTGGCCGCTTGTGTTCAAGAGGATGGGGAATCTACAACCTATTGGGTGAAACGAGTCTCGGCTATTCTGCATTCGTCAGACCGCATCAATGCGGATAGAGTAGTTTTGACGTTGGAAGGCAATTGCCAGTTTATGCCATTAAAACTGAAGTTGGGAAGGCTCAAATGTCACTGCAATGACATGTCAACTCTTATGGCTGCTCTGGTGAAATAAGCCGATTCAGATAGTACCAAAGACCCTGAGTCTGAGGATGACAAAACGGGGAAGGGGAAAAAGAACGACAATGCCAAGGGGCAGCAGCACAACCCAGCAGGTCATGGGAACAATGGTAAGCGCAAGGCAGACAATAGTTTGGACTTTGTGGCTAACACCAATGCTCAGGATAACGGTCAGCGTCATAAGGGCAAACCGCCCTAGAGGGGCAGAGGGTCAGGCCCCAATCTGGAGCGCCTATTAAATCAACCTTGTCCAAAGCATGGATCGAAGGAGAAGCCAGCTTCGCATCTTTGGAAGGATTGCTTCATCATGCGAGAGTTCAAAAATTCCAATATGTTCCAATACGACAATGGCCCGTCCGGCGGGTCAGGAGGCGGTTTTCATGGGCCGGGTTATGGAGGCGGCAGCTCCGGTTCAGGATTCCAAGGCCATCAGACCGGACATGGCAATCAAGGTAATCAGGGCAATCAGGGAGGTTATAACCATCAGGGGAATCAGCAGCAGCAGGAGTCGGGTTATCAGAGCAATCCAAAGCAGTTGAATAGTGGGCAGTATCATGTCTTCACTACTAGCTTGTGTGAGCGTGATCAGAAGCTTCACAAAAGGGCCGTGAACTCTGTTCAACCGACAGTGCCGACAGTGCCTCAGTATTTGCGCTGGTCTAAACAACCAATTTTATGGAGTCGAGAGGATCACCCACTATGGGTTGATAATCTGGGTCATCTGGCCTTAGTGGTGGCACCTCAAGTTGGGGGGTATAAGTTCACCATGGTGCTTATGGATGGGGGAAGCAATATCAATATCCTTTACTATGATACCTTCCGTCGTATGGGATTGACAGATAAAAGTCTTAAACCGTCGAACACCGTCTTTCATGGTGTGGTGCCTGGTAAATCAGCGTATCCAGTGGGCAAGATAGCCCTAGAGGTGGCTTTTGGAGATGATCATGATTCAAGGTCAAAAACGTTGACTTTTGAGGTGGTGAAAATCAAGAGTCCGTATCATGCCATGTTCAGACGGCCGGCTTATGCCAAGTTTATGGTGAGGCCATGTTATGTTTATCTACAGCTTAAGATGCCGGGTCACAAGGGGACCATCACGGTACATTGGAGCAGGAAGATCGCTTTGGAATGCGAAGAGGGTGATGCGGCTTATGCTGAGTCGGTTTGTGCCACAGAGGAGCTGAAGTTTTATAAGGACAATGTTGATCCAGCGGACATGACTTCTTTGAAAAAACCAACTATGGAACATGATCCGGCGTTGAAGTTTAAATCGGCTACAGACACTAAGATGGTTGATTTTGTTCCTGGCAATTCATCCAAGCAGTTCAGCATTAGCACTAACCTGGATCCCAAATAGGAAAGCGCGCTCATCGAGTTTATCCGTGGGAACTGGGACATATTTGCATGGAAGCCTTCTGACATGCCAGGTGTACCGAGGGAACTCACTGAGCACACACTTAATATAGACCCTAAGTTTAAACCGGTCAGGCAGTTTCTCTGCCGCTTCAACGAAGAAAGGCGTAAGGCTATTGGTGAGGAGGTAGCTCGGCTGTTGGCCACAGGGTTTATCGTGGAGGTCTTTCACCCGGAGTGGCTGGCTAATCCGGTGTTGGTACTTAAGAAAAACGTCACTTGGCGTATGTGTGTGTATTACACAGACTTGAACATAGCCTGTCTAGCTGATCCATTTGCTCTCTCGCGTATTGATGTGATTATTGATGCTACGGCGAGTTGTGACCGTTTGTGTTTTCTGGATGCTTATTCTGGTTATCATCAGATCAAAATGGTAGTTAAGGACCAGGAGAAGACAACTTTCAGAACTCCCTTTGGAGCCTTCTGCTATGTGTCTATGCCTTTCGGGCTCAAGAGTGCCCAGGCGACTTATCTGCCCTGTGTTCAGAATTGTCTTCATAAACAGATTGGGCGTAATGTCCACGCTTATGTGGATGATATTGTGGTAAAGTCTAGGAAGGAGGAAACATTGATAGATGACTTGAGAGAGACTTTTGACAACCTCCGGGTCTATAAGATGATGCTTAATCCGGCTAAATGTGTCTTTGGTGTTCCGGCAGGCAAGATCTTGGGTTTTATGGTGTCCAACAGAGGCATTGAGGCTAACCCAGAAAAAATTTCAGCTATCACGTCCCTGGCTAAACCCGCGTGTGTCGACGTTCTGGGAACGGGGGTCCCCAGACTTGCCTGCCTGCGGCGTGGCTCAAGTGGGGGCCCAGCGCGGCCCATCATCATCAACATGAGCCTCAAGACCTTCGCGAGGGGCCAAGCCTCGCGAGGCGGACGACGCGGCGCATCCTCAGGCACAGCCTCGTCAGGCTGGCTCGCGAGGAGGCGGAGAGTTCAAGGCGGGGTACCTCGCGAGGTGCCCATGACGCAAGCCATGACGACACGGGGCACCAGGCGGGTGCCAGCGCGTGCAGCGTCCCTCTTTCCTCTTTGGTGCAAAGGGGCAAGCGTATCTGCGGAGTACCGAGGCATCAGGCAAAGGTTGCCACTTCGGTGCAACGAGACCAAGACCAGGAGGACTACAAGACGGAGGTCACCATGGAGCCCAGCGCGGCGTCATCACCAGAGCCTTTGGCAGGCGAAGACTGCTTTTGTCAGGATAGATGTACTCGCTGTCCCCCTTCAAATTAGCCCGCCATTGTTGGATCCCTTCCCGCTCAATATTTGGGGAGAGGACCAGGGCCTCTATAAATAGGACTAGCCACCCACATAGCAAGGGGTTCGATTCCTGGTTGTTCGGTCCGGGATCTGAGAGAGAAAGAGAGAGAAAGGTGACTGAACTCTTCATAGCAGGTCATCACCACAGCCAAGAACAGACCCTCGCGAGGCTGTTCTTCCTTATATTGTTCATCCACACCAGCCCCAGGAGGCAATCCATCCACCACACACTGGAGTAGGGTATTACACCACATCGGTGGCCCGAACCAGTATAAATCTCGTGTCTTTCGTGCAGCTCTTTTAGTAGTTTAGATCCCATCGAGACGGAGAGGTTGAAGGCGAGATTTCCACGCGCACCCCCAGTGTTCGAACCTTAAGGGTCTGCCGGAACCCGAAATCCGACATTTGGCGCGCAAGGTAGGGGTGCGCCGGAATTCGTCTTCCACCGCTCCGCTCTCCTCCGACCGTCGCATCCATGTCTGACGCTCGTCGGGCCCGCGCCGAGCGCCGGGCCGCCATCGCTTCCCGCGTCGCACAGACGGCCCCCGTCGGTGGGCATCCTCGTCGTTCCCCGTCGCCCACCGTCAACGCCGCCACCGGCCCGGCGGGGGGCGAGCAGCAGGCATCGTCTCAGCACCCGTCCGTGCGGCAAGATGGCCGCACCGCCACTCCGTCACTCGCACCAGCTGGCTCTTCGTCCCGCGCGCTCCGCGCACCCTTGGAGGCTCGAGCTGCGCTCCTCGCGGCAAACGAGCTCCTGTGCTATCGTCCCGTCGATGATGTCTATGAAGAATGGCTCGACCGCGTCGCCGAGCTTGTCCGCGCCGCAGGGGGCCCTTCCGCGCCGTCCGTCCCTCTGCGCCGCACTCCGCCCCGCGCGGGCAACGAAGCTCCAGAGGCGCACCAGCCGCCTCCCCTCCAAGAAGATGCCATGGCTCCAAGGCGCTTGGTCCCTGGGAGGAGCCCGCTCCGTCAGGCGCCAGCGCAGCAAGAGCGAAGCTGCCAAGAAGATCCTCACCCGCAAGGGGCTGCCAGGGCGCTCCCTGCTCCGGCACGCCGCGACCCTGCTCCAGCTTCGGCGCGTCAAGACCCCACCCTGCTCCTAGCTGCAGTGCGTGGGGACCCTCAAGACCAAGCTCTCCACCAACCAAGGCCTTTTGTGGCCACCGCGGGCTGCCACGCCTACACCACCGAGCTGCGCAGCGTCGCGTGGCCCGGCAAGTTCAAGCCCGACCTGCCTCCTCGCTACGATGGCACCACTGATCCCGCGGAATTCCTCCAGCTCTATGAGCTGGGCATTGAGGCTGCCAACGGGGATGAAAAGGTCATGGCTAACTGGTTCCCCATGGCGCTGAAGGAAGGGGCGCGCACCTGGCTCCTGAATCTGGCTCCAGGAACGATCTCTTCCTAGGACCAGATGCGCGCCCGCTTCATCGCCAACTTCCAAGGTACTCGCGACCGGCCGCCCGCCGTGAGCAACATGCGCCGCATCAAGCAACAACCCGGAGAGACCCTGCAAAAGTACATCCAGCGCTTCAACAACGCGCGCCTCAAGATCCCCAGGGTGTCAGAGGAGGCCATCATCTCCGCCTTCTCTGACGGCGTGCGTGACGTCAAGATGAAGGAGGAGCTGGCGATGCATGAAGACCTCTGCACCTCCCTAGAGCTGTTCAACTTGGCGAACAAGTGCGCCAGGGCTGAGGAGGGACATCTCTCCCTCCTCGAGCTGCCTGCCGCGGACCCAGAAGAGAAGAATCCCAAAGCCAAGGACGCGAAGCGCAAGGGGGCTGCCATACTCGCGGCAGAACCAGACACCAAGCGGGGCAAGGATCTGGTCGAACCCTCCAGAGGCAGCCGGTACTGTGTGTACCATGACCTCCACACCCACAACACCAACGAATGTCAAGAGCTCCACGCCATGCGAGAAGGAAGGATCAGCCGTCGCCCGAGGTGGAGGAAGAAACCCAGGGCGCTGGGAAGATCGCGGCCCGCGCCCGGGGTGGCGCGACCAGCCTCGCGAGGACCGCTGGCGGGACCTGCCTCGCGAGGGGGACTAGAGGGATCAGCCTCGCGAGGATCTCCCTCATGGCAATGCAGGCCTACCTCCGCTGCCGCCTCCACCAAGAAGGAACGAAGACCGCCATCAAGACGAGGGGGCTGGGGGCTTCCAGGAGCCGCGCGCGATCGCCTGCATCCTGGGTGGAGCTCAAGCCCCAGCCTCCCAACGTATCTTCAAGCAGTTTGCCCGTGAAGTGAATGCAGTTCTCCCCAAGCTCGAAGCAACGCGCCCCCTCAGGTGGTCGGCATGCCCCATCACGTTCAGCTCGGCAGACCAGCTCAAGTGCGTGGCCACTGCAGGACTCCTCCCGATGCTCTGCTCCCCAGTCATCAGCAACATGCTGGTCACCAAGACCCTCATCGATGGCGGGGCAGGGCTCAACGTCCTGTCCGTGGAAACATTCAACAACCTCCAAGTGCCCTATGACCAGCTTCAGCCAACCAGGCCTTTCTCCGGGATCACCGATGGTTCCACAGTCCCGATCGGGCAGGTCCGCCTTGCTGTCACCTTCGGAGCCCGCAACAACTACCGCACCGAGCTCATCAACTTCGACGTTGCCCACATCCGCCTGCCGTACAACGCCATCCTCGGGTACCCAGCGCTGGCCAAGTTCATGGCCATGACCCACCACGGCTACAACGTCCTCAAGATGACAGGAAGTGGCGGCGTCATCACGGTGCCCTGTGAAGAGAGAGATGCAGTGTGTTCCCTGGAGCGAGCCTTTCAGGCCGCGTCGCTAGAAGACCCAGATCGCGGAAGCAGGAGGCTTCCTGAGACCATCCCCAAGAAGAAGAAGACGTCGTCAGGCTCAGCCCCTCAGGAGGCAGGCCCCTAAGGGCCCGAGCCTCCTCAGGAGGGCCCTCCATCCAGCGCAAAGGAAAGCGCGCCCGGCGCCCTCCTTAGGCAGGGCTCGGGGGCTCTCACCTGGAGGGCCACTGACTTAGCTGGAGTCACGAGGGAGGCGCTTGGGCACCATGTGGAGGCGTGCTTCACAGCACGTTTCCCTCGAGAGGGAGCCAGGCGAGGAAGATCAGACTAGCAAGAGTTCGTTGACAAGGCCATTCAAGAGCTATAGGAGACAAGGATCATGAGAGGTTGCCGCCGCTTGCCAGCCGTGGCCCCACATCCAGGCAAGGATGGTGGGCTGCGCGTCTGCGTCGACGTACCAGGGCTCAATCAGATCGCCACAACGGAGCGCCTCTGGCCCTCGTAAGTGGGGCGCTGCGGAGGTCCACCCCACAGCTGTGTTCGCATGCCTTACGGCCTACCGAGCATGGTTGCGGAATACTAGCGCCTCATGAGGGGCATCGTGGAGGCTCAGGAAGACATGTGTTCCGCGGCCTTGGCGGAGATGGAGGCAGCTCACGAGGAGTCACCAGCGCCTCCGGAGCCTCCCGAGGCCCCGGGGCCTGGGGGCTCGTGAGGATCGGCTTTTGCAGCCCGTCAAGTCTGCTGCACCAACGCCACTACGCCGACGACATCCTCAGGTGACATCTTTCAAGTTCCATTCTCAGCTGGGAGCACCCTCCCAGGGTTGCATCACTCCTAGGCCGCGTGGGTCCGTCCCCGCGGCATGTATCTGCATTTATCTTTCCACCGGTAGTTTGCCTTGTTGGGGGCGCCCCTCGGGCTGCATCATCCCCAAGCCATTCGGGCCAGACCCAGCGGCGTGTATCCCCCTAGCGTTTATTTCCAAGTATGCATTGCCTATCACGGTTAGCTGCATGGTGCCCGTCCGCGGCATCTTCTCTTCCCATGTCGGCCACTTGCACGTTAAAGGGGGGGGGGGTGCCTGAGCGTCGCGACTCAGGGCTCTTACTGGCTCTCCAGCCCTCACCCTCTGGCCTTGTCCATGGCATCGCGACCTGGCATACCAGCGACGGCTGAAAGAAGCTCGAGGGCCGGGACCCGAGGACGTAGAGTACTGGCATCTAACCAAATTTTGCAGGGACACATCTCAAGATACGGCCCAGTGCCGGGCGCAACCCGCCCAGAGGTAGGGCCTCGGGAGTCCCACACTGGCTCACGGGTGCCCAGATACGCATCGCCTACCTCAACCAGCAAGCTCTTGAGTGACTAACGATCGACTAATGGCCGCCGTGGCAACACCATCTTCTTTCTGTGATGACCCTGCAGGATCCCTGGAGGGAACCATGCAAGCCGAGGCCCTCACGAGGTTTCCTTCGCCCTTGCCCACGCGAACCGCTTGCACGTTAAAGGGAGGGGTGCCTGAGCATTGCGACTCAGGGCTCTTACTGGCTCTCCAGCCCTCACCCTCTGGCCTTGTCCATGACATCGCGACCTAGCATACCAGCGACGGTTGAGACAAGCTCGAGGGCCGGGACCCGAGGACGTAGAGCAGAAAGGGGAGCAGAGGCGGGGAAGAAGGGGCCTCGCGAGGACCTTGCCGAGTGTTTCCGCTCCTATCCACACACGGACCCAACGGCACACCTGGAACGACCCCTGATCCTCAAGATAAGTTACCACCCACGGCACTGGCTACTGCAGCACTACCCCTGCACCTAAAGCAACTCCGTACTAGCGACGTTGCTTCCCTTTCTCACTAAGTGATGGCTGCTTGGGCCCCAAAGGGGACCTCCTGAGCATCGCGACTCAGGGGCTCTTACCGGACCTCGGGTCGCTCACCTCCTGGCCTTGACCACGGCATCGCGACCTGGCATACAAGCGACGGCTGACGCCGCCTTGGGACTGGGACCTGTCGGCGTAGAGCACCAAGCCCTCGTGAGGTGCGAAAGGGAAGGCTGAACTATAACGGAGTTAGCAGCTCGCTCGGATCCACGTCAAAAGGTCATACATATTAACAAACAGGACTACAGACACCTTACAAGCCCCCACGGGGCGCATTCTGATTCCTCGCAGGGAGCGGATCCTAAGGGACGCTAACTACATGAGCTACTACGGGAGACGCCATCATCAACAGTGGGCCGTCAGGCACCAGCGCCAATCCCATCCAGATCAGGGTTGGCGACAGCCTGATGCGTCCGCCCAGCTCCTGGAGCGGCGACGAATCGGGGGCTCGTAGCTGTCGTCGCTCGTCTCCGGAGTCGCGAAGCCTTCGCTGGAGCCGCTGGACCCTCGGGCGCCACTGCCAAGGGGGCGGTCGACGGGCCTAGCCCTCACCAGGGTGAGGTCTTGGCCGCCTCTCCCACGGCAGCACTCCAGCCGGCGCCTGATCGCGTTGAAGACCTTGAAGAACATCACCGCCGCGCCATCATACTCCAGGTGGACCGGGAAGACGCCTCTTTCCCTGTAGACCCGAGCGATCTCCCTCCAGCCGCGGGACATGTAGACCGCGCCCGGGGCAGCGACGACGACCTCGGCCTCGGTCGCGGGGGCGCCGCAGTCGGCGTGCTACAGCTGGAGCTCCATAGGCCCCCCTGGAAGAACCATGGAGGAAAAGAAGGGAGGAAGGCGGATCCAGGACTGAAGAGGAGTGACAACGTGGAGCACGAACTCATGGGAGGAGCCCTCAGCATGGACTCCAGGAGGAACCACCCACGCCTTCATAACCCGACAGCGCCGACGACGGCTCTGACCGCGGGGATCAGCATCAACACCTCCGGGGCCCTCGACGTGGGCGTACAAGGGCAGCGGGAATCCCGGCGGAGCCCGCTCGCCCCGGGGCCTCGCCACCACCGGATGGTCCTCATCGTCCCGGCTGCAATGGGCGAGTCGCTTCTTCGGCGGGAGAGGGTCTGGCCCTTCTCGAGGAGCCTTTCCCTTCTCCGCTGCAGAGAATCGGTGAATCGGAGCCATCACACCAAGACGGAGCAAGAACTGAGGCGAAGGAGAGAGCAAGAGGAGATGGACTGGACGGGCACGAGCAGTGCCGTACTTATAGCCGGCGAAGGCCAACCACCGGTCTCCACGATCACAGGTAATCATAACACGTTCTGCATGCAGGGACTTGTCCAACTCGCACGATCACCAAGGCGTCGCGGGGAAGCGGAGGCGCCACGTCCAATCAACCGCCACACGGCGTCCAAGGCTGCAGGCTGTTCGGGCCCGCGGCGCTTCGCCCTTGCCCTTTCGCCTCTCGGCACGGCCAAGTCCATGCGCACCTTGGGCCCGTGGGCTACTGTTGGTGTTCTAGGAACGGGGGTCCCCAGACTTGCCTGCCTGCGGCCTGCGGTGTGGCTCAAGTGGGGGCCCAGCGCGGCCCATCTTCATCAACACGAGGCTCAAGACCCTCGCGAGGGGCCAAGCCTCGCGAGGCGGACGACGCGGCGCATCCTCAGGCACAGCCTTGTCAGGCTAGCTTGCGAGGAGGCGGAGAGTTCAAGGCGGGGTACCTCGCGAGGTGCCCATGACGCAAGCCATGACGACACGGGGCACCAGGCGGGTGCCAGCGCGCGCAGCGTCCCTCTTTCCTCTTTGGTGCAAAGGGGGCAAGCGTATCCGCGGAGTACCGAGGCATCAGGCAAAGGTTGCCACTTCGGTGCAACGAGACCAAGACCAGGAGGACTACGAGATGGAGGTCACCATGGAGCCCAGCGCGGCGTCATCACCAGAGCCTTTGGCAGGCGAAGACTGCTTTTGTCAGGATAGATGTACTCGCTGTCCCCCTTCAAATTAGCCCGCCATTGTTGGATCCCTTCCCGCTCAATATTTGGGGAGAGGACCAGGGCCTCTATAAATAGGACTAGCCACCCACATAGCAAGGGGTTCAATTCCTGGTGGTTCGGTCCGGGATCTGAGAGAGAAAGAGAGAGAAAGGTGGCTGAACTCTTCATAGCAGTTCATCACCATAGCCAAGAACAGACCCTTGCGAGGCTGTTCTTCCTTGTATTGTTCATCCACACCAGCCCCAGGAGGCAATCCATCCACCACACACTGGAGTAGGGTATTACACCACATCGGTGGCCTGAACCAGTATAAATCTCGTGTCTTTCGTGCAGCTCTTTTAGTAGTTTAGATCCCATCGAGACAGAGTGGTTGAAGGCGAGATTTCCGCGTGCACCCCAGTGTTTGAACCTTAACGGTCTGCCGGAACCCGAAATCCGACAGCGTGTATCAATGATGTTCAGTGTTTGGCAGGCTGGATTGCAGCTCTAAGGCGGTTTATCAGCCGCCTTGGGGAGAAGCCTATTCCTTTGTATCAGATGCTAAAGAAAATGGATGATTTTGTCTGGAGTGACGCGGCTGATAAGGCATTTGAGGATTTTAAGAGACAATTGGCCGAGCCACCCGTCCTTGCGGCTCCGGTTGATAAAGAGCCCTTATTGCTGTATGTGGCTGCTAACGTCTGGGTTGTTAGTGTGTCTATTGTGGTAGAGCGCAAGAAGGCCGGAAAGGAGTATCCGGTTCAACGGCCGGTTTATTACATTAGTGAGGTGCTTATTGAATCAAAGCAGAGGTACCCACATTGGCAGAAGTTGGTGTATGGAGTTTTCATGGCAAGCCGGAAGCTGAAACATTATTTTCAAGGTCATCCTATCATAGTGGTTAGTTCAGCCCCTCTGGAAGATATCATCCAAAACAGAGAGGCGACTGGCCGGATTACCAAGTGGGCTATTGAGCTTGGACCTCACGGGCTCAAATATACACCTCGTACAGCGATCAAATCTCAAGCACTCGTGGACTTCATCAATGATTGGACAGAGTTGCAGGCACCAGAGGAAAAGCCAGACAACACTTATTGGACTATTCACTTTGATGGGTCCATGCAGTTGGAGGGCTCAGGAGCTGGAGTCATATTAACTTCCCCACGAGGTGACAAGTTTTGTTATGTTGTCCGCTTAATGTTCCCTTGTACTAATAATGCAGCTGAGTATGAGGCCTTGCTCCATGGCCTTCGGATGGCTAAAGAGATGAATTTAAGCCGAGTTAAATGCTTCGGTGACTCGGACCTAGTGGCTCAGCAGGTATCTGGCATTTGGGATTCTAAGGATCCACTCATGGCTGCATATCAACGAGAGGTAGACCATATAGACCGGCGAAAGAATGAAGCGGCGGATGCTTTAAGTCATCTAGGCTCTCAGCGTAAACCGGTGCCACCTAATGTCTTCCTCGACGTACTTCATAATCCATCAGTCAAGCTACCCATAGAGGAGGAGTTGGCTATTCCTGACCCGGAGGCCCAGTTGGTAGCGGCTTTGCATGTTATACCAGATTGGACAGTCCCGTACCTGGCTTACATGAACCGGGGCGAGTTACCGGAGGATGAAACCTTAGCCTGGCAGATAATCCAGCGATCCAAGTCAATGACCATTATCAATGGGGAGCTACATCGTTACAGCGTCATAGGAGCAATTCAGCGTTGTGTGTCTCCTCAAGAGGGTTGTGAGATTTTGCGAGAAATCCACGAACGAGATTGTGGTCACCATGCTGGTTCAAAATCCTTGGTGGCTAAGGCTTTTCGTCATGGCTTCTGTTGGTTGACGGCTCATGTTGATGCTGAGGATTTAGTAAAAAGGTGTGACGGCTGTCAGAAATTTGCACGCGGCGCTCATGTTCCGGCTCAAGAGTTGAGAATGATTCCAATAACTTGGCCATTTGCACCTTGGGGGCTAGATATGGTTGGACCCTTTAAGAGGTCCAAGGATAAAAAGACCCACCTGTTGGTGGCGGTTCATAGGTTTACCAAATGGGTAGACATAGAGCCAGTCAGTAAGTGTGATGCAGCCACGGCGGCCCAATTCATCAAAAATGTGCTATTCTGGTTTGGCTTTCCACATAGCATTATAACTGATAATGGTACTAATCTATCCAAGGGCGCTATGTAGGAATTTTGTCAACGAGAGCACATTCGGCTTGATGTGTCATCAGTGGCTCACCCTCAATCTAATGGTCAAG
Source organism: Triticum monococcum (assembly GCA_034509565.1). Taxonomy (NCBI): domain Eukaryota; kingdom Viridiplantae; phylum Streptophyta; class Magnoliopsida; order Poales; family Poaceae; genus Triticum; species Triticum monococcum. Next base: position 196,527,181 of record CM067841.1, read on the forward strand.
CAGAAAGGGCAAATCAAGAGATCTTGAGAGGAATCAAACCCCAGCTTATGGTTACTTTAAAGCAGACGTCGGGTTGTTGGGTGGAGGAGTTACCTTTTGTGTTATGGAGTATCAACACCACACCAAACAGATTGACGAGTTACACGCCTTTCTTCATGGTTTATGGAGCAGAGGCGGTTCTTCCTAGTGACATCCGTCATGAATCACCCCGGGTGGCGGCTTATGTTGAAGCTGAGAATGAGAAAGCACATCAGGAGTCACTGGACCTATTAGATGAGGAGCGTGATTTAGCAGCAGCACGTTCGGTGATTTATCAACAAGATCTCCGATGTTATCACAGCCGCCGGTTAAGACCAGAACTTTTCAAGAGGGGTGTCAGAAAATGAGAATATATTCAAGAACTAAGTTACAGATATCAGTTCATCAGGTTCAGATGAGTTTTCTTCTATACGAAGGGGATGGTCAGGTTCAGATAAGAACTAAGTTGCACGAAGAGCTAGTAGATCTAGCTAGTTTTTGATGCTACTGGGAAGAAAAGAGAAGAACACCACTGGAGCTGCGACGAACTACGATGAACATGAAAACCCTAAAGTGGATCTATGAAGAAAAAGGGGAAAACTTACCAAAGATGTTAAGGTAGCGGAGGTGTGCCGCGGTTCTCTGGAGCGTTCAGGTCGATGCAGCGGCCAAGGATGAGGCAGAGGCGAAGCTTGATGATGGCGGCGGCGTTCGGGCGCAAGGACGTTGTGAGGAGGAAGAAGAGATGAAGAGGTGGCAGAGGAAATAGAAAAGGGGGGGTCTTAGCCCTATTTATAGGGCGAACAGATAAGCGACAGGCGCGAGAATCGAGGAGCTAAAAATGGATATTTAATAAGGTTGTCGCCTCAATGGTTGGATAATCATTAATGAAGGGCATCTTCGACTTCAACGAATAGGTGACATCATGGCGGTTTACTACGGATCTGAACGATGACATCATGGCGGTTTACAAGATCCATGCGAAGGTGCCAGGACAAGAATTTTTCTAAGTGTTGAAGATTGACATGAACAAGTTCAAATCAATCTGGGGCCTAATGTTGGGGATATTACTACTGGACGTAAACCGGCCAGAAGTAGCCGGGTTAAATCTATCAAGATTAGAAGCCCATAAAGACGTAAGGATGGTGGTGCTTTACGAAGGCCCAAGGCCCAAAGGCTGGTTAAGGCTTGTAGATATAAACCGACATGAATATGTAACTTGTATTGTAAGTTAGAAGCAATAGAGACCGAGCCGGACACGTTTATGATCCGGCCTCGGGACTCTGTAAACCAACGGGCGTCGACCTATGTATATAAAGGGACGACCTGACGGCGGTTTAGGGACAACATACAACAACTCGAGATCCAGGCAAAGCGGATTCACTCCCTGGTCATCGAAACCCCAACAATTCCATCACAACTAGACGTAGGCTTTTACCTTCATCGAAGGGGCTGAACTAGTATAAAACTCTCGTGTCCCTTGTCTGGCTTAACCCCTTTAAGCTAACCCGTAGCGATGGCTCCACGACTAAGTCCTTTCACAAGGACATCTGCCGTGACAAAACCACGACAGGCAGCGTGCCGACGGTGATCACATCGACCTTGGAACCATTTGCGACGCGCATCATCACCTTGTCCTTTGCCAGTCTCCGCTTATTCCGCAGCTCCTGTTTTGAGTTTCAAATATGAGCAACTGCATCGGTATCAAATACCCAGGAGCTACTACGAGTGCTGGTAAGGTACACATCAATAACATGTATATAATATATACCTTTGGTGTTGCCGGCCTTCTTACTCGCTAAGTACTTGGGGCAGTTCTGCTTCCAGTGACCATTTCCCTTACAATAAAAGCACCCAGTCTCAGTCTTGGGTCCATTCTTTGGCTTCTTCCCGGCAACTGGCTTACCGGGTGCGGCAATTCCCTTGCCGTCCTTCTTGAAGTTCTTCTTGCCCTTGCCTTTCTTGAAACTAGTGGTCTTATTCACCATCAACAGTTGATGTTCCTTTCTGATTTCCACCTCCGCTGATTTCAGCATTGAATATAACTCAGGAATGGACTTCTCCATCCCTTGCATATTGTAGTTCATCACAAAGCTCTTGTAGCTAGGTGGAAGCGGCTGGAGGATCCTGTCAATGACCGAGTCATCTGAAAGATTAACTCCCAGCTGAGACAAGGGTTGTGCAACCCAGACATTTTGAGTATATGCTCACTGACAGAACTGTTTTCCTCCATCTTACAACTTTAGAACTTGTCAGAGACTTCATATCTCTCGACTCGGGCATGAGCTTGGAAAACCATTTTTAGCTCTTGGAACATCTCATATGCTCCGTGCTACTCAACACACTTTTGGTGCCCCGATTCTAAGCTGTAAAGCATGCTGCACTGAACCAGGGAGTAATCATCACTACACGACTGCCAGCCGTTCATAACGTCTTGAGTTGTTGGGAAAATGGGTGTTTCACCTAGCGGTCTTCAAGGACATATGCTTTTCTTGGCAGCTATGAGGATGATCCTCAAGTTATGGACCCAATCCATATAGTTTCTACCATCGTCTTTATTCTTGGTTTTCTCTAGGAACGCGTTGAAGTTGAGGGCAACATTGGCATGGGCCATTGGATCTACATGATAGATTGTAAAGACAAATTTAGACTAAGTTCATGACAATTAAGTTCATCTAATCAAATTATTAATGAACTCCCACTTAGATAGATATCCCTCCATTCATCTAAGTGATACATGATCTAAATCGACTAGGCCGTGTCCAATCATCACGTGAGACAAACTAGTCATCAACGGTGAACATCTCCATGTTGATCGCATCTACTATACGACTCATGTTCGACCTTTCGGTCTCTCGTGTTCCAAGGGCATGTCTGTACATGCTAGGCTCGTCAAGTCAACCTAAGTGTTTCGCATGTGTAAATCTGGCTTACACCCATTTTATGCGAATGTAAGAATCTATCACACCCGATCACCATGTGGTGCATTGAAACAACGATCCTTTGCAACGGTGCACAGTTATGGGAAACACTTGAAATTTTGTGAGGGATCATCTTATTTATGCTACCGTCGTTCGAAGCAAATAAGACGCAAACATCATAAACATCACATGCAAATCATAAAGTGGCATGCTATGGCCAATATCATCTTGTGCTTTTTGATCTCCATCTTCGAGGCGCAGCATGATCACCTTCGTCACCGGCATGACACCATGATCTCCATCATTGTGTCTTCATGAAGTTGTCTCACCAACCATTACTTCTACTACTATGGCTAACGGTTAGCAATAAAGTAAAGTAATTACATGCCGTTTTTCATTGACACACATGTCATACAATAAATTAAGACAACTCCTATGGCTCCTGCCGGTTGTCATACTCATCGACATGCAAGTCGTGAATCCTATTACAAGAACTTGATCAATCTCATACATCACATATATATAATTCATCACATCCTTTTGGCCATATCACATCACATAGCATACCCTGCAAAAACAAGTTAGACATCCTCTAATTGTTGTTGCATGTACTACGTTGCTGCCATGGGTTTCTAGCAAGAAAGTTTCTGTAGGATCGAAAGTATGTCTAGAGGGGGGGTGATTAGACTACTTGACCAAATAAAAACTTAACCTTTTCCCAATTTTAGTTCTTGTCAGATTTTAGCTATTTTAGGACAAGTCAAGCAATCATCACACAATTCAAGCAAGCATGCAAAGAGTATATTAGCAGTGGAAAGTAAAGCATGCAACTTGCAAGAATGTAAAGGGAAGGGTTTGGAGAATTCAAACGCAATTGGAGACACGGATGTTTTTCCCGTGGTTCGGATAGGTGGTGCTATCCTACATCCACGTTGATGGAGACTTCAACCCACGAAGGGTAACGGTTGCGCGATTCCACGGAGGGCTCCACCCAAGAAGGGTCCACGAAGAAGCAACCTTGTCTATCCCACCATGGCCATCGCCCACGAAGGACTTGCCTCACTAGCGGTAGATCTTCATGAAGTAGGCGATCTCCTTGCCCTTACAAACTCCTTGGTTCAACTCCACAATCTTGTCGGAGGCTCCCAAGTGACACCTACCCAATCTAGGAGACACCACTCTCCAAGAAGTAACAAATGGTGTGTTGATGATGAACTCCTTGCTCTTGTGCTTCAAATGATAGTCTCCCCAACACTCAATTCTCTCTCACAGGATTCGGATTTGGTGGAAAGAAGATTTGAGTGGAAAGCAACTTGGGGAAGGCTAGAGATCAAGATTCATGTGGTAGGAATGGAATATCTTGGCCTCAACACATGAGTAGGTGGTTCTCTCTCAGAACATATGAGTTGAAAGTGTAGATGTGTTCTGATGGCTCTCTCCACGAGTGAAGAGGAGGTGGAGGGGTATATATAGCCTCCACACAAAATCCAACCGTTACACACAATTTACCAATCTCGGTGGGACCGAATCAACAAACTCGGTCAGACCGAAATAGTAAACCTAGTGACCGTTAGAGATTTTCGTGGGACTAACATGCAACCCGGTAGGACCGATATGGTTAGGGTTAGGGCATAACGTAATCTCGGTGAGACCGATTACACAAACTCGGTGAGACGTATTTGGTAATAAGCTAACCAGAGGGTTGGTCAGGCAAACTCGGTGGGACCGATTCGCTCTTCTCAGTGAGACCAAAATGTTACGAAAAGGAAACAGCGAGTTTACATTGCAATCTCGGTGGGACCGATCCGCTCTTTCGGTGAGACCGAAAAGTTACGAAAAGGGAACAGAGAAATTGCAATCCCATCTCGGTGAGACCGAGATCCCTGTCGGTAGAACCGATTTTCTTAGGGTTTGGCAATGGCTATGACAAGTGAAACTCGGTGGCGCCGGGTTGAAAGAATCGGTAGGGCCGAGTTTGGCTTTGGGTTTAGGTCAAATGTGGATATGGGAAAGTAGCTGAGGATTTTGGAGCATATCATTAAGCACATGAAGGAAGAGGCTCATTAAGCAACACCTCATCCCTCCTTGATAGTATTGGCTTTTCCTATGGACTCAATGTGATCTTGGACCACTAAAATGTAAAATGAAGAGTCTTGAGCATATGAGCTAGAGCCAATCCTTTGTCCTTAGCATTTTGAGGGTTCCACTTTCACCATCCATGCCATGCCAATCATTGAGCTTTCTTGAAATGATCATCTTGGAATAGCATTAGCTCAATGAGCTATATGTTGTTATGAATTACCAAAACCACCTAGGGATAGTTGCACTTTCAGTTTCTTACCTACGCAAAAGCCACAACGATGATATGCCAATTTCTATTTACCCTTCATAAGGACCCTCTTCATCGAATCCGATCCGACTAAAGTGGGAGAGACAGACACCCGCTAGCCACCTTATGCATCAAGTGCATGTCTGTCGGTGGAACCAGTCTCACGTAAGCGTACGTGTAAGGTCGGTCCGGGCCACTTCATCCCACAATGCCGCCGAATCAAGATAATACTAGTAACGGTAAGCAAATCGACCAAATCATCGCCCACAACTACTTTGTGTTCTAATCGTGCAAAGAATCTACGCATAGACCTAGCTCTGATGCCACTGTTGGGGATCGTAGTAATAATTCAAAATTTTCCTATGTGTCACCAAGATCAATTAGGAGATGCTAGCAACGAGAGAGAGAGAGATATAGTGAGAGAGGGAGTGCATCTTCATACCCTTGAAGATCGCTAAGCGGAAGCGTTACAAGAACGCGGTTGATGGAGTCGTACTCGCGGCGATTCAAATCGCGGAAGATCCGATCTAGCACCGAACGGACGGCGCCTCTGCGTTCAACACACGTACATCCCGAGGACGTCTCCTCCTTCTTTATCCAGCAAGGGAGAGGAGAAGTTGAGGGAGAACTCCAACAAGACAACAGCGTGGTGATGGAGGAGCTCGTGGTTCTCCGGCAGGGCTTCGCCAAGCACTATGGAAGAGGAGGAGGAGTTGGAGAGGGGGAGGGCTGCGCCAGGGGAAGGGCATGGCTGCCCTCCCACCCCCTCACTATATATAGGGGGAAGGGGAGAGGGGAAGGCGCCCTAGGGTTTCCCCTAGGGGGCGGCGACTAGGTCAGATTGGATCTCCCTAGGGAAACCCTAGCAAGACTTGCCCCCCTAAGCCAAGCTGGTGGAGGCTTGCCTCCCAAGCTAGGTGGAGGCTCCCCATCTCCCCAAGTAACATGGGAAAAGGGTGTGGGGGCGCACATCCCCTTAGTGGGCTGGTTTGCCCCCTCCCCTTGGCCCATGAGGCCCTGCAACACTTCTTGGGGCTCGCGAAACACCTTTCGGTCATGCTAGCCATAGCCTGGTACCCCCTGAACACTTCCGGACTCCAATACCCTTCGTCCAATATATCGATCTTCACCTCCGGACCATTACAGAACTCCTCGTGATGTCCAGGATCTCATACGGGACTCCGAACTACCTTCAGTAACCACATACTAATCCCGTTACAACTCTAGAGTCACCAAACCTTAAGTGTGTAGACCCTACGGGTTCGGGAACTATGCAGACATGACCGAGACACCTCTCCGGCCAATAACGAATAGTGGGATCTGGATACCCATACTGGCTCCCACATGTTCCATGATGATCTCATCGGATGAACCACGATGTCGGGGATTCAATCAATCTCGTATACAATTCCCTTTGTCTATCGGTATGTTACTTGCCCGAGATTCGATCATCGGTATCCCCATACCTTGTTCAATCTCGTTACCGGCAAGTCTCTTTACTCGTTCCACAATGCATGATCCCACGACTAACTCTTCAGTTAAACTGATCTCATTATGATGATGCATTACCGAGTGGGCCCAGAGATAGCTCTCCGTCATACGGAGTGTCAAATCCCAGTCTCGATTCGTGCCAACCCAACAAACACTTTCGGAGATACCTATAGTGCACCTTTATAGTCACCTAGTTATGTTGTGACGTTTGATACACCCAAAGCATTCCTACGGTATCTAGTTGTTGCACAATCTCATGGTCTAAGGAAACGATACTTGACATTAGAAAAGCTCTAGCGAACGAACTACACGATCTTGTGCTATGCTTAGGATTGCGTCTTGTCCATCACATCATTCTCCTAATGATGTGATCCCGTTATCAACAACATCCAATGTCCATGGTGAGGAAACCATAACCATCTATTGATCAACAAGCTAGTGAACTAGAGGCTCACTAGGGACATGTTGTCATCTATGTATTCTATCGGCGTTCTGGGAATGGGGGTCCCCAGACTTGCCTGCCTGCGGCCTGCGGCGTGGCTCAAGTGGGGGCCCAGCCCGGCCCATCTTCATCAACACAAGACTCAAGACCCTCGCGAGGGGCCAAGCCTCATGAGGCGGACGACACGGCGCATCTTCAGGCATAGCCTCGTCAGGCTGGCTCACGAGGAGGCGGAGAGTTCAAGGCGGGGTACCTCGCGAGGTGCCCATGACGCAAGCCATGACGACTCAGGGCACCAGGCGGGTGCTAGCGCGCGCAGCGTCCTTCTTTCCTCTTTGGTGCAAAGGGGGCAAGCGCAGCCGCGGAGTACCGAGGCATCAGGCAAAGGTTGCCATTTCGGTGCAACGAGACCAGGACCAAGCGGACTACGAGATGGAGGTCACCATGGAGCCCAGCACGGCGTCACCGCAGAGTCTTTCGCAGGCGAAGACCACCTTTAGTCAGGATAAGAGTACTTGCTGTCCCCCTTCAAATTAGCCCGCCATTGTTGGCTCCCTTCCCGCTTGTTATTTGGGAAGAGGACCAGGGCCTCTATAAATAGGGACCGGCCACCCACGTAGCAAAGGGTTCGGTTCGGGGGTTCGGTTCGGCACGTGGATCCGTCCAGCAGGTAGAGAGAGAGAGAGAGAGAGAGGAGACTGAACTCCTCCCAGTAGTTCGTCGCAGCAGCAAAGAACAGACCCTCGCGAGGCTGTTCTTCCTTGTATTGTTCATCATCACCAGCCCCAGGAGGCAATCCATCCACCACACACTGGAGTAGGGTATTACACCACCTCGGTGGCCCGAACCAGCATAAATCTTGTGTCTCTTGCGCAGTTCTTTTAGTAGTTTAGATCTTTGTGAGACGGGGAGGTTGAGGATGTGATCTCCACGCGTACCCCAGTGTTCGAACCTTAAGGGTCTGGCGGAACCCGAAATCCGACATTTGGCGCGCCAGGAAGGGGTGCGCCGGAATTCGTCTTCCACCACTCCGCTCTCCTCCGACCGTCGCATCCATGTCTGACGCTTGTCGGGCCCGCGCCGAGCTCCAGGCCGCCATTGCTTCTTGCGTCGCCCAGAAGGCCCCCGTTGGTGGGCGTCCTCGTCGCCCGCCATCAACGCCGCCACCGGCCCGGCGGGGGGCGAGCAGCAAGCATCGTCTCAGCACCCGTCCGTGCGGCAAGACGGCCGCACCGCTAGTCCATCACTCGCTCTAGCCGGTTCTTCGTCCCGCGCGCTCCGCGCACCCTTGGAGGCTCGAGCTGCGCTCCTGCGCTACCGCCCCGTCGACGACGTCTACGAAGAGTGGCTCGACCGCATCACTGAGCTTGTCCGCGCCGTAGGGGGCTCCTCCGCGCTGTCCGTTCCTCTGCATCACACTCCGCCCCGCGCGGGCAACGAGGCTCCAGAGGCGCGCCAGCCGCCTCCCCTCCAAGAAGATGCCATGGCTCCAAGGCACTTGGCCCCTGGGCGGAACCCGCTCCGTCAGGCACCAGCGCAGCAAGAGAGGAGCTGCCAAGAAGTTCCTCGCCCGCAAGGGGCTGCCAGGGCGCTCCCTGCTCCGGCACGCCGCGACCCTGCTCCAGCTCCGGCGCCCCAAGACCCCACCCTGCTCCTAGCTGCAGCGCGTGGGGACCCTCAAGACCAAGCTCTCCACCAACCGAAGCCTTATGTGGCCACCACGGGCTGCCACGCCTACACCACTGAGCTGAGCAGCGTCACGTGGCCCGGCAAGTTCAAGCCTGACCTGCCTCCTTGCTACGACGGCACAACCGATCCCGCAGAGTTCCTCCAGCTCTATGAGCTGGGCATCAAGGCTTCCGGCGGGGATGAGAAGGTCATGGCGAACTGGTTCCCCATGGCGCTCAAGGAAGGAGCTCGAACCTGGCTCCTGAATCTGGCTCCAGGCACGATCTCCTCCTGGGACCAGATGCGCACCCGCTTCATCGCCAACTTCCAAGGTACTCGCGACCGGCCACCCGCCGTGAGCAACATGCGCCGCATCAAGCAACAACCCGGAGAGACCCTGCAAAAGTACATCCAGCACTTCAACAGCGCATGCCTCAAGATCCCCAAGGTGTCAGAGGAGGCCATCATCTCGGCCTTCTCCGACCGCGTGCGCGACGTCAAGATGAAGGAGGAGCTAGCAATGCACGAAGACCTCTGCACCTCCCTGGAGCTGTTCAACTTGGCGAACAGGTGCGCCAAGGCTGAGGAGGGACGCCTCTCCCTCCTCGAGCTGCCTGCCGCAGATCCAGAAGAGAAGAAGCCCAAGGCCAAGGACGTGAAGCGCAAGGGGGCTGCCGTACTCGCGGCAGAACTAGACACCAAGCGGGGCAAGGATCTGCCCGAACCCTCCAGAGGCAGCCGGTACTGTGTGTACCACGACCTCGACACCCACAACACCAACGAATGTCAAGAACTCCGCACCGTGCGAGAAGGAAGGATCGGCCGTCGCCCCGACCGTGCTGACCGGGGCTACGGCCGAGGAGGAGGAAGAAACCCAGGGCGCTGGGAAGATCGCGGCCCGTGCCAGGGGTGGCGCGACCAGCCTCGCGAGGACCGCTGGCGGGACCTGCCTCGCGAGGGAGACTGGAGGGATCAGGCTCATGAGGATCACCCTCATGGCAACGCAGGCCTACCTCCTCTGCCGCCTCCACCAAGAAGGAACGAAGACCACCATCAAGACGAGGGGGCTGGGGGCTTCCAGGAGCCGCGCGCAATCGCCTACCTCCTGGGTGGAGCTCAAGCCCCAGCCTCCCAACGCATCTTCAAGCAGTTTGCCCGCGAATGCAGTTCTCCCCAAGCTCGAAGCAACGCACCCCCTCAGGTGGTTGGCGTGCGACATCATGTTCAGCTCATCAGACCAGCTCAAGTGCGCAGCCACGGCTGGAGTCCTCCCGATGCTCTGCTCCCCAGTCATCAGCAACGCGCTGGTCACCAAGACCCTCATCGACAGAGGGGCAGGACTCAACGTCCTGTCCGTGGAGACCTTCAACAACCTCCAAGTGCCCTATGACTAGCTTCAGCCAACCAAGCCTTTCTCCAGGATCACCGACGGTTCCACAGTCCCAATCGGGCAGGTCCTCCTCCCTGTCACCTTCGGGGCTCGCAGCAACTACCGCACCGAGCTCATCGACTTCGACGTCGCCCACATCCGCCTGCCGTACAACGCCATCCTCGGGTACCCAACGCTGGCCAAGTTCATGGCTGCGACTCACCACGGCTACAACGTCCTCAAGATGCCAGGAAGTGGCGGAGTCATCATAGTGCCCTGTGAAGAGAAGGATACAGTGTGTTCCCTGGAGAGAGCCTATCAGGCCGCGTCGCTAGAAGACCCAGATCGCGGAAGCAGGAAGCTTCCTGAGACCACCCCCAAGAAGAAGAAGACGTCGTCAGGATCGGCCCCTCAGGAGGCAGGCCCTTCAGGGCCCGTGTCTGCCCAGGGGGACCCTCCTTCCATCGCATAGGGAAGCGCGCCCGGCGCCCTCCTCGGGCAGGGCTCGGGGGCTCTCACCTGGAGGGCCACCGACCTAGCCAGGGTCACGAGGGAGGCGCTTGGGCACCATGTGGAAGCGTGCTTTGCGACATGTTTCCCCCGGGAAGGAGCCAAGCAAGGAAGGCCGGACCAGCACGAGTTCGTCAGCAAGGCCATTCGAGAACTGCAGGAGTCAAGGATCATGAGGGGTTCCCGTCATTCACCAGTGGTGGCCCCACATCTAGGCGAGGATGGCGGGCTGCGCATTTGCGTCGATGTACCAGGGCTCAATCAGATCGCCACAACGGAGCGCCTCTTTCCCTCGCAAGTGGGGCGCTGCGGAGGTCCAGCCCACAGCTATGTTCGCATGCCCTATGTCCTGTTGAGCATGGCTGCGGCGCACCAGCGCCTCATGCGGGGCATCATGGAGGCTTAGGAAGACAGGCGTTCCGCGGCCATGGCGGAGATGAAGACAGCTCGCGAGGAGTCACTAGTACCTCCGGAGCCTCCCGAGGCCCCGGGGCCTGGAGGCTCGTGAGGATCGGCTTCCGCAGCCCACCGAGCATATTGCACCGGCGCCACTTCGCCAACAACATTCTCAGGTGACAGCTTCCAAGCCTCATTCCCAGCTGGGAACGCCCTCCCAGGGTTGCATCACTCCCAGGCCGCGTGGGTCCGTCCCCGCGGCATGTATCTGCATTTACTTTTAGGTCGTTAGTTTGCCTTGATTGGGGGCGCCCCTCGGGCTGCATCATCCCCAAGCCGCTGGGGCCAGGCCCAGCGGCGTGTATCTCCGTCGCGTTTATTTCCAACTATGCATTTTCCTGTCACGCTTGATTGCATGATGCCCGTCCGCGGCATCCCTTCTTCTCCATGTCGACTACGTGCACGTTAAAGGGGGGGTGCCTGAGCATCACGACTCAGGGCTCTTACTGGCTCTCCAGCCCTCACCCTCTAGCCTTGTCCACGGCATCGCGACCTGGCATACCAGCGACGGCTGAGACAAGCTCGAGGGCCGGGACCCGAGGACGTAGAGTACCGGCATCTAACCAAATTTTGCAGGGACACATCTCAAGATACGGCCCAGTGCCGGGCGCAACCCGCCCAGAGGTAGGGCCTCGTGAGTCCCGCGCTGGCTCACGGGTGCCCAGATACACCTCACCTAGCCCTATCGTGCCGGTTACGTGTCAGGGCAGGGCTGTATACGCCCCGGGGGCTCCTCCCGGAGGGGAGCCCCCTCCCACATACTAGTGGAAGCACCATGCTCCGCGCTGGCTGACAACACTGCCGAGGAGCGGCTATGCCCGTACACATATGGAAGCGCTATGCTCCCCGCTGGTGATAAACAACTGAGGGTGGCCTCCGGGCCGCATTAACCTCAGGGAGCCCAGAGCTCAGTGGCTGGCCCCATCGCAACGCCTCCCCTCGGGAGTGCCGCGCGAGGGGGCTGGGCACGGGGACTACGGCTGGGTCACGCCCAGACGTACGCCGCCTGGCCAGGCCCCTCGGGCCTGGTTCGTCGCGCGTCTCTCCCCGAGCAGAGCCAAGGTACGAAGGCCATTTGCGCGTGAAGGGGGACTCCTGAGCATCGCGACTCAGGAGCCTAACTGGTCCCGTAGCCCCTCACTCCTTAGTTCCGAAAGGCTATGCTGGGTGAGGTACGCGCGGGGCCGGGCTCTGCAGACGTAGAACGGTAGCCACGCTTACATCTCGCCTCATCATTCGCTATTCGTGCGTCGAGGCGGACTCCTGAGCATCGCGACTCAGGGGCCTAACTGGCTCCGTAGCCCCTCACTCCTTAGTTCCGAAAGGCTATGCTGGGTGAGGTACGCGCGGAGTCGGTCTCTGCAAACATAGAACGGAAGACACGCCTACATCACGCTTCCCTACTTGTTGTTCGCGCGCCAAGGGGGACTCCTGAGCATCGCGACTCAGGAGCCTAACTTGTCACGTGGCCCCTCACTCCTTTGGTCCCGTCCTGGTTTCCGGTCGGGGCTAATGCTGGGTGAGGCATGCGCGGTGCCGGGCTCTGCCGGCGTAGAACACAAGCAAGTAGGGAAGAAAAGCATAAAATCCAAGGAATTTAAAAGCAAATATTACAGTCCATACTGTCATCTCAATGCCAAAAGCAAGTTTAAATGCCTCCCCGAGGCGTGATGCATGTGCAGGAACTAAAAGAAGAGCAGGGATGGAACGGAGTCACTTGTCGGCGGTGGCTCCGCCTCATGGAACAGCAGGGTCGGCAGCGTCTTGCCTCGGCCTGGTGCTGAAGGCCCGGAACTCCTCCAGAAGCGCCTCCGCACGCCCCTTCACGGCTTCAACAGCCGCGGCAGCACCCTCGCCGCTCACCGGTTCCAACAGGCCGTTGAGGTCAGCGTTGGGATCGCGGAGGTAGATGTGGGCGAAGACCCGCGTCAGCGCAGCCGAAGACAGGACGTACGCCTCGGCCTCGGCCATAGGGCCGATGCCAAGGGCGACATCTCCAAGAACCTTAACCAGGAAGGGAAGCAGCTTGGCGGGGCCGTCCTCGTCACCAGCTAGTGGGCTGTCCAGGCCGCTCTCATAAAGCATCTTCAGCAAAGCGCGCGCGTCCTTCTCCATGTCTGCAAAGGCCACGCGATCCTCGGCGAGGACCTGAGGCTTGGCGTCCAGCTCGGCCTTTGTCACCTCCAGCTCCTTCTTCAACGCGCCTAGGTGGTCGCGGCGTTTCTTGAGCTTGGCCTCCAAGTCCTCGAGCGCCGCCTCACGCGCCTTCGCCCCCTTCTCCTGCTCTTGGCGAAGGCGAACCTCCTCCGCGAGCTGGCCCTGCAAGCCTTGCAGCTCGTCCTCCAGCGCCTTGCAGCGATCGCGGATTTCGACCACTTCCCCCAGGGCCGCGTCACGAGCAGCCTTCGCCTCGAGGACGGCCTCCCCCTCTCCGTGACAGGCCGTTGAGGCCTGAACCAGCGCCGCCCGAATCGAAGCATCAGAGCGAATCCACCCCGAAGCCAGTTCCAGGCGCCCGGCCACCAGGCGAGGGTCGGCGCCGAGAAGGTCCTGCCACAGCCGGTCTAGTTCGGCAGCGGCACGCTCCAAGATGGAAGAAGAAGACGGAGTAGCATCGGCACGCTCCAGGACAACAGGAGGAGCTGAGGAAGCAACGGCCAGTAGAACAGGAGGAGAAGGTAGCGGCGGCGAGGCCATAGTGTCCCGAGGCGGAGCCCGCTGCGCCTCCACAGCCGTAGCAGCGGCGCCAGACGAGGGCACCTCAGGAGTCACTTGGGCCATGGGGGCTGAGCTCGCCCCAGCTAGCTCAGCTAAGCCTCGCAAGGATGCGCGGGCAGGGGAGGCCCGCGCATCACGATCTCCCTCCCCTACAGGTGAAGGCGTCGCCGCAGGTGGGACCTCAGGAGCGCCCTTCGGCTTCTTCGCGACGGGCGCCCGCCTACTCAAGAGAAGCAATCATCAAGCCTCGTCAGCGGAACAAGAAACAAAAGAACAAGGATCAAGCGCTTACGGGTCGTCGCAGGTGAGCTCGGGCAGCTTTCGGCCCAACTTCAAGCCAAACAACCGGCTGAAAGGGTCGACCTTGGAAGCAGAAGGCCCGACTGCGGACTGCCTCGGGATAGGGGCAGACCCGCGGGGGAACAGCCCGGTCCTGTCCTTCTTCGGGATCGGGGGCGAGCTCCCGCTGCCCAGCACATCATCATCATCATCATCATCATCATTATCATCATCATCATCATCATCGCTCGGTGAAAGGCGGAGAGTACGGGGCGAGCGCCGAGGAAGGGGAGCCCTCGACTCTCTGTCGGTCGCCCCAGAGTCGGGCCCCTCTCCCCGCTCCTCTTCGCCGTCCTCCTCGCTGGAGTCGCCGGAGGGCACGTCCACCGGACCTCCAGAAGACGCCACGGGCACGAGCCCGTCCCCGTTGAAAATAGGCATGGACTTCACCACCCGCTTCCAGTCGTCACGAAGGAACAAGGGCTTGGGAGCGCCCTTCAGCCCTGCCACCTCGCCCCCGACCAGAGATTGGAGAACCGCGGTCACATCCTCGTCGTCCACAGCCTCGGGGCACGGATGAGGCCTCCACATTGGAGGAGAGTACTCCCGGAGCGGGGCCAGCTGGTGCTCTAGGAATTCCTTCAACGGCGACGCACCTGTCAACGTCGCCGGCGCCATGTTGGCTGGCCTCAGGTCCGCGTCCATTTTTTCCAACACCAGTTTCGCGCGGGGGTCGGTGAGCTCCGCTCGGCACCAGTCGCTGGTGCTCATGGGTTGCTCCGTGGGCAAGATCAGCCGAGGGTGAATGCGCCCGACATCCACCAGGACCCACTTGCTCCTGAAGCCCTCAATCCTCTTCCCGGGATTTGAGATGGCAATGGTGCTGCCATACGCAACGAAGCCCGCGCACCCAGAAAGAGAGCTGCTGGAGACCCGGAGGGAGAAGTAGTGGCGCAGCAAGGCCACCGAAGGCTGCACCCCTACGTGGGCCTCGCAGTAGTAAGCGAAGATCGCCAGGAGAAGGACGGAGTTGGGATGGAGAAGCAGAGCCTGCAAGTTGTAGTGGCGGAGGACAGAGAAGAAGAATTCGGAGAAGGGAGGCACCAGGCCCGTAGCAATGGAGCTTACAAAGAGAGGATAAAAGGTGCTCCCTCGGTCCTCAGGGGTGGCAGAGCCGGTCTTGAACACCTCCGTCCCGTTGATGCCCTGCGCCGCCGCCATCCGGCGCAACCGAGCAAGGCCCGCCTTGGGCACATTCGGCGGGTCTAGAGCAGGAGAATACTAAGCTCTGGCTGGAGGCTGGCGAGGCGCCATGGCTTCCTAGGTCGCGCAACCTGAGCAGATCTGGAAGTTTGGAGGAAGAAAGGGGAGGCGCAAGAAAGGGGATCTGAGCAGCAACCGGAGAGAGCAGGGGCGAAGTCTGGGAAGATGCCTCTCCCTTGTCAACCCACGCAGTTGCTAAGGCACCCACGTCCAGTCAACCGCCATGCGGCGTCCAAGGCCGCAGGCTGTTAGGGCCCGCGGCGCTTCGCCCTTGCCCTTTCGCCTCTCGGCACGGCCAAGTCCGTGCGCGCCTTGGGCCCGGGGGCTACTGTCGGCGTTCTGGGAACGGGGGTCCCCAGACTTGCCTGCCTGCGGCATGGCTCAAGTGGGGGCCCACCCCGGCCCATCTTCATCAACACAAGACTCAAGACCCTCGTGAGGGGCCAAGCCTCGCGAGGCGGACGACACGGCGCATCTTCAGGCATAGCCTCGTCAGGCTGGCTCACGAGGAGGCGGAGAGTTCAAGGCGGGGTACCTCGCGAGGTGCCCATGACACAAGCCATGACGACTCAGGGCACCAGGCGGGTGCCAGCGCGCGCAGCGTCCTTCTTTCCTCTTTGGTGCAAAGGGGGCAAGCGCAGCCGTGGAGTACCGAGGCATCAGGCAAAGGTTGCCATTTCGGTGCAACGAGACCAGGACCAAGCGGACTACGAGACGGAGGTCACCATGGAGCCCAGCACGGCGTCACCGCAGAGTCTTTCGCAGGCGAAGACCACCTTTAGTCAGGATAAGAGTACTTGTTGTCCCCCTTCAAGTTAGCCCGCCATTGTTGGCTCCCTTCCCGCTCGATATTTAGGAAGAGGACCAGGGCCTATATAAATAGGGACCGGCCACCCACGTAGCAAAGGGTTCAGTTCGGGGGTTCGGTTCGGCGCGTGGATCCGGCCAGCAGGTAGAGAGAGAGAGAAAGAGAGAGAGAGGAGACTGAACTCCTCCCAGTAGTTTGTCGCACCAGCAAAGAATAGACCCTCGCGAGGTTGTTCTTCCTTGTATTGTTCATCATCACCAGCCCCAGGAGGCAATCCATTCACCACACACTAGAGTAGGGTATTACACCACCTCGGTGGCCCGATCCAGTATAAATCTTGTGTCTCTTGCGCAGTTCTTTTAGTAGTTTAGATCTTTGTGAGACAGGGCAGTTGAGGACGTGATCTCCGCGCGCACCCCAGTGTTCGAACCTCAAGGGTCTGCCGGAACCCGAAATCCGACATATTCACACATGTATTACGGTTTCTGGTTAATACAATTAAAGCATGAACAACAGAAAATTATCATGAACAAGGAAATATAATAATAACCATTTTATTATTGCCTCTAGGGCATATTTCCAACAAACTCTTCATCACCTCCATAATCGAGAAACATTTCCTCATTCCCAAGGACAATTTTGATCGCTGTCCAATGATCCACTCTTAGATCAGTCTTATACCCCCTTGCCAGACACGTGGCAAGGCACATTGCGGTACACAGCATGGCATATCGTATAGAGCCTATGGCTAAGGCATAGGGGATGACTTTCGTCCTTTCTCTTTCTTCTGCCGTGGTCAAGCTTCAAGTCTTAACTTCACAACTTACAACTCAGGCAAGAACTCCTTCTTTGACTGATCCATCTTGAACTCCTTCAAGATCATGTCAAGGTATGTGCTCTGTGAAAGTCTTATCAGGCGTCTTGATCTATCTCTATAGATCTTGATACCCAACATGTAAGTAGTTTTACATAGGTCTTCCTTTGAAAAACTCCATTCAAACAACCCTTTATGCTTTCCATAAATTCTACTTCATTTCCGTTCAACAATATGTCGTCCACATATACCTATCAGAAATGTTGTAGTGCTCCCACTCACTTTCTTGTAAATACAAGTTTCTTGCAAACTTTGTATAAACCCAAAAAGCTTTGATCACCTTCATCAAAGCGTATGATCCAACTCCGTGATGCTTGCTCCAGTCCATAGAAGGACCGCTGGAGTTTTCATACCTTTTAGCATCCTTAGGATTGACAAAACCTTCTGGTTGTATCACATACAGCCTTTCCTCACGGAAACCGTCAAGGAAACATTGTTTTGACATCCATCTGCCTGATTTCGTAAATGAAAATGCAGTAACTGCTAACATAATTCTATCAGACTTTAGCATCGCTATGATTGAGAGAATCTCATCATAGTCAACTCCTTGAACTTATTGGAAACTTCTTTGAGACAAGTCGAGCTTCACAAATGGTGATATTACCATCAACGTCTGTCTTCTTCTTAAAGATCCATTTATTCTCAATGGCTCGCCGATCATCGGGCAAGTCCACCAAAGTCCATACTTTGTTCTCATACATGGATCCCATCTCAGATTTCATGGCTCCTAGCCATTTGTTGGAATCCGGGCCCACCATCACTTCTCCATATCTCATAGGTTCATCGTTGTCCAACAACATGGCCTTTAAGACAACATTACCACTCGGAAGTTGTACACACCCTTGTCGACCTACGAAGTTTGATAGTAATTTGATCTGAAGCTTCATGATCATCATCATTAGCTTTCTCTTCAACTGACGTAGTTGCCACAAAAACATCTTTCTATGCTACGCTACTCTCTGGTTGAAGTGAAGGTTCAACAACCTCATCAATTTCTATCTTCCTCCCACTTAATTCTTTCGAGAGAAACTCTTTCTCGAGAAAGGACCTGTTCATAGCGACAAACACTTTGCCCTCAGATATGAGATAGAAGGTATACCCAATCGTCTTGTTTGGGTATTCTATGAAGACAATTATCCGCTTTGGGTTCGAGCTTTTCTGGCCGAAGCCTATCGACATAAGCATTGTAGCCCCAAATCTTAAGAAACAACAACTTAGGTTTCTTGCCAAACCATAGTTCATACGGTGTCGTCTCCACGGACTTAGATGGTGCCCTATTTAAAGTGAATGTAATTGTCTCAAATGCATAACCCCAAAATGATAGCGCTAGATCGGTAAGAGAAATCATAGATCGCACCATATCCAATAAGGTTCGATTACGACATTCGGACACACCATTACGCTATGGTGTTCCAGGTGGCGTCAACTTGAAACGATTCCACCTTGTCTTTAGTGATTGCCAAACTCATAACTCAGATACTCTCCTCTTGATCAAATCGTAGGAACTTGATCTTCTTGTTATGATGATTCTCAACTTCACTCCGAAATTGCTTGAACTTTTCAAACGTTTCAGATTTATGCTTCATTAAGTAAATATACCCATATCTGCTCAATTCATCGGTGAAGGTGAGAAAATAATGATATCCACCGCATGCGTCAACACTCATCGGACCGCACACATCAGCATGTATGATTTCCAACAAGTCACTTGCCCGTTCCATTGTTACAAAGAAAATGGGATTTTAGTCATCTTGCCAATGATAAATGGTTCTCATGTGTCAAGTGATTCAAAATCAAGTGACTTCAAAAGTCCAACGGCATGGAGGTTCTTCATGTGCTTTACACCAGTATGACCTAAGCGGTAGTGCCACAAGAAAGTGGTACTATCATTATCAACTCTACATCTTTTGGCATCAATGTTATGAACATGTGTATCACTACGATCGAGATTCAATAAACCATTCACATTGGGTGCATGACCATAGAAGGTATTATTCATGTAAATAGAATAACCATTATTCTCTGACTTAAATGAATAATCGTATTGTAATAAACATGATCTAATCATGTTCATGCTCAACACAGACACCAATGCAAACAACATTTATCTGGGTTCAACACTAATCCCGAATGTAGAGGGAGCGTGCGATGGTGACCATATCATCTTTGGAAACACTTCCAACACACATCGTCACCTTGCCCTTTGCTAGTCTCCGTTTATTCTGTAGCTTTTGTTTCGAGTTACCAATATTAGCAATTGAACTGGTATCTAATACCCATGTGCTACTAGGAGTACTAGTAAGGTACACATCAATAACACATATATCAAATATACTTTTGTTGAAGTTGCATGCCTTCTTATCTACCAAGTATTTGAGGCAGTTCTGCTACTAGTGACCGTTCCCCTAATAGAAGCACTTCGTCTCGGGTTTGGGTTCTTGGGTTTCTTCACTAGAGCGGCAACTGGCTTGCCATTCATGAAGTTTCACTTCTTGCCCTTGCCCTTCTTTGAAACCAGTGGTCTTGTTAACCATTAACACTTTGATGCTCCTTCTTGATTTCTACCTTTACCGCCTTAAGCATGACGAACAGCTCCGGGATCATCTTCCCTTGCATGTTATAGTTCATCACGAAACTCTAGTAGCTTGGTGATAGTGACTGGAGAACTTTGTCAATCACTGTCTTATCTAGAAGATTAACTCCCACTTGATTCAAGCGATTAAAGTACCCAGACATTCTAAGCACATGCTCACTAGCTGGGCTATTCTTCCCATCTTGTAGGCAAAGATCTTGTCAGAGGTCTCAAACCTCTCAACATGGGCATGAGCCTGAAATACCAATTTCAGCTCTTGGAACACCTCATATGTTCCATGGCGTTCAAAACGCTTTTGGAGCCCTGACTCTAAGCCGTAAAGCATGGTGCACTAAACTATCATGTAGTCATCAGAACGTGTCTGCCAGATGTTCACAACGTCCATAGATGAAGCCAGAGGGGTCGGCACACCGAGCAGTGCATCAAGGACAGAAGCGTTCTGTGTAGCAATGAGGACAATCCTCGGACTACGGCCCTAGTCCGCACAATTGCTTACAATATATTTCAACTTAGTCTTTCTCTAGGAACGCATTAAAACAAGGAGCTAAAGCACGAGCTATTAATCCACAACATAATTTGCAAAGACAATTTAGACCATGTTCATGATAATGAGTTCAATTAGTCAAATTATTTAATGAACTCCCACTCAGATTGACATCCCTCTAGTCATCTAAGTGATACATGATCCGAATCGACTAGGCTGTGTCCGATCATCACGTGAGACGAACTAGTCATCAACGGTGAACATCTCCATGTTGACCGCATCTACTATACGACTCATGTTCGACCTTTTGGTCTCTCGTGTTCCGAGGCCATGTCTGTACATGCTAGGCTCGTCAAGTCAACCTAAGAGTTTTGCATGTGTAAATCTGGCTTACACCCGTTGTATGCGAATGTTAGAATCTATCACACCCGATCATCACGTGGTGCTTCGAAACAACGGACCTTCGCAATGATGCATAGTTAGGGGAACACATTTCTTGAAATTTTAGTGAGCGATCATCTTATTTATGCTACCATCATTCTAAGCAAATAAGATGTAAACATGACAAACATCACATGCAAATCATAAAGTGACATGATATGGCCAATATCATCTTGTGCCTTTGATCTCCATCTTCGAGGCGCGGCATGATCACCTTCGTCACCGGCATGACACCATGATCTCCATCATCATGTCTTCATGATGTTGTCTCGCCAACTATTACTTCTACTACTATGGCTAACTGTTAGTAATAAAGTAAAGTAATTACATGGCGTTTTTCATTGACACGCATGTCATACAACAATTTAAGACAACTCCTATGGCTCCTGCCGGTTGTCATACTCATCGACATGCAAGTCGTGATTCCTATTACAAGAACATGATCAATCTCATACATCACATATATATAATTCATCACATACTTTTGGCCATATCACATCACATAGCATACCCTGCAAAAACAAGTTAGACGTCCTCTAATTGTTGTTGCATGTTTTACGTGGCTGCTATGGGTTTCTAGAAAGAACATTTCTTACCTACGCAAAAGCCACAATGATGATATGCCAATTGCTATTTACCCTTCATAAGGACCCTCTTCATCGAATCCGATCCGACTAAAGTGGGAGAGACAGACACCCGTTAGCCACCTTATGCATCAAGTGCATGTTTGTCGGTGGAATCAGTATCACGTAAGCGTACGTGTAAGGTCGGTCCGAGCCGCTTCATCCCACAATGCCACCGAATCAAGAAAAGACTAGTAACGGTAAGAAAATCGACCAAATCATCGCCCACAACTACTTGTGTTCTACTCGTTCATATAATCTACGCATAGACCTAGCTCATGATGCCACTGTTGGGGAACGTAGTAATAATTTAAAATTTTCCTATGTGTCACCAATATTAATCTAGGAGATGCTAGCAAGAGAGAGGGAGTGCATCTTCATACCCTTGAAGATCGCTAAGAGGAAGCGTTACAAGAACGCGGTTGATGGAGTTGTACTCGCGGTGACTCAAATCGCGAAAGATCTGATCCAAGCGCTGAATGGACGTCACCTCCGTGTTCAACACACGTACAGCCCGGGGATGTCTCCTCCTTCTTGATCCAGCAAGGGGAGAGGAGAAGTTGAGGGAAAGCTCTGGCAGCATGACGGCATGTTGGTGGAGCTTGCGGTTCTCCGGCAGGGCTTCGCCAAGCACTACGGAGGAGGAGGTGTTGGAGGAGGGAGGGGCTGCGCCTAGGGAAGGGGTGCGGCTGCCCTCTCTCCCCCTCACTATATATAGGGGGAAGGGGAGGAGGAGGCGCCCTAGGGTTTCCCTAGGGGAGGTGGGCGGCCACAGGGGAAACCCTAGATAGGTTTGGGCGCCCCCACCCCTAGGAAACTTGCCCCCAAGCCGGGAGGGGCGGCTGCCCTAGGGGAGGCACCCCCACCTCTCCAGGTTACATGAGATGGGGTGGGAGGGGCACACAGCCCCTTAGTGGGCTGGTGTGCCCCTCCCGTGGGCCCATAAGGCCCCCCAACGCTTGTCGGGGCCTCCAAAACTTCTTTCGGTCATGCTGGTCGTCACCCGGTACTCCCAGAACAATTCCGGACTCCAATACACTTCGTCCAATATATCGAACTTCACCTCCGGACCATTTCGGAGTTCCTCGTCACGTCCAGGATCTCATCCGGGACTCCGAACAACCTTCGGTAACCACATACTATTCCCATTACAACTCTAGCATCACCGAGCCTTAAGTGTCTAGACCCTACGGGTTCGGGAACCATGCAGACATGACCGAGACACCTCTCTGGCCAATAACCAATAACAGGATCTGGATACCCATATTGGCTCCCACATGTTCCATGATGATCTCATCGGATGAACCACGATGTCGGGGATTCAATCAACCCTGTATACAATTCCCTTTGTCCATCGGTATGTTACTTGCGTGAGATTCAATCGTCGGTATCCCCATACCTTGTTTGATCTCATTACCGGCAAGTCTCTTTACTCGTTCTGTAACGCATGATCCTGTGGCTAATTCCTTAGTCACATTGAGCTCATTATGATGATGCATTACTGAGTGAGCCCAGAGATACCTCTCCGTTATACGGAGTGACAAATCACAGTCTCCGATTCGTGCCAACCCAACAGACACTTTCCGAGATACCTGTAATGCACCTTTATAGCCACCCAGTTACGTTGTGACGTTTTATACACCCAAAGCATTCCTATGGTATCCGGGAGTTGCACAATCTCATGGTCTAAGGAAATGATACTTGACATTAGAAAAGCTCCAGCAAACGAACTACACGATGTTGTGCAGGATTGGGTCTTGTCCATCACATCATTCTCCTAATGATGTGATCCCGTTATCAACGACATCCAATGTCCATGGTTAGGAAACCATAACCATCTATTGATCAACGAGCTAGTCAACTAGAGGCTTACTAGGGACATGTTGTCATCTATGTATTCTGTCGGCGTTCTGGTTGTATTACGGTTTCCGGTTAATACAATTATAGCATGAACAAGACAATTATCATGAACAAGGAAATATAATAATAACCATTTTATTATTGCCTCTAGGGCATATTTCCAATAGTTCTCTACTCCTAATGTTTGAGTTGGTGAATAGCCTCCACGATTTATTTTCGTCCCACCACTTTCAACCATTTTTTCACTGGTTTTTTCGTCTCTCCTCCCACCAGCGCCTATATTTTATTTTTGCGTCACCTCCCACACAACAAAACAAATCTGAACGGATCAGAACTTTCCATGGTGACCCAAGTTATTTAGTAATGTATTTATGTGAAAGAATCAATCACGATCAATATTAAAGATCAAATCTAAATTAATTATCCTTACCATAAATCGCTTAATCACATTAGTTAATCAAAACTACCTTACTTTTTAGGGCAATATCTCACACCTCAATCTTTTTCTATGTCAAATCACAAGGACGACCCATCACCCGGAGCCCTTCGCCGCCGCCGATGTCTGAGAGGACCCGCCGCTGTCTTCCCCACCAAGAGCTCCACCCTCTCCCCCACCAGCGCCGTCCTCCATTCACGTTCTTTCCTTAAAGTGGGGAGGCCCCAGATCAAGTTGGGCAAGTCAGGGGGCCGCCGCCGCCGCGAATCCCCACGAACGAGCCAGCCACTGCCGCCTCGGATCCCCACGGATGATGCAGACGCCGCCGAACAGAGGAGGGCATGGGCGCGTTGCACTGATTAGAGGAGACCGTGCCAGCCGTGCCCTTTTTGGAGGACGAACACATGTATTAATCTGTTCGAGTATGCATGGGCCTCGAAGAACCAAGCAAAGCATCCCATTCATTTCAGTAATTGCACAAGTTTGCTCTATAGGTTCACCACCATGGCTATGAGAGGACACATTCGTGGAATCGCCTGCACGCAAATTGGACAGATTGATTGGTTGAACGGGCGCAAGGAAAGGGATCTGGGCCTGCTTGAGGAGGCGAGCGACACCCGAGCTGCTGTTCGTGTAATATTTCCTCCTTTATCTCCCTCCCTTTCTTGCCTCTGAGTTTTCAACATTTTTTCAGTTGTTCGAGGAGAGGAGGCACTTTGTTGAAGCATCAAGCGAATTGAAATGTGCAAATCCTCTTGGTGCTCATTAGTTTTGTGTGTGAGTAAGAATCTGAAATCGTTTTCTTCTCCATAGCTGAGAAACCAGTAAAGAAATTATGTGTCAGGAGTAAGAATCTTTTTCGTTGAAAGCTGCTACCTTTCATATATAAATTGTGTTCCTTTTCAAGAAAGAAATCCATAGCCTTGAATCAATAGATATAAGTTTTATGCTGATGTTATCTACAATATGTGTCGGTGTACTAGAGTAGGGGTACCCTAGTATCCCGAACTTGTGCACGGGCAGTCGCAGCATCCCGCGGCAAGGCTTGCCGGGTGACCGCCAAGGTCCTCCGTGGTTCCTTTGGAGCCATCCAAGGACAAAGTATCCAAGCCAAGGAGACAAGACCCCGGCAAGAGGAGCTTGCTGGGAAGGCCAACCAAGGCATCTCAAGGAACTTGCCGCGACGCGCCACGCATCGCGGCAAGGCCCGGTGAGCGACAAGCTCCCGGACGCGACAAGACAACGCCCGCGGCAAGGTGCTTGCCGCGGCAAGCCACCACTCTGTACCCGCGCTCCAGCACATCCACCAACGTGTCGCTCTGGGACCCTTCCAGGCGTACGTGGCGGGAGGCTGTGCAGCCAGCGGTGCGCGGTGGCAAGCGGCGCTGACAAGATTGCCATCGTGGCGAGCGGTGGCGTCCCTGACGGTCCCTTTTGTACTATTTGGGCGACGCAGACGGGCATTTAATGCCCTTGTCCCCTGCCGTCAGGGTTAGGTATGATACACTGTAGCAGGTAGCTGTACCAACCGCAACACCTTTCCATTTTTACCCTTGTCTACGTTGCCACCTGTCGGTGACCCCTTGAGCATATAAAAGGAAGCCCATGTGCAACGTAGAGGGGGGGGGGGAGGAGAGAACACTCACGCTCGGTCTCGTTAGCTGCTAGTGTGTACTATAGCACTCAGTGCTCCCGAGCAAGAACTCAATACAAACCACAAAGTAGGAGTAGGGTTTTACGCATATGTGCGGCCCGAACCTGGGTAAACTGCTCGTGTGTTTCACGTCGATCTGCTCTTCGTGCGATCTCCCCCCCCCCCCCCCCCCCCCCCCCCCCGCCGAACCGAAAGGGGCTCGGTCCGCCGGTCCCATAGGTGCTCGTGGATTAGTTCCCCGACATCTTTGGCGCGCCAGGTAGGGGGTGCGTCGAGGTTGTGTGAACCTGATCCGGCGTTCACACGAGCTAAATCTTCATCGTCTTCATCGACATGCCGCCGAAGAAGAAGGCTTCGGAGGCGGCTGCTCCGTCCGCGCTGAACCCACCACCGCCGGAGCAAACAGCTGGTGGGGTAGACGCCGGCGGAAGAACGGGCCTCGACGAGGGAGCTCACGATGCTGCCAGGTCCAAGGACAAGGCTGCGCTGCCCATCGGCGGCGCAGTCGGCTCCCACAACGACCAGGCGCACTCCAAGACCTCGGCGTCCGTACATGCACCGCGCCCATCCCAGGAGGCGCGGGACCGGCAGCGTCATGGTACTCACGGTACCATATGTTTGCTGGACCAAGATCGAGCTGGTGGATCTCGGAGTGCTCAAGACCAGCATGCACGCCAGCATGCTGGCGCGAGCGGGGCACGGTCGCCTGGACGAGATACTGCTCCTTCTAACATAGTTAGAAGTCCGAGCATATCCCGCTCCTCACACCGTTCGCCGCCGCCACCCGCCACTTCAGCAGATGCTTTGGCGCGAGCTCAACTGCTCCTAGACTACCCTCCAGCGGCAGACAAGATCGATGACCGGAGGGCCACCATTCAGAGTCTCATCGGCTTCGCCAACGGCGACACTCCACGGCAGCCGAGTACATCGCAGCCGTGGCAAGTCAGCCAGGCACGAGCCGGTGGCGACAAGACCGGTGGGGTGCAACCACCGTGCACTCTCTGCCCCGAAGGCCAAGATCGCCGACTCGCCGGATCCACCTCGACAGCGACTCCACCATGTCATCAGATCCATGAGCTCGTCGCGATCAGCGCCAAGTTCTTCACGAACGACAGCAAGAAGACGCTCGTACTCGCATCGAGCGCCAAAGAGAAGCGCGGCGTCAATCAGACCAGCGCGCTGGGCCCTCTGTCGACATGCATGCGCAAGGGGAACCAGGCAACTTGTCGTACGTGGTAGGTTGCGCTGCGTTTACTCGTGAGCTGCGGCAGGTACAATGGCCCAGCAAGAAGAATTTCAAGCCAGACGTACCAGAGAAGTACGACAGCAAGTCGCATCCGTCGGAGTTCCTCAGCATCTACACCATCGCGGTGCAAGCTGCCGGGGGGCGGGACGACAAGATCCTTGCCAACTACTTCCCGCTGGTGCTCAAGCCCAACGTCAGGTCCTGGCTCATGCATTTGCCGGACAACTCCATATCCTCCTGGGCAGACCTATGCCATCAGTTTGTCGGCGCCTTTACAGGCGGCCACAAACCTCATGGCCAAGAGAGTGACCTTCACCTGCTCGCCCAGAAGGAAGGAGAGCCCCTGCGCAAGTACATTCAGAGATTCAGCTGTGTACAGCACAACATCCCAGATGTCCACCCTGCCGCGGTCATCAGCGCATTCCATCAGAACATGCATAACCGCAGGATGCGGGAGGAGATGGCAATGTGCAAGATCAGAGACGTCAATGAGCTGTATGCCCTAGCCGACAAGTGTGCACGTGCTGAGGAAGGGAGGAAACTCCCCGGAGGGAATACAGGAGCAGGAGGATCTGACAGCGAGGATGCTGCCCCGGAAACGAAAAACCGACAGCGGAACAACAGGAAGAAGAAAGGCAAAGATGTGCTAGTCATTGAGAAGTCTGGCAACGAAGGTGGCACCAAGAAAGCCAAAGCTGGTAGCTCCGGCAAGTAGATTGCTGCATGCGCCAACTGCCAGGCTGTGGCGGTCGCCGACAAGCAGGACGGCACCGACAAGCAGTACTGCAAGATCCACCGCACCAAGGGCCATGACCTCCAGAGCTGCAAGAAGGTCGAGCAGCTTGTCCAGCAGCAAAAGGCTGAATACGAACGACGCGACATTGAGAGGGCCCAAGGAGGCGCTAGAGAATCCGGCAAGAAGCGCGCCGGCCGGGGAGGACGCCGTGGCAAGGCCAAGCAGCGGCAAGGAGACAGACCTCCCCGCGGCCGCGACAAGGATGAAGATGATGACGACGACGAAGACATGGATGATGTCGAGACCAGTGAACAGGAGTTCCAGAAAGCCACAGAGGTCTTGTGCGTTGACGGCGGTGCTTCTCTGCATACTTCGCACCGCCAACTCAAGCAGTGGGTGCGGGAAGTCAATGCGGCGGAACCACCTATCGAGTCACGCAAGCTTCTGAAATGGTCCAGCACGCCTATCATCTTTGATATTGAGGACCACCCTGATCGCACAACTGCGGTCGGGTGCTTGCCGATGTTGGTTTCACCAACTATCCGCAACCTCAAGGTCACTAAGATGCTAGTTGATGGCGGGGCCGGCTTGAACCTGATCTCCTCCGCTGTACTCCAGAAACTCCAGATCCCTGACAGCGAGCTTGAAGAGACCGGCACATTCCAAGGAATCAACCCGGGAAGGAGCAAGCCGAAGGGGAAGGTCATGTTGCCAGTAACATTTGGCAGCGAGTTGAACTTCAGGACTGAGAGGGTCACTTTTGACGTTGCCGATTTTCCATTGCCTTACAATGGGATACTCGGCCGTCCAGCACTCGCCAAGTTCATGGCAGCCTCTCACTACGCATACAACATGCTGAAGATGCCAGGCCCGATAAGCGTCATCTCTGTCCCTGGCGACAAGAAGGATGCTCTTATCTGCGCCGACAAGATCTACCGGGAAGCGGCAGCCACAACAGATCGCAAGTCACCTGCCGTTGAAGCTCTCGGGGGGGAAGAATAAGACCAAGTCCGGCAAGAGTTCTGATGCCCACTCCGGCAAGCGCACCTCTTCGGAGTGCTGCGCTACCGTCGAGGACGCACCATCGAGCTCCACCGGCAAGTGTAAGAAGACAATGGCAGCTCCGCCAGAGACCAAGAAGGTGTCCGCCAAAGAGGACGGCACTGGTGGTACCTTCACCATCAGTGCCACTCTTGACCCTAAATAGGAAAGCGCGCTCATTGCTTTCCTGCGGGCGAACGTCGACGTGTTTGCGTGGCAACCGTCTGACATCCCCGGTGTTCCCAGGAAAGTAATTGAGCACCATCTTGCCGTTTGTCCTCATGCGCGGCCCGTCAAGCAGAAGGCCAGGAAGCAAGCAGTGGAGCGCCAAGAATTCATCGCAGAAGAGATCAAGAAATTGGAAGCAGCAGGCCTTGTCAGAGGAGTGCTCCATCCTACATGGTTGGCCAATCCTGTAGTCGTGCGCAAGGCAAACAGGAAATGGAGGCTTTGCATCGACTTTACCGATGTTAATAAAGCTTGTCCCAAAGACCCATTTCCCTTGCCATGCATTGACCAGATTGTTGACTCCACGGCCGGATGTGACTTGCTTTCATTTCTTGACGCATACTCGGGATACCATCAAATCTTCAAGGCAGAAGAGGATGAGGAGAAGACCGCATTCATCACTCCATGTGGCACGTACTGTTTCATACGGATGCCTTTCGGTCTAAAAAATGCTGGTTCAACATTTGCAAGGGTAGTCCATGTCGCTCTTGAGCCACAAATACACAGAAATGTGGAAGCCTACATGGATGACATAGTGGTCAAGAGCAAGGACAAGGCAACTCTGATTCAAGATTTAGACGAGACCTTTGCAAATCTGCGCAAGATCAGCCTCAAGCTCAACCCCGAGAAGTGTGTGTTTGGAGTCCCCTCCGGCAAGCTTCTCGTGTTCTTCGTGTCTCAGCGGGGAATTGAAGCCAATCCCGACAAGATCAAGGCCATTGAGCAGATTGAAGCACCAAAGCGCGTCAAGGATGTACGAAGACTTGCCGGTTGCGTGGCTGCTCTCAGCAGGTTTATCTCTAGGTTTGCTGAGCGCGCCCTGCCGTTTTTCAAAATATTGAAAAAGGCAAGTCCAATGAAATGGACTCCGGAAGCGGATGCTGCGCTGCAAGACTTGAAGAGATACCTGACCTCCACTCCAACACTTGTCGCACCTAAGCCACAAGAGAAGTTGCTGCTGTATATAGCGGCAACCAATCAAGTGGTTAGTGCTGCGTTAGTAGCAGAGAGGGAAGCAGATGACGAGCCAGCAACCACGGCAGGCGCATCCAGCGACAAGCAGGGGGCTTCCCCGACAAGCTCTGGTCCCGACAAAGATGGATCTACGCATGCGCGCGAGGAGATACAGAAGAGAATGGTACAGCACCCAGTTTACTTTGTCAGTTCCCTTCTGCAGGGGGCTAGGTCAAGGTACTCTGGTGTGCAGGAATTGCTTTTCGGCCTTCTCATGGCCTCGAGAAAGCTGCGCCATTACTTCCAAGCACATGAGATCACAGTTGTCACTTGTTTTCCGATGAAGAGGATACTACAGAATCCAGAAGCGACAGGCAGGATTGTTGAGTGGGCACTGGAACTATCAAGCTTTGGCCTCAAGTTTGAGAGTACTTCAACTATCCAAAGCAGAGCATTGGCAGAATTCATAGCAGAGTGGACGGCAACACCAGATGAAGAAATTCCAGAAACGAGCATCCCCGTCGAGGAAGCAAGCAAAGAGTGGCTGATGTACTTTGATGGTGCCTTCTCACTACAAGGCGCCGGCGCTGGCATGCTGCTTGTCGCACCCACCGGAGAGCACCTCAAGTACGTAGTCCAGATGCACTTTCCCAAGGAGCAAGCAACAAACAATACTGCAGAGTATGAAGGCTTGCTTGCTGGTCTCAGGATCGCGGCAGACCTTGGGATCAAGAAGCTCATTGTCAGGGGTGACTCGCAGCTTGTCGTCCGCCAAGTGAACAAGAGTTATCAGAGTCCGTTGATGGAAGCCTACGTTGACGAAGTGAGAAAGCTAGAAGAGCACTTTGACGGCCTACAGATGGAGCATGTTCTAAGAGCTCAGAACGACATTGCCGATGGCCTATCAAAGTGCGCCGCACTTAAGTTACCTGTGGAACCAGGGATCTTTGTGCTCAAGCTGGCTCGACCGTCCGTAACGCCATCAACTAGACAGAGCAAGAAGAGGAAGTTGATTTTTGGTGACTATTTTCCGGCAGAGCTTCCCGAAGCCACCGCCAAGAAGGTTCCCAAGATCAACACCAAGAGTGCTGAGGAGCAGTCTGCTCCGGCAAGCCCTAGGGTTTGTTCCGTTGAAGCAGAGGCTCCCGACAAGTTTTGCTCTGGCAAGCTTGCCGGGGAACGTCAAGCTCCGGCTGAGCCGCAGGTTCTCGCCGTAGAAGCGGATATTCCCGCAGCAGCAGATGTGCCTTTAGTCCTTGTTGTCGAGCCACAAGCTCCAGCATGGGCACAGCAGATTGTCCGTTTCCTTCAGACAGGAGAACTTCTCGAAGAGCAATAAGAAGCGGAAAGAGTAGCCCGGCAGTCAAGTATGTACCAGTTTGTCGACAACACACTGTACAGAAGAAGACTCAACGGTGTGAAATTGAAGTGTATTCACCGGGAAGATGGACACAAGCTATTGGCAGAGATACATGCAGGCATATGTGGTCACCACATTGGCGCAAGAGCACTTGCCGGCAAAGCATTCAGGCAAGGTTTCTTTTGGCCGACAGCCCTCCAGGATGCAACTGCACAAGTAACCAAGTGTGAAGCGTGCCAGTTCCATTCCAAGAAGATACACCAGCCAGCTCAAGCTCTCCAGATGATCCCTTTATCCTGGCCATTTTTGGTCTGGGGGCTCGACATCCTGGGCCCCTTTCGCTGAGAAGTCGGGGGCTTTGATTACTTGTACATTGCAATCGACAAGTTCACAAAGTGGCCGGAAGTGGAAGCAGTGAGGAAGGTGATAGCACAGTCAGGAGTCAAGTTCTTCAGGTCGATTGTTTGCCGCTTCGGGATCCCTAACAGGATAATCACCGACAACGGTACGCAATTCACGAGCCGCACCTTCATGCAGTACGTCCAAGATCTTGGCGCCAAGGTCTGCTTCGCTTCTGTTGCTCACCCGAGAAGCAACGGTCAAGCGGAGAGGGCAAATGCTGAAGTGCTGCGTGGGCTCAAGACCAGGACTTTCGACAGGCTGCACAAGTGTGGAAGAAACTGGATTGAGGAGCTGCCGGTGGTTCTTTGGTCGATCAGGACGACGCCAAATCGAGCCACTGGCCAGACACCTTTCGCTCTAGTCTATGGAGCAGAGGCTGTTCTCCCCACGGAACTCGTATACGGGTCACCTCGAGTGCTCGCTTATGATGAGCTTGAGCAAGAGCAGCTGCGACAAGATGACGCGCTGCTCCTTGAGGAAGACCGTCTTCAGGCTACTGTACGAGCTGCTCGCTACCAGCAAGCTTTGCGCCGCTACCATAGCCGCAAAGTTTACGCCAGAAGTCTCGAGGAAGGCGACCTTGTTCTTCGGCGTGTTCAGTCCGCCAAGAATTCCAACAAGTTGACGCCGAAGTGGGAAGGCCCTTACCGGGTGAAACGAGTTACTAGGCCTGGTGCTGTCCGCCTTGAGACCGAAGATGGCATTCCGGTGAGCAACTCCTGGAACATTGAGCATCTTCGTAAGTTTTACCCGTAAGGCGCGGTTGCCGGAACCCGTTCCGGCAACCACCTTTTGTACAAGTCTTGCCGCTGTTGCATGTAATCCTTTGTACAAAGCCGGGCGCAGACCCCGTGCATAAAGCTCATGTGCTCCGCACATCTTGTCAATTTCATGCTTTCTATTTTTTGCATGTGTTATCTGACACTTTGTGCAGCACCTACCCCCGGTAAGCAACAACAAGCCATAAGGCTCCATATCTTTATTTTCTCCTCTTTCTTTTTTCTCAAGGAAAGGAAGGTTCCCTCGCCCACAAGTTTGCCAGGGGGGAAGGGAGAAGATAATGGTATGGACCAGGCGTCGTTCAAGAAAGTTTCGCCTTACCGGGAAGCCAGCAACAGAAAAGCTAAGTTGCCAAAGTTTGAGCAATCAGATTTTTTAAATTTTTAAGTTATCTTCCTTGAACGACCGTGCTTTGTATGGAAAACCTGTGCACGGAGGAACCAACTCGTAGCTAGTTGCGCCCTTACTTTGTTTCGAGTCCGCTCAATAACTTAAGTGTGTTGCGACTAGTTGCGACAAGGTTTCTTGTCGGTAGCGGCACCGCCAGCAGGCTGCTGACGTCCCGCACTCAGCGCTCGCGGCTAAGGTGCCTGCGCCGGCAAGTTCCCTAAAAGCGTAGGGCAAAAACATACAAAGGAAGGAATCAAGTAAAGGAAATAACATTGCAATCATTACCCAGAATAGAGTTATATTATAAGGTAGCTTGTCGCGGCTCTAACAGATTGTTCTCATAACATGACCAGCAGCGACAAGAAAAGAAGAGAACGGGCGGCCTAGTCTACACGATCGCCCTCAACCCTCTTGATCCCGCTCACCTTGTCCACAATGGGTGCGACAAGGGTCTTGAGCGCCTCCAGATCAGCATCCGGCGGCAGGGTCTTGAGGACGTTGGTGAGGTTGAGGCCCGGGTTGCGGAAGGCCACCTTCACCAACACCTTTTGAAGAGCTCCCGCACAGATCTTGCATGACTCGTCGGCCAGCTGCTTTGGGATCCTCTCCCGGGGTCGCTGGAGGGCCGTCGCAACGCCTTTGAAGAACGAAGTGAGCTTGGCGCTGGGTTGGAGGTTCTCATCGGAGGGATACCCGAGATCCTCCATCCCCAGCTGCGCCAGCTCCCTGACAATGTCTGCGGCAACATTCACGAGACCCTCCGTCCAGTGCTCCACATTCTCCCTAAAAGTGTTCTGGGCAGCAGCAGCACTCGCCAGCAGCACCTTGTCGGCCTTGACCTCCTCCTTTAAGGCCGCCTCCTGCTCCCTGACGCCGTCCAGCCTCTTGGTCAAAGTAGTCAGCTTCAGCTCAAGATCTGCGTTGGAGTCCTTGGCGGCGCTAAGCTCCTTGCCCTTCTCGGCGAGACGAGCCTGCAGCTCTGAGTGGCTGTAGGCGTCCCTCTCCCGCTCACGCTTGAGCACGGCAAGCCCTTCACCGCTCGCCTTGAGATCGGCCTCCAGCTGCGCCACCTTCGTCTCCAGCTCCTTCTTGGCGGCCTCGGCAGCTGTGGCAGCATCCTCTGCTTGCTTGAGGGCTCTGCCGAATGTTCGCTCGCGCGCAGCAAGCTCCTCCTCGTGGCTGTCAAGGTTGACCTTCCGCTGCACCAGCTCGCCC
Organism: Triticum monococcum; assembly: GCA_034509565.1. NCBI lineage: Eukaryota > Viridiplantae > Streptophyta > Magnoliopsida > Poales > Poaceae > Triticum > Triticum monococcum. Next base: position 196,560,770 of record CM067841.1, read on the forward strand.
TCCTGCGCAGACAGCTTTTCAGCGGCAAGCCGCTGTTGCTCTTCGACTTCGACCCTCTCGAGGAGGAAGGCCTTCTGCTCCTCGGCGAGTTGCGCCCGCTCCTCTGCCAGGGACCGGAGAGCTTCCTGGTTGAGACCCCAAAGCTCCTCCGCGCGCTTTTCGATGTCCACTCCCGCCTTCGCAACAAGCGCCTCGCGAGATTCCAGCTTGGCTTGCCGAGCACGGTAGAGCGACACCAGCTTCCGCAGCAGCCGCTCCTCCTTAGGCTCGCTACTACTGCTGCTCGGCGCGTTAACCAGCGTTAGCCCAGCGGAGGCGAGCACCTCTCCGTCGAAGCTCTCTCCTTCGACCGGCGCCCTGGAGCTTGATGCCCAGGGGAGGTTGATGAAGACGCCATCGCCGGCCTTCAAGTAGACGCCTGGCTGGGGCTCTTCGGAGCCTGACGCTGCGACAGCGGCGGAGGGATCGGCGGTCGGCATAGCGCCTGGCGCTCCTGCGGCCTCAGGGCCGTCAGTGCGATCGCAGACCCCCCACCTGCTTCTGCTACGGCAGCTTTGGCGGCCTCTGCGCCGGCGGGATCGTCAGCGCCGGCTGCTTCTTCGGTGGCAGCGGCGTCGTCGGCGGCAACCTCGGTCTCCATCGGCTCCACAGCAGATGGGTCTGACGGCGGGAAAAGGGAGAAGAGTCAAGCAAATATCCAAAAAAGAAGATCAAAAGAAGAAGAACCCAAGGGAAGTTTTGAAGCGAGAGGATTACCTGTACCGGGTTCTGCAGTCGTGGTCTCCGCCGCCGGGGGGGGGGGGGGCGCTAGTGTTGTCCCTTGCCGGAGAACTCTCCCTTGCTGGAGACTTCTCCCTTGCCGGAGAACTCTCCCTTGCTGGAGACCTCTCCCTTGCCGGAGGACTCTCCCTTGGCATTTCGGGGGCGGCCTCCGGGCGCTCCTGGTGGGGCTGCTCTGCTCCTACACAAACCAACAGTCAGATGTCAGCAAAGAAAGAGTATCCATGCGCGCCTAACAGCGGAAATCGAACCATATACTTACGCTGGGGGCTGCTCTGGAGAACAGTTGCCGGGTCCGGCAAGGTTGTCTCGGACGCACCCCCTGCTGTCGCGGTGGGTTCGTCCTCGATGATAATCACCGGTACCTTGGCTCTCTTCGCTGCTCTCTGGGCCAGTGTCCTAGAAAGGAATAAGTTCAGAGTAAAGCAAATGAGATACAAGACAAAACAGCAAGAATTGAAGAACTACAAGTACAACAAGAGAATCTTACTCTTCTTCTTCCTCGTCGGAGCTGAACGCGGAAAAGTCGAAGTCCGGCTCACGTCCGGCGCGAGGAGGCGGAGGAGTAGGTTCCCTTGGCCGCTTGGCGGGAACAGTGGCGGTGGTCTGAGACGACCCCGCTCCGGCTGCCGCCGCGGCGTGAGAAGCGGCAGGAGTAGAAGCGGTGGTCCAGGTGGACCCCGCTCCAGTTGCCGCAGCAGCGTGAGGAGCTCCCACGGCAACAGTGCTTGCCGCGGTGGAGCATCTCACGCGGCGCGGCGACTGTCGACTCGCCCGCCGCCCCGCTACGTCCCCGGCCTTGCGGAGACGCCTTCTTGGTGGAGCTGGGGGCTCTGCTTGCGGCGAGCTGTCTGAGGATGAGGAGGAAGAGGAGTTGATCTCCAACGAGCCGCTCGTATCCTCGACGGGCTCGCTCGACTCGACGTCATGCCCGACAAGATCTTCCTCGCCGGCAAGCTCCTCTCGCTCGGTATGACTTGCCGCCTCTGCTGCCTCTGCCTCCTCCACGGTGAATCCAAACTCGCCCGCGGCTGCGACTGCCGCCGCCTCTTCTAGCCTGGTGGCGATGCGTTTCATCTCTGCATTGGTGGTGTCGCGATTGAGGCTTTTCTTTTCGTCGGAGCGGACCGGCACTTCTACCAAGCCATCAAAGAACTCCTGCACGATGTCGTCTGCAGGCTCTTGCCAAGTTGGGACAATTCCATGTGAATCGCACAGCGGCATCATTGCACGGATGCGGTCGAGCGCGGAGTTGTTGCACAGTGGAACGACACCCTTCGGCAGCCTGAACACTTCGGGATGTTGAGGGTCGTACTTGAACAGCTCCTGAAGCATTGCGTTAAGCTCCAGAACAGTGAAGTTGAAGTTGAGGCCCGGACGCAGCCTCATGATATCCGCCGCATTCTTGAATTCCCAGGCGGGTCTCCTCCGTTCCTGCAGGGGGGCGATGCGGCGGCGAAGAAAATCTGCGCCAACAGCGCCTACAGTGAGCCCGGCAAGCCTGAGGCGTTAGATCCGGGTGATGGCAATCTTCAGCCTATCGTCTTCCGGGGCCACGTTGCTCCAATCGCTGCCGCGTGCTACTGGGCTTGGCGCCGGGCGATAAACGGCTGCGGGTTCTCCTCGACAATCCAGCACCAGTCTGCTCTCCATTCCTCCCACTTGCCGCGGAACTCTACCTCCAGATAAGCGTCCTTCTTGCCGGCCCTCGAGATCCAGGCGATTCCGCCGGATAAAGGCTCTCCTTTCTCTACTCGGGGCATAAAGAAGTGGCGAAAAAGGGCTACATTTGGATAGACTCCGACAAAGTTTTCGCAGAGATGTGCGAAAACTGCCATGGTCAGAACAGCATTGGGGGTGAAGTCAAGGAGGCGGAACCCGTAGGTGTTCATAATATCGCAGAAAAACTCAGAGAAAGGCGGGCAGAGCCCGCAGTAGAAGAACAAGGCGAAGAAAGGATATCCATTTGGAGCCATTTTCCAAGCGACGGCTGGAAGTACCTTCGTGCGGATGCGCTCGCGTCTCCGTCGACCAGAAGAGGTAGTAATACTCCCTCAGCTCCCTCGCGGCGAGCTTGGGGGGGGGGGAAGATTGCCCGCTCCTTTCGCAGCGCCGCAAGCCGCTGCGCCTCGGTCGACTTCACAACCTTCCCCTTGTCGGCTTTCGGAGCCATGGCGGAAGTTGTGGAGGAGGTCGACGGCGTTGGTGGTGCTGGTGGCGATGGGGGGCAGGGCGCTGCTCTCTTTCAGCTTTGGGAAGACGGGGGAGCGGCGGAAGTTTCCGAGATTGGAGTAGCAACCGGCGAATGGGCGAACCACCCCTGTTTCCCCTGCTTATAAAGAGGGAGTGGGTGGACGTTCCGCCTTTCCGAATAAAGAAACCACCGACGATCTCTCCCACGATGCCGCATTCAACACGTGCCGTTCGGGGAGGGCGCGGTGGATACGGGGAGAGATACGGCGTAACCCAGGCCGCGCGTGCCCGTGCCCTGTTTTGGGCCTGGCCCAACAGCGCTCGGCACCGTGTATGGCCCAGGACCGGGGGCTCCTGTCGGTGTACTAGAGTAGGGATACCCTAGTATCCCGAATTTGTGCACGGGCAGTCGCAGGATCCCGCGGCAAGGCTTGCCGGGTGACCGCCAAGGTCCTCCGTGGTTCCTTTGGAGCCATTCAAGGACAAAGTATCCAAGCCAAGGAGACAAGACCCCGGCAAGAGGAGCTTGCCGGGAAGGCCAACCAAGGCATCTCAAGGAACTTGCCACGACGCGCCATGCGTCCCGGCAAGGCCCGGTGAGCGACAAGCTCCCGGACGCGACAAGACAACGACCGCGGCAAGGCGCTTGCCGCGGCAAGCCACCACTCTGTACCCGCGCTCCAGCACATCCACCAACGTGCCGCTCTAGGACCCTTCCAGGCGTACATGGCGGGAGGCTGTGCAGCCAGCGGTGCGCGGTGGCAAGCGGCGCTGACAAGATTGCCATCGTGGCGAGCGGTGGCGTCCCTGACGGTCCCTTTTGTACTATTTGGGCGACGCAGACGGGCATTTAATGCCCTTGTCCCCTGCCGTCAGGGTTAGGTATGATACACTGTAGCAGGTAGCTGTACCAACCGCAACACCTTTCCATTTTTACCCTTGTCTATGTTGCCACCTGTCGGTGACCCCTTGAGCATATAAAAGGAGGCCCATGCGCAATGTAGAGGGGGGCGGGGGGAAGGAGAGAACACTCACGCTTGGTCTCGTTAGCTGCTAGTGTGTACTATAGCACTCAGTGCTCCCGAGCAAGAACTCAATACAAACCACAAAGTAGGAGTAGGGTTTTACGCATATGTGCGGCCCGAACCTGGGTAAACTGCTCGTGTGTTTCACGTCGATCTGCTCTTCGTGCGATCTCCGCCCCCCCCCCCCCCCCGCCGAACCGAAAGGGGCTCGGTCCGCCGGTCCCATAGGTGCTCGTGGATTAGTTCCCCGACAATATGAGTACTTGAAATTGATAGAGTTGCCATTAGATTTTCCAAGAAGAGGCGGACATTATATCACCTGTCTGTTTAATCTTTCTCTGTTTATTATGTTGCTTCTCTTTTTTGTCTTATTCTTATTCCAATCATTGCATTAGGCTCCATTGCCAATTTATTCGGTCCTTATTTAATTTGGATGGTGTTGAACTATTTTTGTGGTACCTGGTACCTTTCATGATCAAGAAGAGCTCACATGTGACTAAATAGACATGGTGTATTGTTTAAGCATGCATACTTGGCCTCTTTGCACTATTAATAGAAGCTTGTGTCCCCTTTGGACTAGGGAAGGTATGTTAAATTGTACCATCCATGTCATGAGACTATAATAGAAGAAAAAAAATGTATCAAATTATATGTTTTTATTTACTGCGATCGGTACGAAGGGCAGGTGACATTCATACTAAAATTTTGGCTATAATCTATTCAACCTGGTTGTAAATCATTGCATGGTAATGTTTCTATGTGCATATTTTGGATTGCTCTATGCAAATGCATATGATAGGGAAGGACCATGCCATGAGCTTATTGATAAACCCGAGTAGCTAGCTAGGCTCTGTAGTAACATCGACTATGTTATTTGTTAAATGTTTGCTTAGATTGCTTATCTGTTCAGTCATTCCTTCTTTTTGCCTGCTTAGTATATTGAATTCTACTTGGAGTCCTGCAGCTACTATTATGCAGCTCTTGCTACTACTATATTGAATTCTACTTGGAGTCAGGAGCCAAATTGATGATCAAATTCAGGTTAGTAAAAAGGGTAGTCTTTCTGTTATTGGTGTACCATTTTGTATATTGTCAACTATACACTCCTTGTGATACTAAAAACTATATGTAATGTAGGGATTTGTTTCACCATCACCACAAAAACTCCTTCTAGATTTACCTCCTAAAAACATGTCTTTTATCATAGTTGTGGATCTGAATGAGACCCTTCTATACTTAGAATGGAAGGTGATCTTGTGTTTTCTATACTCCAGTGGGAACAGATGCTTGATTTTTTCCATATAAGCCTTTCTATTCATTTTATAGCATATAGGCTTTATTTGTTGGCCCAGCCCTGCACGTGTTGAATATTAGTTCATCAAGAAAATAAATAAAAAATTCCATATATCTCTACTATTAAAGGGGAGTACATTGTTGTTTGGTGTCGTTATCCTCCCTCACTCCATTGATTGACAGGGCATGGCATGCCCATCACAGCGCCTCCCGTAAATCAGGGAAGTGAGGAGCCATCTGATGTCCCACAAGTATAGGGGATCTATCATAGTCCTTTCGATAAGTAGGAGTGTCGAACCCAACGAGGAGCAGAAGGAAATGATAAGTGGTTTCCAGCAAGGTATTCTCTGCAAGTACTGAATTAAGAGGTAACAGATAGTTTTGTGATAGGATAATTTGTAACGAGCAACAAGTGACAAAAGTAAATAAAGTGCAGCAAGGTGTCCCAATCCTTTTGTAGCAAAGAACAAGCCTGGACAAACTCTTATATGATGTAAAGCGCTCCTGAGGACACATGGGAATATCGTCAAGCTAGTTTCCATCACATTCATATGATTCGTGTTCGGTACTTTGATAATTTGGTATGTGGGTGGACCGGTGCTTGGGTGCTGCCCTTACTTGGACAAGCATCCCACTTATGATTAACCTTTATTGCAAGCATCCGCAACTACAACAAAAGTATTAAGGTAAACCTAACCACAGCATGAAACATATGGATCCAAATCAGCCCCTTACGAAGCAACACATAAACTAGGGTTTAAGCTTCTGTCACTCTAGCAACCCATCATCTACTTATTACTCCCCAATGCTTTCCTCTAGGCCCAAACAATGGTCAAGTGTCATGTAGTCGATGTTCACATAACACCACTAGAGGAGAGACAACATACATCTCATCAAAATATCGAACGGATACCAAATTCACATGACTACTAATAGCAAGACTTCTCCCATGTCCTCAGGAACAAAAGTAACTACTCACAAAGCATAAAAATGTTCATAATCAAAGGGGTATTAATATGCATATAGGATCTGAACATATGATCTTCCACCAATTAAACCAACTAGCATCAACTACAAGGAGTAATTAACACTACTAGCAACCTACTAACACCAATCCCAGACATGGAGACAAGAATTGGATACAAGAGATAAACTAGGGTTTTGAGATGAGATGGTGCTGATGAAGATGTTGATGGAGATTGCCCTCTCCCGATGAGAGGAGCATTGGTGATGACGATGGCGATGATTTCCCCCTCTGGGAGGGAAGTTTCCCCGGCAGAACAGCTCCGCCAGAGCCCTAGATTGGTTCCGCCAAGGTTCCGCCTCGTGGCGGTGGAGTTTCATCCGAGAAGATGGCTTATGATTTTCTTTCCATCGAAAGACTCCATATAGCAGGAGATGACCACCGGAGGGCCACCAGGGGGCGACGAGGTAGGGGGCGCGCCCTGGGGGTAGGGCGCGCCCCCCACCCTCGTGGGCAGGGTGTGGCCCCCTTGTAAGTTTCTTCCTCTGAGTATTTTTTATATATTTGGAAAACATCTCCCGTGAAGTTTTAGGACTTTTGGAGCTGTGCAGAATATGTCTCTAATATTTGCTCCTTTTTCAGCCCAGAATCCCAGCTGCCGGCATTCTCCCTCTTTATGTAAACCTTGTAAAATAAGATAGAATAGGCATAAGTATTGTGACATAATGTGTAATAACAGCCCATAATGCAATAAATATCGATATAAAAGCATGATGCAAAATGAACGTATCAACTCCCCCAAGCTTAGACCTCGCTTGTCCTCAAGTGAAAAGCCGAAATCAAAAAATTTGTCCACATGTTTAGAGATAGAGGTGTCGATAAAAATAAAATACGGACATGAGGGCATCATGATCATTCTGAGAACAGCAACTTATATAATTCTTGTCATATAATCTCTTATGCTAGAGTAGTAATTCAATCACAATATCAAGTATGAATCGTAAACTTCATTGAAAGCTAACAAACTACAATCTCAGTCATTGAAGCAATTGCAATTTATCATAACATAGGAAAGAGTTAATGTATAAGAGCTTTTCAGCAAGTCCACATACTCAACTATCATATAATCTTTCACAATTGCTGACACTCACGCAATACTTATGGGTATGGAGTTTCAATCAGACATAGAGAAAGATAGGGGCTTATAGCTTTGCCTTCCAACATTTTGCCTCAAGGGTAATGTCAACAATAATAGTTCATGAAAACTCACATCCAATTAGCCATATATACCAGGATCTTTCCAACATATTGTGCTTACCAAAGGATAAAATGTAATCCCTCCATTCCAAATTACTCGTCGTGGTTTTAGTTCAACAAATTACTCGTCATGGTTTTAGTTCAAATTTGAACTAAAACCACGACGAGTAATTTGGAACGGAGGGAGTAAAAAGGAAGGGTGAAGATCACCATGACTCTTATGCAAGGTAGGAGATAAAAGTAAAAGATAGGCCCTTCGCAGAGGGAAGCAGAGGTTGTCATGCTCTTTTATGGTTGGATGCACAAAATCTTAATGCGAAAAAACGTCACTTTATATTGCCACTTGTGATATGGACCTTTATTATGCAGTCTGTTGCTTTTATTACTTCCATATCACCCGATTGTATAAAGCTTATTTCCTCCACACCAATCAATCATACATATTTATAGACCAATTTTTATTCCTTGCACCGATCACAACTTACTTGATGGATCTTACTCAATCCATATGTAGGTATAGTGGACTCTCATGGCAAAACCAGTTTTAAGGGTATTTAGAAGCACAAGTAGTATCTCTACTTGGTGCAATGAATTTGGCTAGCATTAGGGGGAAAGGCAAGATCATTGATAGAGGCGAGGGTGTCCCGATCTTTCGATGAGATGATAACTATCGATTTAGTGGACACGACTTTGACGATCCGACTACAAACGTGCACGACGTTGCGCCTTAGCAATCGCTAAACCAATCTCCTGAGGTTACTGACGATGCCGGAAGCACGGTCAGCCTGACCACGAAGGTCTATTCCTGCAAGCAATCAAAGAACGAGCAAGAATATGATAAAGCAATCTGAATATTGCAAATATATATATGAAGTATTGATAATGGTGGGGATCCGGAAGCGGTCTTGGTCTGGTCGTTGGACATAAACGAAGTACACGAAGTTGCAATGGCTAACTTTTAACTAAACAAATCCCAAGGAAAAACCTACTAGATGGATCTAATTATATAGGAGCAAGGGGTGGCGGCCAAGGAGGTGGGAGGACGTCCCAAGACAGCCTAAAACTAACCCTAGGTCGTACAAGGCTCATGGGCCCAAATGGAGGTGATGCAACACCTTTGGGCTTGTAGTTTGACTCGGATTCTGCTGCAACGTCAGATTGTTTCGTCCATAACTCAATACTCCGGACGAATTCGAAGGTGCATCCAATTGGGTTGGAAAGAGCACGAAATCTAGTTTCCAACAAAAAAAGAATCACCCAATTCGGAGTCCGTATGAAAAAGTTCTTGGCGTTTTGAGTCAGGTATGTCTGTGCAGTCCGAATCTGAATCCAGAACGTGAGAGACTTGGACTCTATCTTCTCTGGGCCCAAAAGTGACGTGAGAGGACTTTTTGAACACAACCTAAACTTCTCCTTTTCCCTTATCTTCATATGTGGATTGTACAAATGTCCCATACACCTGCAATTAGACGAAACACAAAAGTGTGTTAAGTATTTTTGTTCTGGATAACCTAAATAGATTATTGAATAGTTTGCATTAGAAATCACCTGACAAATATGCATGTATGCAATATTTTTGGTCGTATACAAGGTAGTCATGTCCTCATCATCCTCCCCTTTTTGAAAACAAAGCTGTCCTCGGCATTGCTTAATCTGAAATATGGCTAACAAAAGAGACAAGGTGTACATGTTGTATATGTATATGTCATCCATTTTAACTTCCCTTGATTTTTGCACATATGTCACATGTATACATGAGTAACTTTCATTGTTCATAAAATCTAAAGCCAAAAAATTATCACAAGAAGTAGAAGGCATGAAAATATTGCAACTCAGTTTGCACATATAAGTGAAGCTCTTATTCACTTCAAAAGATTGGCAATGTTCATCATTAAACCATCCTAACTTCGATGAATAAACCTTACTTGCATCAAATTTAGATGCTACAACATGCTTAAATAAGCAAACATGCAATAAGTCATTGGACACAGAATCATCATCAAGATTAGAGGTCATATCAAAATGATTAAACATTGGTTCTTTTGCATCAACAGTTAATTCGATGGGTGCACTCAAAATTGTTGATATTTCAGTTGTTTGATCACATGACGCATTCATGACAGTAACAAGAGTCTCTAAAATAGGTGGTGTGCTCAAATCAATAGGTAACTCAACACATGATGCATTCAAGTTAACTAGGCATGCTTCATTCTCATGTGAAGTTATATCATCAATACCTTTACTGTTACCTCGCAGAGATGTAGCTGATGTAGGTACGGACGTTCACAATGTACCATACTCTTGAGATGATATCACGCTCACAATCCGAGGTGGGGCTGCTCTAGTAGGTGCAGTAGTGGAGTAACCAACCGGCAGTGGTGAGCATGAAATGGAATAGTAGTTGTTGTAGTCACGCAATGCATCCTCCTGCATCTGTCTCTCAATGGTACAAGCACGGACATACATACCAGTAATGCAACGAGGAATATACTGAAATCTTGCCTGAATATCATGGTTTAAACCACCAAAAAAATCTATTCATTGTATCATCCTCAGATTCTTCTATGTCACAATGATGCATATAAGATTTGAACTCTTGGTAGTAAGCATGAACAGTGTTACTGCCTTGTTTTAATTGCTCCAATTTACGACGCAATTCACGACGATAGTAAGGAGTAAAAAATTGTTGTCTCATTACAGCTTTCAAAACTTTCCAAGTTGTGGGTTGGTTATCAATGTTTTACACTCCACCAAACAGAAGCAAAATCAGTAAATGCTCTAGTGGCTGCTCGCACTCGCTCAAGTTCAGAAAAGTCATGGTGACTAAAAACTTGTTCTACTTCAAGATCCCAAGCTAGATAAGTAGTAGGATTAAATCTACCCTCAAATGACGGTAAAAAGATAACCTAACCATGTGCTTGTGTGTGTTGTCCCAACTCTCGTGATGGCGAAGATGTGTCCATCGTCCAAGAACTTCTATCTTCGGAACCTGTCATGATTAGTAGAAACAAGAAACAAAATTCAAGAATAATGTTCCTATGAACTACTAGGGTGTGGTGGTAAAGCGCTCATAGTAAAGCAAATATCAATATCTTACAAGTTCTTACCAAGCAGTAGGTGGTGACAGGCAACCAGCGGTGTCAAATAACTCTGAAGATTGTGTAAAGCGATTGCCAGGGGAACGTACGTATACACGGTGTAGAAATATGTGGAGCTGGGTTGGCTATATATGGTAGCAAAAGATTAGCAATGATCAATTCAGAGATGCAATGTTGAATAAACGCTCAATGACTGTATTGTGCTGGTCCTGGGCTAGACCGAACTAGAGACGCGAGCCTAGAACACTAACGAGGTCACGTCGTAGCACAAATGGCATCAATGAAGGATACTAAGTAGCTCTAGACAGCAAGATATAAGTGAAGATCACAACGGTAGTAAAGATAATGATGTGAAACAACAGCCAAGCAGGAAATATCAACAACTTTGTCTCCAACTTTCCTCTGAAAAAGTTTGTGCCGATTTTTTTGATTTTTTTTCAAGAATGGTATTGACTCAAGCTTTCAAACACAAAAGGAATCACTCAATTCCGAGTTGATATGAGGAGTCGAAAAATTCGAAAACTGGCCTGAAAAACTGGAATAAGCTGTGTTCATGAACTTCGGAGGGCAAAAAGACCTATTTAGAAGCTGATTTTGAGGTGCCAAATATTGAACTTTCTTCTTCAACTATTTAGATGCGGCTCGTCGCTAGCTTTCGTTTGAGTACTCGCGGAGGCAAAACGGACTTCGTATGCGGAAGTTATGCCTGTTTTACCGAACAGTGCACAAAACAGATTCCAATCCGAATTCAACTACGAGATTGAGTCTAAAAAGATCCGAATTTTGTTTTTTTTTCTTCTCTCTTTTTTTCCTCACACTTTTTTTCTTTCTTTCCTTTTTTTCTTTGACTTCTTTTCTCTTTTTTTTCTCTTTTTTTTCTCCCTCTTTCCAAAACAAACTAGATAAGATGCAGATTGGATCAAGCGAAGATGTGAACGATCTCAACTATTATTATGACAATGAATGGTGGGTAGCACGTGGTGGAAATTGATGGATGGATGGTGGACAGCGGAAGAGATAATGATGCAGCGGTGGCGTGACTAATGTGAACAGAACTCGAAACTCTAAACGAACTAGACACTAAGACCAGCAACTCGACACGACGATGCAACCGATAATTCAACTATGCAAGCAATGAAAAGAAAATTGCAAAGGCTCAGACTGGCTTGGACTAAGGATGAATAGATCTAACTCTTTTTTGTGGCTTTTTCTTGGACAATAGGTAAGAAAATAAATCTAATCTAGGAAAACTGGAAATTCTCACCGAGCAACCTGAAAACTGATACCACTTGATAGAGGCGAGGGTGTCCCGATCTTTCGATGAGATGATAACTATCGATTTAGTGGAGACGACTTTGACGATCCGACTACAAACGTGCACGACGTTGCGCCTTAGCAATCGCTAAACCAATCTCCTGAGGTTACTGACGATGCCGGAAGCACGGTCAGCCTGACCACGAAGGTCTATTCCTGCAAGCAATCGAAGAACGAGCAAGAATATGATAAAACAATCTGAATATTGCAAATATATATATATATATATATGAAGTATTGATAATAGTGGGGATCCGGAAGCGGTCTTGGTCTGGTCGTTGGACACAAACGAAGTACACGAAGTTGCAATGGCTAACTTTTAACTAAACAAATCCCAAGGAAAAAGCTACTAGATGGATCTACTTATATAGGAGCAAGGGGTGGCGGCCAAGGAGGTGGGAGGACGTCCCAAGACAGCCTAAAACTAACCCTAGGTCGTACAAGGCTCATGGGCCCAAGTGGAGGTGATGCAACACTTTTGGGCTTGTAGTTTGACTCGGATTCTGCTGCAACGTCAGATTGTTTCGTCCATAACTCAACACTCCGGACGAATTTGAAGGTGAATCCAATTGGGTTGGAAAGATCACGAAATCTAGTTTCCAACAAAAAAAGAATTACCCAACTCGGAGTCCGTATGAAAAAGTTGTTGGCGTTTTGAGTCAGGTATGTCTGTGCAGTCCGAATCTGAATCCAGAACGTGAGAGACTTGGACTCTATCTTCTCTTGGCCCAAAAGTGACGTGAGAGGACTTTTTGAACACAACCTAAACTTCTCCTTTTCCTTATCTTCATATGTGGATTGTACAAATGTCCCATACACCTGCAATTAGACGAAACACAAAAGTGTGTGAAGTATTTTTTTCTGGATAACCTAAATAGATTATTGAATAGTTTGCATTAGAAATCACCTGACAAATATGCATGTATGCAATATTTTTGGTCGTATCCAAGGTAGTCATGTCCTCATCAATCATCATGTTGGAAGATCCAAGAAAATATAATTTATCTCAGATGTAAGAAAACATAACCCATTATGTTGTCTTTCTTGTCCAATGTCAACTCTTTAGCATGTCATATTTTAACGAGTGCTCACAATCATAAAAGATGTCCAAGATAGTATATTTATATGTGAAGACCTCTCTTTCTTTATTACTTCCTATTAATTGCAACGATGACCAAAACTGTGTTTGTCAACCCTCAAGAACTTTTATTCATCATACACTTTTTATGTGAGCTCATTACTCTCCATAAGACTCACATGATCTCTTCGTTTCTTTTTATTTCTTTCTCTTTTCTTTTATTCACTTAAGATCATGGAAAAATAATCAAGCCCTTGACTCAACACTAATCTTTATTATATAGCTCACGGACTCGATTACATAGAAGGATAGTAAGGCAAAGCTCACAATTAGATCATACTAAGAACTTTTATGCTACTAGATCAAGATATTACCAAAAGGATCGAACTAAGAAAAATGGTAAAGATAAAATTGATGGTGATACGATACCGGGGCACTCCCCCAAGCTTGGCAGTTGCCAAGTGGAGTGCCCATACCCATGTGATTATGTCTCCTTTGTTGGTGAAGAAGGTGGGGTTGTCGATGATGGATAGTCGCACATCGAGCGTAGGAGGTCTTCTAACTTGCGGATAATGCCCTTGAGTGCGATGATATGCTCCTTCAACAAAATATTTTCACATGTGAGATACTTCTTTTGTATACGATCTAACTCAATCATCTTGAAAGCTTCGATTTCTGTTGGGGTTAGAAGATTGTGATCCAGTTGAAGGGTGTCTTCTGTTGTCGGAACTTGGCCCTCCATGGCCTTCTTGATCCCTTCATCCTTCCTGATCTCCATAGGTTCTTCTCTCTTCAGCTTTATCTTCATTAGCTAAGCATCGTTGCCCTCATGGTTGGAGGAGGAGGGAGATGACATAGTGCCTGGCCTTGACAATCCTGACAGAAAACAGCTCGAAACAAGGACAGGAGATTTTTGCGTGATACGGGAGTCAAAACCCCCGAGAGGTTATATAATGAATTTTCACCGACCAAAATACGTGTCGTGTACGAAAACGGAGTCCGGAGAGCACACGAGGTGCCCACGAGGTAGGGGGGCACGCCCAGTATGGTAGGGCGCACCCTCCACCCTCGTGGATCCCTCGTGTCCTTCTCGGACTGCTACTTATTTTTCTATTTTTCTAAATATTCCAAAGCAGAGAAATATTGCCTTAAAAACTATTTTGGAGTCGGTTTACCTACCGTACCACATACCTATTCCTTTTCGGAGTCTGAAATGTTCCGGAAAGTGTCCCTTATGTATTCCTCCGGGGTTATGGTTTCAATAACATTGATTTCAACATTTATGGGATTACCTGAGATATAGTGTTTGATTCTTTGATCGTTCACCACCTTTGGATTTGTGCCTTCGAAGTTGTTGATTTTTATGGTACCGGAACGGTAGACCACTTCGATAATGTAAGGACCTTCCCATTTAGAGAGAAGTTTTCCTGCAAAAAATCTTAAACGAGAGTTTTATAGCAATCACCTACATTAAACTCACGCTTTTGTATCCTTTTGTCATGCCATCTTTTAACTTTTTCTTTAAACAACTTGGCATTTTCGTAGGCTTGGGTTCTCCATTCATCAAGTGAGCTAATATCAAATAACCTCTTCTCACCGGCAAGTTTAAAATCATAATTAAGTTCTTTAATAGCCCAATAAGCCTTGTGTTCTAGTTCGAGAGGTAAGTGACATGCTTTTCCATAGACCATTTTATACGGAGACATACCCATAGGATTTTTATATGCAGTTCTATAGGCCCATAATGCATCATCAAGTTTCTTAGACCAATTCTTTCTAGACCTATTAACAGTCTTTTGCAAAATTAATTTGAGTTCTCTATTACTCAATTCTACTTGACCACTAGACTGAGGGTGATAAGGAGATGCAATTCTATGATTAACATCATATTTAGCAAGCATTTTACAGAAAGCACAATGAATAAAATGTGAACCACCGTCAGTCATTAAATATCTAGGGACTCCAAATCTTGGAAAAATAACATCTTTAAGCATTTTAATAGAAGTGTTATGATCAGCACTACTAGTTGGAATAGCTTCTACCCACTTAGTAACGTAATCAACAACAACTAAAATATGTGTATAACCATTAGAGGAAGGAAAAGGTCCCATATAGTCAAAGCCCTTGTCAGTGTCAAAACCGGCAGATCTCGGGTAGGGGGTCCCGAACTGTGCGTCTAGGCCGGATGGTAACAAGAGGCAGGGAACACGATGTTTTACCCAGGTTCGGGCCCTCTCGATGGAGGTAAAACCCTACGGCCTGCTTGATTAATATTGATGATATGGGTAGTACAAGAGTAGATCTACCACGAGATCAAGGAGGCTAAACCCTAAAAGCTAGCCTATGGCATGATTGTTGTCTATGGAGTTGATGAAGTTGTCCTACGGACTAAAACCCTCCGGTTTATATAGACACCGGATAGGGTTAGGGTTACATAGAGTCGGTTACAATGGTAGGAGATCTTGAATATCCGCATCGCCAAGCTTGCCTTCTACGCCAAGGAAAGTACCATCCGGACACGGGACGAAGTCTTCAATCTTGTATCTTCATAGTCCAGGAGTCCGGCTGATGGTATAGTCCGGCTACCCGAACACCCCCTAATCCAGGACTCCTCAGTAGCCCCCAAACCAGGCTTCAATGACGATGAGTCCGGCGCGCAGATTGTCTTCGGCATTGCAAGGCGGGTTCTCCTCCAAATTCCGTGTACCTGTTGAATAAAGTCCGGTTTCTTGTAAATGTTGCGCTCCTTGGCTTCTACGCCCAATAATGGCCGTCTTCCACGTGTCAAACGAATGCGAAAAACCGGGGCGTTTTTACATCCACTGTCACACCCTACATTTTGTAACTCTTCATTTGCATTAATAAAGCATGAAATTTTGGACCAACAAAAACTTTTGCATTATTTGGCTTTTATTTGGAGTTGGTTTTCTCTCTGTGTTTTTCAGTGCTATTTAAAATCAACACAACTCCACCTTATATACTTAATCTCCTTGCCCCCAAACTTCTGCCCAATGATCATGCCATGTGTATAGAGCAATATAGTATTTTCTTACAAAAATAATTTGGCAAAATAGTATTTTCAAAAAGTAGTTTTCCAAAAACCCCTGGATTGAGGTTTGCACTGCAAGTACCTGATTTGTGGTATGAAAAATATTTCAAAAGGTATATTTGAAACCTATTAGATATAGGATTCCCATAAACCCCAAAGATATAATTTTAAAAGTTATTTTCCTATTTTATTTAAAGGCTTTTTCTTAAGGCCAGAAATGGTCTTTAATAGGTTAAAATTACTTTAATGTTTCAAAAATATTTGAGAAAATTTAGGGAATCTCAGTGGACATATATTTCCCATATATAAGAGTTTCAACACATGGTCATGTTCAAAATATTGGACAAAACCTCTCAAAACATTTCTGCTCATTTCAAGGATTTGAAATATTTCTACAGGAAATATTTTTATAAAAATCCAAGAAAAATCCAGCAAGTCACAAATGCATATGGTGATGATCTTGCAAAGCCTCACTTCAATCAAGGTCATTTTGGTCCACCAAAATGCCCCATAACCCTTTCTGCTCAGAACCTAATTTGAGCAAGTTTGTACTACCAACTTTCTCTCCTTGACCTCAACTTTTGCGAGCATGTTCAAATCCCCAAATGATGACACTACACCAAGTGGTGCATCAAGGAGAATGGTTTGCATGAATAGATCTTGGAAAACCCATTTCTGTTGATTTCTAGGGTTTACCAAAGTTACACTGGCAACTTTTCCCAAATGAGCTCAAATTTGGTGGCACACCCTATTTCTAAGTGTCATTCCATCCTGTTAAGTATCATGGCAATTGGAGTTCATTTCCTTGCCCAAACCAACATCAAACACCTGCTGCCATTTTTCAAAAACCACTGTTTTGACCCCTTCCACTATTCTTGGTAAGCTCAAATTTTTACCAGAGCTTAATCTAGTCACCTTATACCTCCATTAGCAATGGTAAGACCTAATATCAATTATTTGGGGGTGAAACCCTCACTTTCTCTCTCTGGACAGCCCCTGTACCCCTCTTCCTCACCTCCCTCCTCACTCCAGTGGCCATCCATGGCATCCTATGCTCTCCCCCTTTCTTTACTCCTCCCTAGAGCTACCAGACATGCAAGGGCGCGCCCACAAGCATAGAAAATGGCTTGGACAGCCATATGGGCGCTCTGGAGCGCGCTACAGTGCGCTCCCGCACTGTAGCCGCCCCCTTCCAGCCACTTCTGGCCACCTCGGGCCTCCCCAGTGCGCCCGACGAGACGCCTCGGCCTCCGGGACACGGCAGCTGGTCGGCCCCCTCCTCCCTCTCTCTCTCCTGCCCCTGCTCGCACGCGCACCGGCCGCCCAAGAGCTCCAGTGAGCGAGCTCACACGCGCGGCGCCTCTGACCTCTCCCCACTCCCTCTCTCTATCTCTCTCGGCGTAGTCCACGCCCAGGAACACCCCAGACACGGCGCCAGCCCCTCCCGAGGCCCGTAGCGACGAGCACGAGCTCGCCGGTGCATGAGCCCACGGTGGACCGCCGTTCGCCTATTTAAGGGCCTCCCCGAGCCCTTCTCTCCTCACCACTCGCTCTCTCACTCCCCTAAACACCCCCCTGCATCACTCACCCCTCTCCAGACGAGCCCGAGCTCGAGCTCCGCCGCCTCGAGTCGCCGTCGATCCCACGGTACAGGCCTCCCCTGCTCCTTCTCTGCCCCGATTTGAAACCGCCTCCCCCCACTGATTATTTCTCCTCTCTCCCCCGCCTCGTTTGCAGCCGGAGTCGACCGGAACGACCACCGCCAGCTCCTCCGTCACGAACCTCGTCGCTGGCGAACCAGGCCACCCCGGCGACCAACTCCACCTCCACCCGAACGGCAACACGACGCTGAGCCCAGCCGTGCCCTCGCCCGACCTCGCCGTGCCCTGCATCATACTGGTGAGCTCGCTGGCCGCCTGGACTCGGGGTTAGGGATGACAGGCGGGCCCCGCCTACCAGCCTCTCCCCTCCATCGCCCCCTCTCTCTCGTTGACGCCTGGGCCCCGCCCGTAAGGTTTAAACCTGGCGCGCGCGCGTGCACCAGCGCGCTGGGCCACCCGCAGGCTGGGCCTGCCGCCCCGCAGCTGTTCTGGCCCGGCAGGCACAGTGCCCTTTTTCTTTTTCTTTTTTTCTGTGGCTTTTCCAAAAATTCCACAGGATTAAATATTAATCCAAATGCAATAATTCCAACTCCCACATTTTTCTAAAAATCCCACCTATTTAATGGTGTAACTTTCATAAATATCCATCAAACTTTTCTGCACTGTTCAAATTTAAATTCGAATTTGAGCATTTATATCCCCCTCTGAAAATCCATTTCTCCTATTATACAACTCCAAATCCAAAACTAGGAATTTTCCCCTTCTTAGTTTTCCACCTAGTATTTTACAAAAATAAGTTGACATTTTTCTGAGCACTTTGGTTTTTCTGTTTTATTATTGCCTTATTTTCTCGTTATTATTTTGCGACGATAGATTGCGTTGCTGACAAAGGAGTTGGACCAGACGACTTTGAAGATCCAGAAGACCTTGTTGAGCCAGGCAAGCAGCCCTTTGACCATGTCTATGAAACCCTTTTTATGCATTTCATATAGCACTTTATTATTGTTGCATCGGAATCATGATGAGAGGGTAGCCACTTTGGTGGGTTGCCTTCATTCCCTCCTTGTTGATACTTGCATTGTGCATGACCCTACCTCCTTATGAGGGTTATGCCGGTGGGAGTAGATAGGATGCTAAGTAGTGCTACGCAAAAGGGATGGGAATATGCATGGTGATGGAGACAAAGTATTTTGAAAGGACTTTTCGAAAACCCCGTCGGGTGCCACTTATGCCCGAGGGAGACAATGAGTTGGGTAACCACTTGATGACGAAGTGGTGTACCGAGGCAAGTGGGTGTGTGTTGCTTTTAAAAACGGATTGGTTTAAGTTGCGACCGTTATTCCAACCGTACATGCGCAACCACTCTACCCTTATATGGGAAAGGGCATTATTGATTACCTAGGCTGATACTAGCTTGGAGCCCGCATTACTAGTGACGGGAGAGTTGTTGGTGCGCTCTCTCGGGACGGGGTCGTGCCAGGTAGGGCAGCCATGACTGTTTTCACAGGGCACCGAATACACCGTTGAGTCCCCTCTCGGATGTTACGATCTCGAGTGAGTCTCGTATGATGTACATCGTGAGGATACGGAACAACGAGTGGACTCCTTGTTAGTGTCGTCTAGGGAAAGATAGTGATCGGGTGCTTACCCTGGGTACTTGAGGTACCGCGGGTCGTAGATGACACGGAAGTTGCCCGGATCTTGTGGGTAAAGTGTGCAACCTCTGCAGAGTGTAAAACTATTCGAATAGCCGTGTCCACGGTCAAGGACAGTTGGGTAACCGCTCTTGGGCTACGTCCACATGTTTACAAACCAGTGTGTGTTTGGATAAGTGGGAAGAACTACTCGGGTCAAGTCAAAGGACTTGACATGATTGAGTTGGGTTGGTGCCCACTCTTTTTATGTTAATACCACTACTCGGGTCAAGTCAAAGGACTTGACATGATTGAGTTGGGTTGGTTCCCACTCTATTTATGTTGATATCTGTAACCTGTCCTTATGGTTACTTGAATTCTCCTGATGCATGTCTTACAAGTTGTTGAACATGTCATTGCACTCAAAACTAGCTTTCTGCAAAAAATTACCTATATCATGCATTTTTTTGTACCTTGAACCAAAACATGGGTTGCTTGCGAGTACATTCAAAGTACTCATTGGCTTGCCACTGGTTATTTAATTGGCCACGCATGGAAGAACAGGAGTTCGAAGAAGAGTTCTTTGAAGACGAACATGGGAACTAGGACATTTCCTAGTCAGAATGCCTGTAGGGTTAAGGCAGATGGCATGGGTTCTACTTATCGACGAAGATTTCCGCTGCTTGTGTTTCATTTGATGTCCAACCCTTAAGGCTTTATCTATGTAAGACTTGACCATAATGGTCATAATTTGTGTAAGACAATATGTATGGATGTAAGACTCTTGTTATTCAGCTTCTGTGTGTTCAGTGAGCATTGATCTCTGGGATCACTGTACACGTGCATTCAGTGATCACGACTTGTGAGTCGGGGTCCCCACATCCACACCCCTAGCCATATAAACGAGCCGCCTATTTAACCGGATGGGAATTCAGGTTCAAACCACATCTTCTCCTCTCCGCGAGTTATCATCAGAGCGCTTCCAGCAAAGGTCCATTCCAACATGTCCAGCCGTCGTAGCTCCTCCCCTCGCCCCTCCGGTCCCAAACCCGTGGACTGGGAGAGTTGCACCATCCCGCACAGCGAGTTAGTGTCGCTTCAGGCCAAGGGATTTCTTCCCCCAGCATACATGGTCCCGGTCCGAGCCGGTATCGCCACCTACAATGGCGGAAAACAGGCGGAGAGCACCCCCAATCCTTCTAAAGGAGAGCGGGTGTGCCTCGTCCCCTATCTAATAAGGGGACTGGGATTTCCAATTCATCCATTTCTCCGCGGGCTTCTGAAGTTTTACGGTCTCCAGCTGCACAATCTCACGCCCGCTTCCATATTACATATCGCGGGTTTCGTCGCCCTTTGCGAGCTATTTTTAGGCGTTGGGGCTCATTTCGTGCTGTGGAAGAGGTTATTCTGCCTGGTGCCCCGTTCTCAAGAGGGGTCTATCTATCAAGTGGGCGGAGCCGAAGTATGGCGCATCACCGGGACCGGATACCTATCTGGAACCCCGAAGAAGGCGTCCGAGGACTGGCCTTCGGAATGGTTTTACATGGATGACGTCCCGCTACCGGACCCTATCCAGGTCGGTCTCCCTGAGTTCAACAATGCCCCATTGAAGAAACGCTTGAGCTGGCGTCCACGGAGCTCTCAGAGAGAAAGCGACAGAGACGTCCTTTACCCGATGGGCGGGATAAGACTGTTGGCTCATTCCGGACTAACCATGATTGGAGTCATGGCCGCATGCATTATGCGGGGGGGGGGGGGTGCAGCCGCTTCAATATAGAGGCCACCCATGTGGGATTTCAATGGGGAGGATGACGCCACACGTTACGGCCGTAAGGGGCCGGCCTCGGCCGCCACCTTAGTAAAGATCTTTTCCTCTTTGTACATGGGAGAAAAGGAGGAATTCCTCCGTGTCAATCCGCAGGCCGGATTTAGTATGTACGATCCTCCAAGTTGCGTAAGTGAACAATTGCGCTTGCCCGTTTGCTTTATACTCCCACGGTTAGATAGGTAGTCTAATGATTTCAATGCAGGAACTGCGACAGGAGGTAAAGGATATAAACAGCTGTCCTCCACAGCTCGAGGACCCAGAACGGTCCCTCAATCCGGACTCCGAAGAAGATCCGGACATATCGGTGGAGCTTATTGACGGGGTGTTCTATCAGCTAAGTAAGGACGATGCCTTGGTAGCCATTACGGCGGATTACCCAGGGTTAATCCCGGCCTCCCAGGTGAAGGAAACCGGAGTCCCATTCCCTTGAAAGAGATTCCATTCTCACGTATTCCGGTGTTTCTAACGACAACTGTGTTTTGCAGGGGAGATTTCTGAGGCAGGAGGCCGAACCTGCGGCGGCTAGCCAACGAGGGGCCGCAGGGCCCCGTGGGGCAAAAAGGAATGTAGTCCGGACTAAGATGCCGGCGCAAAGGTATAGCGCACCCTCTGTTTCCCTGGAGTTATTCTGTCAGGGCATATTAACGTTCGTGCTACCTTCAGAACGAAGATACATCGCCGGACTACATCCGAAGAGGTTGCCAATCGCGCCTCCATTAGCCAGGCTCCAACGTCTGGCCAGGAAGCGGAGGCGAGCAAAAGGCACGCAACGGACGCTCCTCCGACAGAGGATGAGGATAGGCTGTCTGCCACAAATTCTGAAGTGGAGAGTGCCATGAACCACAGGCGTCGCCGGACAGTTCTACGCGACGGTTGTTTCTCCCAAGAGGCTTTAGATGCCTTTAATTCAGGAGATGCGTACCTCCGTGCCGCTCAAAATGGTTTAGCCAGAGCCACGGAGCAGTATGTAAAAGACATACGGGTAAGAAAATTTTGGTTAAATATATATATATATGCCAGTAGCCCCCGAGACTTGAAGCAGTTAGAGAAACTGATTTAAGGATCATTTAATATGCAGGTTCTTACAGAGAAGAATACCGTACTGTCCCAGGATCTGGAAAAGTGCAAGGCCCAACTAGAGGCCGCACTAGCCGCAACAGGGGAGCCCAAAGAGACCCTCTCAGGTAAGATACACTTCGAAAGATTAGTATTGTGCGGTGTGGGTGCAAATCTGACAGATCATATTGCAGATGGTGCCGGACTAGATCCGGACAAACAACAACTCTTATGCCGGTTAAAGGCCGGTGAGAGTATGTTGACAAGGGTGAGGCTGGAGAAGAATGATCTTCAGGATGCCAACACCAAGCTGGACGTCGAACTTAAAGATGTTCGTGGCCAGCTGTCAGACTCCACGAAGGAGAATCAACGGCTTTGACGCGGCATATTTAGTAAGTGCTTGAACGAACTTTGAAAAAAGAGTTCGGCGAGGAAGTCGACTAACAGAGTAATGTCTGTAGGTATGCTCACAGGTGTCCTGCAGAGGAGATGCCCGGTTCTACGGGTGACCTTCTTCCCGAACTCTTGCAACTGCACGAGCGAATTCGGCAGGCAATGCGAGGTGTTGCCCAAGCCTTATGGCCTGCCCACTCCGTGCCCGAGGGCCTTGGAGAGCTTGCGGAGAAGCTGAAGGGAGCTCGGCGGCGCTTCCGGTTGTGGAAGATATCGGCCTGCCGACAAGGCGCTAGGGAGGCCTGGGCCATGGTGAAGACCCGATTTACAAAGTCTAACCCAAACCACATGGCCGAGGTCGGACCAGTGGGGCCTGACGGGAAGGAGATACCTGTAAGCTTAGTGTACGGCCAAGTAGAGTTGGCCGCGAAGTATTCCCAGCAGGACTGTAAATTAGACAACCTGTTAGATGGTATAGAAGAGGAATACAATCAGTCAGAATGACTGTGTAATTTTGAATTGACATGTGTAATGCCTTCTAGCCGGATTGTAGATCATTTGTCGTTGCTGACCTTTTCGCTTCAACCTCGGGACCTGACGGTCCGGAGTGTGTCCGAATACCCTAGAGGTTATATAAGAACCGGGGTATGTGTGGAGACTAGGCGTAGGGGTCATCAGTGCTTTATCAGACAAGTTCCCAACTAGTTATGTTATATTACATGGTTAGTAAGAAACATCTTCCAGAGAGAATAGTTCCGTTAAGGGTTCCTTTCGCTGGGAGGCATGCCCTAATATGCATGTCCGGACTACGTGAAGAGACGCAGAAAAAGCATCTGGGGGCACATAAAATGAGTAAAAAAGATCATCTTTTGTTTCACCGACCGAATATTCCCTTAAGAACGCTAGCTTTCGGTTTCACCCAGTCTGAGGTACACGTCCGGCTGACCCGACAGTAACAATCACAGAGGTGCTCCCTTTACCGCCTAGCCGAACAATCAGGAACGTAGGGGTAAGCACAGGAGCCAGGCAACCCAGCTTGGCCAAAACTTAAGTCATATCGATGCATATAATGGTGAAGAAAAAGGTACATGCGGAAGTTTGACGCATGTGTTGGGCGTGAAGCCTGTATAAATAAGCTTCTGTTAAAGAAGCCCCCAGGTTTAGTAAGCGCTAGTGGCGCTTCACTATATGAGCCTTTAAGGGCTATAGAAGAAAGAATGGGAAGGAGAGAAATGTAAGACAGAAAAATTCAAAAATGAATGGACAGAGGAAGGAGACGAACACAGAGTCTGGGGCTAGGCATATAATCTTCGGAGACGGGCGGCGTTCCATGGGTTCGGCTCGAGTCGATTGTTCGACGCATCTCGTAGGCGGTACGCCCCACCGGTCAGGACTTGGTCGATTATGAATGGACCTTCCCACTTGGGCTTGAGTTTGTCCTTTTTCTTATCCGGCAGGCGTAGAACTAGTTCGCCAACATTGTAATTTTTGGCCCATACTTCTCTGCTTTGATATCTTCGGACCTGCTGTTGATAAAATGCGGAACGGGCTTTTGCCACGTCACGCTCCTCCTCCAAGGCATCCAAGTTGTCCTGCCGATCGAGCTCGGCTTCTCTTTCTTCGTACATGCGCACTCTAGGTGAGTCATGAATTATGTCGCAGGGCAGAACTGCTTCTGCGCCGTACACCATAAAAAATGGTGTGTATCCGGTGGTGCGATTTGGCGTGGTTCGCATCCCCCATAGCACGGAGTCGAGCTCCTCTACCCAGTGCGTGTTAGATTTCTTGAGGGACCGCACTAGTCTGGGTTTAATGCCGCTCATGATAAGACCATTTGCACGTTCGACCTAGCCGTTGGTTTGTGGGTGATAGACGGAAGCATAATCGAGCTTGATGCCCATGTTTTTGCACCAGAGTTTTACCTCGTCGGCGGTAAAGTTTGTGCCGTTATTGGTTATGATGCTGTGGGGGACGCCATAACGGTGTACGACCCCGGATATGAAGTCTATCCCAGGTCCGGATTCGGCCGTTTTAACAGGCTTGGCTTCTATCCATTTGGTGAACTTATCCACCATGACCAGTAAGTATTTTTTCTTATGGGTCCCACCTTTAAGGGGTCCGACCATGTGAAGCCCCCAGACCGCAAAAGGCCAGGTGATGGGTATAGTTTGGAGTGCGGTGGGTGGCATATGGCTTTGGTTGGCAAAAAGTTGGCAACCAGCGCATCGTTGGACTAAGTCCTGAGCGTCTGCCCGGGCCGTCGGCCAATAAAAACCAGTACGGAAAGCCTTGCTAACACGGGACCGAGCAGCGGCGTGGTGACCACCGAGTCCGGCATGAATTTCAGCCAGAAGGTTCCGCCCTTCCTCTTCGGAGATGCACCTTTGAAGGACTCCGGTAGTGCTTTTCTTATAAAGCTCTCCCTCATGGACTCTGTAGGCTTTAGATCGCCGCACTATGCAGCGGGCCTCGTTTTGGTCCTCCGGGAGTTCCTGCCTAGTAAGGTAGGCTAGGAATGGTTCTGTCCACGGGGCGATAACCGCCATTATTACGCGGGCTGAAGGTGTAATTTCGTTGGCAGAGCCTCCAATTGTGTCAGATTGTTCGGCGTCGAGTGGTGCAGCTAGGTTCGGGCTGTTATTTGTGGGTTCCCCCTCCCATGCTACGGATGGCTTGAACAATCTTTCCAAAAAGATGTTGGGGGGGACTGCATCGCGTTTTGCTCCGATGTGTGCTAGGACGTCCGCCGCTTGATTGTTTTCTCGGGCTATATGGTGAAACTCCAGCCCTTCAAACCGAGCTGACATTTTTAGGACGACGTTGTGGTAAGCTACCATTTTTGGGTCCTTGGCATCGAAGTCTCCGTTTATTTGGGATATCGCGAGCTTTGAATCCCCGCGTACCTCTAGGCGCTGGATACCCATGGATACTGCTATCCGGAGGCCATGTAGGAGGGCCTCATATTCGGCTGCATTGTTGGAATCCGTGTACATGATCTGGAGCACATATTGGACTGTCTCTCCTGTGGGGGACGTCAGGACGACGCCGGCCCCCAGTCCGGCCAACATTTTGGAGCCGTCGAAATGCATAATCCAGTTTGAATATGTGCCGTACTCTTTAGGGAGCTTGGCCTCCGTCCATTCTACGACAAAGTCGGCCAAAACTTGCGATTTAATAGCTCGCCGTGGCTTATAGGTTATATCAAACGGGAGAGGCTCGATGGCCCATTTTGCAATCCGGCCCGTTGCATCGCGGTTGTTGATAATATCGTTGAGTGGTACTTCTGAGGCTACTGTTATGGAACACTCTTGAAAGTAGTGTCGTAGCTTCCGGGATGCCATGAATACCGCGTATGCACTCTTTTGGTAATGCGGGTACCGTGATTTGCATGGAGTGAGGACAGTGGACACGTAGTAGACCGGCCTTTGAAGGGGGAACTTGTGTCCGTCCGTTTCCCGCTCGACAACGAGCACTGCGCTGACAACTTGGTGTGTTGCTGCAATGTACAATAACATTGGTTTGCCGGTGTTTGGCGCGGCCAGGACTGGGTTTGTTGCCAATATGGCTTTTACTTCATCAAGTCCGGCCGTGGCGGCATCTGTCCACTCGAAGTGTTCGGTGCGCCGAAGTAGGCGATAGAGGGGTAGTGCCTTTTCTCCCAAGCGGGAGATGAAACGGCTTAAAGCCGCCATGCATCCGGTTAATTTTTGTATTTTTTTAAGGTCCTTTGGGACATCCAATTGTGACAAAACTCGGATCTTGGCTGGATTTGCTTCGATTCCTCTACCGGATACAATGAAGCCCAAGAGCTTTCCGGTTGGAACGCTGAAGACGCATTTTTCCGGATTGAGCTTGATGTCATATTTTCGGAGGTTATCGAATGTAAGCCTCAAGTTGTCTACTAGAGATTCGACATGTCTTGATTTGACGACCACATCTTCCATGTACGCCTCCACTATTTTGCCGATTTGGTTTGCCAGACATGTCTGGATCATGCGCTGATATGTTGTGCCGGCGTTTTTTAGCCCGAAGGGCATTGTGTTGAAGCAGAATGGGCCGTATTGTGTGATGAATGCTGTTGCAGCTTGGTCTGATTCTGCCATCTTGATTTGATGGTAACCGGAGTATGCGTCGAGGAAACACAACGAATTGTGTCCTGCGGTGGCATCAATAATTTGATCGATACGGGGGAGGGGGAAGGGATCCTTTGGGCAAGCCTTGTTAAGGTCTTTGAAATCGACACACAGGCGCCAGGATTTGTCCTTCTTTGGTACCATCACCAGGTTTGCTAGCCAGTCCGGATGTTTTATGTCTCTGATGAATCCGTCCTCCAATAGCTTGGCTAGCTCCTCTCCCATAGCCTGTCTCTTGGGTTCGGAAAAACGCCGAAGGGCTTGTCTGACAGGTTTAAATCCTTTTAGGATATTTAAGCTGTGTTTGGCCAGCCTGCGTGGGATCCCTGGCATGTCTGAAGGGTGCCAGGCGAAAATGTCCCAGTTCTCTCGTAGGAACTCTCGCAGTGCGGCGTCTACATCAGGGTTCAATCGTGCCCCGATGAAGCTGTTTTATTGGGGTCCGTTGGATGGACCTGAAATTTTACTATTTCGTCAGCTGGCTTGAAGGATGTGGATTTAGATCTCTTGTCGAGTATCACATCATCCTTGTTAACCGTGGAGCGCGGCGCAGTCAGTTCCTCGGCCGCTAAGGCTTCGGATAGCACCTCAAGGGCTAATGCGGCCGTCTTGTTTTCGGTGCGGAGTGCTATGTCCGGATCACTAGCTAGAGTGATGATTCCGTTCAGCTCGGGCATCTTAAGCTTCATGTACCCGTAATGGGGTATTGCTTGGAAGATTGTGAATGCTTCCCGCCCTAGTAAAGCGTGATATCCGCTCTTAAACGGGGCCACCTGGAACGTGACTTCTTCGGACCTGTAATTATCCGGCGTGCCGAACACCACATCTAGTGTGATTTTTCCTGTGCAGCGCGCTTCCCGACTGGGGATTATTCCTCTAAAGAATGTGCTGCTTCGCTCGACGCGGTTCCAGTCTATTTCCATTTTTTGAAGGGTCTCCTCATAAATGAGGTTCAGTCCGCTGCCTCCATCCATGAGCACCTTGGTGAGGCGAAAGCCGTCCACTATGGGACTGAGGACCAATACGGCTGGTGCTCGGGCTGTTCGGAACCTAGGTTCATCACTTGCGTTGAAGGTAATGGCAGTGTCGCTCCATGGATTTATTCTTGCAACTTGATAGACTTCAGCGAGGCTGTGGAGTGTTCTTTTTCACACATTGTTTGATGCGAAAGTCTCGAAGACTGTGAGAACGGTACTGGTGACCTTGGGCTGGCCTTTTGCGGCCTCCGGAATTAAGAGCTCCTCGCCGATTTTGGCCACCTGCCGGAGTATCCAACATGCTCTAAGGCTGTGAGTTGGTGTGGCGTCCTCTTTACTGTGAATTCTACAGGGTCCATCAAGCCATCTTTCCAGTACGGTTCCATGCCCTGTAGAGGGTTTTGGCTTTTTGGTGTTTATCCCGGGTGTCCTATGATGATGCACCCTCTTAGTTCGGACGGGATTACTACTTAAGGCCGGATTATCCCAAAATTTTATTTCGGTTTTCCAGGCGCTTTCCATCGCACAGTATTTTTGTACTATGGACGCCAGGTCAGCGAAGCGTGTAATATCACGACGACTTATGGCGTTGAGGATTCCCTTGTCCGTGCAATTACTGCAAAAATTTGAGATTGCGTCTTCCTCGCGGTAATCCTTTATCCTGTTCATAACCAGGAGGAATCTGGCCCAGTAATGACATACTGTTTCCTCGGGCCTCTGCCTGATTTGGGAGAGATCGCTTATGATCAGGTGGGCGGGTGTCGTTGAGTCTGAAACCTCACCCAATCCAGGATTCGGAGGCCGAAGAGTTTCAGAACTCTCAAGTTTGGATTCTTGGGTGTTGTCCAATGAATATGGCCCGTTGCCTGATCCTAAGCTCAGGTCTTGAGTTACATCCTCCCCTCCGCGGGTATCCGGCTTGGAGGGGTCAGGAATTCGGACGTAGCTAGTCCTTAGAATAGATGAAGGGTCGCCGCACTGCGCCTCTACTACGACAACATGGTGGGTGACTTTTGGAGAGTTAATTTCTCTTAGATCGGGTTTAAGCCCAACCTGGTCGTAATCCGTAGTGACCCCCAGGGCGGCGATGCGATCCAAGAGCTTGTTTACGGAAGAGAGCTCCATTGGATCTAGCTGCTCGACGAACTCTGAGCTAACGAGTAGGTTGCTTTTGATGACCCGAGAGGTCACCGTCGGCGCAACAGCCGAACAGGCGGTCATGAGGAAACCACGTAACCGGAGGGTTTGGCCGACAGCCAAGGCTCCCTTAGCAACAGCGCCATCTTTAAAGACGGGAGGAGGCATCCTTCTTGATTGCGACAGCACAGAGGAACTCTCAATTAAAGCACCATTGTCGGTGTCAAAATCGGCAGATCTCGGGTAGGGGGTCCCGAACTGTGCGTCTAGGCCGGATGGTAATAGGAGGCAGGGAACACGATGTTTTACCCAGGTTCGGGCCCTCTCGATGGAGGTAAAACCCTACCTCCTGCTTGATTAATATTGATGATATGGGTAGTACAAGAATAGATCTACCACGAGATCAAGGAGGCTAAACCCTAAAAGCTAGCCTATGGCATGATTGTTGTCTATGGAGTTGATGAAGTTGTCCGACGGACTAAAACCCTCCGGTTTATATAGACACCGGATAGGGTTAGGGTTACATAGAGTCGGTTACAATGGTAGGAGATCTTGAATATCCGCATCGCCAAGCTTGCCTTCTACGCCAAGGAAAGTCCCATCCGGACACGGGACGAAGTCTTCAATCTTGTATCTTCATAGTCCAGGAGTCCGGCTGAAGGTATAGTCCGGCTACCCGAACACCCCCTAATCCAGGACTCCCTCAGCCCCAAACATCAAATGGTTCAATAACAAGTGAATA
The DNA here is from genome assembly GCA_034509565.1 of Triticum monococcum. NCBI lineage: Eukaryota > Viridiplantae > Streptophyta > Magnoliopsida > Poales > Poaceae > Triticum > Triticum monococcum. The sequence goes on from CM067841.1 coordinate 196,590,322, forward strand.
GTTCATAGGCATTTCTTGACGTCTACTAATATTACCAATTCTTTGACATTCATCACAAGATAAGACAAACTTACGGGCATCCTTGAAGAGAGTAGGCCAATAAAAACCAGAATGCAGTACCTTATGTGCAGTTCTATCTCCAGCATGGTGTCCTCCATACGCTTCGGAGTGACACTTGCGTAGGATCTGTTCCTGTTCATGCTCAGGTACACAACGTCTAATAACACCATCTACTCCTTCTTTATAAAGATGTGGGTCATCCCAAAAGTAATGCCTCAAATCATAAAAGAACTTTTTCTTTTGCTGGTATGTGAAACTAGGTGGTATAAACTTAGCAACAATGTAATTAGCATAATCAGCATACCATGGAGCAGTATGAGAAGCATTTATGACATTTAATTGCTCATCAGGAAAGCTATCATTAATAGGTAGTGGGTCATCAAGCACATTTTCTAACCTAGAGAAGTTGTCTGCAACGGGGTTCTCAGCTCCTTTTCTATCAACAATATGCAAATCAAATTCTTGTAGCAAGAGAACCCATCTGATAAGTCTAGGTTTATCATCTTTCTTTTCCATAAGATATTTAAAAGCAGCATGATCAGTGTGAATAGTTACTTTATAATCAACAATGTAAGGTCTAAACTTATCACAAGCAAATACAACTGCTAAGAATTCTTTTTCAGTGGTAGCATAATTTCTTTGAGCATTGTATAGAGTTTTACTAGCATGTTGAATAGCATTTAGTTTCTTATCAACTCTTTGTCCTAGAACATCACCTACAACATAATCACTAGCATCACACATAATTTCAAAGGGTAAATTCCAATCAGGTGGCTGAACAATAGGTGCAGAAATCAATGCTTTCTTAAGTATTTCAAATGCTTCTACCCAATCATCATCAAAAACAAATGGTATATCCTTTTGTAATAAATTAGTCAGAGGTCGAGAAATTTTTGAGAAGTCCTTAATGAACCTCCTATAAAAACCGGCATGACCAAGGAAACTTCTTATACCTTTGATGTCCTTGGGACATGGCATCTTTTCAATAGCATCAACCTTGGCTTTATGAACTTCAATACCTATTTCAGAAACTTTATGCCCCAAGACAATACCTTCATTAACCATAAAGTGGCACTTTTCCCAATTCAAGACAAGATTAGTTTCTTCACATCTCTGCAAAACTCGATCAAGGTTGCTCAAGCAATCATCAAAAGAAGATCCATAGACGGAAAATTCGTCCATGAAAACCTCACAAATCTTTTCACAAAAGTCAGAGAATATAGCCATCATGCATTTTTGAAAGGTAGCAGGTGCATTACATAAACCAAAGGGCATACGTCTATAAGCAAAAGTACCTAAAGGGCATGTAAAAGTAGTCTTTGATTGATCTTTGGCTGACACAGGTATTTGAGAGAAACCAGAATAACCATCTAGAAAGCAAAAATGTGTATGTTTGGATAATATTTCTAGCATTTGATCGATAAAAGGTAAGGGGTAATGATCCTTTTTAGTAGCCTTATTAAATTTGCGGAAATCAATTACCATCCTATAACCTGTAATAATTCTTTGAGGAATCAATTCATCTTTATCATTAGGAACAACAGTAATACCTCCCTTCTTAGGGACACAATGGAAAGGGCTTACCCACTGACTATCAACAACGGGATAAATTATACCTGCCTCAAGGAGCTTTAGTATCTCCTTTCTTACCACTTCTTAGGATTCAGCCAGCGTTGATGATCACGAACTGGTTTAGCATCTTCTTCCAAATTAATTTTATGTTGACATAGAGTGGGACTAATGCCCTTAAGATCATCAGGAGTATACCCAATAGCAGCACGGTGCTTCTTCAGAGTTTTCAATAATCTCTCTTCTTCATGTTCTGAAAGGTTAGCACTAATAATAACAGGATATATCTTTTTCTCATCAAGATAATCATATTTAAGAGTATCAGGCAATGGTTTATGCTCAAACATGGGATCACCCTTGGGTGGAGGAGGATCCCCTAGGATTTCAATAGGTAAATTATTTTTCAGAATAGGTTCCTGTTTAAAGAATACCTCATCTAATTCCCTTCTTTCATTCATAAACATGTCATTTTCATGGTCTAGCAAATATTGTTCTAAAGGATCACTAGGAGGTACGGCAATAGAAGGAAGACCAATAATTTCATTCTTACTAAGTAATTCTTCTTCACGGTGTTGTCTACTAAATTTAGAGAAATTAAATGCATGAGTCATATCATCTAAACCGACAGTAACAACATCTCTTTTGCAATCTATGGTAGCATTAACAGTATTTAAGAAGGGTCTACCAAATATAATGAGACAAAAGCTATCTTGTGGGGAACCAAGAACAAGAAAATCAGCAGGATATTTAGTTTTTCCACACAAGACTTCAACACCTCTAACAATTCCCATTGGTGAAATAGTATCTCTATTGGCAAGTTTAATTGTGACATCAATATCTTCTATTTCAGCAGGTGCAATTTCATGCATAATTTCTTTGTATAAGGAATGAGGTATTGCACTAGCACTAGCACCCATATCACATAAGCCATGATAACAATGATCTCCTATTTTAACAGAAATAATAGGCATGCCTACCGCATGTCTAGGTTTATCTTTAGCACAAGGTTTGGCAACTCTAGCAGTTTCATTACAGAAATAAATAACATGCCCATCAATATTACCAGACAAGAGATCTTTAACAATAGCAATACTAGGTTCAACTTTAACTTGCTCAGGAGGTGTATATGTTTTAATATTGCTTTTACGATCTACAGTTGAAGCTTTAGCATGATCCTATATCCTAACAGGGAAAGGTGGTTTCTCAACATAATAAGTAGGAACAATAGGATCATTATAAGTGATAGTATTTTCTTCAACTTTAATAGGTGCAGCTACTTTTACTTCTATGGGAGGATGATATTTAAATCACTTCTCCTTGGGGAGATCAACATAAGTAGCAAAAGATTCACAGAAAGAAGCTACTATCTTAGAGTCAAGTCCATATTTAGTGCTAAATTTACGAAAAATATCAGTATCCATAAAAGATTTAACACAATCAAAACTAGATGTCATACTTGACTCCTTACCATTGTCAAGGCCCCAATCTTCAGAGTTGCGTTTAATTCTTTCCAATAAATTCCATTTGAATTCAATAGTCTTCATCATAAAAGAGCCAGCACAAGAAGTATCAAGCATGGGCGATTGTTACCAGAAAGCCGAGCATAAATTTTTTGAATAATCATTTCTCTTGAGAGATCATGATTGGGGCATGAATATAACATTGATTTAAGCCTCCCCCAAGCTTGAGCGATGCTTTGTCCTTCGCAAGGCCAAAAATTATATATGTAATTGCGATCATGATGAACAAGATGCATAGGATAAAACTTCTGATGAAATTCCAATTTCAATCCTTTGTAATTCCAAGACCTCATATCATCACATAGCCTATACCATGTCGATGCATCTCCCCTCAAAGATAAAGGGAAGACCTTCTTATTAACAACATTTCCGGGTACACCTGCAAGCTTAAATAATCCACAAACTTCATCCACATATATCAGATGTTCATCAGCATGTTTTGTTCCATCTCCTAGAAAAGGATTAGCTAGCAGTTTTTCTATCATACCCGCAGGAACTTCAAAGCAAGCATTTTCACTTTCCTATTCATTTTCAGTAGGTTTAGTAGGTTGAGGAGCAACTCTTTGCTCTACTGGTCGGGGTGAAGATACCCCGAACAAGCCCCTCAGAGGATTACTTTCCATAGTAAGAGGTGACAGTAAATTTCAGCACACTATATAAATTTTTCCTTACCAAATTCCACCTACCAAAGGCGCTTCACTCCCCGGCAACGGCGCCAGAAAAGAGTCTTGATGAACCACAAGTATAGGGGATCTATCGTAGTCCTTTCAATAAGTAGGAGTGTCGAACCCAACGAGGAGCAAAAGGAAATGATAAGCGGTTTCCAGCAAGGTATTCTCTGCAAGTACTGAAATAAGTGGTAACAGATAGTTTTGTGGTAGGATAATTTGTAATGAGCAACAAGTGACAAAAGTAAATAAAGTGCATCCAGGTGTCCCAATCCTTTTGTAGCAAAGGACAAGCCTGGACAAACTCTTATATGATGTAAAGCGCTCCCGAGGACACATGGGAATATCGTCAAGCTAGTTTCCATCACATTCATATGATTCGCGTTCGGTACTTTGATAATTTGGTATGTGGGTGGACCGGTTCTTGGGTGCTTCCCTTACTTGTACAAGCATCCCACTTATGATTAACCTTTATTGCAAGCATCCGCAACTACAACAAAAGTATTAAGGGAAACCTAACCATGGCATGAAACATATGGATCCAAATCAACCCCATACGAAGCAACGCATAAACTAGGGTTTAAGCTTCTGTCACTCTAGCAACCCATCATCTACTTATTACTCCCCAATGCCTTCCTCTAGGCCCAAACAATTATGAAGTGTCATGTAGTCGATGTTCACATAACAACACTAGAGGAGAGACAACATACATCTCATCAAAATATCGAACGAATACCAAATTCACATGACTACTAATAGCAAGACTTCTCCCATGTCCTCAGGAACAAAAGTAACTACTCACAAAGCATAAACATGTTCATAATCAGAGGGGTATTAATATGCATATAGGATCTGAACATATGATCTTCCACCAATTAAACCAACAAGCATCAACTACAAGGAGTAATTAACACTACTAGCAACGTACTAGCACCAATCCCGTACTTGGAGACAAGAATTGGATACAAGAGATGAACTAGGGTTTTGAGATGATATGGTGCTGATGAAGATGTTGATGGAGATTGCCCTCTCCCGATGAGAGGAGCGTTGGTGATGACGATGGCGTTGATTTCCCCCTCCGAGAGGGAAGTTTCCCCGGCAGAACAGCTCCGCCAAAGCCCTAGATTGGTTCCGCCAAGGTTCCGCCTCGTGGCAGCGGAGTTTCGTCCGAGAAAATGGCTTATGATTTTTTTCCCATCGAAAGACTCCATATAGCAAAAGATGGCCACCGGAGGGCCAACAAGGGGCGCACGAGGTAGGGGGGCGCGCCCTGGGGGGTAGGGCGCGCCCCCACCCTCGTGGGCAGGGGGTGGCCCCCTGGTGAGTTTCTTCCGCTGAGTATTTTTTATATATTTGGAAAACATCTTTCGTGAAGTTTCAGGACTTTTGGAGCAGTGCAGAATAGGTCTCTAATATTTGCTCCTTTTCCAGCCCAGAATCCCAGCTGCCGGCATTCGCCCTCTCTATGCGGCTTCATAAGTGCGGCTGGAACATGGACGCCGCGACGAGGGTGTGGGTGGAGCATGGCCATGCGTCGATAGGAGGGAGCTGGGGGAGGGGTGATGCAAGCCACTTGTGGGCGATGGATGTAGAAGAGGACGAGCAACATTGGGTGGTGAGTTAGAACTTAGAAAGGAGGACAAAGGTGGAGGAGGAGGAGCGCTGGATGGCAGTTGTGAAGGGGGGTGGCAATTTCCAACTAAAAGCAAATTTTTTCTTCAAAAATGCCTAGAAGTAAAATTACACTGTAATCGAACATATCCTGCTCCTTCCATCCTTTGGCAGCTTGGCTCATCAATGATCGTCGACTCACCATCTTGGTGATTGCGCGCATAGCACGAGATGGTCCGTGTAGGCGCAGCAGCAAGTAGGCGACGAATCAATCTAATGCCAACATATGCAGCAGGCAGCCCCCAGCCGGGTGAATCCATCTAATGTAGCAGTAAGCAAGCATTCTGTGCACATGCAGCAGGAAGCTGCTCGTACAACATTCAATCAAGTTGCGTGGAGTAGCTAGATAGCTTGCATGTGTGTGTCCTTCGAGGGTATTCATGTAATAATAATGGTGTTGGGAGGAGTATTAATCACTGATGGGTTGGACCAAACACTTAGTATGCATAGTAGTAATTTTTTGTTTGCAGTTTTGGAAGGTGGGGTCACGACCTGTTTGGCTTCTATGAGGCTCCGCCACTGCTGGATGGTGAGGAGTGCTGATGTGTAGAGAAGAGAAGGGGCACTGGGTAGTGAGATATCTCGATGGGGATTGGCTGTTGTTGCTACTGCTTTTTTCTGAACGAGATGCGGCGGCACCGAGATGGTCTGAGCAGGGGACCATGACAAAAATGCTAATTCCTCCCTGGCTCTCTTTCATTTGATTGCATAATACTGTGCTTACTCCTATCTCTCGCCCTCTTGCAGGCTTTCAAAGGTGAGGCTGGGGCGCGGAGGTGAGGCCAAATTGGCGTGTGAATGTGAAAGTGCAACTATCCCTGGGTGGTTTTGGTAATTACTAACAACATATAGGTCATTGAAGTAATACTATTTCAAGATGATCATTTCAGAAAGTTCAATGATTGGCATGGCATGGATTAGGAATGTGGACCCATCAAAATGCTAAGGATACATATTGGCTCAAGCTCAAGACTCTACATTTTACTTTTAGTGATCCAGGATCACATTGAGTCCATAGGAAAAGCCAATACTATTAAAAGGGGATGAGGTGTTGCTTAATGGCTTGCTTGCTCAAAATGCTTAGTGATATGCTCCAAAAACCCTCAGCCACTTTCTCATATCCACATATGTCCCAAACCAAAAAGTCAAACTTGGCCCCAACAAAACGTTCTATCCAGCGCCACCGAGATCTCTTGACATAGCCACTGCCACAAACCCTAGTCACTTTGGTCTCACCGATAGGGATCTCGGTCTCACCGAGATGGAATTGCAAACTCTCTGTTTCCCTTCATAACGTTTCGGTCCAACCGAGATGAGCGATCGGTCCCACCAAGTTCGCAATGCAAACTATCTGTTTCCCTTTCGTAACGTTTCGGTCCCACCGAGTTTGCCTAACCAACTCTCTGGTTAGCTTATTACCAAAATCGGTCCCATCGAGTTTGTGTAATCGGTCTCACCGAGATTACGTTATGCCCTAACCCTAATGAAAGCGGTCGCACCGAGTTGACATGTCGGTCCCACCGAAAAGCCTAACGTTCATATTTTGAACTGAATTGGTCCCACTGAGTTTTTTGATACGGTCCTGATACGTCCATTTTTCATCATGCTTTTATATCGATATTTATTGCATTATGGGCTGTTATTACACATTATGCCACAACACTTATGCCTATTCTATCTTATTTTACAAGGTTTACACGAAGAGGGAGAATGTCGGCAGCTGCAATTCTGGGCTGGAAAAGGAGCAAATGTTAGAGACCTATTCTCCACAACTCCAAAAGTCCTTAAACTTCACAGAAGTAATTTTTAGAATATATAAAAAATATTGGGCGAAGGAAGCACCAGAGGGGGGCCACCCACCATCCACGAGGGTGGGGGGCGCGCCCTCCTGCCTCGTGAGCCCCCTGGCAGGCCTCCGGTGCGCATCTGTGGCTATATGAAGTCTTTCACCCTGGAAAAAAACATAAGCAAGCTCACGGGAAGAAACTCCGCCGCCACGAGGCGGAACCTTGGCGGAACCAATCTAGGGCTCCGGCGGAGCTGTTTTGCCGGGGAAACATCCCTCCGGGAGGGGGAAATCATCACCATCATCATCACCATCGATCCTCTCCTTGGGAGGGGGTAAATCTTGATAACCCACAAGTATAGGGGATCGCAATAGTTTTCGATAAGTAAGAGTGTCGAACCCAACGAGGAGCTAAAGGCAGAACAAATAGTCCCTCAAGTTCTATCGACCACTGATACAACTCTACGCACGCTTGACATTCGCTTTACCTAGAACAAGTATGAAACTATAAGTATTTTGTAGGTGTTGTTGGATAGGTTTGCAAGATAATAAAGATTACGTAATTAAAAAGTAGGGGTTGTTTAGGTAAAGACAAAACTAAGTTAGTTTTAGTAAATAGCTTTTTGTTATGAGAAAGTTATTTGTCTGTAGCGACCCGACCTCAGACGATCAAGTCTTTGTGCTTAAGTGTCATCCCTGGATCGGTATGCTGACACACACAGTACTCGAGGATTTATAACAGAGGTAAATCACATGTAAAAAGTAACGTAAATACTATTACCTCAATCCAAAATAGCGGAAGTAACAAGGTTGTGGATTCCCATCAACACCAACGACAAAGTAGAGTGTAGAAATAGTAACCCTAATGTATCACTTACAGAAGTCCTGAAACATGAGACGTTGCAGCCACAAAGGGTCAGTACATTGAATGTACTGGCAAATTCACACCATAGAGAAATGATGAACAATGACTATCACAACATGCATATATGGCTGGTGGAAAAGCTCTATGGTTATAAGGTTTTTGCGAAAAGCCAATTTTTCCCTACTGCAAAGGAATAAATTTTTATTTAACTATCATGGTGGTTGTTGAACATTGAGAGTGTAGACACCCTCTCAATCCCAATTAAACATAATCATTAAAACCTAACAAAATTAATTAAAGTAACATGATGAGATTCACATGATAAACCAAGTACTAGATACTCAAGACGTCCATAACCGGGGACACGGCTAACCATGATTAGTATATACACTCTGCAGAGGTTTGCAAACTTTTCCCCACAAGACTCGATCTCCTCCATTGGGATTCTCGCACTACATGATGTTTGAGAAACGGATGACCGAGACATAGTCTTTCAGAAGCGCATCCCCTACATCCCCTACATCTCCTAGTCTACCACTGTAAGAGTTCGCATGACTTAGTCAACTATGCTAGAGCCCATAGTAGCTTGTGGCTGCACACGGAAGTTTCTAGTATGAATAATCTCATGATCCCTTTGAGCCTGGGTGGCAGTCCATAAAGAAAAACAGGCAATCGCTCGAATACCCAGGTGCCTAAACAGGCAATTGCTGGAATACCCAGGTGCCTCAATCCACCCAGATGTGTGTTAAAGTTGCCACCCTAAGTAAACCATTAATTAACAATCTCACATCTACCACGAATACTCTCAAAGCCAATCCACGTCTACGAGCATAGCATAGCAATATAAGCAACGTAATAGTAACTCCCAAGGTTTGAATGCAGGGCAATAGGTTCCTACCTCATCAACTACTTCCCAATACCCACATGTTATCAATCCTACTCATGCAATGTTTGAGGTTGAAACTAATGCATAAAAACTGGGTATGAAAGGAATATGATCAAAGTGTGAACTTGCCTACAATGTTGATGAAGATGATTCGCACTCATAACTCTTGGTAGTTCTATTCATCACACTCCGGTCAATCTATCATATGCAAGCAATAGAACCACACATAAGGAGTCACTCAAAAGATCTGAAAGGTCAAAGAAGACGATTCGGAAAACTTCAAAACCAAGCAAATAACTCTTGCAACATAAAACAATTTCTAACAGTACCAAAATTATGTGAATTTGGCCTTATCAGACAGTTTAGGTTAAGAGCTTCGATTTGCAAAAAGAATCAACTCAAACGGAGCTACGAAACTCAAGTTATGATCAAACAAAGTTTGAATCTAAATCTGATCTAATTCAAATTTTAAAGTTTAAAAAAACATGTTTGAGTTGGATTACTGGATATAGGAGATCATAATAAAGAAGTGGGCATTGGTTTCGTTGAATTTGGATAAACGGGTAAAAAGATGTGGTCCTTTGAAACAGAGGGACTAATCTATAAGAAAGATAATTACAACTAGGTCCCTGGCCGAAATTAAAACAGAAAAAGAAAACCTATCTAACGAAAGTTCGCTGCCGAACGCTAACTAATGAATATGCTCACTACAACTACCTAAACAGAAAACGTTCTGTAAATAACTAAAGAAAAAAACGAAAATGGTTTTATAAAACAAAAACAGAGAAACCGGGACGGTTTTATACCGTAGGAGGTTTTCGTAAAAAAAACCCGGGGCGGTTTTCGACGGGCGGCGGAACGGATCTGGCCGGCGTCGAACTCCGGCGCGGGCTTCGGGCTGGCGGCGGCGTCCGACGATGCGGAGGCGAGCGCGCGGCGAGGCGACGGAGGGGCGTGGCGCAGGCGGCGTGGGTGGAATTTGGCGGGGCAGCGCGCAACAGCAGCGGCGACGGTCATCGTCGGATCTCGCCGGCGGTGGTGATGCGCGAGATGCGAGGCGAGCCAAGGCGAGGCGGCGGAGGAGAGAGAGGGGCGGCAGCTTTATAGGAGGGGAGAGAAGGCACGACTTGCGCAAGAGGGCAAGGCAGCGGGAGACCGGGTTGGCCACGGCGGCGGCCGGCGTGGTCTATTGGCGGCGGTGTCCGTCTCCAGGTCGGGGACGCCGCGGAGCTGGGCTGGCTGGGCCGTGGCCTGGCTGGGTGCTGGGCCGGCCCAGTCGGTGAAGTTTAAAAAAAACACATTGACAAACAATGGAAAAGCGAAAATAAAATAAAATATCGGCATATTATATATCAAAATTTTCAGAAAACGATTGTCTACAACATGAACATTTTCCTAGCATTAAATAAAATCCACACAAATTCAAATAAAACAAAGAGTGCTACACCTCTATTAAAATCCAGTAAAAATCATTTTAAAAAAACCAAAATGATTTCAAATTTATTTCTCTCCAATTTTCTATTGTAGGGAATCATGTTACCCTATTTTCCATATATTTTATTTTTGGAGAAAAATAATTTGAATAAAACTCAAACAACTCCAAATTGAAAATAATTTCAAAAGGACTTTGAATTTGATCCTTGAAACTCCCAACTCATATTTCATAATTTGAAGAAGTCATTTTATCTCCTCTCGTGAAAATCATTGAGTTGCTTAAAGTTTCTGAATTTGAAATATTTCCAAATAAAATTCAAATATTTTTGAAACCCCTTTTCATTTAAATAAATGGAAGAAGTCATGTCATCTTCTCTCCAGGGTTTTGTGGTCAAAAGAATTTGAATTCACGGAGATCATAAAAGCGAGATGAAAGTTTGGGAAAGTCCTTTTATTCCTTCTCATTTAACTTTCAAAAAATTTCGAATTTCACTCAATCAATCACACAACAATCAAACAATCAATCAATCTATCTATTTATTATAACATTCCAAAATTTAGAATTTTGGGATGTTACAAACCTACCACCCTTAAAATGAATCTCATCCTCGAGATTCGGAGAGGCTAGAAAGAAATAGGTTAGGTTTGGGGTCTTCTCTAAATCCATCGATCATCACAGGGGTCTGGGTGCTACCACCCTTAGAGTCATTGTTACGGTTCCATCAAAACTCATATACTCCATCCTTATTCTTGATAGCGTCAATCTTCTCAAATCTCGGGGAAATTCCTTCTCTGAGCTCTTCCGATAGTGGCATAACCTTTACCGCAATTCTTTTGTCCTTTTTATCTTGGTAAGGTTATTCCGAGACTGGGTCTTCTTAGCTGACGGGTCTGGCGCCAATACTAATCAACTATCAATACTTCATGGTGGTCAACCATTTATGGTTTTCTCCTGCAGGAAATGGGTCTAGGTTGAACCTCACCGTATATCCTATGATTGGCAAAAGCTACCTCGTATAGGGGAACAATACTTATACCATTCTAAGGTTCAAACAAGGTTTAACATCGTCGTCTCTCTATTATAGGTGAGTCACTCAGAATTACCATCCCATATAGCAAGGCGAATAATAAGAGTAAGTTGGTATGGTGATCAATCCATCCCGCACCCAAATCATTACCATGTATACGGTTTAGCGAATCTCGCATTCTAACACTCGGTCATCCTCACAAGCATTGCAGAATTTCTCTTGTCGATGAACTAGGTTCGGATAAATCCATTGATTCTGCAAGCCAAACAAACATCTATCGTTCCTTCACAACTCATAGGTTTTGCGTAAACTCCTATAAAATCGTCTGTCGACAAAGGTATATCCTCTTCCAGGGTTTTTCCTTCAGCAAGAATGTGCTTGCTTCTTGGTAGGTCCTGGGGCCTGTGGGTTATGGCCCACCTCATCACTTGTAAACCTTGAACTCATCCACGGGGCAGCTGATCATTATTCCAACATCCAACTTCCAGCTTCCAAGCATACTTAAAATCCATCCAATTGTATTGTCTCCCTTCCTTCTATTTGCACCAAACTAAGACGTGATTACTCAGACTCATCATGGAATTTCCCTTGATCCATATTTCCAACATCATACCTCCTTTATATCCAATAGTAAGTCATCTCTTCATCCTCGTGGAATATCCCACATACCGAGAGAAAAAAACTTATACTTATGAAGTCCATATTCCACTTCGTGGAACATTGTTATCTTTTCCAGGGTCAAACGTTCTCACAGGGTAATATTGGCCATCTCTGCATGGCACTTCTTCAACTGGGAAACGTGAAACACATCATGAACTCCTGACAGTCCTTTGGGTGACTCCAACTTGTTGGCCACTTCTCCCATACGGTCCAAAACTCGGTATGGTCCTACAAATCTCGGGGCTAACTTTCCCTTAACTACAAATTGTTTAACTCCTCGCAGAGGGGACACACGAAGACATGCTCTATCTCCAATTTCATAGACTACCTCTTTGCGTCTTTGAGTCTGCATAACTCTTCTGCCTGGACTAAGCTACCTCCAGTCTATCTCGAATCAACTTAACATTCTCTTCTGACTCCTTGATCACATTTGGTCCAAACAACTGAAGGTCTCCAACTTCATCCCACATACTCTTGGGTATCACATATATCGAGACAAAACCTGTAGTCATTTTGTCCGAAATCCATTCAGTTGAGTATCCTTATCTTTTCTAGGGGTCAAGGGTTCTTATAGGGTACTACCACCCTTAAAATGCACAAATCTTCCATAGACCATATTTCTCATGTGCTCAGAAATGGTCAAAATCCTTCTTCATAGAGTAACAACTCATAAAATCCATATCAGTACCAACGATGCTAACTTTATTCACTCTCAATTGATTACAATCTCTCGCTTTTCCATTACATGTCTCAACTCAACACCTCAATATAAAAGAAAAATGTTCTCACTACTACTATACTTCTCACAGACACCACTAATTATCACGAGTCTCCTTCTCCTTGGGGCATTCTCTGGCAAAATGCCCTGCTCCATTACAACGAAAAGATATTACCTCTGACAAGTCTCGAGGTTTCCTTTTTGGGCAATTGCTGAGGCAGTGCCCTGACTCCTTGCACCTATAACAGGTGATATGACTCAGATCCTTCCTGGAATCCACTCTGCTTCTTTTTCTGGACTTTTCCGTTCCAATTAGGGCTTCTATTTCCTGTGGGTCATACTCTACTTCCTCTGCCGGGAATACTACTAGATCCCCATTCAAACAATTCTGGGAGATGTGTCCTTCTTCTCCACATGAATAGCATGACTTGGTGCAGGGTTTAATTGGTTCTTCTTTGGGTGTGTCCCCAACATATTCCTTCATCACGTGTTCTTCTAAAATTCCCATAAGGGCTCCTTCCTTTACTTCTTTCTTCTGCTGTATGGTTCTTCGTACCATGGGGTAAATGTGACACTGAGTAGGATAGTGGGTAGTACCTTCACACAAGAAACCAATAATCTTCCTAGTTGGGCATTCTTCAACTGGGTGACTTCCTTCACAATTAGGGCATTCATCCTTGTGTTCTTTATGGGTGTGTCCTATTTCTCCACAAATCTTGCATGCACAAGGTTTCCTCATATCCTTTCCATAAGGCTTCAACTTCTGGTACACAAGGTGAGATCTTTGCAGAGTCAACTTTAATTCTCTCCAAGTGGTTACTCCTTGCCATCCATACATGGTTTGGTACATCCTCCACCATGTAGCAGCACCTCTTTCAAAGCACTGAAGAGCATGCTGTGTCATATCATTTCCAACAATAGGGTTATTCTCCATGTGATCCTCCATGTTCTGAATCCATCGGTCTGTCTCCAACTGACTCATCGGTCCAGAAAATACAAGCTCATCTCCATTCATCCTCTATTGGGTCCAAGGGTTTGGGGTGAGATAAGAGAGATAGAGAGGGATACACACAATGCAAAAAACAGTTTTGAAAAGACAGATTTTATTGTGGCTATCGAAAAACATCAATCAAATGACAGCTCACAATCATCGCATCTAACGTAGGTATATAACAGGGGTTTGGTCTTCTAACGGTCAACGTCGCCAAACTCTTCAAGTCTTGTTCCTGACTTCGATGGCTTATTTCGATCGTGCTTGTCCTTCTCAAGTTCTTTTGCCAGATCATTCTTGTTGACGCGAAGTCTCTCGTGACATCCTTTAATATTTCTGGAGTTGCATTCCAAACTTCTGGGTTTCAACACCCTTGGCATGAGCCATGGTCCTACTGTCCTTTAGTTCCTAACAAATCTCTGATATCTCGAGGTTTTGTTCCTCCAATTTGGCTACTTCAGCTTCTGGGTCCTAAGTTCTTCACGAATGGCCTCCTTGTCAAATATGACTTCCTACCAGTCCATCTTAAATTTCTTGATGTATTACTCCAGATCCTGGTGATACACCGGCCTAGGTTAAAACTTCATCTTTTGCTGATAGGTGCTCCATCAGCCTTCTTCCATCCAATCCATTCTGAAGAAATGCATCCTTAACTCAACACGGTGACGATAGCATCAACGGGCGGTATCATCAGGGATAGCCGTGTTTCTGCCCTTGTCATTGCCATGAGCTATCTTCCATAATTGATATCTCCTGCCTTAGGATTTTCTTGACAAAACTTTGAGTTACATGCTCCTTGTTTCAGTCTTTCTCCGATACACCTTGATCTCGGGTATTGACAACTTCCCTAGTCTTCCAGGTTTCATAAGGGTAGCTTTCCTAGGTCATACAAATCTGGAAATTCTACAGAGCCTTCAAATTCTCCTAGTCTTCGGAGTCTTGAACCGTTGTGGTTTCCATTACTATAATACATGGTAAAATCTTCTTCGTTCCAAAGTGGTCTTAGTTGTCCGATATCTTATACTTCTTGAAGTGGTCTCATCAGTCGAATCTTCGTGTGGTTAAAAGGGGAAAAGGGTATTTGGTCTCACTAAAAGGGAATATTTGAATAAGCTCAGAAGAGAAGAGAGGTAAAAGATCTTTTTTAAAAAAAGAAAGTTTTAGAGAAAATCATTCCTATGGGCTTGCTAGTTTCTAGGGGTCACGTCCTACAGTCAACATGTGCTCTGATACCATCTTGTAGCGACCCGACCTCACACGGTCAAGTCTCTGTGCTTAAGTGTCATCCCTGGATCGGTATGCTGACACACACAGTACTCGAGGATTTATAACAGAGGTAAATCAAATGTAAAAAGTAACGTAAATACTATTACCTCATTCCAAAATTGCGGAAGTAACAAGGTTGTGGATTCCCATCAACACCAATGGCAAAGTTGAGTGTAGAAATCGTAACCCTAACGTATCACTTACTCGTCATAAGAAGTCCTTCAACATGAGATGTTGCAGCCACAAAGGGTCAGTACATTGAATGTACTGGCAAATTCACACCATGGAGAAATGATGAATAATGACTATCACTACATGCATATATGGCTGGTGGAAAAGCTCTATGGTTATAAGGTTTTTGCGAAAAGCCAATTTTCCCTACTGCAAAGGAATAAATTTTTATTTAACTATCATGGTGGTTGTTGAACATTGAGAGTGTAGACACCCTCTCAATCCCAACTAAACATCATCATTAAAACCCAACAAAATTAATTAAAGTAACATGATGAGATTCACATGATAATCCAAGTACTAGATACTCAAGAAGTCCATAACCGGGGACACGGCTAACCATGATTAGTTTATACACTCTAGAGAGGTTTGCGCACTTTTCCCCACAAGACTCGATCTCCTCCGTTGGGATTCTCGCACTACATGATGTTTGAGAAATGGATGACCGAGACATAGTCTTTCAGAAGCGCTAGCACCTTACGACCGGGTAGACAGTACCAACCTACATCCCCTACATCTACTAGTCTACCACTGTAAGAGTTCGCATGACTTAGTCAACTATGCTAGAGCCCATAGTAGCTTGTATCTGCACACGGAAGTTTCTAGTATGAATAATCTCATGATCCCTTTGAGCCTGGATGGCGGTCCATAAAGAAAAATAGGCAATCACTGGAATACCCAGGTGCCTCAATCGACCCAGATGTGTGTTAAAGTTGCCACCTTAAGTAAACCATTAATTAACAATCTCACATTTGTCATGAATACTCTCAAACCCAATCCACGTCTACGAGCATAGCATAGCAATATAAGCAACGTAATAGTAACTCCCAAGGTTTGAATGCAGAGCAATAGGTTCCTACCTCATCAACTACTTCCCAATACCCACATGTTATCAATCCTACTCATGCAATGTTTGAGGTTGAAACTAATGCATAAAAACTGGGTATGAAATGAATATGACCAAAGTGCGAACTTGCCTGCAATGTTGATAAAGATGATTCACACTCATAACTCTTGGTAGTTCTACTCATCACACTCCGGTCAATCTACCGTACGCAAGCAATAGAACCACACAAAAGCAGTCACTCAAAAGATCTGAAAGGTCGAAGAAGACGATTCGGAAAACTTCAAAACGAAGCAAATAACTCTTGCAACATAAAACAATTTCTAACAGTACCAAAATTATGTGAATTTGGCCTTATTAGAAAGTTTAGGTCAAGAGCTTCGATTTGCAAAAAGAATCAACTCAAACGGAGCTATGAAACTCAAGTTATGATCAAACGAAGTTTGAATCTAAATCTGATCTAATTCAAATTTTAAAGTTTAAAAAACATGTTTGAGTTGGATTACTGGATAGAGGAGATCATAACGAAGAAGTGGGCATTGGTTTCGTTGAATTTGGATAAACGGGTAAAAAGATGTGGTCGTTTCAAATAGAGGGACTAATTTGTAAGAAAGATAATTACAACTAGGTCCCTGACCAAAAATAAAACATAAAAAGAAAACCTATCTAACGAACGTTCGCTGCCGAGCGCTAACTAATGAATATGCTCACTAGAACTACCTAAACAGAAAACGTTCTCTAAATAACTAAACAAAAAAACGAAAACGGTTTTATAAAAAAAACTGAGAAACCGGGACGGTTTTATACCGTAGGCGGTTTTCGTTAAAAAAAACCCAGGGCGGTTTTCGACGGGTGGCAGAACAGATCCGGCCGGCGGCGAACTCCGGCGCGGGCGTCGGGGTGGCGGCGGCGTCCGGCGATGCGGGCGAGCGGCGCGATGCGGAGGCAAGCGCGCAGCGAGGCGACGGAGGGGTGCGACGCAGGCGGCGTGGGCGGAGTGCGGCGGGGCGGCGCGGAACAGCAGCGACGGCGGTCGTCGGCGGATCTCGCCGGCGGCGGCGATGCACGGGATGCGTGGCGAGGCAAGGCGAGGCGGCGGAGGAGAGAGAGGGGCGGCGGCTTTATAGGAGGGGAGAGAAGGCGCGACTTGCGCAAGGGGGCAAGGCAGCGGGAGACCGGGTTGGCCACGGCGGCAGCCGGCGAGGCGTGCGGGCGGCGGTCTCCGTCTCCAGGTCGGGGACACCGCGGAGCTAGGCTGGCTGGGCCGCGGCCTAGTTGGGTGCTAGGCCGGCCTAGTCGGTGAAGTTAAAAAAAACACATTGACAAACAATGGAAAAGCAAAAATAAATAAAATATAATATAGGTATATTATATCAAATTTTTTAGAAAAAGATTATCTACAACGTGAACATTTTCCTAGCATTAAATAAAATCCACACAAATTCAAATAAAACAAAGAGTGCTACACCTCTATTAAAATCCAGTAAAAATCATTTAAAAAACCAAAATGATTTCAAATTTATTTCTCTCCAATTTTTTATTGTAGGGAATCATGTTACCCTATTTTCCATATATTTTATTTTTGGAGAAAAATAATTTGAGTAAAACTCATACAACTCCAAATTGAAAATAATTTCAAAAGGACTTTAAATTTGATCCTTGAAACTCCCAACTCATATTTCATAATTTGAAGAAGTCATTTTATCTCCTCTCGTGAAAATCATTGAGTTGCTTAAAATTTCTGAATTTGAAATATTTCCAAATAAAATTCAAATATTTTCAAAACCCCTTTTCATTTAAATAAATGGAAGAAGTCATGTCATCTTCTCTCCAGGGTTTTGTGGTCAAAAGAATTTGAATTCACGGAGATCATAAAAGCGAGATGAAAGTTTTGGAAAGTCCTTTTATTCCCTCTCATTTAACTTTCAAAAAGTTTCGAATTTCACTCAATCAATCACACAGCAATCAAACAAACAATCAATCTATCTATTTATTATAACATTCCAAAATTTATATTTTTGGGAAGTTACATTGTCCCTAGGCAATCGATAACTAGACCGGTAATCAGTATTGCAATTTTATATGAGGGAGAGGCATAAGCTAACATACTTTCTCTACTTGGATCATATGCACTTATGATTGGAACTCTAGCAAGCATCCGCAACTACTAAAGATCATTAAGATAAAACCCAACCATAGCATTAAAGCATCAAGTCCTCTTTATCCCATACGCAACAACCCCCTTACTCGGGTTTGTGTTTCAGTCACTCACACAACCCACTATAAGCGAATCATGAACGTATTGCAACACCCTACGGCGGGGATCCCTCACACTTGCGCGACACGGAGAGCACCATAGGACAACACCAATAATAAAACATGCAACTCAAACCAATCTTGATCATCAAATAGCCCATAGGACAAAACGGATCTACTCAAACATCATAGGATAGCCATACATCATTGGGAAATAATATATAGCATTGAGCACCATGTTTAAGTAGAGATTACAGCGGCTAAGAGAAAGGTTACACCGCTGCATACAGGGGGGAAGAGTTGGTGATGATGGCGGTGAAGTTGTTGGTGAAGATTGCGGTGATGATGATGGCCCCCGGTGGCACTCCGGTGCCACCGGAAGGGAGGGGGAGAGAGCCACCTCCTTCTTATTCTTCCTTGACCTCCTCCCTAGATGGGAGAAGGTTTCCCCTCTGGTCCATTGCCTCCATGGCGTGGGAGGGGCGAGAGCCCCTCCGAGATTGGATCTGTCTCTCTGTCTCTCTCTATTTCTGCGTTCTCATATTCTACCCTTTCACCGTTTCTTATATTCCCGGAGATCCGTAACTCTGATTGGGCTGAAATTTTAACACGATCTCTATCCGGACATTAGCTTTCTTGCAGCGAAAGAAGGGCACCAACCACCTTACGGGGTGGCCACGAGGGTCAGGGGCACGCCCCCTGCCTCGTGCCCCCCTCGGGCACCGTCTCACGTGGATTTTCTTCCCAAAATCATATATATTCCAAAAAAATCTCTGTCAGTTTTTATCTCGTTTGGACTCCATTTGATATGGATATTCTGTGAAACAAAAAACATGCAACAAACAGGAACTGGCACTAGGCACTGGATCAATATGTTAGTCCCAAAAATAGTATAAAAAGTTGCCAAAAGTATATGAAAGTTGTAGAATATTGGCATGGAACAATCAAAAATTATAGATACGACGGAGACGTATCAGCATCCCCAAGCTTAATTCCTGCTCGTCCTCGAGTAGGTAAATGATAAAAAAGATAATTTTTGATGTGGAATACTACCTAGCATAATCTTGATCACATATCTAATCATGGCATGGATATTAAGACACGAGTGATTCAAAGCAATAGTCTATCATTTGACATAAAAACAATAATACTTCAAGCCTACTAATAAAGCAATCATGTCTTTTCAAAATAACATGGCCAAAGAAAGTTATCCCTACAAAATCATATAGTCTGGCTATGCTCCATCTTCACCACACAAAATATTCACAACATGCACAACCCCGATGACAAGCCAAGCAATTGTTTCATACTTTTGATGTTCTCAAACCTTTTCAACTTTCACGCAATACATGAGCGTGAGCCATGGACATAGCACTATAGGTGGAATAGAATGGTGTTTGTGGAGAAGACAAAAAGGAGAAGATAGTCTCACATCAACTGCGTATCAACGGGCTATGGAGATGCCTATCAATAGATATCAATGTGAGTGACTAGGGATTGCCATGCAACGGATGCACTAGAGCTATAAGTGTATGAAAGCTCAAACTGAAACTAAGTGGGTGTGCATCCAACTTGCTTGCTCATGAAGACCTTGGGCATTTGAGGAAGCCCATCATCAGAATATACAAGCCAAGTTCTATAATGAAAATTCCCACTAGTATATGAAAGTGATAACTCAAGAGACTCTCTATATGAAGAACATGGTGCTACTTTGAAGCACAAGTGTGGTAAAAGGATAGTAACATTGCCCCTTCTCTCTTTTTCTCTCATTTTTTTGGGCCTTCTCTTTTCTTTTTTTGGCCTTTCTCTTTTTAATATTTTTTCCTTTTTTAGTTTTTCGTCCAGAGTCTCATCCCGACTTGTGGGGGAATCATAGTCTCCATCATCCTTTCCTCACTGGGGCAATGCTCTAATAATGATAATCATCACACTTTTATTTACTTACAACTTGATATTACAACTTGATACTAGAACAAAGATATGACTCTATATGAATGCCTCCGGCAGTGTACCGGGATGTGCAATGATCTAGCATAGAAATGACATCAAAAAATGGACAAGCCATGAAAACATCATGCTAGCTATCTTATGATCGTGCAAAGCAATATGAAAATGAATGCTCAAGTCATGTATATGACGATGATGGAAGTTGCATGGCAGTATATCTCGGAATGGCTATGGAAATGCCATGATAGGTAGCTATGGTGGCTGTTTTGAGGAAGGTATATGGTGGGTTTATGGTACCAGCGAAAGTTGCGCGATACTAGAGAGGCTAGCAAAGGTGGAAGGGTGAGAGTGCGTATAATCCATGGACTCAACATTATTCATAAAGAACTCACATACTTATTGCAAAAATCTATTAGTCATTGAAACAAAGTACTACGTGCATGCTCCTAGGGGGATAGAATGGTAGGAAAAGACCACCGCTCGGCCCCGACCGCCACTCATAAGGATGACAATCAATAAATAAATCATGCTCCGACTTCGTTACATAACGGTTCACT
This sequence comes from Triticum monococcum, assembly GCA_034509565.1. NCBI lineage: Eukaryota > Viridiplantae > Streptophyta > Magnoliopsida > Poales > Poaceae > Triticum > Triticum monococcum. Next base: position 196,611,279 of record CM067841.1, read on the forward strand.
ATACGTGCATGCTACGGGAATCACAAACCTCAACACAAGTATTTCTACTAATCCACAACTACCCACTAGCATGACTCTAATACCACCATCTTTATATCGCAAAACTATTGCAAGGAATCAAACATATCATATTCAGTGATCTACAAGTTTTATGTAGGATTTTATGACTAACCATGTGAATGACCAATTCCTGTCATCTCTCTAAATAGATATAAGTGAAGCAAGCGAGTTTAATTCTTTCTACAAAAGATATACCCGTGCTCTAACAAATATAAGTGAAGAAAAAGAGCATTCTATAAATGGCGGTTGTCTATGTAAAGAGAAACAGGCAATCCAAACTTCAAATGATATAAGTGAAGCACATGAAGCATTCTATAAAGCCATACTCAAAAGATATAAGTGAAGTGCAAAGAGCATTCTATAAATCAACCAAGTAATATCTCATACCAGCATGGTGCATAAAATAAAAATGAAAACTAAATGCAAAAGACGCTCCAAGATCTGCACATATCACATGAATGAAACGAATCCGAAAACATACCGATACTTGTTGAAGAAAGAGGGGATGCCTTCCGGGGCATCCCCAAGCTTAGACGCTTGAGTCTCCTTGAATATTTACTTGGGGTGGCTGGGGCATCCCCAAGCTTTAGCTCTTGCCTCTCTTCCTTCTTCTCACATCGAGACCTTCTCGATCATCGAACACTTCATCCACACAAAACTTTAACAGAAAACTCGGTAAGATCCGTTAGTATAATAAATCAAATCACTACTCTAAGTACTGTTGAAAACCAATTCATATTTTGTTTTTGCATTGTGTCTACTGTAATATAACTTTTCCATGGATTAATCCATTCATACAAATCGTTAGTTTCATCAAAACAAGCAAACTATGCATCAAAAACAGAATCTGTCTAAACAGAACAGTCTGTAACAATCTGAACATTCACCGTACTTATGATACTTGCAAAATTATACAAAAATTAGGAAAAATAAAAAAAATTCATATAAAGACAGTGCAAAAAGAATCAGAACCATTTTACGTTCCAGCTAAAAATGTAAAATCGCGCACTACAACCAATGTTTCTGTCCTGCACCGTACAAACCATCAAGCAAATGTAAACATCCTAAAGGCAAACCTTGGCACATTATTTTTATAATACAATGGAAATGTGCAAGGGGATAATTATTTTTGTTTAAAAGTTTCTGTAATCAAGATTCACAAAGTTGCCGTGAGCATGAACAAAGTTCAAGGAGCTCTCCCACTTCAACAATGCTTGTCTTTCTCACTTTCACTTTCCTTTTTGAAATTTTTTGGGTTCCCCTCTTTTTTTTTAAACTATATGAAAGCACTCAACAGAAATAAATGACTCTCTAAAACTTTCGGGTTGTCTCCCAGGCAGTCCTTTCTTTAAAGCCATTAAGCTAGGCATATAGTGCTCAAGTAGTGAATCCACCCGGATCCCAAGGTATATCAAAGCCAATTTTAATTAACAATGATTTGTAATTTGGTAGTGAGAACAAAGTAACATATATCATGTAGCAACAAAGTCTAACTCTCTTCCTATGCATCGGCATGTCATAAAAGAACAATTCATGCACACAAAGTAAAGGCCAATGCATAGCATAAGCAGTTTCTTGCAATTTTATCATATTGGAAACATAGAGAGGTGGAGATATAGTTACTCCCTCACAATAATTGCAAGTAGGAGCAGCAAGCACATGCATATTATATTCATCAAAATCATCATGTGCAACGGTAAAAGGCAACCCATCAATATAATCCTTAATAAGGGCAAACTTCTCCGATATAGTGTAGTCGGGAGAATTCAAAAAGATAATAGGACTATCCTGTGTGGGTGCAATAGCAAAAATTTCATGTTTAACATAAGGAACTATAGCAAGTTCATCTCCATAAACATAATTCATATTGGCATCTTGGCCACAAGCATAACAAGCATCATCAAAAAGGGATATTTCAAAAGAATCAACGGGATCATATCAATTATCATAGCAATTATCCTTCGGTAAGCATGAAGGGGAATTAAACAATGTATGAGTTGAAGAGTTACTCTCATTAGAAGGTGGGAAGGGGTGATCAATCCGCTCTTCCTTCTTTTGTTCTTCGCTCTCCTCCTCATCTTTTTCATCCAAAGAGCTCACAGTTTCATCAACTTCTTCTTCCATAGATTCCTGCAAAATATTAGTCTCTTCTTGGACAATGGAGACTTTCTTAATAAGCGCATTAATATAGGAATTATATTCGTAATTATCATAGAAATATTTTAGGATAGCTAAATTTTCAGGCCTATAAACATCATCATCAAAAGCTTCATACTTTTCAAACAAAGATTCAATTTCATAAGCACCATTAAAAACAACAAATTCTTCTATTTGTTCCACATCATAGTAATCATATATACCATTAGCATAAGAAGCTAAGGTTTTATTATCATTAAATTCACATGAAAAGGGAAGGTGTGGAGCCTTGATCCTAGAGCAACAAGTATAATCATATCTCAAGCATAGTTGCCTAGCATACCAATACAATATATAAATTTGATACCATAATAGTTTCCCTTTTTGTGTCAAGTGATAATCCCTAAAGTATTCACGTTGACCCAACGTTACTCCCATTACCAGATTGAATGAGGTTTTCTCAGGATTATCAAAGTGGTACATAATATTTTTCACATATTGAGCATCGAGGGTTTTAGGAGGTTCCTTATCTCCATGAGCAGCAAGTACACCTAATTTTTTTGGTGTTTCGTGTTCCATATCCATAACTAAAGATAGATAACAACTAAGAACAACAAATAAAAATTACTTAGTGATAAAGCAAACAAGCACACATGAGAATATTCACCCCACGCTATTGCTCCCCGGCAACGGCGCCAGAAAAAGGTCTTGATAACCCACAAGTATAGGGGATTGCAACAGTTTTTGATAAGTAAGAGTGTCGAACCCAACGAGGAGCTAAAGACAGAACAAATATTCCCTCAAGTTCTATCGACCACCGATACAACTCTACGCATGCTTGACGGTCGCTTTACATAGAACAAGTATGAAACTAGAAGTATTTTGTAGGTGTTGTTGGATAGGTTTGCAAGATAATACGGATTATGTAAATAAAAAGTAGGGGCTATTTAGGTAAAGACACAACTAAGTTAGTTTTAGTAAATAGCTTTTTGTTATGTGAAAGTTATTTGTCCCTAGGCAATCGATAACTAGACCGGTAATCATTATTGCAATTTTATATGAGGGAGAGGCATAAGCTAACATACTTTATCTACTTGGATCATATGCACTTATGATTGGAACTCTAGCATGCATCCGCAACTACTAAAGATCATTAAGGTAAAACCCAACCATAGCATTAAAGCATCAAGTCCTCTTTATCCCATAAGCAACAACACCCTTACTCGGGTTTGTGTTTCAGTCACTCACGCAACCCACTATAAGCGAATCATGAACATATTGCAACATCCTACAGCGGGGATCCCTCACGTTTGCGTGACATGGAGAGCACATAGGATAACACCAATAATAAAACATGCAACTCAAACCAATCTTGATCATCAAATAGCCCATAGGACAAAACGGATCTACTCAAACATCATAGGATAGCCATACATCATTGGGAAATAATATATATCGTTGAGCACCATGTTTAAGTAGAGATTACAGCGGGTAAGAGAGAGGTTACACCGCTGCATAGAGGGGGGAAGAGTTGGTGATGACGGCGGTGAAGTTGTTGGTGAAGATTGCGGTGACGATGATGGCCCCCAGTGGCACTCCGGTGCCACCGGAAGCGAGGGGGAGAGAGCCCCCTCCTTCTTCTTCTTCCTTGACCTCCTCCCTAGATGGGAGAAGGGTTTCTCCTCTGGTCCATGGCCTCCATGGCGTGGGAGGGGCGAGAGCCCCTCCGAGATTGGATCTGTCTCTCTGTCTCTCTCTGTTTCTGCGTTCTCAGATTCTACCCTTTCACCGTTTCTTATATTCCCAGAGATCCGTAACTCCGATTGGTCTGAAATTTTAACACGATCTCTATCCGGATATTAGCTTTCTTGCGGCATAAGAAGGATACCAACCGCCTTACAGGGTGGCCACGAGGTTCAGGGGCGCGCCCCCTGCCTCGTGGCCCCCTCGGGCACCGTCTCGCGTGGATTTTTCTTGCCAAAAATCATATATATTCCAAAAAAAATCGCCGTCAGTTTTTATCCCGTTTGGACTCCGTTTGATATGGATATTCTACGAAACAAAAAACATGCAACAAACAGGAACTGGCACTGGGCACTGGATCAATATGTTAGTCCCAAAAATAGTATAAAAAGTTGCCAAAAGTATATGAAAGTTGTAGAATATTGGCATGGAAGAATCAAAAATTATAGATACGGCGGAGACGTATCAAATCTTCATCAACGTCTTCACCAGTACCATGTCCTCACCCTAGTTCATATCTTGTATCCAATCTTTGTCTCAAAACCTCAGATTGGTACCTGTGGGTTGCTAGTAGTGTTGATTACTCCTTGTAGTTGATGCTAGTTGGTTTATTTGGTGCAAGATCATATGTTCAGATCCTTTATGCATATTAATACCCCTCTGATTATGAACATGAATATTATTTGTGAGTAGTTATGTTTGTTCCTGAGGACATGGGAGAAGTCTTACTATAAGTAGTCATGTGAATTTGGTATTCGTTCGACATTTTGATGAGATGTATGTTGTTGTTTCTCTAGTGGTGTCATGTGAACGTCGACTACATGAGACTTCACCATTTTTTGGGCCTAGGGGAAGGCATTGGAAAGTAATAAGTAGATGATGGGTTGCTAGAGTGACAGATGCATAAACCCTAGTTTATGTGTTGCTTCGTAAGGGGCTGATTTGGATCCATATGTTTCATGCTATGGTTAGATTTACCTTAATACTTCTTTTGTAGTTGCGGATGCTTGCAAGAGGGGTTAATCATAAGTGGGATGCTTGTACAAGGAAGGGCAGTACCCAAGCACCGGTCCACCCACATATCAAATTATCAAAGTACCGAACGCGAATCATGTGAGCGTGATGAAAACTAGCTTGACGATAATTCCCATGTGTCCTCGGGAGCGCTTTCCTTTATATAAGAGTTTGTACAGGCTTGTCCTTTGCTACAAAAAGGATTGAGCCATCTTTCTGCACCTTGGTTACTTTTATTACTTGTTACCCGTTACAAATTACCTTATCACAAAACTATCTGTTACCGATAACTTCAGTGCTTGAAGAGAATACCTTACTGAAAACTGCTTATCATTTCCTTCTACTCCTCGTTGGGTTTGACACTCTTACTTATCGAAAGGACTATGATATGTCACCTATACTTGTGGGTCATCAAGACTCTTTTCTGGTGCCGTTGCTGGGGAGTGAAGCGCCTTTGGTAGGTGGAATTTGGTAAGGAAAAATTGATATAGTGTGCTGAAATTTACTGTCACTTGTTACTATGGAAAGTAATCCTTTGAGGGGCTTGTTCGGGGTATCTTCACACTTACTAGTAGAGCAAATAGTTGCTCCTCAACCTACTGAACCTACTGAAATTTTTAATTTTAAATTCCTTCGGGTATGATAGAGAAACTGCTAGCTAATCCTTTTACAGGAGATGGAGCATTGCATCCCAATTTGCACCTAATCTATGTGGATGAAGTTTGTGGATTACTTAAGCTTGCAGGTATGCCCGAAGATGTTACCAAGAAGAAGGTCTTCCCTTTATCTTTGAAGGGAAAGGCATTGACATGGTTTATGCTATGTGATGATATTGGATCATGGAACTACAACCGATTGAAATTGGAATTTCATCAGAAGTTTTATCCTATGCATCTGGTTCATCATGATTGTAATTATATATATAAGTTTTGGCCTCGTGAAGGAGAAAGCATCGCTCAAGCTTGGGGGAGGCTTAAGTCACTGTTATATTCATGCCCCAATCATGAGCTCTCAAGAGAAATTATTATTCAAAAATTTTATGCTCGGCTTTGTCATAATAATCGCTCCATGCTCGATACTTCTTGTACTGGTTCTTTTATGATGAAGACTATTGAATTCAAATGGGATTTGGTGGAAAGAATTAAACGCAACTTTAAAGATTGGGAACTCGATGAAGGTAAGGAGTCAGGTATAACACCTAAGTTTGATTGTATTAAATCTTTTATGGATACCGATGCTTTCCATGAATTTAGCACTAAATATGGACTTGACTCTGAGATAGTAGCTTCTTTCTGTGAATCATTTGCTACTCATGTTGATCTCCCTAAGGAGAAGTGGCTTAAATATCATCCTCCCATTGAAGTAAAAGTAGTTGAACCTATTAAAGTTGAAGAAAAGACTATCACTTATAATGTTGATCCTATTGTTCCTACCGCTTATATTGAGAAATCACCTTTCCCTGTTAGAATAAAGGATCATGCTAAAGCTTCAACTGTGGTCAACAAAAGTAACATCAGAACACCCAAACCCTCCGAGAAAATTAAAGTTGAACCTAGTATTGATATGGTTAAAGATCTCTTGTCTGATAATATTGATGGGCATGTTATTTACTTTTGTGATGAAGCTGCTAGAATTGCTAGACCTGATACTAAAAATAAACATAGACATGTTGTAGGCATGCCTGTTATTTCTCTTAAAATAGGACATCATTGCTATCATGGCTTATGTGATATGGGTGCTAGTGCTAGTGCAATAACTCATTCTTTATATGAATAAATTATGCATGATATTGCACCTGCTGAGTTAGAAGGTATTGATGTTACAATTAAGCTTGCCAATAGAGATACTATTTCACCGGTTGGGATTGTTAGAGATGTTGAAGTCTTGTGTGGGAAAGTTAAATATCTTGCTGATTTTCTTGTTCTTGGTTCCCCACAAGTTGACTTTTGTCCCATTATATTTGGTAGACCCTTCTTGAATACTGTTAATGCTAAGATAGACTGCAAAAAGGATATTGTTTCTGTTGGTTTAGGGGATATGTCTCATGATTTTAATTTTGCTAAATTTCATAGACAACCCCATGATAAAGAATTTCCTTGTAAAGATGAAATTATTGGTCTTGCTTCTATTGCCGTGCCTCCTAATGATCCTTTAGAACAATATTTGCTAGACCATGAAAATGATAAGTTTATGAATGAAAGAAGGGAAACGAATGAAGTATTCTTTAAACAGGGACCTATTTTGAAACACAACTTTCCTGTCGAACTTCTAGGGGATCCCCCTCCACCCAAGGGTGATCCCGTGTTTGAGCTTAAACCATTACCAGATACTCTTAAATATGCTTATCTTGATGAAAAGAAGATATATCCTATTATTATTAGTGCTAACCTTCTAGAGCAAGAAGAAGAGAAATTATTGAAAACTCCAAAGAAGCACCGTGCGGCTATTGGATATACTCTTGATGATCTTAAGGGCATTAGTCCAACTATATGCCAGCACAAAATAAAATTGGAAAAAGATGCTAAACCGGTTGTTGATCACCAACGACGGTTAAATCCCAAGATGAAAGAAGTGGTAAGAAAAGAAATACTAAAGCTTCTGGAGGCAGGTATAATTTATCGCATTACTGATAGTCAGTGGGTAAGTCCTGTCCATTGTGTCCCTAAGAAGGGAGGTATTACTGTTGTTCCTAATGATAAAGACCAATTGATCCCACAAAGAATTGTTACAGGTTATAGAATGGTAATTGATTTCCGCAAATTAAATAAAGCTACTAAAAGGGATCATTACCCTTTACCTTTTATTGATCAAATGCTAGAAAGATTATCTAAACATACACATTTTTGCTTTCTAGATGATTATTCTGGTTTCTCTCAAATACCTGTGTCAAAAGAGGATCAAGAAAAGACCACCTTTACTTGCCCTTTTGGTACCTTTTCTTATAGACGTATGCCTTTTGGTTTATGTAATGCACCTAGACTTATTAGATGGGTTCTCTTGTTACAAGAATTTGATTTGCATATTATTGATAGAAAGGGAGCTGAGAACCCCGTTGCAGACAACTTGTCTAAGTTAGAGAATGTTCTTGATGACCCACTACCTATTGATGATAGCTTTCCTGATGAACAATTAACTGTCATAAATGCTTCTCGTACTGCTCCATGGTATGTTGATTATGCTAATTACATTTTTGCTAAATTTATACCACCTAGTTTCCCATACCAGCAAAAGAAAAAGTTTTTCTACGATTTAAGACATTACTTTTGGGATGACCCACACCTTTATAAAGAAGGAGTAGATGGTGTTATTAGACGTTGTGTACCTGAGCATGAACAAGAACAGATCCGATGCAAGTGTCACTCTGAGGCTTATGGAGGACACCATGCTGGAGATAGAACTGCACATAAGGTACCGCAATCCGGTTTTTATTGGCCTACTCTCTTCAAGGATGCTCGTAAGTTTGTCTTGTCTTGTGATTAATGTCAAAGAATTGGTAATATTAGTAGACGTCAAGAAATGCCTATGAATTATTCACTTGTTATTGAACCATTTGATGTTTGGGGCTTTGATTACTTGGGACCGTTTCCTTCCTCTAATGGGTATACACATATTTTAGTTGTTGTTGATTATGTTACTAAGTGGGTAGAAGCTATTCCAACTAGTAGTGCTAATCATAACACCTCTTTTAAGATGCTTAAAGAAGTTATTTTTCCGAGGTTTGGAGTCCCAAGATATTTAATGACTGATGGTGGTTCATATTTTATTCATGGTGCTTTTCGTAAAATGCTTGCTAAGTATGATGTTAATCATAGAATTGCATCTCCATATAATCCACAGTCTAGTGGTCAAGTAGAAATGAGCAATAAAGAGCTTAAATTAATTTTGCAAAAGACTGTCAATAGAAAGAATTGGTCCAAGAAACTTGATGATGCATTATGGTCCTATAGAACTGCATATAAAAATCCTATGTGTATGTCTCCATATAAAATGGTTTATGGAAAAGCATGTCACTTACATCTCGAACTAGAACATAAGGCATATTGGGCCATTAAAGAGCTCAACTATGACTTCAAACTTTCTGGAGAGAAGAGATTATTTGACATTAGCTCACATGATGAGTGGAGAACCCAGGCCTATGAGAATGCCAAACTGTATAAAGAAAAAGTTAAAAGGTGGCATGACAAAAGAATACAAAAACGTGAGTTTAATGTAGGTGATTATGTATTGTTATACAACTCTCATTTAAGATTTTTTGTAGGAAAACTCATCTTTAAATGGGAAGGTCCTTATGTTATCGAGGAGGTCTATCGTTTCGGTGCCATAAAAATCAAAAAATTCGAAGGCACTAATCCGAGGGTGGTAAACGGTCAAAGAATTAAACATTATATCTCAGGTAACCCTATAAATGTTGAAACTAATGTTATTGAAACCGTAACCCCAGAGGAGTATATAAGGGACACCTTCCAAAATGTTTCAGCCTCCGAAAAGGAATAGGTATGTGGTACGGTAAGTAAACCGACTCCAAAACAGTTCTAATAGCATTTTTTCTCTGTTTTGGAATATTTAAGAAAATAGGAAAATAAGAGGCAGTCCAGAAAGGACACGAGGCTTCCACGAGGGTGGATGGCGCGCCCTACCCCCTGGGCACGCCCCTGCCTCGTGGGCACCTCGTGTGCCCTCCGAACTCTGTTTTCTTGCACGATACTTCTTTTGGTCGGTAAAAATTTATTATATAATCTCCCGAAGGTTTTGACCACCGTACCAAGCAAATATCCCATGTCTTTGTTTCGAGCTGTTTTTCTGACAGATCTAGATCACCATGACGTCTTCAAGCACCCCCAAGGACAAGTTTTTCGAGAGGGTCACAAACCCCTACCTCACAGAGGTGCTGCAACACCCTCAAACCATTGAGTTGCGTGAGGGGGTGCTGCACATCCGTGACGTTGAGGGACCAAGGAGGAACGGAAGCGTGGAGACAAGACTCAAAGCAATGGAGCAACAAGTTTTCAAGTGCCAGGGGATGGTGGAACACAGACTCGAGGCCAACCACATGATGATCGCCGAGTTCACCAACAATCACAAGCTAGATGCCAAGGACATTGGGGAGACCATCTTCAAGCTTCATGAGAAAATCGAGCACCTCCAAGCCCAGATCTATGACCCGTAAAACCAAAACTGTGAGTATGAATATAGATTCAAGAGGATGAGTTTGGCTGTAGATTCGAGGATCCCGGAGACTTGATCATCCTTCTATGATGGTGAGCCTATGCCTTGGAAGATGGACGACAAGCCTACATCATCAACAACTCCATCATCACTACCACCAAAGGAGAACTAAGTATCGGGTATGGGCACTCCCCTTGGCAACTACCAAGCTTGGGGGAGTGCCCCGGTATCGTATCACCATCACACTTTTATCTTTACCATTTTTCTAGTTCGATCCTTCTGGTAATATCTTGATCTAGTAGAATAAAGTTTTAGTATGATTTAGTTTTGAGTTTTGCCTTATGATCCTTCTATGTAATCGAGTCTGTGAGCTATATATAATAAATATTAGTTTTGAGTCAAGGGCTTGGTTATCTTGCTATGATCTTGAGGGAATAAAAAAATAAAAATAAAATAGGAAGAATACAAAGAAATAAAGAGATCATATGGATCTTATGTAGAGTAATGACTTCACATATAAAGAGTATGATGAATAAAAATTGTTGAGAGTTGACAAACATAGTTTTGGTCATCGTTGCAATTAATAGGAAGTAAAAAAGAAAGAGAGGTTTTCACATATAAATATACTATCTTGGACATATTTTATGATTGTGAGCACTCATTAAAATATGACATGCTAAAAGGTTGATGTTGGACAAGGAAGACAACGTAATGGGTTATGTTTTCTCACATCCGAAATGAATTATATTGTCATGGATCATCCAACATGTTGAGCTTGCCTTTCCCTCTCATGCTAGCCAAATTCCTTGCACCAAGTAGAGATACTACTTGTGCTTCCAAATATCCTTAAACCTAGTTTTGCCATGGGAGTCCACCATATCTACCTATGGATTGAGTAAGATCCTTCAAGTAAGTTGTCATTGTTGCAAGCAATAAAAATTTCTCTCTAAATATGTATGATTTATTAGTGTGGAGAAAATAAGCTTTATATGATCTTGTGACGTGGAAGAAATAAAAGTGATGGACTGCATAATAAAGGTCCATATCACAAGTGGCAATATAAAGTGACGTTCTTTTGCATTAAGATTTCGTGCATCCAACCATAGAAACACATGACAACCTCTGCTTCCCTCTGCGAAGGGCCTATCTTTTATTCTTGTCTTATACTTTATACAAGAGTCATGGTGATCTTCTCCTTTCCTTTTTACATTTTATCCTTTGGCAAGCACTGTGTGTTGGAAAGATCCTGATATATATAGCTAATTGGATGTGAGTTTTCATGAACTATTATTGTTGACATTACCCTTGAGGTAAAAGTTTGGGAGGCAAAACTATAAGCCCCTATCTTTCTCCATGTCCGATTAAAACTTCATACCCATAAATATTGCGTGAGTGTTAGCAATTGTGAAAGACTAAATGATAGTTGAGTATGTGGACTTGCTGAAAAGCTCTTATATTGACTCTTTCTGATGTTATGATAAATTGCAATTGCTTCAATGACTGAGATTATAGTTTGTTAGTTTTCAATGAAGTTTCTGATTCATACTCTAAATTGTGAATGAATTGTTACTTCAGCATAATAAATCATATGACTATATATATATATATATATATATATATATATATATATATATATGTTGTTGTTATAAGAATGATCATGATGCCCTCATGTCCGTATTCTATTTTATCGACACCTCTATCTCTAAACATGTGGACATATTTTTCGATATCGTCTTCCGCTTGAGGACAAGCGAGGTCTAAGCTTGGGAGAGTTGATACATCCATTTTGCATCATGATTTTATATCGATATTTATTACATTATGGGCTGTTATTACACATTATGTCACAACATTTATGCCTATTCTCTCTTATTTTACAAGGTTTACACGAAGACGGAGAATGCCGGCAGCTGGAATTCTAGGCTGAAAAAGGAGCAAATATTAGAGACCTATTCTGCACAACTCCAAAAGTCCTCAAACTTCATGGAAGTTAGTTTTAGAATATATAAAAAATATTGGGCGAAGGAAGCACCAGAGGGGGGCCACCCACCATCCACGAGGGTAGGGGGCGCGCCCTACCCCCCTGGGCACGCCCCCTGCCTTGTGGGGCCCCTGGCAGGCCTCCGGTGCCCATCTTTGTCTATATGAAGTATTTTGCCCTGGAAAAAATCATAAGCAAGATCACGGGACGAAACTCCGCCGCCACGAGGCGGAACCTTGGCGGAACCAATCTAGGGCTCTAGCGGAGCTGTTCTGCCGGGAAAACATCCCTCCGGGAGGGGGAAATCATCACCATTGTCATCACCATCGATCCTCCCATCGGGAGGGGTCAATCTTCATCAACATCTTCACCAGCACCATCTCCTATCAAACCCTAGTTCATCTCTTGTATCCAATCTTTGTCTCAAAACCTTAGATTGGTACCTATGGGTTGCTAGTAGTGTTGATTACTGCTTGTAGTTGATGCTAGTTGGTTTATTTGGTGGAAGATCATATGTTCAGATCCTTTATGCATATTAATACCCCTCTGATAATGAACATGAATATGATTTGTGAGTAGTTACGTTTGTTCCTGAGGACATAGGAGAAGTCTTGCTATAAGTAGTCATGTGAATTTGGTATTCGTTTGATATTTTCATGAGATGTATGTTGTCGTTCCTCTAGTGGTGTCATGTGAGCATGGACTACATGAAACTTCACCATTGTTTGGGCCTAGGGGAAGGCATTGGGAAGTAATATGTAGATGATGGGTTGCTAGAGTGACAGAAGCTTAAACCCTAGTTTATGCGTTGCTTCGTAAGGGGCTGATTTGGATCCATATGTTTCATGCTATGGTTAGGTTTACCTTAATACTTCTTTTGTAGTTGCGGATGCTTGCAAGAGGGGTTAATCATAAGTGGGATGCTTTTCCAAGGAAGGGCAGTACCCGAGCATCGGTCCACCCACATATCAAATTATCAAAGTACCGAACGCGAATCATGTGAGCGTGATGAAAACTAGCTTGACGATAATTCCCATGTGTCCTGTGGAGCATTTTCCTTTATATAAGAGTTTGTCCAGGATTGTCCTTTGCTACAAAAAGGATTGGGCCATCTTGCTGCACCATATTTACTTTTATTACTTGTTACTCATTACAAATTACCTTATCACAAAACTATCTGTTACCGATAATTTCAGTGCTTGCAGAGAATACCTTATTGAAAACTGCTTATCATTTCCTTCTGCTCCTCGTTGGGTTCGACACTCTTACTTATCGAAAGGACTACGATAGATCCCCTATACTTTTGGATCATCAGGTCCCACCGAGTTTGGTGAATTGTGTGTAACAATTAGATTTTGTGTGGAGGCTATATATACCCTCCACCGTTCCTTCATTATAAAGGAGAGCCATCAGAACGTGCCTACACTTCAGCATTCATTTTCTGAGAGAGAACCACCTACTCATGTGTTGAGACCAAGACATTCCATTCCAACCATTTGATCTTGATCTCTAGCCTTTCCCAAGTTGCTTTCCACTCAAATTATCTTTCCACCAAATCCAAATCAGTTAGAGTGAGTTGAGTGTTGGGGAGACTATCATTTGAAGCACAAGATCAAGGAGTTCATCATCAACACACCGTCTATTACCTTTTGGAGAGTGGTGTCTCCTAGATTGATTAGGTGTCACTTGGGAGCCTCCGTCAAGATTGTGGAGTTGAACCAAGGAGTTTATACGGGCAAGGAGATCACCTACTTCATGAAGATCTACCCTAGTGAGGCAAGTCCTTCGTGGGCGATGGCCATGGTAGGATAAACAAGGTTGCTTCTTTGTGGACCCTTCATGGGTGGAGCCCTCCGTGGACTTGCGCAACCGTTACCCTTCGTGGGTTGAAGTCGTCTCCATCAACGTGGAGGTACGATAGCACCACCTATCGGAACCACACCAAAAATCTTCATCTACATTGCGTTTTCTCCCTCCAAACTCCTCCCTTTACCTTCATGTGCAATGTTTTATATTCCGCTGCTATACTGTTGGACTTGCATGTGTAGGTTGATTGCTTGACTTTTGCTAAGTTGTTAAAATCTGCCAAGACTTAAAATTGGGAAAAAGCTAGATTTTTATTTGGTCAAGCAGTCTAATCATCCCCTCTAGACATACTTTCGATCCTACAAGTGGTATCAGAGATTTGATCTCTATTTGCTTTGATTTCCATAGCTTTTGGTGATCATAGCCTTAGTTTCACAACCTAGGAGAGTATGGCGTCTAGTGAAGGAAATTACCACCGTAGAGATCCTTACTTCGATGTTACTAATTTTGCTAGTTGGAAGCATAAGATGAAAATGCATATTCTTGGACATAACCCTGCCATTTGGGCTATTTTGTGTATTGGCTTGCAAGGTGAATTCTTGGATGGGAGAGAACCAGACCGTGAAGCTACCGCGGAAGAGTTGAAGATGCTGCAATACAATGCTCAAGCTTGTGATATTTTCTTCAACGGATTGTGCCTCGAAGAATTCAACAAAATCAGCCATCTTGAGAATGCAAAGGAAATTTGGGATACTTTGATTGATATGCACGAGGGTACCGACTCCATCAAGGAATCCAAACTGGATGTGCTTCAAAGTCAGCTTGACAAGTTCAAAATGAAGGATGGTGAAGGTGTGGCTGAAATGTACTCTAGGCTCGTTCTCATCACAAATGAGATTGCCGGCTTAGGAAGTGAAGAGATGACTGATAGATTCATCATCAATAAGATCCTAAGAGCCTTCCATGGAAAATATGATACAGTGTGCACATTGATCCAAATGATTCCCAACTACAAAGATCTCAAGCCAACAGAAGTCATTGGAAGAATTGTTGCTCATGAGATGTCACTCAAGGATAAGGAAGAGCTTCACAACAAGTCAAGTGGTGCTTACAAAGCCTCATGTGATGCTCCTACATCATCAAGTGAGAAACAAGCCTTCAATGAATAATCGAGCCTAATGGTGAAGAACTTCAACAAGTTCTACAAGAGTAGAAGCAAGGAAAGGTGTTCCAAGTCAAGGTCCTACAATGACAAAAGATCTATGAGTCGTGAACGTAATTGCTACAATTGTGGAAGACCCGGACACTACTCCAATCAGTGTATGGCTCCCTACAAAAGAAGAGAAGATTCACCCAAAAGGAGAAGTAGAAGAGAAGAATCACCACCTAGAGAGAGATGGAGTAGAGATGACCGTTATGAACGAAGAACATAACGGAGAAGCAAGGATTCGGAAAGGAAGGACAAATCATCAAGGAGCTACACAAAACAAAGACATCAAGCTCATGTTAGTGAATGGGTATCTGACTCCGACTCCGACAATCACTCCGAGAGAAGTTATCACTCCGACACCGAATATACTCAAGATGAAGGTGTTGCCGGTCTAGCACTTGTGTCAACCAACTCCTACGACATATTTGACTCACCAAATGAAGGAATTGGAAGATGCTTCATGGCTAAAGGACCAAAGGTATCACACTCTGAGTATGTTGATTTCAATAGTGATGAAGATGATTTGCTAGGTGATGATGATCTACTTGTTGACAACTCTAGTGATGAAAACTATGACGAACTTGCTATTAATCATGCTAATCAAGATAAAACGAAAGATGATGATAAGAAGGAGATTGAGCGTCTAACTAAAGAGCTAAACACTCTTAAGTTAGCTCATGAAACTACCTTGGAAAATCATCGAGAGCTTTTAAAGACTCATGAGAAGTTATGCTTTGAAAAGCTCAACCTTGAGCAAGAGCATGGGTTCTTAAAAGCAATCAATGATGATCTTTGCAAGAAAAGTTCTTCTTACATTGACAAGCATTCACTCCTGTCTACTTACATGCCACAAGTTAAATCTAGCAACAGGAGTAAGAACGATTCTTGTTCTAGTAGTAACAACAATCATGTTAAATCCAATATTGTTGCTTCTAGTAGTTCTCTTGATTCCATTAATGATTCTCTTAGCCAAGTTACACTTGAGCAAGAAAATAGCCTATTGAAGGGAATTATAGAGAAAGGTTTCTACAAGAGTCTTGCCGGAAGTAAGCAATTTGAGGAAATTGTACGCAAGAAAGGAAGGCACCGGAAGAATGAAGGTATTGGTTTTGAACGAAAGTTCAATGCCAATGGAGTTGAGTGGGAAGAAGATCAATACCCCAAGACGAAGTTTGTTCCTCAACAAGAGAAGTATGATCCTACTTCTTTCCAAGGGACACACGCTCAAGATGATTTTCCACCACAAGACCACAAGCAAAAAGGCAAGGACAAGCTCCAAGAGGATATTGATGCATTTGAAGAAGCTCCTAAGGCCTTGGTCAAGTGGGTTCCCAAGACTACATCAAGTTCTACTACATCAAGTACGACTATAACTCCAAGGATTCCCATCAAGATGATGTGGATCCCGAAGAAGAAGAACTAGAAAGTTCTTGAGGGTGACTCCGCCAACATACTTCACTCAAATCACTTTGGCAAGAACAAGTGCAAACAACTTCCACATCTTGTACTAGTTCAAGGAGTCACAAACCCTCTTGTTTGTAAGACAAGGGACAAGGTAACCTAATGCTTTCGTGGACATCATCTTGTGTGTACATCACTCTATGTCTATGGATATCCTTGTTTGTTCCTTGTGGGACTAACCCGTGTAGGTATTGAAAGTGCAACTCACTCCAATGGATTGCTCCAAATGATCTACATCAACATTGAGCATCCACATCTTCAACATCTACATGAAGTTATAATCAACAAAACCCAAGGTTAGTTCATCCCTCTTAGGGGGGATATCACATCTAGGAGAGCTTAACTCTAATCAATTGAGCTAAAGCAACTCTAATGGTGTGAACACAACAATGCTTTATGTAAAAGTGGTAACCCACTTGTGCTTAAACGATGAGTATGACCTACGATCAAATGTTCTCATTTGACTCCTAAGTCAATACACTCATATATAGATGACCTAGTCATCGCCAATTGCTTGATAGATGCTAGAATGTTTGTGCATGCTTTGCCACATATTTCATTTGCCATTTTATTGAGTGAGCATGTTGATTGCATATTTTAGTCATTCGAGGACATCCATTTGTTGCTTTGATTGTTTGGCCTTTTCCCTTTTGACAAATGGATATACGAGAATGCCTAAGAACCTCCTTTAGCTATCTATGCTTTTCTCATCTCAAACTCTATTCATGCTACATCACAAAGTTTGATCAAGTCAGATTCGAACCACTCTATGTGAGGAGCACTCGAAGTTCCCGATTTGTCATAGGCTTAAACTTCCAAAACGTATTTGTGTACTTCGGTATGACCGAGTCATCCACTTCGGTCACACCGAGTTCACCAACTTGATCTAGGTTTTCCATCTCAGTGCAACCGACTTGAACTTTTCGGTCACACCGAGTTGCAGTGACTGCTTGCGATTCTGCATCTCGGTGCCACCGTGTTGTTCCACTCGGTCACACGGACAGGGTCGGGATATATATACCGACGGGTTGAATTTTGCAAATTCCTCCAAAACCCTTCATCGTGCGTGTGTCATGCTCTGCTGCCTCGGGTCTCCAAATCATCTCCTCACCACCAGCGACCTCCCGCCGCTGGTTTCCACCGTCGTCAACGGAATTCTGCTCCATCGTTGTCGCTGTAGAGAACTCCCGCCAAACTAGGGTATGGGTTCAATACTTTGTGTTATTTCCTTACTCTGATTCCTAGCACATTGCTTCACCATGATCTTTTCCACGTATGAAAACAATCTATCCAGAGAAAACATCCTTTAGGTTAGATTTGATTCGAAAATTTAGGGTTAGGTCTCGGCCGAAGTCATCTCGGACCGACTGAGTTGTAGAAATCAGTCTCACCAATTTGGCATAGGCCATTGCACATGCGTTTTCACTCTGACCGAAAAATTGCAAATTGGTGCGGCCGAGTTCGACTCTCTGTGAAACCCTAGCAATCTCGGTGCCACCGAACTGTGACTCGGTCTGACCGAGTTCACTAGTTTAGGTTCCAAAAGTTGCTTCGGTATCACCAAGTTTTACAAATCGGTAGCTCTAAAATGCTTTCTATGGAGAACTAAAACTAAGTTTTTGACTCATTTGTTTTGCAAAAACTCTGCACTTTGTGATTCTCATCCATTCTACCTCATCTACATCTATTCACAGGGTTTGCTGTCAGTGTGATTGCCAAGATGTCTGACCAAAGTGACAACCAAAACATATCCGAAGAGCCAGTGCAATTGAGTCAAGGCACTAGTCCCTCAAGCACCTCATATGATGGCAGTATGAGCACTCCCAGTAATTTGCCAAAGGCAGCCACTAGGTCAAGGAAGAAGAAAACATTAGATTCTGAAGATGAGGACTATGTGGCCACTGAAGAGGAAGTCAGCTCCAAGAAGAAGGTGCTAAAGAAAGAGTATGGTACTGCTACAACTACAAAGCCTGGTTTTCACAAGAAGGCCCCTGCCAAGAGGGTGCCAACCTTAAAGTTCAGAGCCTCAACTGTTGAAACCTCTAAGCCAACTGGAGAGGCTGATAGAGAGGGAAAGAAGAGGAAGGAGAGGGTCAAGAAGACCACTGCCAGAGTGCTTGGTAGATCCTCCATCATGAGAGAGCCAGAAGAAGATGAAGAGGAAGAGGATGCTGCTCCAGCTCCCAAGTCTCAGAAGCTCATGGGAGCTGCAATCAAGTCAGGGCCTGCAACATCAAAGCCCAAAACTGCTCCCAAAGCAATAGCTCAAGCTTAGAAGCCTTCTAAGCCCAAGAGAAGCACCAGAAACATTCCTGCTGAAGACAAGAACAAGGCCCCAGTGCGTGAAGTTGAAGAAGAAGAAGATGAAGCCCAAGTGCTGAGAAAACTGAAACCCAAGATTCCATATCACAATGACACTCATCCAGTGGCTGAGGAGATGAACATCAGAAAGGATGCAGGATTGAGACTTTGGAGGTAGTCTGATCCATATGCTATAAGGAGAACTTCAGTGGACTATAGGTTCCACACCAAAGAACAACAAGACTTCTATGAGACCATTCTGCATGACAAGAAGCCAATTCTCTATGATATGAGATGGGTCGATTGGGAATTCATTGATGAGAATGAAGATCACTTCCTAGGTGTACATGAAAGCTTCAAAGCTTGTGGAGTTGACAAGTTTGTTGGACAAAAGCTCACATAATGGAATGATGAGCTAATCATGCAATTTTACTCCACTGCTCATTTCTATCCAAATGGGAGGATAGTGTGGATGTATGAAGGTACGAGGTACCAATCACTATTGATGAATGGGCCAAGTTGATCAATGCCCCAGAAGAACATGAGGACGATTTGGATGTGTATGCCAAGAAGAAAAAGGACCACAACTCAATGGAAAATATGTACAAGGATATCCCCGATAAAGCTTTGGAGACACACAAGCTTGGATCTGTGCACTATTTGTTGTCTGGTCTTCCTACTATCAACATGTAACACCCACGATGCGGCTATATCTCCCACGTGTTGAGGCACGACTTAGAGGCATAACCGCATGGTGGTTTAGTCGCAAGTGGGGTAATCTTCACACAATCCCATGTACCAAATAAGAAAGGGATAAAGAGTTGGCTTACAATCGCCACTTCACACAAATAACAAGTTAAACATACATCATCCAGAGTACAATCAAGGTCCGACTACGGAACCAAAATAAAAGAAGACACCCCAAATGCTAGATCCCCGATCGTCCTGACTGGGCTCCACTACTGATCATCAGGAAACTAAACATAATAACGACCCAGATCTTCATCGAGCTCCCACTTGAGCTCGGTTGCATCACCTGCACTAGCATCATCAACACCTGCAACTATTTGGAACTATCCGTGAGTCACGAGGACTCAACAATCTCACACCCGCGAGATGAAGACTATTTAAGCTTAAGGGTAGGGTAGGCTAATGAGGTGGATCTGCAGCAAGCACTAAGCAAATATGGTGGCTAACATACGGAAATAAGAGCGAGAAGATAAGCAACACAATGGTCGTGAAGCTAGAAGTGATCAAGAGGTGATCCTGAAACTACTTACGCACAACCATAACACAATAACCGTGTTCACTTCCCGGACTCCGCAAAAAAGAGACCATCATGGCTACACACGCGGTTGATGCATTTTAATTAAGTCAAGTGTCAAGTTCTCTACAACCGGACATTAACAAATTCCCATCTGCCACATAACCGCGGGCACGGTTCTCGAAAGTTTAAACCCCGCAGGGGTGCTGAAAGTGCAAGTATCCCTAGGTGGTTTTGGTAATTCATAACAACATATAGCTCATTGAGCTAATGCTATTTCAAGATGATTATTTCAGGAAAGCTCAATGATTGGCATGGCATGGATGTGAAAGTGGAACCCTCAAAATGCTAAGGACAAAGAATTGGCTCAAGATCAAAAGTTCAAGACTCTTCATTTTATATTTTAGTGATCCAAGATCACATTGAGTCTTTAGGAAAAGCCAATACTATCAAGGAGGGATGAGGTGTTGCTTAATGAGCCTCTTGCTTTATGTTCTTAGTGATATGCTCCAAAATCCTCAACCACCTTTCCATATCCACAAATGACCAAAACCCTAAGCCAAACTCGGTCATACCGATTCTTTCAATCCGGCGCCACCGAGTTTCACTTGTCATTTGCCACTGCCAAACCCTAGCAATTCGGTCCTACCGATAAGGATCTCGGTCTCACCGAGATGGGCTTGCAAACTCTCTGTTTCCCTTTCGTAACTTCTCGGTCTCACCGAAAGAGCGAATCGGTCCCACCGAGAATGCAATGCAAACTGTGTGTTTCCTTCTTGTAACTTTTCGGTCTCACCAAAAGAGCAAGTCGGTCCCACCGAGTTTGCCTGACCAACTCTCTGGTTAGCTAATTGCCGAACTCGGTCTCACCGAGTTTGTGCGATCGGTCTCATCGAGATTACGTTATGCCCAAACCCTAACCGAATCGGTCCTACCGAGTTGCATCTCAGTCCCACCAAAATTCCTAACGGTCACTAGGTTTACTATTTCGGTCAGACCGAGTTTTTTGATTCGGTCCCACCGAGATTGGTAGATTGTGTGTAATGGTTGGATTTTGTGTGGAGGCTATATATACCCCTCCACCACCTCTTCATTCGGAGAGAGAGCCATCAGAACACATACATCATTCCTACTCATATGTTCTGAGAAAGAACCACCTACTCATGTGTTGAGACCAAGATATTCCATTCCTACCATATGAATCTTGATCTCTAGCCTTCCCCAAGTTGCTTTCCACTCAAATCTTCTTTCCACCAGATCCAAATCCTATGAGAGAGAGTTGAGTGTTGGGGAGACTATCATTTGAAGCACAAGAGCAAGGAGTTCATCATCAACACACCATTTGTTACTTCTTGGAGAGTGGTGTCTCCTAGATTGGCTAGGTGTCACTTGGGAGCCTCCGACAAGATTGTGGAGTTGAACCAAGGAGTTTGTAAGGGCAAGGAGATCGCCTACTTCGTGAAGATCTACCGCTAGTGAGGCAAGTCCTTCGTGGGCGATGGCCATGGTGGAATAGACAAGGTTGCTTCTTCGTGGACCCTTCGTGGGTGGAGCCCTCCGTGGACTCGCGCAACCATTACCCTCCGTGGGTTGAAGTCTCCATCAACGTGGATGTAGGATAGCACCACCTATCCGAACCATGGGAAAACATCCGTGTCTCCAATTGCGTTTGAATCCTCCAAACCCTTCCCTTTACATTCTTGCAAGTTGCATGCTTTACTTTCCGCTGTCAATAAACTCTTTGCGTGCTTGCTTGAATTGTGTGATGATTGCTTGACTTGCTCTAAGATAGCTAAAATCTTCCAAGAACTAAAATTGGGAAAAGGCTATGTTTTTAATTGGTCAAGTAGTCTAATCACCCCCCCTCTACACATACTTTCGATCCTACAAGTGGTATCAGAGCTTTGGTCTCCATTTGCCTTGATCTCCATAGCTTTTGGTGGTCATAGCCTTGGTTTCACAACCTAGGAGAGTATGGCGTCTAGCAAGGGAAACTATCACCGTAGAGGTCCTTACTTTGATGGCAATAATTTTGCTAGTTGGAAGCATAAAATAAAAATGCATATTCTTGGACATAACCCCGCCGTATGGGCTATTGTTTGTGTTGGTTTGCAAGGTGAGTTCTTCGATGGGAGGGAACCAAACCGTGAAGCTACCGCGGATGAGTTGAAGATGTTGCAATACAATGCTCAAGCTTGTGATATTCCCTTCAACGGATTGTGCCCCAAAGAATTCAACAAAATCAGCCGCCTTGAGAATGCAAAGGAAATTTGGGATACTTTGGTTGATATGCATGAAGGTACCGACTCCGTCAAGGAATCCAAGTTGGATGTGCTCCAAAGTCAACTTGACAAGTTCAAGATGAAGGATGGTGAAGGTGTCGCTGAAATGTACTCTAGGCTTGCTCTCATCACAAATGAGATTGCCGGCTTAGGAAGTGAAGAGATGACCGATAGATTCATTATCAAGAAGATCCTAAGATCCTTGGATGGGAAATATGATACCGTGTGCACATTAATCCAAATGATGCCCAACTACAAAGATCTCAAGCCAACGGAAGTAATTGGAAGGATTTTTGCTCATGAGATGTCACTCAAGGATAAAGAGGAACTTCACAATAAATCAAGTGGTGCCTACAAAGCGTCATGTGAAGTCCCCACATCATCAAGTGAGAAACAAAACTTCAATGAAGAATTGAGCTTAATGGTGAAGAACTTCAACAAGTTCTACAAGAGTAGAAAGAAAGATAGAAGCTTCAAGTCAAGGTCCTACAATGACAAAAGATCTTCTAGTCGAGAGCGAAACTGCTATAATTGTGGAAGACCCGGACACTATTCCAATGAATGTACGGCTCCCTACAAGAGAAGAGAAGATTCTCCAAAAAGAAGAAGCAAAGAATCTCCACAAAGAGATAGAAGGAGTAGAGATGATCATTATGAACGAAGATACTCACGGAGAAGCAATGATTCGGAAAGGAAGGAAAAATCATCAAGGAGCTATACAAAACGAAGACATCAAGCTCACGTTGGTGAATGGGTATCCGGCTCCGACTCCGACAGCCACTCCGAGAGAAGTTATCACTCCGACTCCGAAGATACTCAAGATGAAGGTGTTGCCGGTCTAGCACTTGTCTCAACCAACTCCTATGACATATTTGACTCACCAAATGAAGGAATTGGAAGATGCTTCATGGCCAAAGGTCCTAAGGTAACACACCCCGAGTATGTTGACTTTAATAGTGATGAAGATGACTTGTTAGGTGATGATGATTTGCTTGTTGACAACTCTAGTGAAGAATATTATGGTGAAAAATCTATTAATCATGCTAAAACGAATGACAATGATAAGGAGAAGATTGAGGCTCTAACTTAAGAACTAAACACTCTTAAGTTACCCCATGAAACTATCTTCGAAGATCATCGAGAACTTTTAAGAGCTCATGAGAAACTACGCTTTGAAAAGCTCAATCTTGAGCAAGAGCATGAGTTCTTAAAAGCAATCAATGATGATCTCCGCAAGAAAAGTTCTTCTCACATTGCCAAGAGTTTACTTTTATCCACCTACATGCCTCAAGTCAAGACTAGTAATAAGAAAGATTCTTCCTCTAGTAGTAACAATGATCATGCTAAATCCAATATTGTTGCTTCTAGTAGTTCTCTTGATTCCACTAATGATTCTCTTAGCCAAGTTACACTTGAGCAAGAAAATAGCTTATTGAAGGGAATCATAGAGAAAGGAGTGTACAAGAGCCTTGCCGGAAGTAAGCAATTCGAGGAAATTGTGCGCAAGCAAGGAATGCACCGGAAGAATCAAGGTGTTGGTTTTGAACGAAAGTTCAATGCCAATGGAGTTGAATGGGAAGAATATCAATACCCCAAGACAAAGTTTGTTCCTCAACAAGAGAAGTATGACACTTCTTTCAAGGGGACACAAGCTCAAGATGATCTTCCACCACAAGACTACAAGCAAAAAGGCAAGGACAAGCTTCAAGAGGAGATTGATGCATTTGAAGAAGCTCCTAAGACCTTAGTCAAGTGGATTCCCAAGACTACTTCAAGTTCCACTACATCAAGTACGACTACAACTCCAAGGATTCCCATCAAGATGGTGTGGATCCAAAAGAAGAAGAACTAGAGAGTTCTTGAGGGTGACTCCGCCAACATACTTCACTCTTATCATTTTGGCAAGAACAAGTGCAATCAACTTCCACATCTTGCACTTGTTCAAGGAGTCACAAACCCTCTTGTTGGTAAGACAAGGGACAAGGTAACCTAAAGTTTTCATGGACATCATCTTGTGTGTGCATCACTCTATGTCTATGGATATCCTTGTTTGTTCCTTGTGGGACTAACCCATGTAGGTATTGAAAGTGCAATTCACTCAAATGGATAGCTCCAAGTGATCTACATCAACATTGAGCATCCACATCTTCAACATCTACATGAAGTCATCATCGACAAAACCCAAGGTTAGTTCATCCCTCTTAGGGGGGATATCACATCTAGGGGGAGCTTTACTCTAAGACTTGAGCTAAAGCAACTCTAAAGATGTGAATACAACAATGCTTTATGTAAAAGTGGTAACCCCACTTGAGCTTAAACAATGAGTATGACCTATGATCAAGTGTTCTCACTTGACTCCCAAGTCAATATACTCATATATAGATGACCTAGTCATCGCAAATTGCTTGATAGATGCTAGAATTGGTTGTGCATGCTTTGCCACATATTTCATTTGCCATCTTCTTGTGTGAGCATGTTGGTTGCATATTTTACTCATTCGAGGACATCCACTTGTTGTTTTGATTGTTTGGCTTTCTTCTTTTGCCAAGTGGATGGACAAGAATGCCTAAGAACATCCTCTAGCTATCTATGCTTTTATCGTCTCAAACTCTATTCATGCTGCATCACAAAACTTGATCAAGTCAGATTCGAACCACTCTGTGTGAGGAGCGCTCGGAGTCCCCGATTTGTCATAGACTTAAACTTCCAAAACCTCTTTATGAATCTCGATCTGACCGATACTCCATTTTCGGTCCTACCGAGTTCATTAAGTTGATCTAGGTTTTCGATCTTGGTGCAACCGATTTGAACTTTTCGGTCACACCGAGTTGCAATAACTGCACACAGTTTTGCATCTCGGTGCCACCGAGTTGTTCCACTCGGTCACACCGACAGGGTCGGGCTATATATAGTGATGGGCAAAATTTTGGAAATTTCTCCGAAACCTCTTCGCCCGCGCGATAGCCTGCTCTGCCTTCGTGGTCTCCGGATCGTCTTCTCGCCGCCAGCAGCCTCCAGTCGCTGGTTTCCACTACCGTCAACGGAATTCTGCCCCGCCGTTGCCGCCGTAGCGAGTCTCCGCCGAACTAGGGTATGGACTTGATCTTTGTGCTATTCTCCACTCCGATTCCTAGCACATTGTGATCATTATGATTCTTGCCACGATTGAAACACTCCTATCCAGTCAATGATCTCGTAGATTAGGTTTAATTCGAAAAGTTTAGGGTTAGGTTTCCGCCGAAACCATCTCGGACCCACCGAGTTGAAAAACTCGGTCCCACCGATCTGGCTTTTGCCATTGCACAAGTGAAACTCGGTCTGACCGAGAATAACTTATCGGTGCGACCAATTTTGGAATTCTGTGAAACCCTAGTAGTCTCGGTGCCACCGAACTGTGACTCAGTCTGACCGAGTTCACCAGTTCTGGTGCCAAAACTGCTTCGGTGTCACCGAGTTTGAAAATCGGTAGATCCGAGATGCTTTCTGTGGAAAACTAAAACTAAGTTTTTGAATTAATCTTTTGCAAAAATCTCTGCTTTTTGTGATGCTCATCCACTCTATCTTATCCATAATCTATTCACAGGGTCAGCAGTCAGTTTGCAACATGTCTGATCAAAGTGACAGCCAGAATGTGTCTGAGCAGCAAGTTGTGATGAGTGAGGGCACTAGCCCCTCAAGTTCTTCTGATGATGGCAGCAGGAGCAGCCCCAGCAATCTGCCTAAGGCTGC
The DNA here is from genome assembly GCA_034509565.1 of Triticum monococcum. Taxonomy (NCBI): domain Eukaryota; kingdom Viridiplantae; phylum Streptophyta; class Magnoliopsida; order Poales; family Poaceae; genus Triticum; species Triticum monococcum. Next base: position 196,637,432 of record CM067841.1, read on the forward strand.
CACACGTCAAAGGAAGAAGAGAACGTCTGATTCTGAGGATGAAGACTATGTGGCAGAGGAAGAGGCCACATCAAAGAGAGCTGAACCAGCTCAAGGAACAAAGCCATGGCTGAAAATCAAAAGGCCAGCAGGCAGGCAGCCCATGTCTAAGGCTAGAGCTTCAACTGTGAAGCCTGCTCCCATTGAGCCCGTTGCTGCTGAGGGCAAGAAGAGGAAAGAGAGGGTCAAGGAGACTATAGCCAGAGTGCTTGGGAAGGCCTCCATCATGGTCGATGAGGAGGAAGAAGAAGAAGAGGTTGCTGCACCAGCACCCAAGGCAGCCAAACTCATGGGAGATGCTATAAGGTCAGGAACAGCTGCATCCAAGCCCAAGAAAGCACCTAAGGCTGCATCTAAGCCTAAGAATGCACCAAAGAGAAACACACGAAGCATCCTAGCTGCGGAAAAGAACAAGGCCCCAATGCCTGAAGCTATCGAAGAAGAGGAAGAGAGTGTCCTCAGGAAGCTCAAGCCCAAGATCCCAGACCACAACGATGCTCATCCTGTGGCTAAGGATATGAAGCTCAGGAGAGACTTAGGGCTGAGGAAATGGAGAGAATCAGATCCGTATGCTTCTAGGAGAAGGACTGCCGTGGATTACAGATTTCATACAAAGGAACAGCAAGATTTCTATGAGACTGTTTTGCCTGACAAGAAGCCAATCGTTTGTGACATGAGATGGGTCGACTGGACCTACATCAAGGACAATGAAGAATACTACCCGGTGTATTTGACAGCTTTAGTGCATGTGGAGTTGCAGACTTTGTTGGGCAGAAGCTCACAAAGTGGAACGAGGAGCTGATCATGCAATTCTACTCCACAGCACACTTTTATCCGGATGGCAGGATCACGTGGATGTCAGAGGGTACAAGGTACCAATCCACTGTTGAAGAATGGGCGAAGTTGATCAATGCGCCAGAGGAGCAAGCTGATGACTTGAACATTTATGCCAAGAAAAAGATGGATCACAACTCCATGTCCAACATGTACAAGGAGATCCCGAATGAAGCGCTCGACACGTTCAAGTTTGGCTCAGTGCACTATCTACTCTCAGGATTGCCTACGATCAACTGGATCCTTAGGCACACCCTTCTGCCCAAATCTGGAGATCACAAGATGATCAGAGGTCACGGATCAACTTGCTTCATGTCTTTGACGTGCCTCAGAAATTCAAGGTCATGAGTCTCATTGTGAAACAATCAAGAGGACAGCTGCAGACTAGAAGAGGAGTTGTGGGTATGCCCCACAGATTCAAGAGCTCATCAACTCCAAGATTGGCACGGGCGTGTATTTATTGGATAAGGAACACCTGCCCATCCGTCCAGATTTTGAGGATAACCAAGTGGTTATGACTGAGAATGAACCCTCATCTGCCCATGCACAAGCTCAGAAGGAGAAGGCGAAGAAGGAGAAAGCTGCCAGGATGCCTACTCAAGCGAGGCATCTGATTACTTCTTGAAGACCAAACAAGAGCAGCTCGGTTACCTGATTGCGTCCACCCTGCGTATTGAGCAAGGACTTGCCACCCTGACTCAGAACCAGGCAAGCCTAGAGAGGATCATGGAACAGAGATTCTATGACATGGACATCAAGGTGACAGAGATACAGACCGCCGTGGAGCAGCTTCAGGAGGACATGAATGAGAGGAGAGGCGGGACCATGACTGATGCTTTTGCGAGGGTGCCACGAGGTCCGAGGTCGTCTGCACTGCCAGTTGCTGACACCAAAGCCACAACGTCTGCGCCAGCCACAGCCTCAGTTCCACCAGCTCTAGCATCCACTTCAGCCTCGACTCCGACCACTTCTACCGAAGGCTTCGTCCTTGGCGTGCTCCGGACTCCACCACCACCTGAAGATCAAGCCTGAGCGTCGACTTAGCACTATGCATTTTCTAGGAACTTTTTGGTAACTTGTTGCCAAAGGGGGATAAAATGTATAGATCATAGGCTTCGAGAGAGAGTGTTGCTTTTATTCTCTCTTGTTTTATTTGGTGGTTTTTCGAACATTGTTTGCTTGCGTGTGCGATACAATGCACTTATGTTTGTGAGACATCGATGATCATGTGTTTGATCATAAGCTACACTTAATGTTTGCTTAATGCTTGTTAAATATTATCATTCTATCTATCGTTTGTGATCATTCACTATTCTTGGTGATGAGTGCATGTATTTCAATCTTATCATTTTTGAGCGCTCCACCAAGATATATGTGACATGGAAGAGTAACCCATGATTCCAACTCCATGTGCATTTGCAGTCCAAAGCAAATTTTAAATATGCACAAATTTAGGGGGAGCTCTTATTTGTCACATACTTCTCAGAGCGACGATATATTTCATGCTTATTATTATTTGTCGAAGCTTTGATCTATATGTTGTCATCAATTACCAAAAAGGGGGAGATTGAAAGTGCAACTATCCCTAGGTGGTTTTGGTAATTCATAACAACATATAGCTCATTGAGCTAATGCTATTTCAAGATGATTATTTCAGGAAACCTCAATGATTGGCATGGCATCGATGTGAAAGTGGAACCCTCAAAATGCTAAGGACAAAGAATTGGCTCAAGCTCAAAAGTTCAAGACTCTTCATTTTATATTTTAGTGATCCAAGATCACATTGAGTCTTTAGGAAAAGCGAATACTATCAAGGAGGGATGAGGTGTTGCTTAATGAGCCTCTTGCTTTATGTGCTTAGTGATATGCTCCAAAATCCTCAACCACCTTTCCATATCCACAAATGACCTAAACCCTAAGCCAAACTCGGTCATACCGATTCTTTCAATCCGGCGCCACCGAGTTTCACTTGTCATTTGCCACTGCCAAACCCTAGCAATTCGGTCCTACTGATAAGGATCTCAGTCTCACCGAGATGGGCTTGCAAACTCTCTGTTTCCCTTTCGTAACTTTTCGGTCTCACCGAAAGAGCGAATCGGTCCCACCGAGAATGCAATGCAAACTGTGTGTTTCCTTCTTGTAACTTTTCGGTCTCACCGAAAGAGCAAGTCGGTCCCACCGAGTTTTCCTGACCAACTCTCTGGTTAGCTAATTGCCGAACTTGGTCTCACCGAGTATGTGCGATCGGTCTCACCGAGATAACGTTATGCCCAAACCCTAACCGAATCGGTCCTACCGAGTTGCATCTCAGTCCCACCAAAATTCCTAACGGTCACTAGGTTTACTATTTCAGTCAAACCGAGTTTTCTGATTCGGTCCCACAGAGATTGGTAGATTGTGTGTAATGGTTGGATTTTGTGTGGAGGCTATATATACCCCTCCACCACCTCTTCATTCGAAGAGAGAGCCATCAGAACACATACATCATTCCTACTCATATGTTCTGAGAAAGAACCACCTACTCATGTGTTGAGACCAAGATATTCCATTCCTACCATATGAATCTTGATCTCTAGCCTTCCCCAAGTTGCTTTCCACTCAAATCTTCTTTCCACCAGATCCAAATCCTATGAGAGAGAGTTGAGTGTTGGGGAGACTATCATTTGAAGCACAAGAGCAAGGAGTTCATCATCAACACACCATTTGTTACTTCTTGGAGAGTGGTGTCTCCTAGATTGGCTAGGTTTCACTTGCGAGCCTCCGACAAGATTGTGGAGTTGAACCAAGGAGTTTGTAAGGGCAAGGAGATCGCCTACTTCGTGAAGATCTACCGCTAGTGAGGCAAGTCCTTCGTGGGTGATGGCCACGGTGGAATAGACAAGGTTGCTTCTTCGTGGACCCTTCGTGGGTGGAGCCCTCCGTGGACTCGCGCAACCGTTACCCTCCGTGGGTTGAAGTCTCCATCAACGTGGATGTAGGATAGAACCACCTATCCGAACCACGGGAAAACATCCATGTCTCCAATTGCGTTTGAATCCTCCAAACCCTTCCCTTTACATTCTTGCAAGTTGCATGATTTACTTTCCGCTGCCAATAAACTCTTTGCATGCTTGCTTGAATTGTGTGATGATTGCTTGACTTGCTCTAAGATAGCTAAAATCTACCAAGAACTAAAATTGGGAAAAGGCTAAGTTTTTAATTGGTCAAGTAGTCTAATCACCCCCCTCTAGACATACTTTCGATCCTACAGGTGTTGTCGGTGTCAAAACTGACGGATCTCGGGTAGGGGGTCCCGAACTTTGCATCTAAGGCGGATGGTAACAGGAGGCAGGGGACACGATGTTTTACCCAGGTTCGGGCCCTCTTGATAGAGGTAAAACCCTACATCCTGCTTGATTATTCTTGATAATATGAGTAGTACAAGAGTTGATCTACCACGAGATCGGAGAGGCTAAACCCTAGAAGCTAGCCTATGGTATGATTGTATGTCATCCTACGGACTAAAACCCTCTGGTTTATATAGACACTGGAGGGGGCTAGGGTTACACAAGGTCGGTTACAAAGGAGGAGATATACATATCCGTATTGCCTAGCTTGCCTTCCATGCCAAGTAGAGTCCCATACGAACACGGGACGAAGTCTTCAATCATGTATCTTCATAGTCCAACAGTCTGCCCAAAGGATATAATCCGGCTGTCCGAAGACCCCCTAATCCAGGACTCCCTCAGTATCCCCCAAACCAGGCTTTAATGACGATGAGTCCGGTGCGCAGTGTTGTCTTCGGCATTGCAAGGCGGGTTCTTCTCCAAATTTCGAACGTTTGTTAAGCAGTGTTCAGTCCCATAAATGTTGAACCTCTTGGCTTCTGCACCCAATAAGGGCTATCTTCCACGCGTCGAAAGAATGCGAGGCACCAGGGCGTTTTTACATTTACCCCCCTAACCAGATAAATAAATTGTCTATTAAAGGGATGGGGATTCTTAGATCCAATCCATACCATCCTCCCCCAGCGAGAATCCATCGGAGCGCGCTTCGGAAAGATCCACTCCAGCATGGCCGACTCCGCAACTCCTCCTCCCACCCCCGTAGCCCTAAGCCCGGTGATTGGGAGAGGTGTTCAGTCCCACACAGTCGATTAGTCGAACTGCAGACTAAGGGATTTCTCCCTCCAGCGTATATGATGCCTGTCCGAGCCGGGCTCGGCACCTACAATGGCGGGGAGCAAGCGGAGAGCTTCCCCAGCCCCTCTACGGGGGGAGCGGGTATGCCTTGTTCCTTATTTATTGAGGGGACTCGGATTTCCGATTCATCCGTTCCTCCGCGGGCTCCTGGAGTTTTACGGCCTCCAACTGCATAATTTCACCCCTGCTTCCATTTTACACATCGCCGGCTATGTTGCCGTCTGCGAGTTATTCCTGGGCTGCGAGGCTCATTTCGAGTTGTGGAAAAGGTTATTTTGCCTCGTCCCTCGCACACAGAAGGGGTCAGTTTATCAAGTGGGCGGAGCCGAAATATGGCGCATCACCGAAACCGGATACCTGTCCGGTACTCCAAAGAAGATGTCCGAAGACTGGCCTTTAGAATGGTTTTATATGGAGGACATCCCCCTTCCGGACCCTGTTCGACGGGGTCTTCCTGAGTTCAGCAATGCTCCTCTGAAGAAACGCCGAAGTTGGCGCCCACGGAGCCCCCAGGAGGAAGACAACGGAGAAGTCCTTTACCTGATGAACTGGATTAAAGCGCTGGCTCAAACAAGATTGAAAGTAATCGAGGTTATGTCAATATGCATAATGCGGGGAGTTCAAGCACTTCAATATCGAGGGCACCCCCTGTGGTGTTTTAACGGGGAAGATGACGCCACCCGTTGTGGGCGTAACGGTCCGGACAACGCTGCCGCTTTAGAAAAAATGATGTCCGAATTGTTCAAGGGGGAGGAAGAGGAGTTCATCCGCATCAAGCCACGGGATGGATTCTCCATGTACAACCCTCCAAGCTGGGTGAGTTATATCTCCTTACTCCCATTCTTCCCACATTATTTGTCGTAGGTACTCACCTTGCCATTTTGCGGCAGGAACTGCGAAAATCCATAAGGGAGGTTAGCAGCCCATCCCCACAACCAGAGGACCCTGACCGGGCCCTCGGTCCTGGACTCGAAGAAGATCCGGACATATTCGTGGAGCTGATAGACCGACAATTCTATCAATTAAGCTGCGATGACGTCATGGTGGCCATTACGGCCGACTATCCCAGACTGCTTCCTGCGTCGCACGTAAGAAAAACCAAAAATCCCAACTCCAAAAACTAGGATCCCCTTTTAGACACTTCACCTACCATATACATATGGTGTTTTTACGGGGAAGGCATTCGGGACGCCATGCCGAACCCGCAGCAACTCGCCAACAAGAGGCACCCAGGCCGGGCAAGCCAAAAATGAAGGTGGTCAGGATGGAGATGCCGATGCAGAGGTATGACAGAAACCCCGCTCTGTGGTTGTCGTCTTTCTTGAAATGTAATGTCGTCCATGTTTCTTTAACAGAAAAAACGCTCGCCGAAATATGTCCGGTGAGGCTGCCGATCACGCTTCCACCAGTCGGGCTCCAGGACCGGACATAGAGGCGGAAGCCGACATAGGGCGGACGCCGGATGCTCCCCCTATAGAGGATGCAGATAGGCTATCCGCTACAAATTCAGAAGTGGAGAGCGCCATGAATCATAGGCGTCGCCGGGCCGTACTCCGTGACGCTTGGTTCTCACCAGAGGCGTTTCATGCCTTCAATTCTGGAGAGGCGTACCTCCGGGCTGCTCAAAATGGTCTAGCCAGAGCCACGGACCAGTATGTAAAGGATGTACGGGTAAGAAAATCTGATGATTATATGTATCAGTAGCCCCTAAGACTTGAAACAGTTAGCAGAACTGATTTAAGGTTCATTTTATTGTGCAGGTTCTTAAGGAGAAGAATAGTCGACTGTCACAGGAGCGGGAGGAATGCAAGAGCCAACTTCGGGCCGCTGTTGCCGCATTGAAGGAACCTAAAAAGTCCCCAGCTGGTAAAATTTCTTTCAAAGAATGATAGATACCATATAGCATGCGGCATGGCTACAGATCTAATAATAGATGTTGCAGATGAATCCGAAGGAGCAACACGCCATACGATAGCTAAAGGCTGGCAAACGCATGCTGACTGAGGTCAGGCAGGAGAAAAAAAATCTCCAAGACGCCAATACCAAGTTGAGCGTGGAACTAAAAGATGTTCGAGCCCAGCTTGCAGACTCCGAGAAGGAGAATAAGCGGCTTCGACACGGCATATTCAGTAAGTGCTTGAATGAACCTTTAATAAAGGGGACGGCAGAGAAGCCGGCTAACAGAGTTATGTCTGCAGGTATGCTGACGAGTTGTCCCGCGGAGGAGATTCCAGGGTCTGCGGGTGATCTTCTATCCGAGCTCTCACAACTGAACGAACAAGTTCGGCAGGTGATGCAAGGTATTACGCAGGCCTTGTGGCCATCTGTCTCCCTGCCACAAGGCGCTGGAGAGCTTGTGGAGAAGCTCAAGGGAGCACGGCGACACTTTCAATTATGGAAGATATCTGCCTGCCATCAAGGTGCCAGGGAAGCCTGGGCCATGGTGAAGACGCGGTATACCAAAGCTGACCCAAATCACATGGTCGAGGTCGGACCTGTGGGGCCCGATGGGAAAGAGATCCCCGTTAGCTTAGTCTATGGGCAAGTAGAATTAGCCACAAAGTATTCCCAATAGGATTGTAGGCTAGACCGCTTGTTGGATGGTATAGAAGAGGAATTTAGTCAGTCTACATGACTATGTAATTAAAGTGACATGTATAATGCCTTCTAGCCGGATTGTAGATCATTTGTCATGGCAGACCTTTTCGCTTCAACCTCGGGACCCGATAGTCTGGAGTGTATTCGAATACCCGCTCAGTTATATAAGAATTGGGGTATGCGTGGAGACCAGGCATAGGGGTCATTAGTGCTTGAACAGAAAAGTGCCCAACTAGTTATGTTATATTACATGGGTAGTAAGAAACATCTTCCAGGGAGAATAGTTCTGTTAAGGGTTCCTTTCCCTGGGTACGCATGCCCTAAAGTGCATGTCCGGACTGCGAGAGGAAACGCCGGAAAAAACATATGGGGGCACATATGGAAAATAAATAAAAATCATATTTTGTTCACCGACCGAATATTCTCTCAAGAACACTAGCTTTCGGCTTCACCCAGTTTGAGGTACACATCTGGCTGACCTGGCAGTGACAATCGCAGAGGTGCTCCCCTTATGCCCTAGCCGAATTAACGGGACCATATGGCATAAATACAAGAGCCAGGCAACCCAGCTTGGCCAAAACTTAAGTCATATCGATGCATATAATGGCGAAGAAAAGGTACATGCGGAAGAATAAGACATGTGCTGGGCATGAAGCCGAGATATGTCAGGACCCCGATCCTAAGTCACACCGATCTAGCATGTAACACATCATATCACCTTGCAGCCTCAAGCACGGTATTCCACGGATGCCACCTTACCTGGCCCGGGACCGGTTGCGCCTTTTGGCTCACATATATGATAGTGTCGCTAGCATCCATATGACAAAGAACCCGGGCTGACATGACTAGTCGTGAACCCGAAGTGGCACCAACCCATGGGGACAGGCATACATGAATCAACCTCGCGCATGTCGGTCAATAGCGTGTGAATCCGGGCTATAGCACTGGGCTAACAGGACTCCGGTAACCCGGGCTGTAGCAGGCTAGGCAGGACTCTAGATGTCACCGCGTGACATTTCCCCGAAGGGACAGACACAGGAACGAAGTGAAACACATGCCGGCCAGTCAAGTGTACTGAGCAGTAGTGCTGGGCTAGCAGGACTCCGGTGAACTGGGCTGTAGCAGACTACTATGGCTCAAGGAGGCACTAGGCTACATTTCCCCATAAGAGAGGCTGCCAAGGACAAACAACTAGATTGTCGGATCCCACACATAGCAAGCATTTCAATCATACACACAATATGCTCGATATGTGTAAATACAACATGGCATCACAACATAACTCTACGACTCCAATATTTATTCATTAGGCTCCGAGGAGCGAGATATTACAAACATGGGTCTCATGACCCAACATTCAGAGCATACAAGCAACAAGCACATGCGGAAGCTTAACATGTCTGAGTATAGACATCTACAAATGAAAAAGGCTTGAGAAGCCTGACTATCTACCAGATCCTGCCGAGGGCACAAGATCGTAGCTGAGGTATCAAGCTAAACGTCGAAGTCCACACGGAACTACTAGCGAGACTGACGTCTCTCTGCAAAACATAAAATAGGCAAACGTGAGTACAAATGTACCCAGCAAGACTTACATCAGAACTATCTACATATGCATCGGTATCAACAAGGGGGGTGGTGGAGTTTAACTGCAGCAAGCCAGCTTTGACTCAGTGGCTATCCTGAACTACGACTGCAAGTAAATCTTTGAGGTGGCGCACACGAGTCCACATATTCACCGTACCAATACACCACTATGGATCTGCTCCCATCTCCTCACGAGAACGCCATCCATAGCACTCACGCTTATCTTGCGAGTTTTAGAGTAACCACTTCCACTTGTCTATGAACTATGCAAGGGGTCCAAGTTTCCATATCCGAGGAATTCGGCTATTCGAATAGATAATGATAACCCTGCAGGGGTGTACTTCTTCACACACGCTCTCGCCACTTATCGCCCTCTACATGTCATGTACCTCGGCAAACTTCAAGCGGAAGCCGGGCGAGGGAGTCGGCCATGACCTGACTAACCAACAAGTCTCTAGTCCAGGTTTATCGCCTATTCGGGTTCCATCCGCAAGGAGATCCGGCCGGGGTGTCGCTCACGGCCCCAAACGATGTGTGCAGGGTTCCCAAGCCCACCATCCGGGTGCCACTTGGTACACCGTGCCACTGTGCCTAGTCTGTCCCAAGCCCACCTGTACCGGGTGCCACTTGGTAGACTACTAACACTACCTACAAACACGAGAAACTAGTTGCAACTCCTGGACAGAGATCGAGTTGATTAATAGGCCGAGAAGGGCCGAGTTCCCGGAACCCAATGTGTGGTAGTAACTGTTCATGGATCACAAACATAGCACTCAGTTCATGAGAATGGCTGCAATGAGACAACCCACCATGTACTCTTACATGGCCTCTCACCGCTACCTTTACCAAATCGTGTTCACACACTTAGCTCTCTCACAGTAGGACATGTTCATCACCCATCCAATTCATCTCCGATGAACCAGACCTGACTCAACTCTAAGCAGTAGCAGGCATGACAACAGGCATGAATGAGTAGGCACATCAGGGCTCAAACAATTCCTACTCATGCTAGTGGGTTTCATCTATTTACTGCGGCAATGACAGGTCATGCAGAGGAAAGGGGTTCAGCTACCGCAGCATGTAACAATTGAAACGTTGTTGTCCTAATGCAATAAAAGATAGTAGGAGCGAGAGAGTGGGATCATATTAGAATGAACGAGGGGGGGTTTTGCTTGCCTGGCACTTCTGAAGATAGTATAGTTCTTCATCGGTGTCATCGAATTCATCGCTGGATCAACGTCTACTAAGGGGGGACAAACACCGGCAACTGAGAAAGAACTCAATCAACACATGACGATATGCAACACTATGATGCATGCTATGACATGGCAATATGAATGTGTTTTGGGCTAATGCAAGCTAGAACATATTGAAAGGAGTCCATTTGAACCAAGGATTCAAATGCAAACCCATTTTATGAAGTCATATAAGTGCATTAACTTGTTTCACCTAAACAGCAAGGTTAAAGTGTTCTAACATGCATGAAACTAGCATAAATGGATAGATTGGATTTTTCTGATAATTTTTCATATATAATTTATTTCATTTGGAGCTATAGATTAATTTCTATGATTTTTAGAAGTTTAGGCAATTTTCTGGAATTTACTGTAAAGAATAAATCCAGAAAAGAGTTATTGCATCCGCACTGCATCATGCTGACCTCAGCAGGTCAATAGAATGGTCCAGGTCAAACCTGACCAGTGGGACCCGCACGTCAGTGAAACAGGGAAGGGATAGAGGCTGACCAGTGGGTCCGGGTCAAGGTTGACGTGGCATGGTCAAAATGACAAGTGGGGCCGGCTATATTAACCTAAACTAAGCAGGGAATAAATCCCGGGGTTAATTAAGGCCTAGGGCCCATAGTCAGTGAGAGAGGAGAGTTAGTTAGTTGGGTCATTAGTGGCTAACGACAGCGCCACATCAGCGTCACCGGAGTTACGCCGGCGGCGACCAAAAACGCGGCGGAGGCACACTGGAGGGGTTCGGGTTTTGCCTACAGTGCACCGTTCGATGCGCCCTTTGGCCCTACGAAGAGCTGGCGCGATAGCGCGTCGGATGGGGGTGGTCTCCGGGCCTGGGGTGGCCGGAGTCAACTGCGGCGAGCTCGGTTGCGGTCGCCGGAGTTCGGGCGCGAGCTGGGACGCGGTTGTGGTGGCCGTGGCGATGTGCGCTTAGCACCTATGGCGTCTACGTGGTGCGGTGAGTTCGATGGGCGCATGCCCAAGACCAAATGGTCACCGGAGCATCACCGGAGACGACTGCGGGCGGCGGCGGGTTCGGTTGCAGACGAGGTGACGGCTACGGCGCATGAGGAGGAAAACGGAGAGGGGGAGCAGGAGTAGGGGCTCACGGCGAGGTTGTAGAGCAGCTCAGGGTGCTCGGGGAGGCGGCGGAGATGGTGAATCGACGGGCGGCAATTTTCGGGGCAGAGGATGATGACGATGGCGATGGCGGCGTTCCAGGGCACCCGGCGTTGCGTGACTCGGCGAGGAGGACGAAGGCGATGAGGCGGACCCCTGGGGCACGTCGGGGATGATAGAGGGGGGCAGTGGCCATGGTGAACGACGACGGTGGCGACGAGCTCCGCTCGGTGGTGCGCGCGATAGGGGAGCAGAGGAGGTGAGAGGAACGGGGAGAGTGACACCAGAGAGATGGGGGAGTGAGGGAGTGATCCAGGGGCCTGCGTGGCATCTCTGAGGCGCCGGGGAGGCCAGCAGGGAGGCAGGAGGTGGCCACGGGAGGCTGTGCGCGCCGCACGCAGCTGCTTCTCCTCCTGGCAGGAGGAAGAAGACATCGCTGCCCCTGGTGGGCTGCTGCTACAGGTAGGTGGCCAGGTAGTCCTCTCTCTCTCTCTTTTATTTTTGTTTTTGTTTTCTATTTATGTTATTTTGTTTTGATTTAGTTTATAACCCAAATCATTTTAATAAATGCTGAAAATAATTGTGGGCATTAAATGAATTATTACAGAGGCCCTTAACTATTTTCAGAAATATTGGAGCATTTAAAAAAATATTAATAGTATTTAAATGCCCCAATTCAAATACAATATGAGTTATTCAAAAATCCAGAATGGCCTAAAAATATGTGCATCATTTTTGGCAGAGGTTTTCACCTTTATCAAAAATAATGAACTTTTCTAAAGGGCATTCTGGGTTCATTGAAAATATTTTTATTTTGATCCTAATTGCATTTCATTTAGTGCTAGGGCTTGTCATCCCCATTTCAAATTTCAAACAAATATAGACATGATGCATGGATGCTTATGAAACTAATTGCAATCAAATTCTAGGGCTGTGACAACTCGCCCCCACTAAACAAGAATCTCGTCCCAAGATTCAAGACGTGAGGTAAGAAGACAGAGGGGATACAAAGCTAACACGACCTTCACGATCCAATTGTCTTCTTCGAAGATGTTGATTCATTGCTCCAATAGATCTTGATCCAACACGATGACGACAAAAAAATTCTACAGGAAACGATCTTCTCGAAGATTGAGCAATTCACGATCAACTCATGGGATGAGACACAGCAACTCTCTCGAGTTTAGACACAAACATACATCAAGAGGGATGGAAGACACAGATGGCGAAGGTTCGATTTGGTAGGGAACAACTCCACGCTTTATAGAATGGTGGATGCATTTCAACGTAGCAAGGACTGAATTTCCATGATTCCATAATGGGACACGCTAGAAGAGGTGACTCGTAGAACTATTCCCTTAAGTGGCAAAAAGAATTACTTTTGATACAAAGATCATTGAAACTCTTTATACCAGCCTAAGGCAATCACAATCGATCATTTGCAGGAGCTTCAAAAGAATGACATACTTGGACTAGAAAGGATGATGTGGACTCCCTTGTTGAAGACAACGCAATGGATGATTTTTCTTATCATCGGAAATGGATGGGACCCATGGTAAGTCCACTTTTGAAGATGATCCTGAACAACAACTACTGAGGTGCAAGCTGGGAACGAAATGCAATGTTGGGAATGTTCCAACCATCATATCTTCCTGAGATTCATATCTGGTTGGTGTCAGGATATTCCAGACTCATCAAGTCTAGAAAGAAAAATGAAAATTTGCAACACAATTCGACGATATGACATTGTGAGATTCTCAGGGAAATGAACTACGGTAGTAAGCTCCAAAATATGAGCTGGTTCTGCTACATACATGTGAACACGTTGTCCAAGACAAGCATGACCACATAGTAGTCTTACAACGAAACACTACCTAGTTCTAATTGGGAACCATCATTGCGGAGAGCGAAGTCCTGCGCATGTACCTTTGGGTGCTTAAGGATTAGCACTTAAGAACTTCTTTTCCTTGAACAAATCAATCAGTGGCTTGGTGTGCTAGGAACACATATGGAGTGGAGGTAATTAATCTACCAAACCATAGAATACTTCGCACGATTGCATGACTGACTTGGGATGATTCCAAAGGAAGCAAAAACAAGCTCCCTCGAATTCACGGCGTCAACTTGCATCAATTGCATGTGAATCTAGAGGAAGTCACTACTTTCATCCAAACATATACCTCATGAACGGGGCACGAAGGCAATGATTGCAAAAGTTCCAACACTAGCTCAGTGTTCAACATGAATCATGGAGGAGACAAGATGCTGCTGATGGGCTCAACAGCAACTCATCGGAATTTCCATATCACTGGACTTCCACCATCATGTGAACACGGTGATAGCATTGGTCAGACCAAAAGATATAATGGTGTATGCTCGAGGGATCAACCATGAGTAACACCACATTACGAACATCGTTGGTTCTGATTTGACTTCGTGATAGCCCATACTCAAGTCTAAGTTTTGACAAGGCAATAGATCCAACAACTGACCACGAGGACCAATCGATGGAGATATCATATTTCTTCAACACACACACACACAATAAAAAGATATCCCTTAACGTGAACTAAGTCAGACAAGCTTTTATCTTCCAACTCTCCAAGTTGTTGTTTAGCTTAACCAACTAGCTTAGGGATATCCAACACGGATTCTTGGAGAAAGGCGTGGTTACAAGAAACCAACTTGATCACGAACACAACATAGCGGTCAGGTGACAACCTGGTAACACTTCCGAGAAGATATTCGGAAAATCAACCACCGATATGTTACTAAGCTCGAGATCAATCTTGCTCTTTAGGCAGGATGATATGGTCAAATAAGCAAGGATAGACATAATCCCAACTCTTGATCGAAAAGTGCACCAGGAAAATGGACTAGGTAGCATGATCAATCTTAGAATGATGATTCCATAATCAACACAACAAGAATGAGATTATCGTCCATTAACCACCAAGCAACGGGGTTGCTAGGAGTATTGATTTCACACATCACGGTTCACTTGTCGGTATTCCGGTTGCAACAACACGGAACCGAGGAATGAACAATGATGGCGAGAAGTATCACTGTATCAAGAATTCATAAAAGGTTGTGCAATATCCATGACATTCTTGACAAAAATACGGTAATACTCTAAGGTAGAACAGAACAAAAGCTAGTTTGGCATTTGATCTGTGGAATATAACTACTTTGACCCAATCCTAGATATGGATGAGGTACTGGAGTTTGTTTCTCCTAGTCATTCTGAAATAGAATGGCTTGACGGACCACAAGAATAATAAGCACCGATAACACGGATGCACAATTACTCCAGACTATCAATTGATAGACGATGGTCGGAATACAAATGAAGAGGGACATCTCAAGGAAACATATATCTCTCTGAGTTGGGGATGCATAGATTAATATGTCGAGCGAAGCTCAACATTTCTTCTAGATAACCCATGCTGAAAGGGTAGAACTGGCAGATTCACAATATAGAACGGAGAACTCATCAATAGCACTCTGGTCATGACCTTTTGGTTCAAAAGAACTCCTGCCAAGAATGGTTCATGGTAATTGGAAGAAGGATGTACCACGAACCTCGAGGACTATCGCAAATGTTACTAATATCCTAAAGGAACTAGCAACACTATCAACATGAGGTAAGTAGGGTGAATCTCGGGTTCAAGAACCCAGGAATAGAATACCTACTACTAAATGGCATCACGGGATGCTTTCAAGAATGGTGGCCAGAATCATCACGCTGGGAACACAAAACATGGTTCGATTACTAGGTGGCACTCTAAGACATCTAGGGTCATAATAATAATTCCAACATATATGACGAGGCAATAGAATACCTCAACTCACAATTAGTGTGATTAACCTGGCCTAGAGGAACATCGAAAACCAGAGGGAAAGGATTTTGCAAATGCATCAGATTGTTTGGAAACCTAGGACGACTCGGACAGCATAACGGCTGTAAATGCTCCAAAGATTTGAGACATTATGCAATATGGTAGCATAGCCACTCCACATCACAATATCGAGGTTCTGAGATCAACTGTCAACATACGGAAGTAGTAGGAGCTGAACTGAGGCTTGAACTCAACAATCCTAGGCAACTACGGTTTAGTAACACGTCATCCTGAGAGATAGAAGAGAAGCCTAGATCTTAACCCCGTAGAAAAGATAAGATGACCCAGATCAGAAGGTCATGAGGATAAGGAATAAAAAGAGCCTTACGTTCCCTTCCACAATCAATTCCCTTATATAACTAAAGCATTTCTAGACACAACTTCGACCAGTTTGGCTTGGTAAACCTACAGGCAGTCAGGCTCTGATACCAAAGCTGTCAGGACCCCGATCCTAAGTCACACCGATCTAGCATGTAACACATCATACCACCTTGCAGCCTCACGCACGGTATTCCACGGGTGCCACCTTACCTGGCCCGGGACCGGTTGCGCCTTCTGGCTCAGATATATGATAGTGTCGCTAGCATCCACATGACAAAGAACCCGGGCTGACATGGCTAGTCGTGAACCCAAAGCGGCACCAACCCATGGGGACAGGCATACATGAATCAACCTCACGCATGTCGGTCAACAGCGTGTGAATCCGGGCTGTAGCACTGGGCTAA
Organism: Triticum monococcum; assembly: GCA_034509565.1. Classification (NCBI taxonomy): domain Eukaryota; kingdom Viridiplantae; phylum Streptophyta; class Magnoliopsida; order Poales; family Poaceae; genus Triticum; species Triticum monococcum. The sequence goes on from CM067841.1 coordinate 196,653,655, forward strand.
CAGGACTCCGGTAACCCGGGCTGTAGCAGGCTAGGCAGGACTCCAGATGTCACCGCGTGACATTTCCCCGAAGGGACAGACACAGGAACAAAGTGAAACACATGCCGACCAGTCAAGTGTCCTGAGCAGTAGTGCTAGGCTAGCAGGACTCCGGTGAACTGGGCTGTAGCGGACTACTATGGCTCAAGGAGGCACTAGACTACATTTCCCCATAAGAGAGGCTGCCAAGGATAAACAACTAGATTGTCGGATCACACACATAGCAAGCATTTCAATCATACACACAATATGCTCGATATGTGTAAATACAACATGGCATCACAACATAACTCTACGACTCCAATATTTGTTCATTAGGCTCCGAGGAGCGAGATATTACAAACATGGGTCTCATGACCCAACATTCAGAGCATACAAGCAACAAGCACATGCGGAAGCTTAACATGTCTGAGTACAGACATCTACAAATGAAAAAGGCTTGAGAAGCCTGACTATCTACCAGATCCTACCGAGGGCACAAGATCATAGCTGAGGTATCAAGCTAAACGTCGAAGTCCACACGGAACTACTAGCGAGGCTGACGTCTCTCTGCAAAACATAAAATAGGCAAACGTGAGTACAAATGTACCCAGCAAGACTTACATCAGAACTATCTACATATGCATCGGTATCAACAAAGGGGGTGGTGGAGTTTAACTGCAGCAAGCCAGCTTTGACTCAGTGGCTATCCTGAACTACGACTGCAAGTAAATCTTTGTGGTGGCGCACACGAGTCCACATATTCACCATACCAATACACCACTATGGATCTACTCCCGTCTCCTCACGAGAACGCCATCCATAGCACTCATGCTTATCTTGCGAGTTTTAGTGTAACCACTTCCACTTGTCTATGAACTATGCAAGGGGTCCAAGTTTCCATATCCGAGGAATTCGGCCTTTCGAATAGATAATGATAACCCTGCAGGGGTGTACTTCTTCACACACGCTCTCACCACTTATCGCCCTATACACGTCATGTACCTCGGCAACCTTCAAGCAGAAGCCGGGCGAGGGAGTCGGCCATGACCTGACTAACCAACAAGTCTCTAGTCCAGGTTTATCGCCTATTCGGGTTCCATCCGCAAGGAGATCCGGCCGGGGTGTCGCTCACGGCCCCAAACGATGTGTGCAGGGTTCCCAAGCCCACCATCCGGGTGCCACTTGGTACACCGTGCCACTGTGCCTAGTCTGTCCCAAGCCTACCTATACCAGGTGCCACTTGGTAGATTACTAACACTACCTACAAACACCAGAAACTAGTTGCACCTCCTGGACAGAGATCGAGTTGATTAATAAGCCGAGAGGGGCCGAGTTAACGGAACCCAATGTGTGGTAGTAACTGTTCATGGATCACAAACACAGCACTGTGTTCCTGAGAACGGCTGCAATGAGACAACCCACCATGTACTCCTACATGGCCTCTCACCGCTACCTTTACCAAATCGTGTTCACACACTTAGCTCTCTCACAGTAGGACATGTTCATCACCCTTCCAATTCATCTCCGATGAACTAGACCTGACTCAACTCTAAGCAGTAGCAGGCATGACAACAGGCATGAATGAGTAGGCACATCAGGGCTCAATCTATTCCTACTCATGCTAGTGGGTTTCATCTATTTACTGTGGCAATGACAGGTCATGCAGAGGAAAGGGGTTCAGCTACCGCAGCATGTAACAATTGAAACATTGTTGTCCTAATGCAGTAAAAGAGAGCAGGAGCGAGAGAGTGGGATCATATCAGAATGAACGAGGGGGGGGTTTGCTTGTCTGGCACTTCTGAAGATAGTATAGTTCTTCATCAGTGTCATCGAATTCATCGCTGGATCAACGTCTACTGAGGGGGGACAAACACCGGCAACTGAGAAAGAACTCAATCAACACATGACGATATGCAACAATATGATGCATGCTATGACATGGCAATATGAATGTGTTTTGGGCTAATGCAAGCTAGAACATATTGAAATGAGTCCATTTGAACCAAGGATTCAAATGCAAACCCATTTTATGAAGTCATATAAGTGCATTAACTTGTTTCACCTAAACAGCATGGTTAAAGTGTTCTAACATGCATGAAACTAGCATAAATGGATAGATTGGATTTTTTTGATAATTTTTCATATATAATTTATTTCATTTGGAGCTATAGATTAATTTCTATGATTTTTAGAAGTTTAGGCAATTTTCTGGAATTTACTATAAAGAATAAATCCAAAAAAGAGTTATTGCATCAGCACTGCATCATGCTAACCTCAGCAGGTCAACAGAATGGTCCAGGTCAAACCTGACCAGTGGGACCCGCACGTCAGTGAAACAGGGAAGGGATAGAGGCTGACCAGTGGGTCCGGGTCAACGTTGACGTGGCATGGTCAAAATGACATGTGGGGCCGGCTATATTAACCTAAACTAAGTAGGGAATAAATCCGGGGTTAATTAATGCGTGGGGCCCATAGTCAGTGAAAGAGGAGAGTTAGTTAGTTGGGTCATTAGTGGCTAACGACAGCGCCACATCAGCGTCACCGGAGTTACGCCGGCGGCGACCAAAAACGCGGCGGAGGCACACTGGAGGGGTTCGGGTTTCTTCTACGGTGCACCATTCGATGCGCCCTTTGGCCCTACGAAGAGCTGGCGCGATAGGGCGTCGGATGGGGGTGGTCTCCAGGCCTGGTGTGGCCGGAGTCAACGACGGCGAGCTCGATTGCGGTCACCGGAGTTCGGGCGCGAGCTGGGACGCGGTTGTGGTGGCCGTGGCGATGTGCGCTTAGCACCTACGGCGTCTACGTGGTGTGGTGAGTTCCATGGGTGCATGCCCAAGACCAAATGGTTACCGGAGCATCACCGGAGACGATTGCGGGCGGCGGCGGGTTCGGTTGCAGACGAGGTGACAGCTACGACGCATGAGGAGGAAAACGAAGAGGGGGAGCAGGAGCAGGGGCTCTCGGCGAGGTCGTAGAGCAGCTCAGGGTGCTCGGGGAGGCGGCGGAGACGGCGAATCGACGGGTGGCAATTTTTGGGGTAGAGGATGATGGATGGCGATGGCGGCGTTCCAGGGCACCCGGTGTTGCGTGACTCGACGAGGAGGATGAAGGCGATGAGGCGGACCCCTGGGGCACGTCGGGGAGGAGAGAGGGGGGCAGTGGCCATGGTGAACGACGACTGTGGCGACGAGCTCCGCTCGGTGGTGTGCGCTATAGGGGAGCAGAGGAGGTGAGAGGAACGGGGAGAGTGACACCAGAGAGATGGGGGAGTGAGGGAGTGATCCAGGGGGCTGCGTGGCGTCTCTGAGGCGCCGGGGAGGCCAGCAGGGAGGCAGGAGGTGGCCACGGGAGGCTGTGCGCGCCGCACGCAGCTGCTTCACGTCCTGGCAGGAGGAAGAAGACATCGCTTCCCTTGGTGGGCTGGGCCTCCAGGTGGGCTGCTGCTACAGGTAGGTGGCCAGGTTGTCCTCTCTCTCTCTCTCTCTTTTATTTTTGTTTCTGTTTTCTATTTATGTTATTTTTTTTTGATTTAGTTTATAACCCATATCATTTTAATAAATCCTGAAAATAATTGTGGGCATTAAATGAATTATTACAGAGGCCCTTAACTATTTTCAGAAATATTGGAGCATTTAAAAAAATATTAATAGTATTTAAATGCCCCAATTCAAATACAATATGTGTTATTCAAAAATCCAGAATGGCCTAAAAATATGTGCATCATTTTTGGCAGAGGTTTTCACCTTTATAAAAAATAATGAACTTTTCTAAAGGGCATTCTGGCTTCATTGAAAATATTTTTATTTTGATCCTAATTGCATTTCATTTAGTGCTAGGGCTTGTCATCCCCATTTCAAATTTCAAACAAATATAGACATGATGCATGGATGCTTATGAAACTAATTGCAATCAAATTCTAGGGCTGTGACAAGATAGATAATTAAGCTTCTGTGTAAGAAGCCCCCAGGTAAAATGAGCGCGGTTAGCGCATCTATAGTGTGCAGGCGAGGCACAAGTTGGCCCTTGAAGGCCTTGAGAAAGCATAAAAGAAAGAAAGAGAAAAAAGACAGATAATATATATTCAAAAAATGGACAGAGGAAGGAGACGAACATAGAGTCCGGCGCTAGGCATAGAATCTTCGGACGTTGGCAGCGTTCCATGGGTTCGGCTCAAGTCGATTATTCGCTGCATCCCACAGACGGTACGCTCCACCAGTCAAAACTTGGTCAATAATGAAGGGACCTTCCCATTTGGGCTCGAGCTTGGTCTTTTCTTCTCCGGCAGGCGTAGAACTAACTCACCAACGTTATAAGTTTTGGCCCATACTTCTCTGCTTTGGTATCTGCGAGCCTGTTGCTGATAGAATGCGGAACGGGCTTTTGCCACATCACGCTCCTCCTCCAGGGTGTCCAGACTGTCCTATCGATCGAGCTTGGCTTCTCTTTCTTCGTACATGCGCACTCGAGGTGAGTCATGAATTATGTCGCAGGGAAGAACTGCCTCTGCACCGTACACCATAAAGAAGGGTGTATATCCGGTACTACGATTCAGCGTGGTCCGCAGCCCCCAGAGTACGGAGTCGAGCTCCTCTACCCAGTGCATGTTAGACTCCGTTAAGGACCGCACTAATTGGGGTTTAATGCCGCTCATGATAAGACCATTTGCTCACTCAACTTGGCCATTGGTTTGTGGGTGATAGACGGAAGCATAATCGAGCTTGATGCCCATGTTGCTGCACCAAAGTTTTACCTCATCGGCCGTGAAGTTCGTGCCGTTGTCAGTGATGATGCTATGGGGGACGCCATAACGGTGTACAACCCCGGATATGAAGTCTATCACCGGTCCGGATTCGGCTGTTTTAACAGGTTTGGCTTCTATCCACTTGGTGAATTTATCCACCATGACCAGTAAGTATTTTTTTCTTATGGGTTCCCCCCTTAAGGGGTCCGACCATGTCAAGCCCCCAGACCGCGAAGGGCCAGGTGATGGGGATTGTTTGGAGGGCGGTGGGTGGCATGTGGCTTTGGTTTGCAAAAAGCTAGCAGCCGGCGCAGCGTTGGACCAAGTCTTGTGTGTCTACCCAGGCCATCGGCCAATAAAACCCTGTACGAAAGGCCTTGCTTACGAAGGCCTGGGCTGCGGCTTGGTGGCCGCTGAGTCCAGCGTGAATTTCTGCCAAAAGCTTCCGCCCTTCCTCTTCGGAGATGCACCTTTGAAGGACTCCGGTAGTGCTTTTTTTATACAGCTCTCCCTCGTGGACCCTGTAGGCTTTAGATCACCGCACTATGCAGCGTGCCTCATTTTGGTCCTCGGGAAGTTCCTACCTAGTTGGGTAGGCCAGGAATGGTTCTGTCCACGGGGCAATGATGGCCATTATTACATGGGCTGAAGGTGTTATTTCGGTGGCGGAGCCTCAGATTGTCAGAGTGTTCGGTATCGGGCATTTCGGCCGGGTCCGGACTATTGTTACCGGTGTCCCCTTCCCATACTACGGATGGCTTAAACAACCTCTCCAAAAAGATGTTGGGGGGGGGCGCATCGCGTTTTGCGCCGATGCGGGCGAGGATATCCGCCACCTGATTGTTTTCCCGAGCCACATGGTGAAATTCGAGCCCCTCGAACCGAGCTGACATCTTTAGGACGGCGTTTCGATAGGCCGCCATCTTCGGATCCTTGGCATCAAAGTCTCCATTTATTTGGGATATTGCAAGGTTCGAATCCCCACGCACCTCCATGCGTTGAATGCCCATGGAAACTGCCATCCGGAGACCATGTAACAAGGCTTCGTATTCGGCTGCGTTGTTGGAGTCTTTATACAGTATCTGTAGTACGTATTGAACTGTATCTCTGGTTGGGGACGTCAGGACGACACCAGCCCCCAGACCAGCTAGCATTTTAGAGCCGTCGAAGTGCATGATCCAATTGGAGTATGAGCCGTACTCTTTAGGGAGTTCGGCTTCCGTCCATTCGGCGACAAAGTCGGCCAATACTTGCGATTTAATGGCTCGCCGAGGTTTTTATGTTATGTCGAAGGGGAGGAGCTCAATGGCCCATTTGGCAATTCGGCCCGTAGCATCGCTGTTGTTTATAATATCATTAAGTGGCACTTCCAAGGCTACTGTAATCGAACACTCTTGAAATTAGTGTTGCAGCTTCCGGGATGCCATGAATACCGCATAGGCTATCTTTTGATAATGTGGGTACCGTGATTTGCATGGAGTGAGGACAGTGGATACATAGTATACCGGCTTTCGAAGAGGGAATTTATGTCCGTCAGCTTCTCGTTCGACGACGAGCACTGCGCTTACAACTTGATGAGTTGCCGCAATGTACAACAACATTGGTTCGCCGATGTTTGGCGTGGCCAGGATTGGGTTGGTTGCCAGTATGGCTTTTATTTCTTCCAATCCGGCTATGGCAGCGTCCATCCACTCAAAGTGTTCGGTGCGCCGAAGGAGGCGATAAAGGGGTAATGCCTTTTCTCCTAAGCGGGAGATAAAGCGGCTTAGAGCCGCCACACATACAGTTAGTTTCTGGATTTGTGTGAGGTCCGTTGGGATAGCCAACTATGACAGAGCTCGGATTTTGGCCGGATTAGCTTCAATTCCTCTACTGGAGACAATGAAGCCCAGGAGCTTTCCGGCTGATTTTTCCGGATTGAGCTTGATGTCATATGTTCGGAGGTTGTCGAATGTGAGCCTCAAGTCGTATATTAGAGATTCGACGTGTTTAGTTTTAACGACCACATCATCTACATATGCCTCTACTGTTTTTCCGATCTGTTTCTCCAGACATGTCTAGATCATGCGCTAATACGTTGCGCCGGCGTTTTTGAGCCCAAAAGGCATTGTGTTGAAACATAATGGGCCGTATGGTGTGATAAATGCCGTTGCAGCTTGGTCGTACTCTGCCATCTTGATTTGGTGGTAGCCGGAGTATGCGTCGAGGAAACACAATGACTCGTGTCCTGCAGTAGCATCGATAATTTGATCAATGCGAGGGAGGGGGAAGGGATCCTTTGGGAAAGCCTTGTTGAGGTCCTTGAAAACGACACATAGGCGCCAGGATTTGTCCTTCTTTGGTACCATCACCAGGTTTGCTAGCCAGTCCGGGTGTTTTATTTCTCTAATGAATCCGGCCCCCAATAACTTGGCTAGTTCCTCTCCCATAGCTTGTCTCTTAGGTTTGAAGAAACACCGAAGAGCCTACTTGACCGGCTTGAATCCCTTTAGGATATCGAGGCTATGCTTGGCCAGCCTGCGTGGGATTCCTGGCATGTCTGAGGGGTGCCAGGCGAATATGTCCTAATTCTCGCGCAGGAACTCTCGTAGTGCGGCGTCCACGGCGGGGTTTAACTGTGCCCCGATGGAGGCTGTTTTTGTAGGGTCCGTTGGGTGGACTTGGAATTTGACTATTTCATCCGCTGGTTTAAAAGAGGTGGACTTGGATCTATTGTCAAGTACCACGTCGTCCTTGTCCACTGTGGAGTGTAACGCAGTTAATTCCTCGGCCGAAAGGGCTTCAGATAATGCCTCGAGGGCCAATGCGGCTGTTTTGTTTTCGGCGTGGAGTGCTGTGTCCGGATCACTAACGAGAGTGATGATTCCATTGGGCCCGGGCATTTTGAGCTTCATGTACCCATACTGGGGTATGGCTTGGAAGATCGTGAATGGCTCCCGTCCCAAAAGGGCGTGGTATCCACTACTGAACGGGGCCACTTGGAATGTAATTTCTTCGGACCTATAGTTCTCCAGCGTGCCGAATACCACATCTAGTGTGATTTTCCCAGCACAGCGTGCTTCCCGACTGGGGATGATTCCTCTGAAGGTTGTGCTGCTTTGCTCAATGCGGTTCCAGTCTATTTCCATTTTTTGAAGAGTTTCTTTGTAGATGAGGTTTAATCCACTGCCGCCGTCCATGAGTACTTTGGTGAGTTGAAAGCCGTCCACAAATGGACTGAGGACCAGTGCACCTGGTTCTCGGGCTGTTCGGAATTTAGGTTCGTCACTGGCATTGAAGGTAATAGCCGTGTCGCTCCATGGATTTATTGCTGCTACGTGGCAGATTTCGGCAATGCTGCGGAGTGTTCGCTTGCGCCTATTATTTGATGTGAAGGTCTCAAAGACTGTTAATACCGTATTGTTATCCCTGGGATGGTGCTCTGTGGCATCTGGGATGAGAAGATCCTCGCCGCTTTTGGCCACCTGCTGGAGTATCCAACATGGTCTAAGGCTGTGTGTTGGTATGGTATCCGCTGTACAATGAATTTTGCAGGGTCCGTTGAGCCATCCCTCCAATATGGTTCCACGCCCTGTAGAGGGTTTTTGCTTCTTTGTAATTAACTCGGGTGTCTTATGATAGTGCACCCTTTTACTTCGGACTGGGTGTATATTCGGAGCCGGATTATCCCAAAATTTCGTTTCGGTTTTCCAGGAACTTTCCATCGCAGAGTACTTTCGTACTATGGACGCCAAGTCGGTGAAGCGTGATATGTCACGGCGACTTATGGCGTTAAGGATTCCCTTGTCCGTGCAGTTATTGCAAAAAAGTGAGACTGCGTCTTCCTCGCGGCAGTCCTTAACCTTGTTCATCACAAGGAGGAATTTGGCCCAATAATGATGTACTGTTTCTTGGGGCTCTTGCCTGATGTGGGAAAGATCGTTTATGTCTGGGTGGGTGGTGGGTTTGAGTCCGAACCCCTACCTGATCTGAGACCCAGGGGCCGAGGAGTTTCCGATCTTGGAAGTTCGGATTCCGGGATGTTGGCCGATGAGTCTGGCCCGCTGCCTGACTCTAGGTTCAGGGTTTGGGTGATGTCCTCCCGTAAATGGTTATCCGGCTCGGAGAGCTCAGGAATCCGGACATAGTTAGTCCTCAAGATAGAGGAAGAATCGTCGCATTGTACCTCCACCACCGCAACATGATGGGTGACCGGTGGAGAGTTACTATCCCTTTGCTCGGGTTTAAGCCCAATCCGATCATAGTCTATAGCGACTCCCAAGGCAACGATGCGATCCAAGAGCTTGTTTAGGGAAGAGAGCTCCATTGGATCCATCTGCTCGACGAATTCCGAGGCGACGTGGAGGCTATTTTTGATGACCCGAGAAGTCATCGTCGGTGCAGCAGCCGAGTCAGGCTGTCATGATGAAACTGCCTAGCTGGAGAGTTTGGCCGACAGCCAGGGCTCCCCCGGCGGTAATGTTGCTTTTAAGAAGGAGATAAGGCATCCTTCCTTATGGCGGCGGCACACAGTAACTCTCAATGAAAGCACCAATGCCGGTGTCAAAACCGGCGGATCTCGGGTAGGGGGTCCCGAACTGTGTGTCTAAGGCGGATGGTAACAGGAGGCAGGGGACAAGATGTTTTACCCAATTTCGGGCCCTCTTGATGGAGGTAAAACCCTATGTCCTGCTTGATTATTCTTGATAATATGAGTAGTACAAGAGTTGATCTACCACGAGATCGGAGAGGCTAAACCCTAAAGCTAGCCTATGGTATGATTGTATGTCGTCCTACGGACTAAAACCCTCTAGTTTATATAGACACCGGAGGGGGCTAGGGTTACACAAGGTCGGTTACAAAGGAGGAGATATACATATCCGTATTGCCTAGCTTGCCTTCCACGCCAAGTAGAGTCCCATCCGGACACGGGACGATGTCTTCAATCTCGTATCTTCATAGTCCAACAGTCTGTCCAAAGGATATAATCCGGCTGTCCAGAGACCCCCTAATCTAGGACTCCCTTAGGTGCCCCAACTTAGCCCATCACAAGCTCTCATGGTCAACGAAGGATGTTCCTTCTCCCGGAAAGACCCGATCAGTCTCGGAATCTCGGTTACAAGACATTTCTACAATGGTAAAACAAGACCAGCAAGACCGCCCGAATGTGCCGACAAATCCCGATAGGAGCTGCACATATCTTGTTCTCAGGGCACACCGGATGGGAAAAACGTCGAGTTGGCATAGTCCCTAGTTGCCCAGGGGGCGAAGGACATCGCCCAGTTCAGACCAACACTTAGAGAAGCACTGGCCCAGGGGGGGTTAAAATAAAGATGACCCTCAGGTTGGCCGACCCAAGGGAACGGCAATAGGTTGTTAGGCAAATGTAAAACCAAGGTTGAGCCTTGCTGGAGGAGTTTTATTAAAGGCGAACTGTCAAGGGGTTCCCATAACACCCAACCGTGTAAGGAACGCAAAATCAAGGAACATAACACCAGTATGACGGAAACTAGGGCGGCAAGAGTGGAACAAAACACCGGGCATAAGGCCGAGCCTTCCACCCTTTACCAAGTATATAAATGCATTAATTAAATAAGAGATATTGTGATATCCCAACATATCCATGTTCCAACATGGTACAAACTTCAGCTTCGCCTGCAACTAGCAATGCTATAAGAGGGGCTGAGCAAAAGCGGTAACATAGCCAAACAACGGTTTGCTAGGAAGGTGGGTTAGAGGCTTGACATGGCAAAATGGGAGGCATGATATAACAAGTGGTAGGTAGCACGACATAGCGATAGAACATTTAACTAGCAAGCAATGATAGAAGTGATTTGGGGGGTATGGTCATCTTGCCTGAGATCCCGCAAGGAAGAAGAATGAGTCCATCAAGAAGACAAACGGACGTAGTCGAACAAATCCTCACAACTCCGGAGCGAAACCGAAGCTAACGAGAGAAGCAACCCGGAAAGAAGCAAGCAACATAGTAAACAACCATCACATAAACATGGCATGATGCACAACCAAGTATGATGCATGTCCGGTTTAATGAGGCATGTGTCGGCGTTCTGGGAACGGGGGTCCCCAGACTTGCCTGCCTGCAGCCTGCGGCGTGGCTCAAAGGGGGGGGCAGCGCGCCCCATCTTCACCAACACAAACCCAAGACCCTCGCAAGGGGCCAAGCCTCGCGGGGCGGACGACGCGGAGCTTCCTCAGGCACGGCCTCGTCAGACTGGCTCACGAGGAGGCGGAGAGACCAAGGCGGGGTACCTCACAAGGTACCCGTGACGCAGGCCATGACAACTCAGGGCGCCAGGCGGGTGCCAGCCCACGGAGTGTCCTCCTTTCCTCTTTGGTGCAAAAGGGGCAAGCGCAGCCGCGGAGTACCAAGGCATCAGGCAAAGGTTGCCATTTTGGTGCAACGAGACCAAGACCATGAGGACTACAAGACGGAGGTCATAGTGGAGCCCGAGACGGCGTCATCGGAGAGACCAAGGCGGGGTACCTCACGAGGTGCCCGTGACGCAGGCCATGACAACTCAGGGCGCCAGGCGGGTGCCAGCCCACGCAGTGTCCTCCTTTCCTCTTTGCTACAAAAGGGGCAAGCGCAGCCGCGGAGTACCGAGGCATTAGGCAAAGGTTGCCATTTCGGTGCAACGAGACCAAGACCATGAGGACTACAAGACGGAGGTCATAGTGGAGCCCGAGACGGCGTCATCACCAGAGCTTTGTGCAGGCGAAGACTACTTTTGTCAGGGTAGCTAGTACTAGCTGCCCCCCTTCAAATTAGCCCGCCATTGTTGGCTCCCTTCCCGCTCGATATTTGGGAAGAGCGCCAGGGCCACTATAAATAGGACCAACCACCCACAGGGCAAGGGGGGTTGGAAGGAAAGAGGGGGTTCGAAGGTAGAGGCTCTTTAGATAGGGTCTCGATCAGAAAGAGAGAGAGAGAGAAGGGTGACTGAACTCCTCCCAGCAGTTCATCGCCCCAGCCAAGAGTAGACCCTCGCTAGGGTGTTCTTCCTTGTATTGTTCATCATCATCAGCCCAAGAGACAATCCACCACACCACATACTGGAGTAGGGTATTACACCACAACGGTGGCCCGAACCAGTATAAACCCTGTGTCTATTGTGTTGTTCTTTCCATAGTTTCCTAGCAAGGCAGAGGGGTGCAGGTAGGTAGGAGGCGAAATCTCCGCCCGCACCCCAGTGTTCGAACCTCAAGGGTCTGCCGGAACCCGAAATCCAACATTTGGTGTGCCAGGTAGGGGTGTGCCGGAATTCATCTTCCACCACCCCGTTCTCCTCCGACCATCACGCCCATGTCTGACGCTCATCGGGCCCGCACCGAGCACCGGGCCGCGCTCGCTTCTCGCGTCGCCCAGACGGCCCCTGTCGGCGGGCGTCCTCGTTGTTCCCCATCACCTGCCGTCAACGCCGCCACTGGCCCGGCGGGGGACGAGCAGCAAGCATCGTCCCAGCATCCATCCATGCGGCAAGACGGCCGCACCGCAACTCCCTCGCTCACCCCAGCTGGATCTTCGTCCCGCGCGCTCCGCGTGCCCATGGAGGCTCGGGCTGCACTCATCGCGGCAAACGAGCTCCTGCGCTACCGTCCCGTCGACGACGTCTAGAAAGAATGGCTCGACCATGCTGCCGAGCTCGTCCGCGCCGCTGCACCGCACCCCGCCCCGCGCGGGCGACGAGGCTCCGACGGCGCCCCGGCCGCCTCCTCCTCAAGAAGGTGCCATGGCTCCAAGGCGCGTGGCCCCTGGGCGGAACCCGCTCCGTCAGGTGCCAGCATGGCAAGAACAGAGCTGCCAAGAAGTCCTTCGCCCGCAAGAAGCTGCCCGGGCGCTCCCTGCTCCAGGGCGTCGCGACCATTCTCCTGCTCCCGCACGTCAAGTCCCCGCGCTGCTCTCAGCTGCAGTGCGTGGGGACATGCAAGACCAAGCTCTCCATCACCCAAGGCCTCCCGTGGCCACAGCAGACTGCTGCGCCTTCACCACCGAACTACGCAGCGTCGCGTGGCCCGGCAAGTTCAAGCCAGACCTGCCTCCTCGCTACGACGGCATGGCCGACCCTGCGGAGTTCCTCCAGCTCTATGAGCTATGCATCGAAGCTGCCAACGGAGACGAGAAGGTCGTGGCAAACCGGTTCCCCATGGCGCTCAAGGACGGGGCCCGCACCTGGCTCCTGAACCTGGCTCCAGGCACAATCTCCTCCTGGGAAGAGATGCGCACTCGCTTCATCGCCAACTTCCAAGGCACTCGCGACCGGCCACCCGCCATGAGCGACATGCGCCGCATCAAGCAACAGCCCGGGTAGACCCTGCAGAAGTACATCCAGCGCTTCAACAACGCACGCCTCAAGATTCCCAAGGTGACTGAAGAGGCCATCATCTCGGCCTTCTCCGACGGCGTGCGCGACGTTAAGATGAAGGAGGAGCTGGCGATGCATGAAGACCTATGCACTTCCTTGGAGCTGTTCAACCTGGCAACCAAGTGCGCCAGGGCCGAGGAAGGGCATCTCTCCCTCCTCGAGCTGCCTGCCGCAGACCCAGAAGAGAAGAAGCCCAAGGCCAAGGATGTGAAGCGCAAGGGGGCTGCCGTGCTCGCGGCAGAAGTAGACACCAAGCAGGGCAGAGATCAGCCCGAACCGTCCAAGGGCAGCCGGTACCATGTGTACCATGACCTCCACACCCACAACACCAACGAATGTCAAGAACTCTGAGTCGTGCGAGAAGGAAGATCGGCCGTCGCCTTGACCGCGATGACCGGGGCTACGGTCGAGGAGGAGGAAGGAACGCAGGACGCTGGGAAGACCGTGGCCCGAGCCAAGGGTGGCGCGATCAACCTCGCGAGGATCGCTGGCAAGACCCGCCTCGCGAGGGAGGCTGGAGGGATCAGCCTCGCGAGGGAGACTGGAGGGATCAGCCTCGCGAGGATTGCCCGCAAGGCAACGCAGGCCTCCCACCGCTGCCGCCGCAGCCAAGGAGAAATGAGGACCGCCACCAGGACGAGGGGGCTGGGGGCTTCCAGGAGCCGCGCGCAATCGCCTGCATCCTGGGCGGGGCTCAAGCCCCAGCCTCTCAATGCATCTTCAAGCAGTTCGCCCGCGACGTGAACGCAGTCCTCCCCAGGCTCGAAGCCACGCACCCTCTTAGGTGGTCGGCGTGTGCCATCACGTTCAGCTCAGAAGATCAGCTCAAGTGTGCGGCTACAGCCGGAGTCCTCCCGATGCTTTGTTCCCCAATCGTCAGCAACGTGGTGGTCTCCAAGACCCTCATCGATGGTGGGGCAGGGCTCAACGTCCTGTCCGTGGGGACATTCAACAACCTCCAAGTGCCCTACAGCCAGCTTCAGTCAACCAAGCCTTTCCCCGGTATCATCGATGGCTCCACGGTCCCGATTGGGCAGGTCCGCCTCCCTATCACCTTTGGGGCATGCGACAACTACCGCATCGAGCTCATCGACTTCGACGTCGCTCACATTTGCCTGCCATACAACACCATCCTTGGGTACCCAGCGCTGGCCAAGTTCATGGCCGTAACTCACCACGGCTACAACGTCCTCAAGATGCCAGGAAGCGGCGGAGTCATCACGGTGCCCTGTGAAGAGAAGGATGCGGTGTGTTCCTTGGAATGAGCCTTTCAGGCCGCGTCACTGGAAGACCCGGATCGTGGAGGCAGGAGGCCTTCCGAGACCGCCCCTAAGAAGAAGAAGACATCGTCCGGCCCGACCACTCAGGAGGCAGGCCCCTCTGGGCCCGCGCCTGCCCAGGGGGAACCTCCTTCCATCGCATAGGAAAGTGCGCCTGGCGCCCTCCTCAGGCAGGGTTCGGGGGCCCTCCGCTGGAGGGCCACCGACCTAGCTAGGGTCACGAGGGAGGAGCTTGGGCACCACATGGAGGCGTGTTTCGAAGCATGTTTCCCTCAAGAAGGGGCAAGGCGAGGAGATCCAGACACTCAGGAGTTTGTCAGCAGGGCCATTCAGGAGCTACAGGAGTCAAGAGTCATGAAAGGCGGCTGCCTCCTACCAACAGTGGCTCCCCATCCAAGCGAGGATGGTGGGCTGCGCGTCTGCATCGACGTACCAGGGCTCAACCGAGTAGCCTCTCGGGAGCGCCTCTAGCCCTCGTGAGTGGGGCGCTGCGGAGGCCCACCCCACAGCTACGTTCGCATGCCTTACGGCTTGCCGAGCGCGGCTGACACGTACCAGCGCCTCATGAGGGGCCTCACGGAGGCACGAGAGGCCAGGTGTTCCGTAGCCCTGGCAGGGATGGAGATAGCTCGCGAGGAGCCGCCAGCGCCTTCGGAGCCTCCTGAGGCCCCTGGGCCTGGGGGCTCATGAGGATCGGCTTCCGCAGCCCACCGAGCCTGCTACACCAACGCTCCTTCGTCCTCAACATCATCAGGTGACATCTTTCAAGTTTCACTTCCAGCTGGGAGCGCCCCCAGGGCTGCATTATTCCCAGGCCGCGTGGGTCCGTCCCTGCGGCGTGTATCCCTTTTATTTCGTGTTGTTGGCTTACCTTGTTGGGGGCGCCACTCTGGCTGCATCATCCCCAAGCCGCTCGGGCCAGGCCCAGCGGCACGTGTCCCATTTGCGTTTATTTCCGGTTATGCGTTAGAACCACCATGCTTGATTATTTGATGTCGGTCCACGGCACCTCTTCTCCTCCATGCCGACCACTTGCACATTAAAGGGGGGTATCTAAGCATCGCGACTCAGGGCTCTTACTGGCTCTCCAGCCCTCACCCTCTGGCCTTGACCACGGCATCGCGACCTGGCATACCAGCGAAAGCTGAGACCAGCTCGAGGGCCGGGACCCGAGGATGTAGAGTGCAGGCATCTAACCAAATTTGTAGGGACACATCACAAGATAAGGCCCAGTGCCAGGCGCAACCCGCCTAGAGGTAGGGCCCCGTGAGTGCTGCGCTGGCTCACGGGTGCCCAGATACACCTCGCCAGGCCCTACCGTGCCAGCCACGTGTCAGGGCGGGGCTGTACACGCCCTGGGGGCTCCTCCCGGAGGGGGCCCCCTCCCACGTACCAGTGGAAGCACCATGCTCCGCGTTGGCTGACGACACTGCCGAGGAGCGGCTATGCCCGTACACATACGGTAGCGCTATGCTCCGCGCTGGTGATAAACAACTGAGGGTGGCCCCCGGGCCGCATCAACCTCAGGGAGCCCAGAGCTCAGTGGCTAGCCTCATCGTAACGCCTCCCCTCAGGAGTGCCGCGCGAGGGGGCTGGGCACGGGGGCTGCGCCTGGGTCACACCCAGATGCACGCCGCCCAGCCAGGTCCCCCCGGGCCTGGTTCGTCGCGCGTCTCTCCCCGAGCGGAGTCATGGTACGAAGGCCGTTTGAGCGTCAAGGGGGACTCCTGAGCATCGCAACTCAGGAGCCTAACTGGTCACGTAGCCCCTCACTCCATGGCCCCATCCTGGTTTCCGGTGGGGACCAACGCTGGGTGAGGCACGCACGCGGCCGGGCTCTGCAGACGTAGAACGGTAGATCCACCCGCATCACACCTGCCTACTTGCTATTCGTGCGCCAAGGGGGACTCCTGAGCATCGCGACTCAGGAGCCTAACTTGTCACGTGGCCCCTCACTCCTTGGCCCCGTCCTGGTTTCCGGTCAGGACCAACGCTCGGTGAGGCAT
The DNA here is from genome assembly GCA_034509565.1 of Triticum monococcum. NCBI lineage: Eukaryota > Viridiplantae > Streptophyta > Magnoliopsida > Poales > Poaceae > Triticum > Triticum monococcum. The sequence goes on from CM067841.1 coordinate 196,670,066, forward strand.
GCGCGGGGCCGGGCTCTGCCGGCGTAGAACATAAGAAAGTAGGAAGGAAAAGCGCCAATTTCAAGGAATTCAAAAGCAAATATTACAGTCCACACTGTTATCTCAATGCCAAACGCAAGTTTAAATGCCTCCCCGAGGCATGATGCATGTGCGGGAATTAAAGGTAGGACAGGAGCCGCGAGGGAGTCACTTGTCGGCGGTGGAGCAGTGCGATTGGGTTCGCCACACGGAGCAGCAGGGTCGGCAGCGCCTTGCTCCGGCTTGGTGCTGAAGGCCCAGAACTTCCCCAGCAGAGCGTCCGCGCGACCCTTCACGGCCTCGGCAGCAGCAGCGGCATGCTCGCCGCTTGCTGGCTCCAGCAGGCTGTCGAGGTCGACGCTGGGATCGTGAAGGTAGATGTGGGTGAGGACCCGTGTCAGCGCTGCAGAAGACAGGACACATGCCTCAGCCTCGGCCGTGGGGCCAAGGCCAAGGGCGACATCTTCAAGAGCACGAACCAGGAAGGGAAGCAGCTTGGCGGGGCCGTCCTCGGTGAAAGTGCGTTATATCGACTAGAGGGGGGGTGAATAGGCGATTTTTATGAAAGTCTTCAAAACATGGAAGTTATGAAGACAAACAGAGTGAACAAGCCTATCACTATGCAGCGGAAGGTAGATTACACAACGCAAGCCATAGTCAAACATACAAGACAGTGAAAGCACAGAGACAAATAGCTTCAGTGTAATGAGGATCAGGTTGGAAGAAGTTATGGAGCCAAACAGATCATACAGTCAGGTTGTGAAGACAGAAGATAAAGCAAGCATGCAATAGCTTCACAATGTGTACTGGTAAGTAAAGGGAGGTGAAGATGAAACCAGTGACACGTTGAAGACAATGATATGTTGGACCAGTTCCAGTTGCTGTGACAACTGTACGTCTGGTTGGAGCGGCTAGGTATTTAAACCAAAGGACACACAGTCTCGGACACCCAGTCCTGAACATGCAGCTCAGGACACCCAGTCCTCACCGTTTTCTCCTTGAGCTAAGGTCACACAGACCCCGCCCAATCACTCTGGTAAGTCTTCAAGGTAGACTCCCAAACCTTCACAGACTTCGTTCACCGGCAATCCACAATTCCTCTTGGATGCTCAGAACGCGATGCCTAACCGTATGGAGGATGCACAGTCCTCAAGTGTAATAAGTCTTCAGATCACTCAGACAAGAAGACTTAAGTGATGCCCAATTACTCTGGCTCTGGGTGGTTAGGGCTTTTCTCCTCACTAAGGATTTTGAATCAAAGGCTTCGAGGTGGGTTGCTCTCAAACGACAAAAGCCGTGCACTGAAATCTGAGCAGCCAACCGTTTATGGTTGTAGGGGTGGACTATTTATAGCCGCTTGGCAACCCTGACCTGATTTGTCCGAAATGACCCTGGGTCACTAAGGAACTGACACGTGTACTAACGGTCGGATTTTGAACTCTCACGGCAACTTTACTTGGGCTACAAGTAAAGCTGACTTGTCTGACTCTGGACAAGGTTTTCTCTCATTATCTTCACTCGAAGACATAGGATTTGAATTAGGCATCACTTCAGTCATCCTGACTGGTTCTCTTGGACCCCACTTAACAGTACGGTGGTTCCTATGACACAACATGAATAAAGTAAAACTACGAAGGATCTAAGTCTTCGAGTTTCAAAGGCTTCATGGGGAGTCTTCATATGTCATTGTCTTCGACATGAATGTCTTCATGAACCACCATTGTCTTCAATGTCTTCATACATTTTTGGGGGTCATCTCTGGTAGCTAAACCGAATCAATGAGGGACTTCTACCTGTGTTATCCTGCAATTCTCACAAACACATTAGTCCCTCAACTAGGTTTGTTGTCAATACTCCAAAACCAACTAGGGGTGGCACTAGATGCACTTACAATCTCCCCCTTTTTGGTGATTGATGACAAACTAGTTGAAGTTTTCAACGGGGAATATAATTTGTGAAATTGTAAAGGAATTGTCTTCATAAGCTGCAAGGGCTCCCCCTGAAGATGTGCATATAAGTGATTTGCTTCTGGAATGCAAATGCACACAGCAGGTTGTATTTGTGGGAATCCACTTCAACTTATGATGACAATCCATCATGCACGTAAAGATATATGAAGATAATGATATGCATAATGAAAAATGGACGTCTGCGAAATGATAAGAGTGCGGAAATTATCGTCGTACATGCAGAATTTATCTTCGCAAAAACACAGTGGCAAACATAGTAGCAGACGACCATCATGTTTAAGTGTTACAACTCAAAGAACCAAATGTAGCAAAACGAGAGTTGTAAGCACGAAGCAAAATGCAAAATATAAAGCACCCGCCCATATTATTGACCCGCTTGAAGACTATAAACATCATATGCTTCTCCCCCTTTTGTCAGTGATGACCAAAAAGGTTTGAAGACATAGAGTTTTCTATGCGTTCCTAGGCGCAGCAGGGTCGGTGGAGGCGTTTGGTGGTGCAGGCGAGCTTGGTGCAGTGACGATGCGCGCTGAAGACATTGGTGGTGATGTAGCGTCGTCTTCTTCCTCAATGATTTTTCTCGTCACGGTGGCAGCAGAGGAAGAGAACTCGGATTCTTCAAGCGACGGAGTCCCACGCAACACAGCTCTTCTGGGGGGTGTGGAGTCAAACTTGAATCGCTCCTTGAATCCATCCTCTTGCAATTCAGCTTCAGTGCACATCATTGTGAGGCCTTTCCAAGTGCGGCGACAGGTTTCATGTGCGATGAAGGCGTTCTTGGTGGCCAGATTCCTGATGCGATTGACGTCTTGCATGATACTGTGCATCTGCCTCTTGAGCCAGTCGTGATGCCTATCTTGCTTTTGATGCAGAGCCACAAGAAGTTCACGATCAGTTAGGGTATGAGCTCATTTCTTGGGTCTCTGTGCAGCTTCGCTGTCAGTGGCTTCAGTGGATGCAGGGGCACGTGTGGTGCCAGCCATTGGATAGACTCTGGAAATGGCTTCAACACCTTCATCATGTTGAGTGAAGCTTTGGTGTTCTGCATTCTGAAGACTTAGTGGCTGTTTGGCAGGCTCAGGATAAATAGCTTCAGCAGAGGTGTCCACATCAGGTAAGAAGATTCTGTGGTTGCGGGCTGAGGGTTGATATGATATTGCAGAGTGGAGCTTGATTAGCCTCATAACCCATGGAGCATAAATCTTCAGACCAAAGAGATCTGAGCCAGACGCAGCAAGTTGACGTATGAAGATATCCTGGGCATTGAAGCATTTGCCGTGCAGGATGCAGAAGATGAGAGTCTTCATGGCACCTTCAACCTTGGCATATCGAGAGTGCCCCTTAATGGGCCATAGAGTCCGCCTGATGATGTGATAGATAGTTCTAGGCAGGTACTCTAAGTCTTCAACAAAGAACTCCGTTGGGTAAGGTGCGTCAGAAGGTAATGGCTTCATCATTGAGAGCATCTGACTCATATTTGGCTCAGGTCGCTGGAATATGCTCTCAATTGCGTCAGCATGGAGTTGGCAGCCTTCTTCGAAGAGTTCGCCTGGAGTGGGTAGGCCGGTGAGCTCAATGATATCAAATGCATTGGCTTCATGATGGACGTTGCCGGTCATCCACTCCAGGACCCAAGTCTTCGGATCTCTGTTGTAGCCCTTGATGTGCAATGTGGCATAGAACTGAAGCAGAAGCTCTTCGTTCCAGTGCTCTTCATCCGTGACAAACCGTAGCAGGCCAACTTGCTTGAAGCAGTCCAGGGCTTCTTCCAGACCAGGCAGACCAGCAAAAGCTTCAACTTCAAGGCGCTGATGTGGAAAGATACGGCTCTAGTTGTAGAGGACGCAGGAGTAGTAGCTGCGCTGTGGGTAGCTCCAGAACCTATCTGACACAATCTTTTCCCTTGAGTAAGGGTTCTTGGAGCGGTTGAAGAAGGTGTTGTCTGCCCTGAAGCTATTGACATTGAAGGAGCCACGAGCAGTGACTGGACCTGGGAACCTTGGCAGTCGTGGGATTGGCTTCTGTACCTGGGGCCTGTGCGCAATATGATAATTGAACTGTGGTCCGGCAGCAGACACAGGCACAGAAGGGTCAGAGGCAGTGGCTTCAGTATCTCTTGAAGCTGTTGGTTGGTCGGGCTCCACAAATGCTTCAGTATTATGTGTGGCAGGCGCAATGGTGTCAGCCTCCTTGAGAACTTCTTCTTGCTGGTGTGGGGGAGATGGAGCTTGAGGTTCTTCATGCTCTTCTGCATGTTCTTCGGCTGATGCAGCCGGAATGGCGTCAGCAGTCTGAGCCCTTGGTCCTTTGCGAAGCCTACGGAATGCAGGCGACGCCGGTGGAGTTGCAGTGGGCTGGGGCTCATCCTCTTCCTCCTGTGGGCGATCTGCCCACGATGCATCTTGTGTGATTGGCGTCAGGGGACGACCAATGTTGAACAGTTCACTCGTTTCGAGCTGAGGAAGGACTGCATCATCTTGTACATTGTCTTGGAGACCAATGTCTTCAGCAGCGGTGGGGTCGGCTGCTGGAATGTCTTCATCATGCGGAGCCTCGGTGAGAGCAGGCTCATGCACGGTCATCTGACAATCTTCATGAGGAAAGCGAACGGAAAGGGGTTCGACTATCAAGGGCTCTGTGGGAGCAGCCCGAGACTTCTTGGTCTTGCGCTTCTTGATGGTGGGGTCTGAAGGAGAGGCTTCAGGGTGTTTCCTCTTCCTTGCTTTAGCTTCGGCTATCCTTGTCTTCTTAAGCTCTGAAGCGGTTGAGCGCTTTGGTTTCGAGCTAGGCTTGGCGGTGAGGAAGACAGTTGGAACAGCTTCTTGGCGTGGGGCCTCTTCTTCAGCCACGGTGGGCGTCTTCTTTTTCTTAGCGGCCATCCTGGGGTCGATGCCGGGACGCCCAAGTGCCTTTCGCTTCTCGGCCTCATTGTAGGCCTGTACACAGAGATCAGCCGAATTCTTCATGCGCTCGCATGAACCCTGAGCCTCTGCACGTTTCTGCATAAAGTTTTCCTTCAACTCATGCAGCATGACTTTGAAGTCTTTGATTTCTTGCACGCTGAGCGTGGCCATGTTCTGCTTGAACTGAGCCTTTTCAAAATCTATCTTTTGCTTCAGTTCCACGATGCGCTGGGCAATTGCGAGTTCTGAAGCAATAGCTCCTTGGAAGGCTACGCTGAGGCCAATGGGCAGCTGCAGATCATCAAAGCTGATGTTGGGTGTGTCAAACCACTCATCAATGAATTTGTGGATGATTGCTGCATCAAACAGTGGTAGGTTGTTGAAGATTTCAGCCTCCTCCTTGCTTTTGATGAGCTGCTCAAGAGCGTCATCGGCAAGATCGTCGTCACTCGACAGATCAATGGCTTCGCAGCGCAGAACGACAGCGGCAGTGAGTTCTTTGCTGGAGTGTGGCTGTGATTTCTTTGCTTCTTGAGGCTTGGAGACTCTTGATAAGCCTTCAGACTGCACACTGGCTTCAGGAGGTGCAGTGGCCAATGGCTTCGCTCTGGAGGTCTTGGGAGAAGCGACTGGCTTGGAAGCTTTTGGCTTCTTCTTCATCTGCTTCGGCTCTGGGGTAGTAGGATCATCATCAGACTCAATGTCTGCTAGAGGGTCGTTCACGGCAGTCCCTTGGACTCTAATGTGAGTGATGAGGCCTTCGAGATTGGCAAATGGCCCGATGACATTGGGATTAGCGTCACGTGTGCCATCTGCCCTTGGTTTGGAGGGACCAGGGTTGAAGTCCAACCCAAACTCCTTCTTGTTTTGCTTCGCAGAGTTCTGGGCAAATTGGAAGTTGCGCTTGAACAGAGTGTCATCGCGACACCAGAGAAGGGATGATGGATGTGCATCAGCTGGCTGTTGTCCCCTGACCATGCATGGAAAGAAGCCTTGAGCAATGGCTTCGTCTCTGGTTCGGGGTACGAGATTCTTGTACAAGGCATCTCCCCATGGCCTCTTGATGGCGCACTTCTCTGCATATTCTTTGGTGACGAAGCGGTATTGGAACCACTGCTCTGCCCAATATCTTCGAATCCATTGGATTCGTGTCTTGCGCTGACCATAGCTCTCTTCGGGATCTGTTTGGTACATTTCTGCCAAATCTTCAGGCAGATCTTTAGATGTGTCACCACGTCTCTGTCTGCCTCCCTTCCTAGATTGTTTTGCGGTTGCCATGAAGCTTAACTTGACAGGCTTCAAGAGATTCAAAGTCTTCAAAGGATTCAAAGGCTTCAAAGGCTTCCTTTTGCTTGACCAGCAGGAACTTGCTTCGGGTGAATTGATGTGACGCTGTAGGAACTCTGCAAATGAATGCAGACTATGAGAACCAAAAGATTCTCCCATGGACATGTACCTGTGACAGCATTAAGGTGCGAGGGAAGGGGAAGAGGTCATATGCATTCTCAGAAGATTTTGAAGATAAATCAGTTTAGAAGACATTGACCTCATCATGCGAAGACATTCACTTTATAGAAAAGAAGTTGGTTCCAGATTTGTACGAACCCATAGATCAGTACAAGTGAGGAATCTAACTACTTCATGAAGAACAAGTGAATATGCTAGGCAAGTTATGAGATTCAGACAAGAGGAATGAAACTTGAAGGAATAGAAACCTCTTTTGGCAGAAAGTGATGGATCAACAGGATCAAAAGAGGCTGTAAAAAGGCTTGTTATTTACCAGACTTGGAACTGCTAGACGAAACGAGAGTTGATGCCGAGCAGTTTGATCCCCCGTGCCCTAACTTGGCGACGGAAGACACCTAGGGCGACGGCGGAGGGACTGATGTCCGCTGTCGGCGTGAGAACAGCGTCGGAGAGGTCGCGGCAGTGAAGCACTTCGTCGCCGGCGTCGTTGAGAGTTAGCGGTGGCGCTAGGGTTTGTGCGAGGGAGGAAGAAGAGATAATGACCGCAGTGAAACGTGTATTTATAGGGATATGGGCGGCACTGCGCTATTACTCAGGTGCCCCTGGCGATTCGCATCTGATCAGTACGTGGCCAGCATGCGGAATTGTGGGGGCAGTTTCACCCCACGCACGCCTGGTTTGTCGGGAGTCGTTCTTACTTCTCCGGAATTCTAGTTGATGGAAAAACATTGAAAGCTGTTTTAAAGTTTGTCTCTGTGTCTTCTACTGACAAGGATGCAGTGAAGACATTCGACAGTTTCAATAGAGTGCATATGACTTGGAGAGATAGTGTTTGAGGTAGGAAGCATGGAGAGGTTAGGGTCCGATCACATTCACTTAGTTCAAAAGATTCAAACAAGAAGACATAGCTCTAAGTGAATGCTGTAGAGGACAGAACACCAGTGCATATATAATCAACATAGTGAAGATAATCATGAAGACATGTTGAGATTGAAGCCAAACCAAATGTGAAGACATAGCAAATGTAATGCCATGAGTAAAACACTTCAAGCAGAAAAATTTTGGTGGTGGCGCTACCCACCGTATAGGAAGTATTGGACCCAGACACGGCGCACAATTATCGTGGCGCTCCGAGGTAAAATTCCACGTTAATGTATTCACACTTAGATGGTATGTCTTCATTAATTGAAGATATACGTTACTTTGTGTGTTGCACATCTAAGTCATCATCATGCATAAGTGTTAGGATGTGTGCCTGATCACAGGACATTTGAGGATTCCAAGATATTTAGCTCACACCGTAACTTGCAAAATTTCTTCTCATCCAAGGGCTTGGTGAAGATATCTGCCAATTGCTCTTCAGTGTTGACGTGTATGATATCAATGTCTTCCTTTGTAACATGATCTCTGAGAAAATGATGACGAATTTCAATGTGCTTTGTCTTCGAGTGCTGAACTGGGTTGTTGGCGATCTTGATGGCGCTTTCGTTGTCGCAGTAAAGTGGCACTTGCTTCAGATGAATGCCATAATCCTTGAGGGTTTGCTTCATCCATAGAAGCTGAGCGCAGCAGGATCCAGCAGCAATGTATTCAGATTCAACAGTGGAGAGAGATACACAGTTCTGCTTCTTTGAAGACCAACAGACAAGAGATCGGCCCAGAAAGTGACATGTGCCTGATGTGGACTTCCGATCAACCTTGTCACCAGCGTAATCAGCGTCCGAAAATCCAACCAGATTAAACTCTAAGCCCTTTGGAAACCATAACCCTAGAGTTGGTGTGTGAGCCAAATATCGAAGAATTCGCTTCACTGCTAAGTGATGCGACTCCTTTGGTGCCGCTTGAAACCGAGCACACATGCAAACACTAAGCATAATATCTGGCCTAGATGCACATAAATAAAGCAAAGAACCAATCATGGAGCGGTATACCTTTTGATCGAACTCTTTACCATTGTCGTCAGGACCCAGATGATGTTTGGCTGGCATTGGTGTTGTGAAGCCTTTGCAGTCTTGCATACCGAACTTCTTCAGGCAGTCTTTGAGATATTTCTCTTGAGATATGAAGATGCCATTGCGTTGTTGCCGTATCTGAAGACCGAGGAAGAACTTCAGCTCCCCCATCATAGACATCTGATATTGCTCTTGCATCATATATCCCAACTCCTCACTGTACTTCTGATTGGTGCAGCCGAAGATAATGTCATCCATGTATATTTGGCACACAAACAGTTCACCATCGTATGTCTTTGTGAAGAGAGTGGGATCCAGGGAACCAGGTATGAAGCCTTTGCTCTTCAAGAAGTATTTGAGTGTATCACACCAGGCCCGAGGGGCTTGTTTGAGGCCATATAATGCCTTTTTGAGCTTGTACACCATGTCAGGATGTTTTGGATCTTCAAACCCAGGTGGTTGTGCAACATACACTTCTTCTTCAATTTTGCCATTGAGGAAGGCACTTTTTACATCCATTTGATACAGGATTATGTTGTGATGATTTGCATAGGCCAGCAGTATACGGATGGCTTCAAGTCTGGCAACAGGAGCAAATGTTTCATCGAAGTCAATGCCTTCCACTTGAGTATATCCTTGAGCAACGAGACGAGCCTTGTTTCTGATGACTTGGCCATGCTCATCTTGCTTGTTGCGGTATATCCATTTGGTGCCTATTATGTTATGCTTCCGTGGATCAGGACGCTTAACCAACTCCCATACATTGTTCAGCTCAAATTGTTGAAGCCCTTCTTGCATAGCTTGAATCCATTCAGGTTCCATAAAGGCTTCATCAATTTTCTTGGGTTCTGTGATTGAAACAAATGCGAAGTGTCCACAAAAGTTTGCTAGTTGAGTTGCCCTTGAACGAGTCAGTGGACCAGGTGCATTGATGCTGTCAATTATCCTGTCAATCTGTACTTCATTGGCAACACGAGGATGTAGGGGTCGAAGACTTTGCTCTTGCTGATCTACGTTGTCATGGGGAGGAATGTCTTCAGGCTGAGCATTGTCTTCATGTGGATCAGGTGCTGAGATGATAAGTTCTTCTTCAGGACGGGCTTCAGTAGGTATAATCTCTCCAGTTCCCATTAGCTTGATTGATTCACTGGCTGGAACTTCATCTAGCACATCTGGTAGTTGCTCTCTTTGTGACCCATTGGTCTCATCAAACCGCACATCCACTGTTTCAACCACTTTGTAGTGAAAGAGATTGAAGACTCTGTAGGAGTGCGAATCCTTTCCATATCCAAGCATGAAGCCCTCATGTGCTTTTGGAGCAAATTTTGAGGTGTGGTGAGGGTCCTTGATCCAGCATCTTGATCCAAATACTCTGAAGTAACTTACATTTGGCTTCTTGCCAGTCAGAAGTTCATAAGATGTCTTGTTCAGCAGCTTGTGAAGATATACACGGTTGATAGTATGGCATGCAGTGTCAATGGCTTCAGTCCAGAATTTTCTTGGTGTCTTGTACTCATCTAACATTGTTCTGGCCATCTCAATTAGTGTTCTGTTCTTGCGTTCGACGATGCCATTCTGTTGTGGCGTGTATGGAGCTGAGAATTCATGAGTGATGCCCAATGTATCAAGATATGTGTCAAGGCCGGTGTTCTTGAATTCTGTGCCATTGTCACTTCTGATGTGCTTTATCTTGGCGCCATAATGGTTCATTGCCCGATTTGCGAAGCGTCTGAAGACATCCTGCACTTCAGTCTTGTAAAGGATTATGTGCACCCAAGTATATCTAGAGTAATCATCAACAATGACGAAGCCATAGAGGCAAGCAGTAGTGGAGAAAGTTGAGTAGTGGGTAGGACCAAAGAGATCCATGTGAAGCAGTTCAAAGGGTTGAGTAGTGGTCATGATTGTCTTCGAAGGATGTTTTGCCCTTGTCATCTTCCCAGCTTCACAGGCACCGCATAAGTTATCTTTCTTGAACTTGACGCCCTCGATGCCTATGACATGCTTCTTCTTCGCAAGTGTGTGGAGGTTCCTCATGCCAGCATGCCCAAGTCTTCGATGCCAAAGCCAGCATTCTGAAGCCTTTGCGAGAAGACAAACTGCAAGCTGTGGCCCTGCTGAGAAATCTACCACGTACAAATCATCTTTTCGATACCCTTCAAACACTAGAGACTTGTCAGATTCCATTAGTACCAGACAGCGATATTTTCCAAAGATTACAATCATGTTTAAATCGCAAAGCATTGAGACAGACATTAAGTTGAAGCCAAGGGATTCAACAAACATGACTTTATCCATGTGTTGATCCTTTGAGATTGCAACTCTACCCAGACCCAGTACCTTGCTTTTACCAGTGTCAGCGAATGTGATGTGGCTCTTGTCAGATGGACGTAAGGTTGAGTCCATAAAGAGACTTCTTTTGCCAGTCAGGTGATTTGTACACCCGCTGTCAATAATCCATTCTGAAGACTCTGAAGTCACTGGTGTCGTACCCTACAGTGCAGTTAGGGGGATAGGCTTCACCAAGAGTGTTGTGAAGCAAAAACATTTGACGAACCAGTGGATTATGAAAACTGAGATCCAGGTTAGGACAAGTAGGGAGAGTAGCATGCGATTCAGGTACGAAATACATAGTGATGCCATTCGGGCATTTGATCTTGCGCCCCACAAGATTTCTGAGGTCCCCAGCAATAGCATCAGAAGATTTTGGTTTTGTGCTGGAGACCTTTCCCTGCAAAAGAGAGTTAAGCTTTCTTAACCACCCACATTTTCAAGGGTGGCTTAGAAGCAATAAGTCTAAGTGCAGCATCTGAGAATTTTGGCTTTGGAGCCCTGGCAAGCAGTCTAGCAGGTGGGCAATAGTACTCATAAGAATAGGCAGAATAGTTTTTGGTCATATGAGAATGATGGTTTGAAGAACCGCTCTCATATGCCTGAGCACGGTTTCCCTGCAAAACATTTGTGTTAGTGCGACTCAGATGAGTCCTCTGCCTGTATGAAGTCTTTGGACCATATGAAGCCTTTGGTCTGAAGTTTGTCTTCTTCATGTGAGGTGTCATGAGGACATTCACAGGAAGATTCTCAAGACACGTTTTTGGAACCCAGATCTTCTTCATAGGCGGTCCATTCCTGCAGTTAGTACCAATGTACCTGGCAAATACTTCACCATTCTGATTCCTAAACAGTTTATAGTTTGCATCAAAGGATTCATCAATGATAATTGGATTAGCACAAGTGAAGCCAGATAGGTTGGATGGATCTAATGAGGAGTCCTTTGCAGCAACCCATGTGGTTTTGGGGTACTGCTCAGGTTTCCAGTAAGAGCCATCTGCATTAATTTTCCTCACGAACCCAACACCCTCTTTGCTAGGGTTTCGGTTCAGAATCTGCTTCTTGAGGACATCACATAGTGTCTGATGTCCTTTGAGACTTTTGTACATCCCTGTTTCAAGCAATGTCTTCAACCTAGCATTTTCATCAGCAATAGCAGTGGTGTCCTCAGCAGAGGGGTTAGTTACCACTTCAACAGTTGAAGATATTGCAATAGCAGTAGCAGTGGAACATTCAGCAACAGAAATAGCATTATCATGCTCAATGCATTTAAGGCATGGTGGTTCAAATCCTTCCTGAGCAGAACTGATCTGTTCGGCTCGAAGTGACTCGTTTTCCTTTTGAAGATCTTCATGATCCGCTCCCAACTTCTCAAGATCTTGCTTCTTCTGAAGATAATCATAGGAAAGCTTTTCATGAGTAGTTGAGAGAGTCTCAAGACGATCTTCGAGTTCCTGATACTTAACATGAAGATTTTTTATGTCTTCAATTAAGGATTCAGAACGAGTCATTTCAGCACCCAACAGATCATCGCTTCTGTCTAACAGTTTTTGAATATGTTCCACGGCCTTTTGTTGTTCAGTTGCAATTTTAGCAAGTGTTTTGTAACTGGGTTTTGAATCACAATCAGAGTCATCGTCACTAGATGTTCGATAGTGAGTAGTGCGTGTGTTTACCTTGGCACCACGTGCCATGAAGCAGTAGGTGGGAGTAGAGTCGTCCTTGTCATTTGGATCGGTGATGGTGATGGAGTCATTGACTTCAGTATTGAAGATGGACTTGGCGACATAGGCTGTAGCCAAACTCGCAATGCCTGAATCAGACTCCTCCTCAGACTCCACCTCTGCCTCCTCAGAAGCGGACTCCTCCTCTGAATCCATTTCCTTGCCAACAAACGCACGAGCCTTGCCAGATGAACTCTTCTTGTGTGATGAAGACTTTGAGGAAGACTTGGACGAAGACTTTGAGTATTTCTTCGTCTTCTTATCGTCAGAGTCATATTCCTTGCTCTTCTTCTTCTTTCTGTTCTCATTGTCCGATTGTGGACACTCAGAGATGAAGTGTCCAGTTTTCTTGCACTTGTGACAAGTTTTCCTCTTGTAGTCATGCGCAGAAGCTTCATCATTCCTTGAGCTTGATCGTGAAGACTTTTTGAAGCCTTTCTTCTTGGTGAATTTCTGGAACTTCTTCACTAGCATTGCAAGTTCCTGTCCAATGTCTTCAGGATCATCAGAACTGCTGTCAGATTCTTCTTCAGATGATGACACAACTTTTGCCTTCAAGGCACGAGTTCGCCCATAGTTTGGACCGTAGATATCTCTTTTCTCAGAAAGCTGAAACTCATGTGTGTTGAGCCTCTCAAGTATGTCAGACGGATCGAGTGTCTTGAAGTCTGGACGTTCTTGAATCATCAGGGCTAGGATGTCAAATGAACTATCAAGTGATCTTAGCAGCGTCTTGACGATTTCATGTTTGGTGATCTCAGTGGCGCCGAGGGCTTGAAGCTCATTCGTGATGTCAGTGAGCCGGTCGAATGTGTGCTGGACATTCTCATTGTCATTTCGCTTGAAGCGGTTGAAGAGATTGCGAAGAACACTGATTCTCTGATCTCTCTAGGTTGAGATGCCTTCATTGACCTTGGAGAGCCAGTCCCAGACCAGCTTGGATGTCTTCAAGGCACTCACACGGCCGTACTGTCCCTTGGTCAGATGACCACAGATAATATTCTTGGCATTGGAGCCCAGTTGAGTGAACTTCTTGACATCAGCCGTAGTGACACCTTCTCCAGCCTTGGGAACGCCGTTTTCGACGACATACCATAGGTCGACGTCAATGGCTTCAAGATGCATGCGCATCTTATTCTTCCAGTAGGGATATTCAGTTCCATCGAAGACGGGGCACGCAGCGGAGACTTTAATTATCCCTGCAGTCGACATAGCTAAAACTCCAGGTGGTTAAACCAAATCACACAGAACAAGGGAGCACCTTGCTCTGATACCAATTGAAAGTGCGTTATATCGACTAGAGGGGGGTGAATAGGCGATTTTTATGAAAGTCTTCAAAACGTGGAAGTTATGAAGACAAACAGAGTGAACAAGCCTATCACTATGCAGCGGAAGGTAGATTACACAACGCAAGCCATAGTCAAATATACAATACAGTGAAAGCACAGAGACAAATAGCTTCAGTGTAATGAGGATCAGGTTGGAAGAAGTTATGAAGCCAAACAGATCATACAATCAGGTTGTGAAGACAGAAAATAAAGCAAGCATGCAATAGCTTCACAATGTGTACTTGTAAGTAAAGGGAGGTGAAGATGAAACCTGTGACACGTTGAAGACAATGATATGTTGGACCAGTTCCAGTTGCTGTGACAACTGTACGTCTGGTTGGAGCGGCTAGGTATTTAAACCAAAGGACACACAGTCCCGGACACCCAGTCCTGAACACGCAGCTCAGGACACCCAGTCCTCACCGTTTTCTCCTTGAGCTAAGGTCACACAGACCCCGCCCAATCACTCTGGTAAGTCTTCAAGGTAGACTCCCAAACCTTCACAGACTTCGTTCACCGGCAATCCACAATTCCTCTTGGATGCTCAGAACGCGACGCCTAACCGTCTGGAGGATGCACAGTCCTCAAGTGTAATAAGTCTTCAGATCACTCAGACAAGAAGACTTAAGTGATGCCCAATTACTCTGGCTCTGGGTGGTTAGGGCTTTTCTCCTCACTAAGGATTTTGAATCAAAGGCTTCGAGGTGGGTTGCTCTCAAACGACAAAAGCCGTGCACTGAAATCTGAGCAGCCAACCGTTTATGGTTGTAGGGGTGGACTATTTATAGCCGCTTGGCAACCCTGACCTGATTTGTCCGAAATGACCCTGGGTCACTAAGGAACTGACATGTGTACTAACGGTCGGATTTTGAACTCTCACGGCAAGTTTACTTGGGCTGCAAGTAAAGCTGACTTGTCTGACTCTGGACAAGGTTTTCTTTCATTGTCTTCACTCGAAGACATAGGATTTGAATTAGGCATCACTTCAGTCATCCTGACTGGTTCTCTTGGACCCCACTTAACAGTACGGTGGTTCCTATGACACAACATGAATAAAGTAAAACTACGAAGGATCTAAGTCTTCGAGTTTCAAAGGCTTCATGGGGAGTCTTCATATGTCATTGTCTTCGACATGAATGTCTTCATGAACCACCATTGTCTTCAATGTCTTCGTACATTTTTGGGGGTCATCTCTGGTAGCTAAACCGAATCAATGAGGGACTTCTACCTGTGTTATCCTGCAATTCTCACAAACACATTAGTCCCTCAACTAGGTTTGTCGTCAATACTCCAAAACCAACTAGGGGTGGCACTAGATGCACTTACACTCGGCGCCAGCCAGTGGGCTCTCCAGACCGCTATCGTAAAGCATCCTCAGCGAGGAGCGAGCCTTCGCCTCCAACTCCGTGAAGGACACGCGGTCGGCAAGAACCAGGGCCTTGTCATCCAGCTCGGCCTTCCTCGCCACCAGCTCCTGCTCCAGCGCACCTAGGCGGTCGCGGCGCTTCTTGAGCTTGGCCTCCCGGCCCTCGACGGCCGCCTCGCGAGCCTTCACGCCTTCTTCCTACTCTTGGCGAAGGCGGACCTCTTTCGCGAGCTGATCCCGCAGGCCTTGCAGCTCGTCCTCCAGCGCCTTGCAGCGACCACGGACGTCGACCACCTCCCCATGGCTGCATCACGAGCAACCTTTGCCTCAAGGATGGCCTGCTTTTCCTCATCACAAGCCGTCGAGGCCTGGACCAGCGCCGCCCGAATCGAAGCGTCGGAGCGAACCCATCCAGAAGCCAGCTCCAAGCGCCCGGCCACCAAGCGAGGGTCGGCGCCGAGAAGATCCTGCCGCAGTCGGTCCAGCTCAACAACAGCACGATCCAGAATAGCAGAAGGAGTCGGAGAGACAGCAGCCGGTGGAGTAGGAGGAGAAGGCAGCAGCGCGGCCGCAGCATCCTAAGGTGGAGTCTGCCGCGCCCCGACAGCTGTGGTGGTGGCGGCAGGCGAGAGCTCCTCGGGAGCCACTTGGGCCGTGGGGGCTGAGCTCGCCCCAGCTGGCTCAGCCAGGCCTCGCGAGGACGACCGGGCAGGAGAAGCCTGTGCGTCGCGGTCACCCTCCTCCGCAGGTAGAGGCGCTGCCACGGGTGGAACCTCGGGAGCCCCCTTCAGCTTCTTTGCTGCGGGCGCCAGCCTATCCAAGAAATGCGGACGTCAAGCCTCAGAAGCAGAGCGAGAAATAAAGACAAGGACCAAATGCTTACGAGTCGTTGCCAGTGAGCTCAAGCGGCCTCCGGCCAAATTTGAAGCCTGAAAGCCGGCTGGAAGGGTCAACCTCGGGAAACTTGGAAGCGGAAGGTGTGTCTGCGGTCTGCCTCGGGGCCGGGGCAGACCCGCGGGAAATCAGCCCGGTCCTGTCCCTCTTCGGGATCGGGGGCGAGCTCCCGCCATCCTGCTCGTCGTCATCCTCGTCGTCATCCTCGTCGTCATCGCTCGGAGAAAGGCGGAGAACGCGGGACCTGCGCCGGGGGAGGGGAGCCCTCGACTCCCCGTCAGCCGCCTCGGAGTCAGGCCCTTTTTCCCTCTCCCCTCCTTCCTCCTCTTCGCTGGAGTCGTCGGAGGGCACGTCCACCGGTTCCTTGGGAGCTTCCAGGGGCACGGGCCCATACCCGTTGAAGACGGCCATGGACTTCACTACCCGCTCCCAGTCGTCGCGGAGGAACAAGGGCGTAGGAGCGCCCTCCAACCTTGCCACATCGCCCCGACCAGAGATTGGAGGACCGCAGCCAGATCTCCATCGGCCAAGGCCATGGGGCTCGGGCGGGGCCTCCACATTGGAAGTGAGTACTACCGAAGCGGAGCCAGCTGGTGCTCCAGGAATTCTCTCAGCAGCGACGCGCCGGTCAGCTTCACCGCCGCCATGCTGGCCGGCCTCAGATCCGCGTCCATCTTCTCCAACACCATCTTCGCGCGGGGATCCGCGAGCTCCACTCGACCCCAATCTCTGGAGCTCGTGGGCTGCTCCGTGGGCAAGATCAGCCGAGGGTGGATGCGCCCAGCATCCACCAAGATCCACTTGCTCCTGAAGCCCTCAATCCTTTTCCCAGGGTTCGAGATGGCAATGGCGCCACCGTACGCGATGAAGCTCGCGCACGCGGAAGCAGGACTACGAGAGGTCCAGAGGTAGAAGTAGTGGCGCGGCAAGGCCATTGAGGGCTGCACCCCAACGTGGGCCTCGCAATAATAAGCAAAGATTGCCAGGAGAAGGACGGAGTTGGGATGGAGATGCAGAGCCTGTAGCTTGTAATGGCGGAGGACAGAGAAGAAGAACTCGGAGAAGGGAGGCACCAGGCCAGCGGCAATGGCACTTACGAAGAACGGATAGAAGGTGCTCCCCTGACCCTCAAGGGTGGTGGAGTCGGCTTTAAACACCTTCGCCCCGTTGATGCCCCGCACCATCGCCATCCGGCGCAACCGGGCAAGGCTCGCCTCCGACACGTTCGGCAGGTCCACGGCAGATGAGTACCAAGCTACGGCCGGGGGCTGATGAGGCGCCATGGCTTCCTAGGTCGCACGGTCGGAGCAGATCTGGAAATTTCGGAGGAAGGAAGGAGAGGCGCAAGAAAGGGAATCTGAGCAGCAACCGGGGAAAGCAAGAAGCAAGGCCTAGGCGGATGCCACTCCTTTATCAACTCGCGCGGTTGCTAAGGCGCCCACGTCTAGTCAACCGCCACGAGGCGCCCAAGGCCGCAGGCTGTTAGGGCCCGCGGCGCTTCACTCTTGCCCTTCCGCTTCCCTGCACGGCCAAGTCCGGGTGCGCCTTGGTCCCGGGGGCTACTGTCGGTGTTCTGGGAATGGGGGTCCCCACACATGCCTGCCTGTGGCCTGCAGCGTGGCTCAAAGGGGGGGGGGGCAGCGCGGCCCATATTCACCAACACAAACCCAAGACCCTCGCGGGGCGGACGACACGGAGCTTCCTCAGGCACGGCCTCGTCAGGCTGGCTCACGAGGAGGCGGAGAGACCAAGGCGGGGTACCTCACAAGGTGCCCGTGACGCAAGCCATGACGACTCAGAGCGCCAGGCGGGTGCCAGCCCACGCAGTGTCCTCGTTTCCTCTTTGGTGCAAAGGGGGAAAGCGCAGCCGCGGAGTGCCGAGGCATCAGGAAAAGGTTGCCATTTCGGTGCAACGAGACCAAGACCATGAGGACTACAAGACGAAGGTCATCGTGGAGCCAGAGACGGCGTCATCACCAGAGCTTTGTGCAGGCGAAGACTACTTTTGTCAGGGTAGTTAGTACTAGCTGTCCCCCTTCAAATTAGCCCGCCATTGTTGGCTCCCTTCCTGCTCGATATTTGGGAAGAGGGCCTGGGCCACTATAAATAGGACCAGCCACCCACAGAGCAAGGGGGGTTGGAAGGAAAGAGGGGGTTCGAAGGTAGAGGCTCTTTAGAGAGGGTCTCGATCAGAAAGAGAGAGAGAGAGAGAGAGAGAGAGAGAGAGAGAGAGAGAGAGAGAGAGAGAAGGGTGATTGAACTCCTCCCAGCAGTTCATCGCCCCAGCCAAGAACAGACCCTCGCTAGGTTGTTCTCCTTGTATTGTTCATCATCATCAGCCCAAGAGGCAATCCACCACACCACACACTGGAGCAGGGTATTACACCAAAACGGTGGCCCGAACCAGTATAAACCCTGTGTCTATTGTGTTGTTCTTTCCATAGTTTAGATCCTAGCAAGGCGGAGGGGTGCAGGTAGGTAGGAGGCAAAATCTCTGCGCGCACCCCAGTGTTCGAACCTCAAGGGTCTGCCGGAACCCGAAATCCGACAGCATGGCATGGCAAAGTGCACAAATAATACTACAAATTAAGTGGAGCTCAAGTTGCATATTGACGAAACACCACATTCAACCATTTAGTTCACTCTCATTTATAAGATGAGTGCACCATGTTAAACTAGGCATTTTTCTACCCCATTTACATATAAAATTTATTTAAAATGGAGTTACAGTTAATTAGTTATGAGATAACTCATTTTAACATGGCATTTATGCAAAACAAGTGCAACCAACAATTTAAACATGTTGAACATGGATGAAAGTGGCGTAATACGAATCTACACAAAATTCTAAGCATTTTACGTATATAAGTTATTTGCATATGATGCACGGTTGGTGAGTTAGGGTACGCATGAAGCTTAGGGGGTTTTCTTCAAAACATGTTCCTCTGGAATAATTAGGCAAAATAGCAGCAAGGAAAAATAAACTAAACGGGCCAAAACTGAGGCGGACTAGGCTAAACAGGCATGGGTGCATAATTACAATAAGCGCACTGAGCGCTAAACATCACTAGCGCTATTGGGCTAAATCCCGACAACAGATGGAGGTGGATCTCACCTTGCGGATGGCAGCTGGGCTGGAGGCCGGTCGGTGGCCCACCTGGCCCACGACAGGAGCAGCACGAGCATTATCCATCTCGCTCGACATAAACAAAGCAACACGTTAGGGTTGATGGAGCTAGGACCCACGCGAGCCACCCTGGTAGTCAACGCGAGCGCTCCTCTGCTGTTGTTCGTCATCTCATTCCACGAGAAGGAATAGGGCGATGCGCGGGGCTCCGGCAGAGGAAACTTGAGGTGCTCCTGCCTCGTGGTCGCCGGTGGCGGCGCCAGTCCTCGAACGACAAGGCGAGGTGAAGGAGCACGGGAAGGCGGCTCCATGGACTTAGCGAGGCGGTGGGGAACCAAGCCGATCCGGCCGGAGTTCAGGCGGAGGAGCAGCAGGGTGAAGGAGAGGGACGGCCTGGAGCTCGGGGTAGCTCATGGCAGTGCTCGTCTGCAACGACGGGGCCGACGTATTGCAGGCATGGAGGCGGAGGAGCTCGAGGGGAGGCTTTGGCGTGAAGGAGCAGGGCGCGGGGTACTATGGAGGCACGCATAGGAGGAGCTCAGGAAGAGCGCCATGACGCTGATGTGCTCCGGTGTGAGGAGGCAGAGGGCGGGGTGCTGCTGTTGTTGCAGGCGCATGGGCGACAAGGAGATCGGGACGGCATGGATCCGGGCTGCGAGGCGGCTGCAAGTTCATCCATGGCTTGGTGCTGCTGTGCAGAGAACAAAAGAGAGTTGAGATGCACGGGAGAGAACCAGAGGGAGGAGGGATGGAGGAGAAGAAGAGGGCATGGTGCTCATCTGCTGGTTTGGTCGGCCGGCGGCGGGGCTGTCGAGGTGGCCGTCGTGGAGCGGCTACAGTGGGTACGGGGACGAGAAAGGGCTGCTGGTTGGGTGGATCGATGGATTGGGCAGCGCTAAAAACGAGGGAGATGGCTGGGGAGGATTTTGGATCGGGGAAGATGGAGGCTGGTTGGTCGGGAATGGATCCCGAGGTGGAAGAGGACTGGCAGCGGCGGGTGAGGGGATTTGGTGGATGGGACAAGTCCCTAGGATCTAGGGTTAGACAGATATTTATATCAGATGAATTTAGGTTAGGGGATATCACGTCCCTACGATCGTAATCGGACGGCTGAGAAAAATATAGGTTAGGAAATCCAATTAAGAAAATGGAGATGTTCTATAGATGTTTGGGGATGATCCGGATCCAACGGTGACGACTGCCTTGGTCAGGTCCGGGACAACTTTCGGACGCGCGCGCGAGGAGGGCCGCAGGCTGATGAGAGAGGTTAGGTTGGGCCTGGCGGTAGGTAGTGGACTGTGTAGACGGTCTAGGGAGGAAAGAGAGGGGAAGCCCGACACCAGTTTTCAGAGACCGAAAACGTCCGATGATTTGGCCGACTATATTGTCGCTATAGTTATATGTTGGGGCGTCAAACGGACTCCGAATGCGATGAAACTTGGCAGGTGGCCTATCTATACTATAACGACACCACAAGACAACTTTCAACCCATTCCGAGAACATTTTCAGCCACTTATAAAAATACTATTTCGGACATGCTGCGGGCGCGTGCGAGTGTGGTTGGGCTCAGAACGGACAACAGATGGAACTGGGGGAACCCGGACATATGCAAGTTTTGAAAACATGCAGATGCAATGCGGATGATGACATGGCAAGATGCAACACGCAAGCAAATGATAAGGCAACAATAGCGAATAACTGGGAGACACCTGGCGCAATGGTCTCGGGGCGTTACAACACTCCACCATTACAAGAGGATCTCGTCCCGAGATCTAAGGATGGCACCAGAGAGAAACGGAAGAGGAAGATAAGAGGTAAAACTAATTGCTTCTTTGACGAATGAGTGAAACCAAAGAACCTTGCGAGGTTGAACAAATTGAAAGAAATAACACAATGACGATGAACAAAGTTGAAAACACTCCATCAGAAAAGAGGAACAAGGAACATTACTAGAACCTTGTAGGTTGAAAGACATCAGAAAAGGGTTGCATTGGACAAGAAGTACATGCACGCCCTCCAGTAGAAACGAGATGTACAAGGAACGATAAGGATCAATTATGACAACACTCTGGTTGGAAATGGAAGGTAAAGAATATGAGCTTGGCAAAATGAAAGCACTTGGATGAGAGTCCGGTTAGAAGAGGAATGATAGACACACCACTCTGGTTAAAACAAGATAGAGAAGGAATAAGAATGATATAATTTGGACAGCACTCCGACTGTAAATGGAAGGAATTGAACATGAACTCGACAAAACAAGATGATGGGTCGAAGAGAGCAACATCACAATGCCTCCGTAACAAATGTAAGAATGTAATGAAAATAATGGAGGAGAAAACAACATCATCTACCTCAAATGAGCTTGAAAAAGGATCTTTAGGAGAAGGGTCGAACAAAGTTGTTGGAAAACCAACAACGAAAAGAGTAAGCTTGCTGTGGGCTTATGGAAAACATCTTGAAATCTAGAGGTGAAATTCTGCCACTAACGAAAAACAATAGATTGGATTGATATGAACAAGGAGACGAGAAACTTATTTCACCGGGAGGATAAATGAAGAACTTGGGTCATTTATAAGCACCATAAATAGCAACAATCCTTAGGGAAAGCTTTAGGTGAAATATAACCCAAGATAACTCCAACGAAGAGATTGATGGATTGAGAAGAGCTCATGCTCGAAGAAATTGATGGGTTTAACTATCTCATTCTTGACAACTATAGAATCATCACAAATGAAGGGAAATTGTCAAGAGTGACCTAACACCACCTCAAAAGATAAGGTAGAATGAATTGCTTTTCGGAATGCAAGATGAAGAACGCTTGAACTCCTAAAAACAAGACATGTGTTGAACACCATGATTATTTTTGAGTATAGCTTGGCGGAACTTAACTTCGGGAGAAATCTTGAAGAACAATTTTAGAATGAAAAGAATCCTTGACGAACCACCATGTAGAACCTCCGTGAAGAACTCCGGTTATAGCAGGATGATAGAAAGAAAGAGAAGTTGAAAACACAAGGTGAAGCCTTGCGATGATTTAGATGGAGCTTCGCGACAAGATAATGTGGAAACCTGGAACTCCGGAAAAGAAAAGATGAAGCATCTCGAACCGAGAAATGTGACATGATGAACAACTCTGGAAAGAAGAAACTAGATCACTTGGATGAAACAATAATAGGAATTATGTTATGCGTATCCTTCACCAATTTAAATTGATGACAAACAACGGATTTGGCATACTACTTATTCTTCTTGAAAAGATTGAAGAGATATAGCCAAACTCGAGAAAAGTCTTCGACGATCCACCGGTAGGATTGGAAAGAACGAATGAATTGATATGATAACCGAGGAAGATAACTCTTGAGCGAACCACCATAAGGATTGAAAATGAACGAAGAAAAGATAAAGAAACACCAGGAAGAATTAGAGAATGAATGAAGATACTTGAGGGAATTTGATACATGAGAACGAATAGATCACGAGATGATTAGAGAATACTTGAACGATGCACCGGTATGATTTGGAGAACGAGAGCTGAAAGCTTGAAGGAATAATTCTGAGATGATGGGCTCCGGAGAATCAAACTGAAAAGACTCCTGAATTTCTCCGGATGGGTGAAAAGAATCCGTGATGATCGGAGCAATTATGAAGATGGCATGATGCTAGAACCATGACTCTTTGAGAGAACAGATAAGATTGAAGAGAACCTCTTGAAGTCTTGAAATGTTGAGAATGATGATGAGAAACACCACCATGAATTATTGAGGCACACCGGAATGAAGAATAGAAAGGTTGAACCAACGATGAAAAGAATTTGAAAGATCTTGGAGAAAGACATTTGACTGATGACAATTCATTATTATGTCAAAATTTGAAATGAATTTGAAAATAACTCCAGAAAAATTAGAAGAGTCGGGTAAGATCCTGGGGAAAGACCTGTGGGTTAGGGCCCACTCAAAAGATACACTATTGAACGATTTCAAAGATAGATTGCGCCGCTTGAATTAAATGGCTTGAATAAGGTAAGACCTCGAAATAGCTTGAAAATATTACGCATAGAAACTTGAATCTTCTGGGATATCTTCAGCATTCCAGATAAGCGTGAATAGCAAGAAGTCGATGATTAAGAAATGCACCGGCATGAGAAAACGTTTGAAAGGAGAAAAGGATATGATCAACACCAAAGGCTTGCATTGAATCCACCAGGGAAGAAAAAGAATGAAGAATCACCGGATAGGAACATTGAAGGAAAAGAATGAAGAGACTTTACATCCATAAGATGGATACTTGATTAAGAAATCCGAGTCCTTGAAGAAAATGGGTGGGTGGGCGGGAAAACAAAGGAAACTTGGGGACAGATGAAACAAACAATGTTGGGAAAACCGAGAGGTGATGTTGCGGATGTTGAAATGATCGGATCCACTTGAAGAGAAACACACCAGTTGAAAAGGATTGACATGATAATCTCGATTATCATGAAGGATTAGTATTCACATTGAAATATGAGAACACTGCTTAGGAAAGGTATGGAATCCACATTTGACTTCGAAGCAACTCGAATACCACAACTCAAAACAAAATAAAGGATTAGCTTGCAAAATAAGCTGGAACAAACATATGATAGAGATTTCGTCCGATGTTTTCGTGGTGGGGCCCACACGGGCTCGATCATACAACACCATCATGTACAAGGCAGTGCACATGACATACGAAGCGTCCCCAAGTCATCATAGCCAAGGAATCTTTAAGACACAACGAGACCACTGTAAAACCAACCGTGGATAGACGGACCACTAGACGTCGAAACCGAATATCATATCATGCATCTTTCGGAAAGATATCCTAGCAGCTACTTGAATTCCCACCTATAAACTCCCGAAACTTTCTGGTTATGCAATCAGGTGTTTGGGATACAGAGGAAGCATAATATCTTACCCAAACTAACAATCCCTACATCCAGCTGTATCCATCCTTCAACACATAACCAAGAAACCTTCGGAAATCATGTACCTCAACCTTCGAAAAGAATCTGTTATACAAGTTATGGAAATACTCCCCAACTCCCGCCCTAGAACTGGGTGGCGTCGAGGTTATCTCTCCAACAACTGCATAAAAGAGATTTTCGATGTCAGCGAACTCAGGTATTCCAGAACTGCAACGATAAAATTGTGACGACAACACCTCGGAGCTCAACTCCCTCGAGACATTGCCACAACCCCTAAATGTCAGGAGGCACCAAGAACAATGTTCTCGTCACAAGAATATCAAAACGATTCCAAGATACTGAGGAGAGGAAAGCCAAAACTTCTACGTCAAGAGGCCTCACCAGAGCGATGAAGGGACTGAGGAGTAAAAAGAATCCTACTCTCTGATATATATAATCCTAAGACTCAAAACATTTATGTTCTAGACTCAACAACGCCAGCGATTCAATCAAGCAGGGGGCTCCTAAGTCAGTGATGGCTCTGATTACCAACTTTTAACACCCACGATGCGGCTATATCTCCCACGTGTCGAGGCACGACTTAGAGGCATAACCGCTTGGTGGTTTAGTCGCAAGTGGGGTAATCTTCACACAATCCCATGTACTGAGTAAGAAAGGGATAAAGAGTTGGCTTACAATCGCCACTTCACACAAATAACAAGTTAAACATACATCATCTAGAGTACAATCAAGGTTTGACTACGGAACCAAAAATAAAAGAAGACACCCCAAATGCTAGATCCCCGATCGTCCCGAATGGGCTCCACTACTGATCATCAGGAAACTAAACATAATAACGACCCAAATCTTCATTGAGCTCCCACTTGAGCTCGGTTGCGTCACTTGCACTGGCATCATCGGCACCTGCAACTGTTTGGAAGTATCCGTGAGTAACTAGGACTCAACAATCTCACACCCGTGAGATCAAGACTATTTAAGCTTAAGGGTAGGGTAGGGTAATGAGGTGGAGCTGCAGCAAGCACTAAGAAAATATGGTGGCTAAAATACACAAATAAGAGAGAGAAGAGAAGCAAAGCAACGGGCGTGAAGCTAGAAGTGATCCTGAAACTATTTATGCACAACCATAACACATGAACCGTGTTCAATTCCCGGACTCCGCCAAAAAGAGATCATCATGGCTACACACGCGGTTGATGCACTTTAATTAAGTCAAGTGTCAATTTCTCTACAACCGGACATTAACAAATTCCCATCTCCCACATAACCGCGGGCACGGCTCTCGAAAGTTTAAACCCCGCAGGGGTGTCCCAACTTAGCCCATCACAAGCTCTCACGGTCAACGAGGGATACTCCTTCTCCCAGAAAGACCCGATCAATCTCGGAATCCCGGTTACAAGACATTTCGACAATGGTAAAACAAGACCAGCAAGACCGCCCGAATGTGTCAACAAATCCCGATAGGAGCTACACATATCTCGTTCTCAGGGCACACCGGATGGGCAAGACGTCGGGTTGGCATAGACCCTTGTTGCCCAGGGGGCGCCAGACATCGCCTAGTTCGGACCAACACTTAGAGAAGCACTGACCCAGGGGGTTTAAAATAAAGATGACCCTCGGGTTGGCCGACCCAAGGGAAGGGTAATAGGCTGTTAGGCAAATGTAAAACCAAGGTTGAGCCTTGCTGGAGGAGTTTTATTCAAGGCGAACTCTCAAGGGGTTCCCATAACACCCAACCGCGTAAGGAATGCAAAATCAAGGAACATAACACCGGTATGATGGAAACTAGGGCGGCAAGAGTGGAACAAAACACCAGGCATAAGGCCAAGCCTTCCACCCTTTACCAAGTATATAGATGCATTAATTAAATAAGATATATTGTGATATCCCAACATATCCATGTTCCAACATGGAACAAACTTCAGCTTCACCTGCAACTAGCAACGCTATAAGAGGGGCTGAGCAAAAGCGGTAACATAGCCAAACAATGGTTTTCTAGGAAGGTGGGTTAGAGGTTTGACATGGCAAAGTGGGAGGCATGATATAACAAGTGGTAGGTAGCGCGACATAGCGATAGCACCTTTAACTAGCAAGCAAAGATAGAAGTGATTTCGAGGGTATGGTCATCTTGCCTGAGATCCAGCAAGGAAGAAGAACGAGTCCATGAAGAAGATAAACAGACGTAGTCAAATGAATCCTCACAACTCCGGAATGAAACCGAAGCTAACGAGAGAAGCAACCCGGAAAGAAGCAAGCAACATAGTAAACAACTGTCGGCGTTCTAGGAATGGGGGTCCCCAGACTTGCCTGCCTGCGGCCACGGCGTGGCTCTACGAGCGGGCACGTACGACCCATCTTCACCAACAAGCACTAAAGACCCTCGCAAGGGGCCAAGCCTCATGAGGCGGATGGCACAAGACCTCCTCAGGAGCGGCCTCACCAGGCTGGCTCGCGATGGGCGGAGAGTTCAAGGCAAGGTTAACCTCGTGAGGTTCCAATGACGTGAGCCATGACGACCAAGGCCAAGCGGGCGCGAGGCGGGCGCCAGCGCGCACAGTGTCCTAATTCCCCCTTTGGTGCTAAGGAAGCAAGCACAGGCGCGGAGTACCGAGGCGTCAAGCAAAGGTTTCCATCTTAGTGCAACGAGACCAAGACCAGCAGGACGGCAAGACGGAGGTCACCATGTTGCCAAGGCGGCGTCACCACCAGAGCCTTTTGCAGGCGAAGACTGCTTTTGTCAGGATAAGATGTACTAGTTGTCCCCGTTCAAATTGGCCGTTGTTGGCTTCCTTCCCGCTCAATATTTGGGGAGAGGACCAAGGCCTCTATAAATAGGATTAGCCACCACAGTAGGAGGCAACTAGTCTTGATGCAACTGGGCTGGAACTCATTCATCTCATCCTCACACCCACCAAGCACATGAACACCTCTCCTCAGGAGGCTGTTTTTCCCTTTGTACTGTTCATCCTCAGCCCAAGAGGCAATCCACCACCACCACATTGGAGTAGGGTATTACACCACAACGGTGGCCCGAACCAGTATAAATCTTGTGTCCTTTGTGTTGCGAGTTCGTCGAGTTAGCCCTTGAGATCTTAGCGAAGCTAGGACGTGGATCGGTAGGGGGACATCTTCGCGCGCACCCCAATGTTGGAACCTTGAGGGTTTTGCCAGAACCCAAGATCTGAAATTTGGTGCGCCAGGTAGGGGTGCGCCAAAGCTTCCCTTCCGTCGCTCCGCGTCCCGTTGCTCCATCGTCTTCATGGCGGACGCTTGCCGCGCTCGCGCTGAGCGCCGGGCTGCCCTCACTGCCCACATTGCTTAGATGGCTCCCGTTGGTAGGCCTCCCCGTCGTTCTCCGTCGCCTGCCGGCAACGCCGCCACTGGCCCAGTGTGGAACGAGCAGCAAGCATCCTCGCTACACCCCTTGGTGCGGCGGGACGACCGCATCACCACTCCATCGCTGACCCCAGCCGGTTCGTCATCCCACGCTCGTCGCGCTCCCGTGGATGCGCAGGCCGCTCTCTGCATGGCACACGAGCTCCTACGCTACCGCCCCGTCGACGACCTCTACGAGGACTGGCTCGACCGCATCGCCGAGCTTGTCAGCGCCGCAGGGGGCTCCCCTATGCCGTCCCTATCGCTGCCTCGCCCTCCGCCAGCCACGGGCGGGGTGGCCCATGGAGCGCCTCCACCACCTCTTCCCCAAGACGGAGTCTTGGTGCCCAGGCGCGTGGCCCCACGATGCAACCTGCTGTGCCCGGCGCCCGTGCAAGTAGAAAGAAGCTTCCGAGAAGTCCCTCGGCCATGAGAAAACGCTCCCACGCT
Organism: Triticum monococcum; assembly: GCA_034509565.1. NCBI lineage: Eukaryota > Viridiplantae > Streptophyta > Magnoliopsida > Poales > Poaceae > Triticum > Triticum monococcum. The sequence continues at coordinate 196,697,911 of CM067841.1, forward strand.
CCCTCCGCCACCACGGCAAGACCGCGTGCGGCCTACGGCGGCGGTGCGCGGACCCCATGAAGGACAAGTTCTCCACCAGTGCAGAGTCCTGGTGACCATGGTAGGCTGCCGCGCCTTCACCCCTGAGCTGCGTAGCGTCGCTTGGCCGGAAAGTTCAAGCCGGATCTGTATGATGGCACCCCCGACCCCACAGAGTCCCTGCAGCTCTACGAGTTGAGCATTGAGGCGGCCAACAACGACGAGAAAGTCATGGCGAACTGGTTCCCCATGGCTCTCAAGGATGGTGCCCGCTCCTGGCTCTTGAACTTGCCTCCAGGCTCGATCTCCTCCTGGAACGAGATGCGCGACCATTTCGTTGCCAACTTCCAGGGCACTTGCGACCGCCCACCGGCTGCGGGTGACCTACACCGCGTCAAGCAACAACCAGGAGAGACCCTCCAGAAGTACATCCAATGCTTCAACAATGTTCGCCTCAAGATCCCCAAGGTGACGGATGAGGCCATTATCTCCACGTTCTCCGATGGCGTCCGCGACGTCAAGATGAAGGAGGAGCCTTTGCACGTCTCTGGAGCTGTTCAACCTGGCGTGCAAGTGCACAAGAGCTGTGGAGGGGCGCCTCTCCCTCCTCGGACTCTCGGCTGTGGACCTAGAGGAGAAGAAGGCCAAGGTCAAAGATGTGAAGTGCAAGAGAGCAGCCGTGCTCGCGGCGGAGCCGGACACAAAGCGCGCTAGGGACTAGCCCGAGTCATCCAAGAGCAGCCGACCATTTTGCGCCTTCCATAATCTGCATAGCCACAACACCAGCGATTGTCAAGAGCTCAGAGCCATTCGAGAACGACGCTTCGGTCGACGCACCGAGCGCAACGACCGGGGCTACGGCCGAGGAGGAGGACATGGTGGCGGACGCTGGGATGACTGTGGCCTGCGCCAGGAGTGGCGCGACCAGCCTCGTGAGGACCGCTGGTAGGATCAGTCTCGCGAGGGCTCCTGGAGGGATCAGCCTCGTGAGGATCGTCCTCAGGGCAACGCGGGTCTCCCTCCACTACCGCCACCACCAAGAAGGAATGACGACCACCATTAGGATGAGGGGGTTGGGGGCTTCCAGGAGCTGCGTGCCATCGCCTACATCTTGGGCAGAGCTCAAGCCCCAGCCTCACAGCGTATCTTCAAACAGTTTGCTCGTGAAGTGAATGGAGTCCTCCCCAAGCTCGAGGCCACGCGCCCACTTAGATGGTCCAAGTGAGCCATCACATTCAGCTCGGCAGATCAGCTCAAGTGCGCGGCTACCGCTGGCGCCCTCCCGATGCTCTGTTCACCAGTCATTAGCAACATGCAAGTTACCAAGACTCTCATCGATGGCGGCGCAGGGCTCAACGTCCTGTCCGTCGACATATTCGACAACCTCCAAGTGTTGTATGATCAGCTTCAACATACCAAGCCTTTCTCAGGAGTGACCAACGGCTCCACCACCCTGATCGGGCAGGTCCGCCTCCCCGTCACCTTCAGACAGTGCAACAACTACCGCACCGAGCACATCGACTTCGATGTCTCCCACATCCGTCCGCCATACAATGCCATCCTCGGGTATCCGGCCCTGGCCAAGTTCATGGCCGTGACGCACCACGGCTACAACGTCCTCAAGATGCCAGGAAGCGGCAGGATCATCACAATTCCCTGCGAAGAAAGAGATGTAGTGTGCTCCCTCGAGCATGCCTTCAAAGCAGCATCAATCGAAGACCCCGGCAACAATGCAGCTCGGTACCCTCATGAGGTCGTCCCCAAGAAGAAGAAGAAGCTACTCCATGATGGACCTCAGGAGGGCAGCACCGCAAGTGGCACCTCGTCAGGATTAGCGCCCGCACCTGGGGCGCGTCCCTCCATCGCATAGGAAGGCGCACCTGGCGCCCTCCTCGGGCAGGGCTCAGGGGCTCTCTTCTGGAGGGTCTCAGACCTTGCAAACATCATGAGGGAGGTGCTTGGGCACCACTTGGAGGTGTGTTTCGTGACATGTCTCCCTCAGGAGGACACTGGGCAAGGAGCGCCTGGCGCTCAGGAGTTCATCACCAAGGTATCTCAGGAGCTTCAGGAAGCAAGAGCAATACGTGGCGACCGCCGCCCACCTGGCGTTGCTCCCCACCCTGGCGAGGGTGGTGAGCTGTGAGTTTGCATCGACATACCAGGGCTCAACCGAGCCGCATCTCAGGAGCGCTTATGGCCTTCACATGTCGGGAGCTGCCAAGGCCCACCTCACAACTATGTTCGTATGCCGTTAGGCCTGCCGAGCGTGGCTGCTGCATTCCAACGCAACTTGCGGAGCGTCATGGTGAGTCAGGAGTCCTGGCACCACTCAGTCCTGGCAGACATGGCGATGGTCCTCAAAGAACCGCCTGGACCCCCAGAGCCTCCCGAGGCTCAGGGCCCCGATGGCTCGTGAGGAGCAACCCCTTGCCGCGTATCTTCAGCTGCCTCAACACACCTTCATCAACGGAACCAGGTGACACCTTCCAAGTTTGTTTAGCTGGGAGCGCCCCCAGGGCTGCATCATTCCCAGGCTGCGTGGGTCCATCCCTGTGGCATGTATCCTTTCTTGTTTATGTCTTTAGCTTACCTTGCTGGGGGCGCCCCTCGGGCCGCATTATCCCCAAGCTGCTCAGGCCTGACCCAGTGGCACGTATCGTTCATGCATTTACCTGAGCTAGGTTGCCTTTCATGTTTAATCTATCTATGACTGTCACCTGCTTGATTGTCGCCCATCGCGGGAACCACGCGCTGGTTGTCTTTCTTCGGGACCCTTCGCGTGAGAGGGTTAGGCACGGCGTCTATGCTCGAGCCCATCCCTGCAACGTCAATAAATCCAACGACCGAGCTCTGTCTGGTGGGGCGGCCCCATTCATGTCACCTCCTGGGGCCGTTGGTGCTTGGCTTTCTCATGCGATAACCTCAGGAGATTTATTCAGTGCAGGTTGACTAAGCACCTCGTAGGACCACCATAGCAAACAAGAATCAAGACCAGGCGCAACCCGCCTTGAGGTAGGGCCTCGTGAGTCCCGCGCTGGCTCACGAGTGCCCAGACACACCTCGTCTAGCCCTGCCGTGCAGGCCACGTGTCAGGGCGGGTCTGTACATGCCCCGGGGGCTCTCCGCAGTAGGGAGTCCCCTCCCACGTACCAGTGGAAGCACCATGCTTCGCGCTGGCAGTCGACACTACCAAGGAGCGGCTATGCCCGTGCAAGTGCGGAAGCGCCATGGTCCATCCTGGTGATAAAAAATAGAGGGAGGCCTCACGGTCGTATCAACCTCAGGGAGCCTCCGGGCTCGGTGTTTGGCCTCATCGCAACGCCTCCCCTCGAGAGAGCCTCGCTAGGTGGCTCGGCATGGGGGCTGCGCTCGGGTCACGCCCAAGCGTACGCCACCCCGCCAGGTCCCTCAGACTTGCTCATCGGGCGCCCCTCCTGAGCCGAGCCTCGGCGAGGACAAAGGTATGAAGGTTGTTTGAACGTCAAGGGGGACTCCTGAGCATCGCGACTCAGGAGCCTAATTGACCACGTAGCCCCTCACTCCTTGGTCCGTCCTGGTCTCCGGTTGGCCCAACAACGGTTGAGGTATGCACGGGGTCAGGCCCTGCCGACGTAGAACACAAGACCTACCATTGCATCTCCTTTCCACAAGATGTTTGCGCGTCAAGGGGTACTCATGAGCATCGCGACTCGGGAGCCTAACTGGTCACGTAGCCCCTCACTCCCTAGGTGCGTCCTGGTCTCTGGTCGGTCCAACGGCGGTTGAGGTATGCGCGGGGCCGGGCTCTGCCGACGTAGAACATAAAGCAAATAGGAAGAAAATCGCAAAAATCTCAAAGCAAATATTACAAGACATATTGTTCTCCGAATATAACACACAAGTTTAAACGCCTCCACGAGGAACGCTACATGCTGCAGGAGTTTCAATAGGAAAGGAGCTGCAAGCCAGTCATCCCTCGATACCGCCGGCACCTGCAAGAGGTGCCCCCTCCTGGGTGGCGTCACCTTCACCTGCACCACCGGTCAAAGGCGCGGTGGCAAAGGCGTCAAACTTCTCCAGCAGGGCTTCCGCCTGACCTTTCACGGCTGCGACGGTAGCTAGTCAGTGTTCATCAGCCACGGGCTCCAGCAGCTCATCAAGGCGGGTGGCAGGATCGCGAAGATGGAGGTGGCTGAAGACGCGCGTCAGCACGGCTGAAGAAAGGACGCGAACTTCTGCCTCTGCCATGGGGCCGTTGCCGTGCACGACTTCCTCAAGCGCCTCGACCAAGTAGGGAAGCAACTGGGCGGGGCCGTCCTCATTGGTGGCCAACGGGTTCTCCAAGCCCTTCTCATAGAGTGACTTCAGGGCCTCGCGAGACCTCTTCTACAGAAGCGCAAAGGACGCGTGGTCCTCGACCAGAACCTTCGCCTTGGCATCAAGATCGACCCCCTTCGCCTCCACCTTCCGTCCAGCTCCTCCAGCCGGATGCGTTCAGTGGCCCACGCCTTCGCCAACTCCCTCTGCTCGGCGTCGCGGTTCTTGATGGCGTCCTCCCGGTCCCTCATCTCCTCCTCCTTTGCCTGGCGGCTGCGAGCTTCTTCTGCACGCTCATCATGCAGACTCTTCAGCTTATCCTCCAGCGCCCAGCAACGGTCGTGGGCGGCTTCGGCGTCCTTCAACACCACATCGTGATCGGCCGTGGCTTGAGCGACGACCCGCTTCTCCGTCTCGGAGGTCGTCGCGGCCCGGCTCAGTGCCGCTCGGACTACCGTGTGAGACTGAAGCTAGCCAGAGGCCAGCTCCAGGCGCCCGGCTACTAGGCGCGGATCCGCGCCTAGGAGATCTTCCTGCGGCTGAGTCATCTCTGAAAGGGCATGCTCCAAGATAGCAGAGGAGGCTGAAGAACCTAGGAATAATGGCGCAACAGGAGGAGGAGGCGACGTTGTCACTAGGGCTTGGGAGACCAAGGGCTCCTGCGCCTCCGGGACCTCAGCACCCGAACCGGACATCGGCACTTCCGGAGCCAGCGGGTCCTCGGGGGCTGACTCCTCCGGACGACACCCCTCCGGGCTTCGCGAGGGCGATAGGGACGACGAGGTACGAGAGCTGTCGTTTCCTTTCTCCATGGACGGGGGTGCGGCCGCTATAGATGGTTCAGTCCCAGACATGGGTGCTGCGTCCTCCTTCCTCTTCGTCGCTCAAGGCGGCAGCCTGGTTAAACAAGGACGAACGCCAAGAGCCAACAGTATAAGAAGAACAAGATGAAGCTCAAGCACTTATTGATCCGCCGTGACATAGTCCCTCCGCTTCGGGAGCTTGTAGCTGGAAAGCTTCGGAACCCAAGGCGCGGGCGCGCCAGCTCCGGAAGTAGAAGCAGGAGCGGCAGCTGGGCCGGAAGCGGCTCCGGGCAGCGTCGGAGCAAAAGTAGCGTCCCGGGAGATCAACGCCTATCGGTCCTTCGTCGGGATGATGGGCGGCTCTCCCTTCTCTGGGCGGGTGTCAGCCTCATCGTCGTTAGGAAGGGTGCGGATGCTATCAGCTTTGCTCAAGGGGGAGGTCTCCCCCATCCCTTCAGGGGTCTCCTCCAAGTCTTCCTCCTCCTCCTCTTCCTCCCCGCGGGACTCACCAGAAGATAGCTCCACTTGCGTCGGCGCCACTGGTGCCCCAGTGGGCGCCGCCGACACTAGTCCACGCCCGTCAAAGGTCAGCCTGGAGGCCACGACCAGCGCCCCATCCTTGCAGTGGAACAAGGGAGTGAAGGCATTTGACGGGTACTCCTGGTCGTCCCCGACCAAGATGCAGAGAGCCACGACCAGCTCATCATCGGACAACACTTTTGGGCTCACGCGAACCTTGTCCTCTTCGTTCCCAAGCTCCCACAAGGGGCGCGTACGCGCCTGAAGTGGGGCTACGCGCAGCATCAGCAATTCCCTCAGGAGCATGGCCCCTGTCACCTTCGCCGCCTTCGCGTTGCCCGGCTTCAGGTCGGTGTTCATCTGCTCTAGCACCAACATCGCCCGCTCGTCAGTGAGCTTCACGCGAGACCACCCCTTGTCGGACTGGGGCATCTTCGTCGGCAGCGTCAAGCGTGGGTGGACGCGCTTGGCGTCCATCATGGCCCACTTGTTCCGGAAGCCGTCGGCCTTCTTCCCAGTCTTCGAGATTGAGTTGGTCTTGCCGGCCGCGATGAAATTGGCACACCCGGAGCTATGGCCATTGTTGATGCGGAGGAAGAGGAAGTGGCGTAGCAGAGCCATGGACGGCATCACACCGAGGTACGCCTCGCAGTAGTAGGCGATTGTCAGGACCCCGATTCTAAGCCACATCGATCTAGCCGGTAACACCTCATATCACTTTGCGGCCTCACGCACGGTATCCCACGGGTGTCGCCTTACCATGGCCCGGGACAGTTTGCGCCTTTTGGCTCGCGTATATGACAATGTCGCTAGCATCCATATGACCGAGAACCCGGGCCGACATGGCTAGTCGTGAACCCAAAGCGGCACAGACCTATGGAGACAGGCATACATGAATCACAACGAACATGTCGGTCATCAACGAGTGATTCCGGGCTGTAGCACTGGGCTAACAGGACTCCGGGGGATCCCGGGCTGTAGCAGGCTAGACAGGACTCCGGAGATCACCGCGTGACATTTCCCCGAAGGGACAGACATAGGGACGAAGTGAAACACATGCCGGCCAGTCAAGTGTCCTGAACAGTAGTGCTGGGCTAGCAGGACTCCGGTGAACCGGGCTGTAGCGGACTACTATGGCTCGAGGAGCACTAGACTACATTTCCCCATAAGAAAGGCTGCGAAGGACAAACAACTAGATTGTCGGATCCCACTCATACCAAGCAATTCAATCATACATACAATATGCTCGATATGAGTACATACAACATGGCATCACAACAAAACTCTACAACTCAGGTACTTTATTTAAAAGCTCCAGGGAGCCATACATAACATATCCATACAGGTAGGGGTCACATGACCCGACACTCAAGTCATACAGTCATACAAGCACATGCGGAAGCAACTAGTCTGAGTACAGACTCTAAAAAGAAAGAAGGCTTCTCGAAGCCTGTCTATCTACATAGGGCCCTCCATGGCCTGGATCACCACCTGGGTGGCTAGTCACTCGTCAACGTCAAGGTCTACGTAAAACCCATCGGAGGGGGCAGTGTTGTCGTCTGAAAACAATAAATAAGCAAACATGAGTACAAAGGTACTCAGCAAGTCTTACATCAGAACCTACTGTACATGCTCATTCTCAAGAAGGTGGTGGGGTTTATGCAGCAAGCCAGCTTTGACTCTTGGCTAAGCTATCCTACAGAATCTTTTAGCAAAATAGTTTTCGCACACGAGTCCACTACTCACCATCACAATACTCCACCGTGGATCCTCCCTCGTATCCTGCGAGGGAGCCATCCTCGGTACTCAAACTTATCTTGAGTCTTTTAGTAGTATCCATTAACTTGTCTATGAACTGTATATGCAATCAAGTAGTCCTTTACCGCGGACGTGGCTATTCGAATAGTTTTATACCCTGCAGGGGTGTTCTTCGTCACACATGTTTCCACCACTTAGCGTCTGCACACGAAATGTGCTCAGCAGACTTCAAGCGAAAACCGACGTGGGTGTAGACCACGACCTGACTAACCTCACAAGTCTCTAGTCCAGGATCATCGCCTATTCAGGTCCCATCCGCAAGGAAATCCGGCCGGGGTGTCCTCAACGGCCCCGAACGATGTGAACAGGGTTCCCGAGACACCAAACGGGTGACTCGGTACACCGTGCCACGATGTATCTACCGCAACATAGCCCACCCCTAGGGCCAGCGCTACGCACGGCCGCCAACACATATCCTACAAACACCAGAAACTAGTTGCAACTCCTGGACTGAGGCGAGAGGGGTCGGTAAGTCGAGCGGGGTCATATTTCAGGGCCCAATGTGTGGTAGTAGCTGAATCTTAATTCACGCATACAGAACTCAGTTCTTAGGGACGGCTTCAATGAAACAACCCACCATGTACTCCTACATGGCCTCTCATCGATACCTTTACCAAAACATGTTCAACACATCCCACTTATTACTGGCACTAGCATTTCACTCTAGCCCATCCCCTAGATGAACCAGACCTGACACAACTCTAAGCATAGTAGGCATAGCAAGGTAGGAATCACAAAACATGGCTCAATCAACTCCTACACATGCTAGTGGGTTTCATCTAGTTACTGTGGCAATGACAGGTCATGCAGAGGATAAGGGTTCAACTACCGTAGCACACAGCAGTTTGAATCGTGTTGTCTTAATGCAGTAAACAAGAGCAGGAGCGAGAACATGGGTTGTATCGGAATGATCAATGGTTGCTTGCCTGATGGAGTGGTGACGGGATACTGCCCTTCAGTGCGATACTCGTGAATATCCTCGGAGGCAGAACCTACCACGAATAACACAACCGAGCACAATCAACACATGACGATATGCAACAATATGATGCATGCTATGACATGGCAATATGGATGTGTCTTGAGCTTATGCAACTAGCTATGATTTAAATGGAGTTGGTTTGAGTACAAGATTCAAATTCCAACCCCATATATGATTATTTAAATGCCCTTTATTTGTTTTGTCCAAAACAGAGGACAAGCATTGTTCAAACATGCATGAAAATAGTACAGATGGATTCCTTGAATTTTTCTGATAATTTTTCATATATAATTTGTCTCATTTGGAGTTATGATTGAATTTCTATGAATTTTTGAAGTTTAGGCAATTTTCTGGAATTTTCTATATAAAATTAAATCCAGAAAAAGAGTTATTGCGTCAGCATGACATCACCCTGATGTCAGCAGGTCAACTGGCGCCTCCAGGTCAAACCTGACCAGTGGGGTCCACTGGTCAGTGACACAATCAACTAACTAAGTTAGTTAACCCTAACTAACTTGGTTAGCCGGGCGGGGCCCGCATGTCAGTGACTCACTAATTAGCTAATTTTTATTAACTCTAATTAACTAACAGTAATTAGGCAGGCGCCTGGGCCCACACGTCAGTGAGTCAGGGGGAAGTCAACCCAGCCGACCCGGGGCCAAAACATGCCGGAGTTGACCCCGGCTCGTCGCCGGCAAGGCCAGAGACGGCGGAGGGGCTCGGAAATCCTCCTCCGGCGACCAAATGGCCAGCGGAGGGCATCTACGCGGAGCTGGGACTCGTCCGCGTCCCGTGGTGCTCACGGCAGCAGCCCTAGTGGCCTAAAACGACGGCGGCGGCAACTTGCGTGGCGGCCGGAGTTCGGGAGTTGAGCGGATCGGCGTTGTAGGGAACGGCAGGAGTCGCAGGTGGTTGCGGTCGACTCCTGGGAACGTGCTAAGCACGATGGCGCGCTCGGTTGCGAGCTTGCACGGCTGTGGTCACGGTGGCGGCATGGCCGGCGGCGAAGAGCTCTCGGTTCCGACGGGCATCGGTGTTAGAGGAAGAAAACGAGCCAGGGGAGAGGGGGAAACGGCACAGGAGCTCACAGCGGGTGCAGCGGTGGCCTCGGCAAGCTCGGGGAGGCACTGGAGCAAGCGAATCGACGGCGGCGATCGTCGGTGCCGAAGCTTGAAGAAGAGCTTGAATTCGACGATGCAGGGCTTCCGGCGGGGCGTGGTTTGGTGAGGAGGAAGACGGGGTCGAGGCGGAGCCTCTAAGCTGGTCAGGGAAGCGAGGGGGAGGCGGTGGCCGTGGTGGTTCTCGTCGGCGCTCTCGGGCTCATGGCGGTTGCGCGGGAGAGAGAGCAGAGGAGGGGATGAGCACGGGGAGGGGGAATGAGAGGGCCAGGGGGGTGCGTGGCGTCCAAAGTGACGTCGGGGAGGCGGCCGAAGCAGGAGGTGGCCGTCGGTGGCCGTGCGCGTGCTGGCGCACCGCGGGCACACGCCCTTCGTCCTCCTGGCAGGAGCTAGGGGGCGACTGGCAACGGCCTGGTGGGCTGGGCCGCTGGTGGCCTGGCGCTGGGCCAGGTAAGTGGCCCACTGGCCTACTCTCTCTCTCTCTCTTCTAATTTTATTCTGTTTTTCTATTTTTGTTATTCTGTTTTGATTTAGTTTAAATACTAAATCATTTTATAAAATCCTGAAAATATTTATGGACACTTTCTGAAATATTTCAGTGGCCCAAAAATAGTTCCAACATTATTTGAGCATTTGAATTATATAATAGTATTTAAATGCCCAAATTCAAATATTTATGAATTAAGTCAATGCCCCTTTTGTTGACCTAAAATTATATGCACCATTTTTCCCAAGGGTTCTAACCCAAGGCAAAGAGGGTGAACATATTTGAAGGGCATTTCAGGTTCATTGAATTTATTTTTAGTAAACCCTAGTTGATTTCAGGGGGGGGGTGCTGGGGGTTCTGCTTTCCCCATTTCAATTTCTGATGAATGTAAACATGATGCACACTCTAATGCATAATCTAGCTAGGGTGTGACAGCGATTATCGACAAGGGATGGATAGAGTTGGGATGAAGATGCAGCGCCTGCAACCTGTAGTGGTCTAGGACCTCGAAGAAGAAGTCGGAAAAGGGGGGAACCAGCCCCGCGATGATGCTGCTCATATAGAAGGGGAAGAAGGTGCTCCCCTCGGGCTCCGGCACGTCGGAGCCAGCCCGAAGCCTGGTCTTCCCCTTCTCATTGCTTTCCCCCGCCATCAGCAAGCGCGTGGCGGCGAGGTTCTTCTCCGAGATGTTGGGCGCGTCGAGGGCTGGCTCGTACCAAGCCGACGACGAGGCGGGCTTGACCCTCCGGGGTGCCATTGGTCGCTAATGCGGGAAAGGATGGGAGTAGATCTGGAGATTTTGGAAGCAGGGAGAAGGAAGGGGATATGGAGCAAGGCAAAAGGAAGCAGTGAAGGCAAGCGCTGTCTACGCCAGCCTTTTGACAGTCGGGCAGTTGCCAAGGCAGCGTGGGGAAGTGGAGACGCCCATGTTCAATCAACCACCACGCGTCAACCAAGGCCGTAGGCTATTGGGGCCCGCGGCGCTCCCCACTTGCCCTTTCGCTTTGCATCGAAGCCAAGCCCGAGCACGCCTTGGGCCCGGGGGCTACTGTCGGCGTTCTGGGAACGGGGGTCCCCAGACTTGCCTGCCTGCGGCCCACGACGTGGCTCTGCGAGCGGGCCCGTACGGCCCATCTTCACCAACAAGCACTTAAGACCCTCGCTAGGGGCCAAGCCTCGCGAGGCGGATGACACAAGACCTTCTGAGGAGCGACCTCACCAGGCTGGCTCGCAAGGGGCGGAGAGTTCAAGGCAAGGTAAACCTCACGAGGTTCCAGTCACGTGAGCCATGACAACAAAGGCCAGGCGGGAGCCAAGCGGGCGGTAGCGCGCACAGTGTCCTTGTTTCCCCTTTGGTGCTAAGGAAGCAAGCACAGACGCGGAGTACCGAGGCGTCAAGCAAAGGTTTCCATATCAGTGCGACGAGACCAAGACCAGTAGGATGGCAAGACGGAGGTCACCATGGAGCCCAAGGCGGCGTCACCACCAGAGCCTTTTGCAGGTGAAGACTGCTTTTGTGAGGATAAGCTGTACTAGTTGTCCCCTTTCAAATTGGCCGTTGTTGGCTCCGTTCCTGCTCAATATTTGGGGACAGGACCAGGGCCTCTATAAATAGGATTAGCCACCATAGTAGGAGGCAACTGGTCTGGATGCAACTAGGCTGGAACTCATTCAGCTCATCCTCACACCCACCAAGCACAAGAACACCTCTCCTCAGGAGGCTGTTCTTCCCTTTGTACTACTCATCCTCAGCCCAAGAGGCAATCCACCACCAACACACTGGAGTAGGGTATTACACCACAACGGTGGCCCGAACCAGTATAAATCTTGTGTCCTTTGTGTTGCAAGTTCGTCAAGTTAGCCCTTGAGATCTTAGTGAAGCTAGGACATGGATCAATAGGGGGAGATCTTCGCGCGCACCCCAGTGTTCAGACCTTGAGGGTTTTGCCGGAACCCGAGATCCGACAACAACCATCACATAAACATGGCATGATGCACAACCAAGTATGATGCATGTCCGTTTTAATGAGGCATGGCATGGCAAAGTGCACAAAGAATACTACAAATTAAGTGGAGCTCAATATGCAACGAGTTGCATATTGTCGAAACACCACATTCAACCATTTAGTTCACTCTCGTTTATGTACCCAACAATATTAAAGTTATTAAGCATGGCAAGAGGTGAAGCATAATAAAACTACCTATCTAGGCAAGTTTAAATGAGGCCGGAACAACAAGCAACAAGCCCGGAAAAATCCTCATATGCATATTATGAATTTGGTGCTGTTCTGCCCTAAACCATATTTTAGAGTTGTTAAACATGCAAGATGAGTGCACCATGTTAAACTTGGCATTTTTCTACCCCATTTACATATAAAGTTTATTTAAAATGCAGTTACGATTAATTAGTTATGAAATAACTCATTTTAACATGGCATTTATGCAAAACAAGTGCAAACAGCAATTTAAACATGTTGAACATGGATGAAAGTGGCATAATATGAATCTACACAAAATTCTAAGCATTTTACATATATAAGTTATTTGCATATGATGCACGGTTGGTGAGTTAGGGTATGCATGAAGCTTAGGGGGTTTTCTGCAAAATAGGTTCCCCTGGAATAATCAGGCAAAATCGTAGCAAGGGAAAATAAACTAAACGGGCCAAAACGGAGGCGGACTAGGCTAAATAGGCATGGGTGCAGAATAACAATAAGAGCACTGAGCGCTAAACAGCACTAGCGCTATTGGGCCAAAGCCCAACAACAGATGGAGGTGGATCTCACCTTGCGGCCTAGCGAGGCCAGTCGGTGGGGATGGGCTGCGGATGGCAGCTAGGCTAGAGGCCGGTCAGTGGCCCACCTGGCGCATGACAGGAGCAGCACGAGCATTCTCCATCTCGCTCGACATAAACAGAGCAACGCGGCGCGGTTCCTGGAGCTAGGACCCACGCGAGCCACCCTGCCAGTCAATGCAAGCGCTCCTCTGCTGTTGTTCGTTGTCTCGTTCCAGGAGAAGGAATAGGGCGATGCGCGGGGCTATGGCAGGGGAAACTTGAGGCGCTCCTGCCTCGTGGTCGCCGGTGGCGGCGCCAGTCCTCGAACGACAAGGCGAGTTGAAGGAGCACGGGAAGGCGGCCCCATGGACTTGGCGAGGCGGCGGGGAATTGAGCCGATCCGGCCAGAGTTGAGGCAGAGGAGCAGCGGGGCAAAGGAGAGGGACAGCCTGGGGCTCGGGCGGTTCGCCGGACAGACGATGACGACGGGGTTCGGCGCTGGTGAGGAAGCTTATGGAAGGAGCGGATGGCGGCTGCCGGTTGTGGGGTTCCGGCTAACCCTTAAGGTTCGATCACGGGGGTGCTGATAACCCACAAGTATAGGGGATCGCAACAGTTTTTGATAAGTAAGGGGTCGAACCCAACGAGGAGCTAAAGGCAGAACAAATATTCCCTCAAGTTCTATCGACCACCGATACAACTCTACGCACTCTTGACGTTCGCTTTACCTAGAACAAGTATGAAACTAGAAGTACTTGGTAGGTGTTGTTGGATAGGTTTGCAAGATAATAAAGAGCAAGTAAATGAAAAGTAGGGGCTGTTTAGATAAATACACAACTAAATTAGTTTTAGTAGAGAGCTTGTTGTTACGAGAAAGTTATTTGTCCCTAGGCAATCGATAACTAGATCGGTAATCCTTATTGCAATTTTATATGAGGGAGAGGCATAATCTAACATACTTTTTCTACTTGGATCATATGCACTTATGATTGGAACTCTAGCAAGCATCCGCAACTACTAAAGATCATTAAGGTAAAACCCAACCATAACATTAAAGTATCAAGTCCTCTTTATCCCATACGTAAACACCCTACTTACTCGGGTTTGTGTTTCAGTCACTCACGCAACCCACTATAAGCGAATCATGAACGTATTGCAACACCCAACAACGGGGATACCTCACGCTTGCACGACATGGAGAGCACCATAGGACAACACCAATAATAAAACATGCAACCCAAACCAATCACGATCATCAAATGGCCCATAGGACAAAATGGATCTACTCAAACATCATAGGATAGCCATACATCATTGGGAAATAATATATAGCGTTGAGCACCATTTTTAAGTAGAGATTACAGAGGGTAAGAGATAGGTTGCACCACTTCATAGAGGGGGGAAGAGTTGGTGATGATGGTGGTGAAGTTGTTGGTGAAGATTGCGGTGATGACGATGGCCACGGCGGCGTTCCAGTGCGACTGGAAGAGAAGGGCAGAGGGGGGCCCTTAGTCTTCTTCTTCCTTGTCCTCCTCCCTAGATGGGAGAAGGGTTTCCCCTCTGGTCCTTGGCCTCCATGGCGTGGGAGGGGCGAGAGCCCCTCCGAGATTGGATCGGTCTCTCTATCTCTCTCTGTTTCTGCGCTCTCATATTCTACCCTTTTACCGTTTCTTATATTCCCAGAGATCCGTAACTCCGATTGGGCTAGAATTTTAACACGATCTCTATCCGGATATTAGCTTTCTTGCGGCGAAAGAAGGGTATAAACCTCCTTACGGGGTGTCCACGAAGGTCAGGGGCGTGCCTGCCCCCCTGGGGCGCGCCCCCTGCCTCGTGGGCCCCTCAAGCATCGTCTCGCGTTGATTTCACTTCCCAAAAATCACATATGTTCCAAAAAAAATCTCCATCCGTTTTTATCCTATTGGGACTCCGTGTGATATGGATTTTCTGCGAAACAAAAAACATGCAATAAACAAGAACTGGCACTGGGCACTGGATCAATATGTTAGTCCCAAAAATAGTATAAAAAGTTGCCAAAAGTATATGAAAGTTGTAGAATATTGGCATGGAACAATCAAAAATTATAGATACGACGGAGACGTATCAGGTGCGCGCGAAGTCTTTCCATTCTACCAATCTACGCTCTAGCTCGCTAAGATCTTGCGGACGAACTCGATGAACTCGCAACACAGAAAGACACAGGGTTTATACTGGTTTGGGCCACCATTGTGGTGTAATACCCTACTCCAGTGTGGTGGTGGTGGATTGCCTCTTGGGCTGATGATGAACAGTACAAGGGGAAGAACTGCCTCCTGAGGTTGAGGTGTTCTTGTGCATATGGACTTGTGTGCAAGGACTCGATCTCTGGGCCTCATCTCTCGTCCCTCTCTACTGTGGTGGCTAGTCCTATTTATGGAGGCCCTGGTCCTCTTCCCAAAAATAGAGCGAGTAGGGAGCCAACAATGGCGCGCAAATTTGAATGGGGACAGCTAGTATGAGCCATCCTGACAAAAACGGTCTTCACCTGCAAAAGGCTCTAGCGATGACGTCGTCTTGGGCTCCACGATGACCTCCGCCTCGCCGTCCTCCTGGTCTTGGTCTTATTGCACTGAAATGGCAACCTTTGCTTGATGCCTCGGTACTCCACGGCTGCGCTTGCCTCCCTTGCACCAAAGAGGAAACAAGGACGCTGCGCACGCTGGCGCCCGCCTGGTGTCGATCGTCATGGCTCACGTCACGAGAGCCTCGTGAGGTTCGCCTCGCCTTGATATCTCCGCTCCTCGTGAGCCTGCCTAACCAGGCCACTCCTGAGGAGGTCTTGCGGCGTCCGCCTCGCGATGCTTGGTCCCTCGCGAGGGTCTTGGGTGCCTCGTTGATGAAGATGGGCCGTACGGCCTGCTGGCTCCGCCATCCCGTGGGCCGCATGCAGGCAAGTCTGGGGACCCCCGTTCCCAGAATACCGATAGTAGCCCCCGGGCCCAAGGTGTGCTCGGGCTTGGCTTCGCGGCAAAGCTAAGGGTCAAGTTCGGAGCACCGTGGGCCCCAAAAGCCTGCGGCCTCGGTTGACGCGTGGCGGTTGATTGGACGTGGGCGAATCCACTTCCCCACGCTGCCTTGGCAACTTCGAGACTTGACGATGCAAGGGAAACCATTATTACATGTGATCATGGGAGACGTTGGTTGGCCTTCTCTGGCTATAAATGGGGAGGGGGCGGAGCCCCCGTTGCCCATCTCTTCCTCGCTCGCTTGCTTCTTCCTTGCTCTACTACTTGCTCCAATGGCGCCCATCAGAAGGTTCTCCGCCGAAGAGAAGGGGAAAGCCCCCCGGGATGTCCCGGAGCCACTCCCACCAAAGAAGAGGTCGATCCACCGCCATGACGAAGCGGCGATGCGGGTGGTGGCGAGGCCTTTGTGCGAGCGGCCTCCACCAGGGTACCCGCTACCCCTGTACGCCCAAACCGAGGGCTCGGGAGGACAAAGTGGCAAGCAGCGCCGCCTGCGCTGCATCCGGGGTCGCCGCGCCACGGCGACGCGTGCCGTACACGCCGCGGACTCCTCGCGTGAGTTGGTGCTATGGGCGCCGGCGCATCCGAGCTCCTGGATCCGCTTCCCATGGTTCTTCTCCGACGTGATGCCGCCGAGGGGGCCTCTCGAGCTCTGGCTGTAGCATGCCGATTACGGCGCTCCAGTGATCGGAGCAAAGATTGAAGCGGTCCCCACTGTCAAGATCTTCATGACTAGCGGCTTGGGCGAGGTTGCACGGGTTTGTCGTGCGAGGGGCGTCCTCGCAATCCACTTCGAGTACGACGGTGTCTCCACGCTTTTCTTCAAGGTCTTCGACGCCGAGGGCTGCTACCTGGAGTGCTGCTCCAGAGAAGAACGCGAGGCTGATGCGCGCTCCGCTCACGACCACTCCAGCAGTAGCAGCCCTTGGGAGTCCACCAGCTCTCGTGAGCTCCACGAGACTCCGGAGACGAGCGACGACAGCTACGTCCCCCCGAGCTCTCGCCGTGCTCGGAGCAGGGCTGCGATGTCCGGCCGCCGCCGCCACTGATCTGGATGGGGTTGGTGTCGGCCTCCCGTGGCCCACTGTTGATGATGGCGTCTGCCACGGAAAGATGTAGATAGGATCCCCCTTAGCATCAACTTTTGTTTCCTGCGAAGAATCATGAATCACCCCGTGGGGGCATGTAAGGATCTGCCATGCCTTTGTACTTATTTTCCTTGTTATGAAGATTTGATGAACGCGTGTCCCATTAAGGCTCTGTCTCCCCTTTCTTTCCTCGTGATAGCTTGTTGCTCTACGCTGACGGGTCCCGGTCCCAAGGCGGCAACAGCCGTCACTGGTATGCCAGGTCGTGATGCCGTGATCAAGGCCAGGAGGTGCACGGCCCGAGGTCCAGTAAGAGCCCTGAGGCGCGATGCTCACGAGGTCCCCCTTAGCGCCCAAGCAGCCATGGTAAGAAAAAAAAAGGAAGTTGACTTGGCCGCAACGGGGTTGCGACATGGTGTGAGCGACCACTAGGCCCAAATATTTAGCTGGTCCGAGGGCGAGACTTATCTTGCTGACTTCGCGGTGATTCCTGATGTTGCGCTAGGGCTGCGCGCCAACTTAGGCGACACAGCTAGGTCGGTCCGTAGAAGTTTTCCTTCTCCCAAGCTCTTCTTAGTGCTCTACGTCCTCAGGTCCCGGCCCTCAAGCGAGCTCAGCCGCCGCTGGTATGCCAGGTCGCGATGCCGTGGTCAAGGCTAGGGGGTGAGGGCTGGAGAGCCAGTAAGAGCTCCTGAGTCGTGATGCTCAGGCGCCCCCTTTTAACGTGCAAGTGAATCGCACGAGGGAAAAGGAGACTCGCGGTGTCGTCTGCTATCCTTCCCGCGGGGTTCCTGTGGACAAGCACAAGAAGAAACACGGTTTGCCGTTACTGCCACCGGCCTGCCGCTGGTTGGTCCAGATGAAGTGAAAGCACTGAGGGCCTGGTGAGGTGACGTGCACAGCGCGTGCCGCGAGCCAGAGCTCGACCACTCAGATTTGTCGGTCGTGGCAGGGACCGACCCATGCACCAACGCCGTGCCTGTAGAGGCCCCGAGGGAGGCGATGATCGAGCAGGTGATAGCAGTTGGCAGGTTAAGCATCAAGAGCAGATCGACTTGGGTAAATGCAGGAAGATACATGCCACTGGGCCTAGCCCGAGCGGCGTGGGGTTGATGCAGCCCGAGGGGCGCCCCCAACAAGGTAATCTAAAAACATAGCAAAAGGGATACATGCCACAGGGACGGACCCATGTGGTCTGGGAATAATGCGGCCCGAGGGGCGCTCCTAGCTTAAATGGACTTGGAAGATGTCACCTGGTCCTGTAGACGAAGTAGAGTTGGTGCAGCTGAAGCCACGCATTGAAGGAATGGCTCCTCATGAACCACCGGGACCCTGAGCCTCGGGAGGCTCTGGGGGCTAGGGAGGTTTCTTGGAGACCATCCCCATCTCCTCCTGAATGGCGTGGAACCTGGCCTCCTAAGCTGATAGGCCAACGCCACGCTTGGCAAGCCAAAGGGCATGCGAACGTAGTTGTGTGGTGGACCCTCACAGCGGCCCGCACGCGAAGGCCAGAAGCGCTCCTGAGCTGAGGCCCTGTTGAGCCCTGGGATGTTGATGCAGGAGCGCAGCCCGGCATCCTCGCCTAGATGGGGGGCTGCGCCTTGTGAGCGGTCGTGGCCGTGCATGGCCCTTGCTTCTTGCAGTTCTTCGGTGGTCTTGGTGATGAACTCCTGAGCGGTGGCACTCCTTGCCTTGTGCTCTCCTGAGGAAAGTGTGCCGTGAAGCATGCTTCCAAGTGGTGCCCAAGCGCCTCCCTCATGAGGTTGTCAAGGCCTGAGGCTCTCCAGGAGAGAGCCCCCGAGTCCTGCCGGAGGAAGGCGCCAGGCATGCTTTCCTATGCGGTGTAGGGAGGCGCCCCTGGAGCAGGTGCTGATCCAGACGAGGCTCCTGACGCGACGCCATCTTCTTGGGGTCCTATGTGGCACGACAGCTTCTTCTTGGGGATGGTTTCCGGAGGTCCTTCACTTCTGCTGTCAGGGTTGTCGATTGCTGCGGCTTGGAAGGCGCGCTCAAGGGAGCACACCGCATCCCTTTCTTCACATGGGACCGTGATGATTCCCCCGCTTCCTGGCATCTTTAGGACGTTGTAGCCATAGTGAGTGACTGCCATGAACTTGATCAGGGCTGGATACCCGAGGATGGCATTTTACGACAGGCGGATGTGCGCGATGTCAAAGTCGATTAGCTTGGTGCGGGAGTTCTTGCGCTCCCCGAAGGTGACAGGCAGGCGGACCTGCCCTATCGGTGTGGTGGAACCGTCAGTCACTCCTGAGAAAGGCTTGGTTGGCTGGAACTGCTCACAAGGCAATTGGAGGTTGTCGAACGTGTCGACGGATAGGACGTTGAGCCCGGCACCGCCGTCGATGAGAGTCTTGGTGACTTGCACATTGCTGATGACTGGGGAGCATAGCATAGGCAGGGTGCCAGCGGTGGCTGCGCACTTGAGCTGGTCTGCCGAGTTGAAGGTGATGGCGCATTGGAACCACCTGAGCGGGCGCGTGGCCTCGAGCTTGGGGAGCGTCGCGTTCACATCGCGAGCGAACTGTTTGAAGATGCGCTGAGAGGCCGGGGCTTGAGCATCGCCCAAGATGCAAGCGATCACACGCGGCTCCTGAAAGCCCCCAGCCCCCTCATCATGGTGGTGGTCGTTGTTCCTTCTTGGAGGCGGCAACGGGGGAAGACCGGCGTTGCCGTGGGGGCGATCCTCACGAGGCGGGTCCCTCTAGGCGCCCTCGCGAGGTTGGTCCTGCCAGCGGTCCTCACGAGGCCAGTCACGCCACTCCTGGCGCGGGCCACGGTCGTCCCAGCGTCCGCCTCCACATCCTCCTCCGTGGCCGTAGCCCCGGTCGTTGCGCTCGGGGTGTCGACCGAAGCGTCCTTCCCGTATGGCTCTGAGCTCTTGGTAGTCGCTGGTGTTGTGGGTGTTCAGGTTGTGGAAGGCGCAGAACGGGCGGCCGTTCTTGGATGACTCAGGCTGATCTCTACCTCGCTTGGTGTCGGGCTCCGCTGCGAGCACTACTGCCTCTTTGTGCTTCACGTCCTTGGTATTGGCCTTCTTCTCCTCCACTCCTGCAGCTGGCAGCTCAAGGAGGGAGAGGCGCCCCTCCTCTGCTCTTGCGCACTTGGTCGCCAGGTTGAACAGCTCCTGAGATGTGCAAAGCTCCTCGTCGATAGCCAGCTCTTCCTTCATCTTGATGTCATGGACGCCGTCTGAGAACGCAGAGATGATGGCTTCGTCCATGACCTTGGGGATCTTGATGTTGGTGTTGTTGAAGCGTTGGATGTACTTCTGGAGGGTCTCTCCTGGTTGTTGCTTGATGTGGCGTAGATCGCCCGCGACCGGTGGGCGGTCGCGAGTGCCCTGGAAGTTGGCGGTGAAGCGGTCGCGCATCTCATCCCAGGAGGAGATCGAGCCGTGCTGCAGGTTCATGAGCCAGGAGCGGGCCCCATCCTTGAGAGCCATGGGAAACTAACTCGCCATGACTTTTTCATCGCCGTTGGCCGCTTCAATGCTCAACTCATAGAGCTACAGGAACTCCGCGGGGTCGGCGGTGCCGTCGTATCGAAGAGGTAGATCTGGCTTGAACTTGCCTCGCCAGGCGACGCTACGCAGTTCGAAGGTGAAGGCACGGCAGCCAGCAGTGGTCACCGGGGCCCGCTTCTGAGGCGGAGCTTGGTCTTGGCGAGGCCCGTGCTGCGCCACTGTAGGCGGCACGCGGTCTTGACAAGGTGGTGCAGGGAGCGCCGGTGCAGCTTCAAGCGGCCGCGGGATTTCTTGGTAGCTCATTTCTTCATGCGCGGGCGTTGGGCGCGGTGGATCACGCCGCGGAGGCGCATGGCTTGGTGCCAAGGCACCGTCTTGGGGACATGGCGGTGGAGGCACGCCATGAGCCCCGTCGCCCACAGCTGGTTGAGGGGGAGGCAGAGAGTGGGACGGCGTCGGAGAGCCCCCCGCGGCATGGACGAGCTCGGCGACGCGGTCAAGCCACTCCTCATAGAGGTCGTCGACGAGGCAGTAACGCAGGAGCTCATTCGCCATGATGAGCATGGCCCGTGCTTCCATGGGAGCGCGGTGCGCGTGAGACGAAGAACCAGTAGGGGTGAGTGATGGAGTAGTGGTGCGACCGTCCTGCCGCACTAAAGGATGCAGCGAGGAAGCCTGATGCACGTTCCCCACCGGGCGGGTGGCAGCGTTGGCGGCGGGGGACGGAAAACGACGAGGTGGCCTGCCAACGGGAGCCGTCTGAGCGACGCGGGCGGCGAGGGCGGCCCGACGCTCAGCTCGACCACGGCGAGCGTCCAACATGGAGATGACGGAGCGACAGACTGACGGAAAGGAAGCTACGGTGCACCCCTACCTGGCGCGCCAAATGTTGGATGTGGGGTTCCGGCTAACCCTTAAGGTTCGAACACTTGGGTGCGCGCGAAGTCTTTCCCTTCTACAAATCTACGCACTAGCTCTCTAAGATCTTGTGGATGAACTCGACGAACTCGCAACATAGAAAGACACAGGGTTTATACTGGTTCGGGCCACCGTTGTGGTGTAATACCCTACTCCAGTGTGGTGGTGGTGGATTGCCTCTTGGGCTGATGATGAATAGGACAAGGGGAAGAACTGCCTCCTAAGGTTGAGGTGTTCTTGTGCGTATGGACTTGTGTGCGAGGATTCGATCTCTGGGCCTGATCTCTCGTCCCTCTGTACTGTGGTGGCTAGTCCTATTTATAGAGGCCCTGGTCCTCTTCCCAAATATCGAGCGGGAAGAGAGCCAACATTGGCGAGCAAATTTGAAGGGGGACAGCTTGTACGAGCCATCGTGACAAAAGCGGTCTTCGCCTGCGAAAGGCTCTAGAGATGACATCGTCTTGGGCTCCACGATGACCTCCGCCTTGCCGTCCTCCTGGTCTTGGTCTTGTTGCACCAAAATGGCAACCTTTGCCTGATGCCTCGGTACTCCGCGGCTGCGCTTGCCACCCTTGCACCAAAGAGGAAACAAGGACGCTGCGCACACTGGCGCCCGCCTGGTGTCGATTGTCATGGCTCACATCACAAGAGCCTCATGAGGTTCGTCTCGCCTTGATATCTCCGCTCCTCGCGAGCCTGCCTGACCAGGCCACTCCCGAGGAGGTCTTGTGTCGCCCTCCTCGCGAGGCTTGGTCCCTCGCGAGGGTCTTGGGTGCCTCGTTGATGAAGATGGGCCGTACGGCCTACTGGCTCTGCCACGCCACGGGCCGAGGCAGGCAAGTCTGGGGACCCCCGTTCCCAGAACGCCGACAGCGGCAAGATCTTGCTGGAGCTCGGGGTATCTCATGGCATTGCTCGTCTGCAACGACGGGGCCTACGAGGCTGTCGGGGACGCTGACGTCTTGCGGGCGTGGAGGCGGAGGAGCTCGACGAGAGGCATTGACGTGAAGGAGCAGGGTGCAAGGTCATGTGGAGGCGGACATAGGAGGAGCTCAGGAAGAGCGCATGCCGCTGATGTACTCCGGTGTGAGGAGGCAGAGGGCGGGATGCTGCTCTTGTTGCAGGCGCGCGGGCGAGAAGGAGAGCGGGACGTCATGGATCCGGGCTGCGAGGCGGCTGCAAGTTCATCCATGGCTTGGTGCTGCTGTACAGAGAACAAAAGAGAGTTGAGAGGCATGGGAGAGAACCAGAGGGAGAAGGGATGGAGGAGAAGAAGAGGGCATGGCGCGCATCTGCTGGTTTGGTCGGCCGACGGCGGGGCTGTCGGGTGGCCGTCGTGGAGCTGCTGCAGCGGGTACGGCGACGAAAAAGGGCTGCTGGTTGGGTGGATCGATAGATTGGGCGGTGCTGAAAACGAGGGAGATGGCCGGGGAGGATTTTGGATCGAGGAAGATGGATGTTGGTTGGTCGGGAATGGATCCCGAGGTGGAAGAGGACTGGCAGCGGCGGGTGAGGGGATTTGGTGGATGGGACAAGTCCCTAGGATCTAGGGTTAGACTGATATTTATATTAGATGAATTTAGGTTAGGGGATGTCACGTCCCTACAATTGTAATCGGGCGGCTGAGAAAAATATAGGTTAGGAAATCCAATTAATAAAATGGAGATGTTTTATAGATGTTTGGGGATGATCCGGATCCAACGGTGACGACTGCCCGGGTCGGGTCCAGGACAGCTTTCGGACGCGCGCGTGAGGAGGGCCACGGGCTGACGAGAGAGGTTAGGTTGGGCCTAGCGGTAGGTAGTGGACTGTGTAGATGGTCTAGGGAGGAAAGAGAGGGAAAGCCTGACAACAGTTTTCGGAGACCGAAAACGTCCGACGATTTGACCGACTATATTGTCGCTATAGTTATCTGTTGGGGCGTCAAACGGACTCCAAATGCGATGAAACTTGGCAGGCGGCCTATCTACACTATAACGACACCGCAAGCCAACTTTCAACCCATTCCGAGAACATTTTCCGGCCACTTATAAAAATACTATTTCGAACATGCCGGAGGCGCGTGCGAGTGTGGTTGGGCTCAGAACAGACAACGAACGGAACTGCGGGAACCCGGACGGATGCAAGTTTTGAAAACATGCTGATGCAATGCGGATGATGACATGGAAAGATGCAACACGCAAGCGAACGACAAGGCAAGAATAGCGAATAACTGGGAGACACCTGGCCTAACGGTCTCGGGGCATTACAACACTCCACCACTACAAGAGGATCTCATCCCGAGATCTAAGGATGGCACCGGAGC
Source organism: Triticum monococcum (assembly GCA_034509565.1). Taxonomy (NCBI): domain Eukaryota; kingdom Viridiplantae; phylum Streptophyta; class Magnoliopsida; order Poales; family Poaceae; genus Triticum; species Triticum monococcum. The sequence goes on from CM067841.1 coordinate 196,721,528, forward strand.
GAAATGGAAGAGGAAGATAAGGGGTAAAACTAATTGCTTCTTTGGAAAATGAGTGAAACCAAAGAACCTTGCGAGGTTGAACAAATTGAAAGAAAGAATACAATGAAGATGAACAAAGTTGAAAACACTCCGTTAGAAAAGAGGAACCAGGAACATTACTAGAACCTTGTAGGTTGAAAGATATAAGAAAAGGGTTGAAATGGACAAGAAGTACATGCACGCCCTCCAGTAGAAATGAGATGTACAAGGAACGATAAGGCTCAATTACAACAACACTCCGGTTGGAAATGGAAGGTAAAGAATATGAGCTTGGCAAAATGAAAGCACTTGGATGAGTGTCCGGTTAGAAGAGGAATGATATACACACCACTCTGGTTAAAACAAGATAGAGAAGGAATAAGAATGATATAATTTGGACAACACTCCAACTGTAAATGGAAGTAATTGAACATGAACTCGACAAAACAAGATGATGGGTCAAAGAGAGCAACATCACAATGCCTCTAGAACAAATGTCAGAATGGAATCAAAATAAAGGAGGAGAAAACAACATCTTCTACCTCAAATGAGCTTGAAAAAGCATATTTAGGAGAAGGGTTGAATGCAGTTGTTGGAAAACCAACAATGAAAAGGGTAAGCTTGTTGTGGGCTTATGGAAAACATCTCGAAATCTTGAGGTGAAATTCTGCCACTAACGAAAAACAATAGATTGGATTGATATGAACAAGGAGACGAGAAACTTATTTCACCGGGAGGATAAATGAAGAACTTGGGTCATTTATAAGCACCATAAATAACAACAATCCTTAGGGAAAGCTTTTGGTGAAATATAACCCAAGATAACTCCAACGAAGAGATTGATGGATTGAGAAGAGCTCATGATCGAAGAAATTGATGGGTTTAACTATCTCATTCTTGACAACTGTTGAATCATAATCGGAGATATCTCGTCCCTATGATCTTAATCGGACGACTGAGAAAAATATAGGTTAGGAAATCCAATTAAGAAAACAGATATGTTTTATAGATGATTGCGGATGATTCGGATCCAACGGTGATGACTACCCGGGTCGGGTCCGGGACAACTTTCGGACGCAGGCATGAGGAGGGACGCAGGCTGACACAATAGGTTAGGTTGGGCCTGGCGGTATGTAGTGGACTGTGTAGATGGTCTAGGGAGGAAAGAGAGGGAAAGCCGGGCAACAGTTTTCGGAGACCGAAAACGTCCGACAATTTGACCGACTATATTGTCGCTATAGTTATCCGTTGGGGCGTCAAATGGACTCCGAATGCGTGAAACTTGGCAGGCGGCCTATCTACACTATAGCGACACTACATGCCAACTTTCAACCCATTCTGAGAAGATTTTCAGGCCACTTATAAAAATACTATTTCGGACATGCCACGGGCGGGTGCGAGTGTGGTTGGGCTCAGAACGGACAACGGACGGAACTGGGGGAACCCGGACGGATGCATGTTTTGAAAACATGCAAATGCAATGTGGGTGATGACATGGCATGATGCAACACGCAAGCGAATGACTGGGAGACACCTGGCGCAACGGTCTCGGGGCGTTACACAACACCCTCTTAAGGCATACTCTGCTACCCAAATCTGGAGATCACAAGATGATAAGGGGACATTCCATCAACTTGCTGCAAATCTTTGATGTACCACAAAAATTCAAGGTCATGAGTCTAATTGTGGAGACAGTCAAGAGGACAGCTGCTGACTAGAAGAGATCTTGTGGGTATGCTCCACACATTCAAGTGCTCATCAACTCAAAGATGGGCACATGTACTTACTTGTTGGAAAAGGAGCATTTACCCTTGTACCCAAATTTTGAAGACAATGAAGTTGTAATGAATGAGAATGAACCTTCATCAGCACAACCACAAGAGAAAAGAGCTAAGGCAAAGGCGGAATAGGCTGCAAGGATGCCAACTGCCGAGGAAGCATCTCAGGTGTTCCCGAAGAGCAAACAAGATCAATTGGGTTATCTAATTCAAGCTACATTGAGGATTGATAAGGGCTTGGCCACCCTGACTCAGAATCAGGAGAGCTTGGAGAGGATCATAGAGACCAAGTTCTACGATATTGACGTCAAGGTGACTGAGATACGGACTACAGTCAACCAGCTCCAGGAGGAAGCTGAGGAGAGGAGAAGAAAGGCAACTACGGATGCTTTTCAGCGTGTGCCAAGGGGTCAGAGGTCAGCTATAGTACCAGTATCAGACACAAGAGCTACTTCATCTGCACCAGCGACAGCTTCAGTACCACCTCCAGCACCTGCTCCACCAGCTCCAACATCATCCACTAATGCCTTCATCCTTGGAGTTCTCTCTACACCACCTCCTGAAGATCAAGCCTAAGAGACGCATGGTACTATGCATTTTCGAACTTCTTGGTAACTTGTTTCCAAAGGGGGAGAAATGTATAGATCATAGGCTTCAAGAGAGAGAGGGTTTTGCTTCTTTGTCTCTCTTGCTTTTTTATTGAACTTTATTGTGTTCTTGGTTGATACTCTATGTCTGTGTGAGATACTTGTATGATCATGTGTTTGATCATATGTTACTTTAATCTTTGCTTGGATGACATTATCCTTTATATCCTTATATGATCATTCACATTGCTTGGTGATGAGTGCATGTTTTAATTCATATCATTTTGAGCGCTCCACCAAGATGTATGTGACATGGAAGAGTAACCCATGATCCTAATCGATTGTGCATTTGCATTCAAAAGCAAATCATAAATAGTGCACAAATTTAGGGGGAGCTCTTTCTTATCACATACTTCTCAAAGCGACGATGAATTTCAATCTTATTATCATTTGTCGAAGCTTTGATCTATATGTTGTCATCAATTACCATAAAGGGGGAGATCGAAAGTGCAACTATCCCTGGGTGGTTTTGGTAATTACTAACAACATATAGCTCATTGAACTAATACTATTTCAAGATGACCATTTCAGAAAGTTCAATGATTGGCATAGCATGGATTAGGAATGTGGACCCCAAGATCACATTGAGTCCATAGGAAAATCCAATACTATTAAAAGGGGATAAGGTGTTTCTTAATGGCTTGCTTGCTCAAAATTCTTAGTGATATGATCCAAAAACCCTCAACCACTTTCTCATATCCACATATATCCCAAACCAAAAAGTCAAACCGGCCCCACCGAAATGTTCTATTCGGCGCCACCGAGTTCTCTTAACATAGCCACTGCCACAAACCCTAGTCACTTCGGTCTCACCGATAGGGATCTCGGTCTCACCGATATGGGATTGCAAACTCTCTATTTCCCTTCGTAACGTTTCGGTCCAACCAAGACGAGTGATCAGTCCCACCGAGTTCGCAATGCAAACTCTCTGTTTCCCTTTCGTAACGTTTCGGTCTCACCGAAATGAGCGATTCGGTCCCACCGAGTTCGCAATGCAAACTCTCTGTTTCCCTTTCGTAACGTTTCGGTCTCACCGAAATGAGCGATTCGGTCCCACCGAGTTTGCCTGACCAACTCTCTGGTTAGCTTATTCCCAAAATCAGTCCCATCGAGTTTGCGTAATCGGTCTCACTGAGATTACGTTATGCCCTATCCCTAATGAAATCGGTCCCACCGAGTTGACATGTCGGTCCCACCGAAAAGCCTAACATTCACATTTTGAACTGAATCAGTCCCACCGAGTTTTCTGATTCGGTCCCACCGAGTTTGGTGAATTGTGTGTAACTGTTAGATTTTGTGTGGAGGATATATATACCCCTACACCCTTCCTTCATTATAAAGGAGAGCCATCAGAACGTGCCTACACTTCAGCATTCATTTTCTGATAGAGAACCACCTACTCATGTGTTGAGACCAAGATATTCCATTCCAACCATTTGATCTTGATCTATAGCCTTCCCCAAGTTGCTTTCCACTCAAATCAACTTTCCATCAAATCCAAATCAGTGAGAGAGAGTTGAGTGTTGGGGAGACTATCATTTGAAGCACAACAGCAAGGAGTTCATCATCAACACACCGTCTATTACCTTTTGGAGAGTGGTGTCTCCTAGATTAGTTAGGTGTCACTTGGGAGCCTCCGTCAAGATTGTGGAGTTGAACCAAGGAGTTTGTACGGGGAAGGAGATTGCCTACTTCGTGAAGATCTACCCTAGTGAGGCAAGTCCTTCGTGGGCGATGGCCATGGTGGAATAGAAAAGGTTGCTTCTTCGTGGACCCTTGGTGGGTGGAGCCCTCCGTGGACTCGCACAACTGTTACCCTTCGTTGGTTGAAGTCTCCATCAACGTGGATGTACGATAGCACTACCTATCGCAACCATGCCAAAAATCTCCGTGTCTACATTGCATTTGCTCCCTCCAAACTCCTCCCTTTACCTTCATGTGCAATGTTTTACATTCCGCTGCTATACTCTTAGACTTGCATGTGTAGGTTGAATGCTTGACTTGTGCTAAGTTGTTAAAATCTACCAAGACTTAAAATTGGGAAAAGGCTAGATTTTTATTTGGTCAAGTAGTCTAATCACCCCCCCCCCTCTAGACATACTTTCGATCCTACAGAATGTAAGGACTGGAATGAGATAGTTATCTTCTTTCAGTTGTTTGCTTCTCCTTATTGATACAGATAATTATTCCCTATTTAGTAGAGATGATGTCACATATTAATATTGGGAAATATCTATAGTTCATTTGATGTTCATATCTCCATCCTTCAACCATTTTGTCCATGGCATTTTTATCGCATCCACCCAGGTCAGTATGAAATGAGAACGCACATCTATGTTTTATTTGCTTTATAGTAATACAAGTTTAGGTGGTCAGTCGCCCTATGTTGTTTGCATCAAAAACGTTTTTTGCATGGTGAACTCGGCAACAATTCATTCTTTGAAGCAGTGAAGCGATATAAAAAATGTGCATCGGCCGTCGAGCGATCATCTGTCATTTTTCGTAGTTCTCTTAGCTATGTACTAGCACAGATCTTGTGTACCAAAAGTAGGAGCAATCAAGTTGTTTTTTCTCTGACAAGGAGGCAAGCTGGCCTTGTTGTTCTATGACCATCTCAAATTTTATGCTACGTCTACTTATTTTAGCTTAATGTAGGTTTTGGCAGCAAGAAACACTTGCAAATGTATGTCTTCTGGATATAATAAGTATTTGCTCTAGAAGATAAATATTGATAGCCATCACGACAACCAGGGATGTGAATATTTGCACTAGAAGATAAATATTAATAGCGGTCACAATAACTGAATCTGTTGTGTAGTATAATATTTTTATTCAGAAGAAGACATGATTATATGTTTTTTATGTAGTTTTAGTATCTGGATCGAACTTTCTTAGTTTATAAAAAGATAGTTGTAATTGATTTAAGAAGCATATGTTAGCTGAGAACCGAGGATCTGAGATGTGTGGTAGCTGAGACATGCATTGTTCTCGGTTATTTTAGCACCGTGAGTAGCATTTTTTCTTCTTCAAAAAGCCCGTGGCAACACACGAGCGTTCTACTAGTATTTGTGTAATTAATCATTTTGAAAATGCTCGTGGGTAAGGACAGTCAACATGCTCTCAGCTACATGGTCGAGCATCGCATGCCAACATGGACAATAGCCACCATCGCTCATGACATGGGCGACCAACCATTCATCAAGATGGATGAAGACCATGATTTGTAGGACGTCCACACACCGACAGTTGCCGAAATGTTCACGGGCGAGGACAACACGACGCTACATTGGCCAGGTGGTTCATGTTGTAGTATAAAGGATGCTACTTGTGAGCTGCATTGGGATTTTTTTCTGAATAGAAAGCATGAAGCAGTACAGTAGAGATAAGTATTTCCCTCAGTGAGAACCAAGGTTTACCGAACGAGAAGGAGCACCAACCAAATTCTATTGAACAACACCCCTACACACAAAAGCAAATACTTGCACCCAACACGGACAAGAGGGTTGCCAATCCCCTTAAACTCATTACTTGCAAAGATCAAATCTTCTATAGGTAAATAGATAAATCGCAAAACAAAATAAAATTAAATAAATTGCAACAAGGTATTTTTGGTTTTTATAGTATGCTTAAAGTAGACCCGGAGGCCATAGTTTTCATTAGAGGCTTCTCTCTCGAAACAATAGCATACAGTGGGTAGACAAATTACTGTTGGATTGATAGAAAAGCGCATAGTTATGACGTATCCATGGCAATGCTCATGTATATAGGCATCACCTCTGTGACAAGTACACCGGCTCCTACTTGCATCTACAACTATTACTCCACAAATAGACCGCTACCCAGCATGTATCTATGGAATTAATTTGATGACAAATAGAGTAATGCCTAAGCAAGATGACATGATGTAGACAAAGTAAACTCAAGCAATATGATTAAACCTCATCATTTTACCCTTAATAGCTACAATACAATATGTGACTCGCTACCCCTTTTGTCATTGGTTGAGGACACTGCCAGATTGAACCCATTACAAAGCACCTCTTCCGCTGAAGATAAATCAATCTAGCTGGCCCAACCAAATGGCTGATCGGAGAGAAATACAAGGCTATAACATTCATGCATAAGAAGGTTCTGAAAAGACTCAATTACTTTCAATGAATAATTTGATCATGAAGCCACAATTCATCGAATCCCAACAAACACAACGCAAAAGAATATTACATTGGATAGAACTCCAAGAAGATCGAGGAGAACATTGTATTGAAGATCAAACAGAGAGAAGAACCCATATAGATACTAGCTATGGACCTATAGGTCTGTGGTGAAATGCTCACGCATCATCAGTAGGTAGCTAGGATGATGTAGAAGCCCTCCGTGATCGATTCCCCCTTTAGCAGATTACCGGAAAAGGCATCCAGATGGGATCATGGAAGAACAAAAGGTTGTGGCAGCGAAAATGTGTTTCCGGTGGCTCTCTATTGGTTTGGGAATATTTGTGAATTTATAGAGGTGGAATTCGGTCAAACGAAGCTGCATGGTCCCACGAGCTCTAGGGGCGCGCCTACCCCCCCCCCCCTCGGGCGCGCCCCGTGAGCTCGTGGCTCTCCAGTAGGTCTTCTGGCCTCCTCCCGAACCTTCTAGGGTCCCTTCTAGTCAAGAAACAGAATCATCACACAGTTTCATCGTGTTTGGACGTCGTTTGGTGCTGATTTTTTGAAAAGCTAAAAACAAGCAAACAACTAGAACTAGCACTGGGCACTGGGTTAATAGGTTAGTCCCAAAAACAATATAAAAAAGCATATAAATGCATATAAAACATCCAAGATTGATAATATAATAGCATGAAACAATCAAAATTATAGATAAGTTGGAGACGTATTAGCATCCCCAAGCTTAATTCATGCTCGTCCTTCAGTAGGTAAATGATAGAAACAAAAAAATTTATGTTGAATGCTACCTAACATGGGTATCATGTAATCTCTTTACGGTGTAAATACTGAGAAATGATGAAGTAATAATATCAACATAATAATATCCATGAATATAAGAAGCATAATCATTACTTTTTCAAAATATACGATCCTTAACAAATGTTATCCCCACTCATTTTATCATGTTATCATGGCATGACTCTGCCTTCATCGCATAAATATAAATCATGAGCACCCTGGTGTCAAACCAGACAATTGGATCGTACTTCTAACGCGCTTTAGCATTTTCAACCCCATGCAATACATGAGCGTGAGCCATGGATATAACACTATATTTGAAATAGAATGTGGTGATAGATATCAATAAGGGAGGTCAAAAAAGAAGAAAGTCTCGCATCAACGTGGCTAATCAATGTGCAATGTAGAGGCCTATCAATCGATGTCTATGTGAGGAGTAGGGATTGCCATTCAACAGATGCACTAAGAGCTATAAGTGTACGAAAGCTCAACAGAAACTAAGTGGGTGTGCATCTAGCTTGCTTGCTCATGAAGACCTCGGGCATTTCAGGAAGCCCACCATCATCGGAATATAAAAGCCAAGTTCTATAATGAAAAATTCTCACTAATATGAAAGTGACAACTTAGGAGACTCTCTATATGAAGAACATGGTGCTACTCTGAAGCACAAGTGTGGAAAAAGGATAGTAATATTGCCCCCTCTCTCTTTTTTCCTTTTTCTTCTTTTTTTCTTTATTTTTTTCCTTTTTTATTTTTCGTCCAGAGTCTCATCCTGACTTGTGGGGGAATCATAGTCTCCATCATCCTTTCCTCACTGGGACAATGCTCTATAATGATGATCATCACACTTTTATTTACTTACAACTGGGCATCAAAGGTCCTGCCTAGCATGTTGGTCATATCTTCCGGCTTTAGCTATTTAGCAATGAGGTTCTCATTAGAGTTCTTCGCAATCTTCCTTTGAGATTGGAATTCAAGTCGAAGTTGACTTGTAGAATGCTTTCTGCTTGAAGTTGAGACTGAAGAAGTCAAACTGATTCAGGCTGCGACTTCTGTGAGCTTGTGTGACTTCTAGTCTCGAGTAACTTGAACACTGCATCAAGACATGACTTCGGGGTTGTCTCACTATCTTCAAGATGTGTTGCCTTCTTTTCTGCAATATATGTTGGGTTTGTCTCACAGCCTTCAGCAGACTTGTGTGTGCCATCAAGCATATCACCCTGAAACAAGCAGACAGATGACAGGTTCTACACGTATATAAACAAAGATGGTAACTGCACTATCAATTCCATCCAACTTCATATTAGAAAATAAAGAGACAATTCAAAATATCAATAGCATAATTTGGCATTATTCGTAATGCGGGGAGGTTCACCACACTACTAGATTACATATCAAAAAAACAAGCATAGATGCAGGGCAAAAGGTAATCATTGTATCTCATTTGGTTAATGCGCATGGCATGTTGTTCATATCATCAGCCAGATCAGTAAGATAAAGTAGGAAATGACAAGGTGCAAATGTGGGCAGCTTCACCACATACCGGATTACAGATCAACAAAACAAGCATACGGTTAACGAAAATCATTGGATCTGTATTGAATAATGTGCATAGTATGAGTAAGGAATTTGGTTTTACGACTAAAACTTGGAGCTTACAGTTGTTGCGAACATGCATTTTGATAGAAACAACAAACTAAAAAACAGTTGACAATAGGAAGTATGAGCAAATTAAACAGCAGTTGAGGATAAAGGCTTTAGAAGGACTGACTTACATTAACAATTAACACTGGCTCTATAATGTCTTCTCCATGTCAAGGGAGGGATAACTCAATAATTTCGGCAAATAATCTTCTTCATAAGCATTGCCTGTACTCTACATTTTGTAGAGAGTAATTATAGATATGACAATACTGGAAGGGATAGAGGATAATGAAGATAAGATGGAGATTGATGCTACATAATCAGCTACCTATCCATGTAAGTACAAGTGTTACATGACAAAATATACTGACAAGAGCAATGGGCTACACTTCTGAACTGGCACTGTTTGTGTATTAAACTTTTTGGAAAGATTAAATATTTTTTAGTAAATGGTGGGTGAGGGAGATAAGATGCGGAGTAATGCTACACAATGAACCACTCCCTCCTTCCCGTAATATAAGAATGTTTGTACACTAGTTTACTATAGAAAACGCTCTTATATTATGGGACAGAGGGAGTAGCTATTAATTTAAGTATAGTGATAGAAGATGTTCAGTCCTTACAAGAGCACTATAGAGCTAAACCTCTTCAAAAGCATTGGGTTGATTCTAAATTTATGTAAGAGTCAATACAGATCTTATAATATCCACCAAATGGAGGAAGAGGAGGTTAACATGTGCAGTGATGCTACATATGTTGGGAAGCATAGCATGCAATTTCTAAAAAAAATCCTATGATCACGCAAGATCTATCTAGGAGATGCATATCAACAACAGGGGGAGAGTGTGTCCATGTACCCTCGTAGACCGAAAGCGGAAGCGTTAGGTTAACACGGTTGGCGTAGTCGAACGTCTTCACGATCCAACTGATCTAGTACCAAACGTACGGCACCTTCGAGTTTAGCACACGTTTAACTCGATGACATCCCTCAAACTCTTGATCCAGCAAAGGGTCGAGGGAGAGTTCCATCAGCACGACGGCGTGGTGACGGTGATGGTGATATGATCCGCGCAGGGCTTCGCCTAAGGACTATGACGCTATGACCGGAGGAGTAAATTGTGGAGGAGGGCACCACACAGAGATAAGAGAACAATTGATGTGCCTTTGGGGTGCCCCCACTCCCGTATATAAAGGAGGGGAGGAGGAGGCGGCCGTCCAGGAGGGGCCGCGCCAAGAGGGAGTCCTACTAGGACTCCTAGTCCTAGTAGGATTTGCCCCCCTGTTTTCCTTTCTTCACCGGAGGGAAAAGGAAGGAGAGGGAAAGGGAGAGGGAAAGGAGGGCGCCTCCCCCTCCCCTAGTCCAATTCAGACTGCCAGGGGGGACCACCCCTTGCGGCCCTCCTATCTCTCCACTAAGGCCCATGTAGGCCCATTAATTCCCCCGGGGGGTTCCGGTAATCCGTCGGTACTCCGGTAAAATACCTGAATCACTCGGAACCATCTGATGTCCGAATAGTACCTTCCAATATATGAATCTTTACCTCTTGACCATTTCGAGACTCCTCGTCATGTCTGTGATCTCATCCAGGTCTCCAAACAAACTTCGGTCACCAAAACACATAACTCATAATACAAATTGTCATCGAATGTTAAGCGTGCGGACCCTACGGGTTCGAGAAATATGTAGACATGACCGAGACACATCTTCGGTCAATAACCAATAGCGGAACTTGGATGCTCATATTGGTTCCTACATATTCTACGAAGATCTTTATCGGTCAAACGGCAATAACAACATACGTTATTCCCTTTGTCATCGGTATGTTACTTGCCCGAGATTCAATCGTCGGTATCATCATACCTAGTTCAATCTTGTTACTGGCAAGTCTCTTTACTTGTACCATAATGCATCATCTCACAACTAACTCATTAGTTACATTGCTTGCAAGGCTTATAGTAATGTGCATTAGCGAGAGGGCCCAGAGATACCTCTCCGATACTCGGAGTGACAAATGCTAATCTTGATCTATGCCAACCCAACAAATACCTTCGGAGACACCTATAGAGCATCTTTACAATCACCCAGTTACGTTGTGACATTTCATAGCACACAAGGTGTTCCTCCGGTATTCGGGAGTTGCATAATCTCATAGCCAGAGGAATATGTATAAGTCATGAAGAAAGCAATAGCAATAAAACTTAACGATCATTATTCTAAGCTAACGAATGGGTCTTGTCCATCACATCATTCTCCAATGATGTGATCTTGTTCATCAAATGACAGCACATGTCTATGGTCAGGAAACTTAACCATCTTTGATTAATGAGCTAGTCAAGTAGAGGCATACTAGGGACACTCTGTTTTGTCTATGTATTCACACATTTACTAAGTTTCTGGTTAATACAATTCTAGCATGAATAATAAAAATTTATCATGATATAAGGAAATATAATTAACAACTTTATTATTGCCTCTAGGGCATATTTCCTTCAGTCTCCCACTTGCACTAGTGTTAATAATCTATATTACATACCAATGATTCTAACATGCACGGAGTCTTGGTGCTGATCATGTTTTGCTCGTGGAAGAGGCTTTGTCAATGGATCTACAACATTCAGGCCTGTATGTGATGTCTACTACACAACCTTCTTCTTGTAGACGTTGTTCGGCCTCCAAGTGCAGAGGTTTGTAGGACAGTAGCAAATTTCCCTCAAGTGGATGGCCTAAGGTTTATCAATCCGTATGAGGCATAGGATGAAGATGGTCTCTCTCAAGCAACCCTGCAACCAAATAACAAAGAGTCTCCTGTGTCCCCAACACACCCAATACAATGGCAAATTGTATAGGTGCACTAGTTCGACGAAGAGATGGTGATATAAGTGGTATATGGATGGTAGATAATGGTTTTTGTAATATGAAAATATAAAAACAGCAAGGTAACAAATGATAAAATTGAGCGAAAACGGTATTGCAATGCGTTGAAACAAGGCCTAGGGTTCATGCTTTCACTAGTGCAAGTCCTCTCAACAATAATAACATAATTGGATCACATAACTATCCCTCAACATGCAACAAAGAGTCACTCCAAAGTCACTAATAGCAGAGAACAAACGAAGAGATTATGGTAGGGTATGAAACCACCTCAAAGTTATCCTTTCTGATCAATCTATTCAAGAGTCCGTAGTAAAATAACACGAACCTATTCTTTTCGTTCAATCTATCATAGAGTTCATACTAGAATAACACCTTAAGACACAAATCAAACCCTAATGTCACCTACATACTCCAATGTCACCTCAAGTATTCGTGGGTATGATTATACGATATGCATCACACAATCTCAGATTCATATATTCAAACCAACACAAAGTACTTCAAAGAGTGCCCCAAATTTTCTACCGGAGAGGCAAGACGAAAACGTGTGCCAACCCCTATGCATAGGTTCATGGGCGGAACCCGCAAGTTGATCACCAAAACATACATCTTGTGGATCAATAGAATACCCCATTGTCACCACAGGTATCCCACACAAGACATACATCAAGTGTTATCAAATCCTTAAAGACTCAATCCGATAATATAACTTCCAAGGGAAAACTCAATCCATTACAAGAGAGTAGAGGGGGAGAAACATCATAAGATCCAACTATAATAGCAAAGCTCGCGATACATCAAGATCGTACCACCTCAAGAACACGAGAGAGAGAGAGAGATCAAACACATAGCTACTGGTACATACCCTCAGCTTCGAGGGTGGACTACTCCCTCCTCTTCATTGAGAGCGCCGGGATGATGAAGATGGCCACCGGAGAGGGAATACCCCTCCGGCAGGGTGCCGGAATGGGTCTAGATTGGTTTTCGGTGGCTACGGAGGCTTCTGGTGGTGGAACTCCGATCTATTGTGCTCCCCGAAGTTTTTAGGGTATATGGGTATATATGGGAGGAAGAAGTACGTCGGTGGACCTCCGGGATGCCCACGAGGCAGGGGGCGCGCCCCCACCCTTCTGGGCAGCCCGGGACTCTTCTGGTCCATCTCCGATACTCTGTGGGCTTCTTCTGGTCCAAAAAAAAGTTCCGTGAAGTTTCAGGTCAATTGGACTCCTTTTGATTTTCCTTTTCTACGATACTCTAAAACAAGGAAAAAACAGAAACTTGCACTGGGCTCTAGGTTAATAGGTTAGTCCCAAAAATCATATAAAATAGCATATAAATGCATATAAAACATCCAAGGTTGATAATATAATAACATGGAACAATCAAAAAATATAGATACGTTGGAGACGTATCAGCATCCCCAAGCTTAATTCCTGCTCGTCCTTGAGTAGGTAAATGATAAGAACATAATTTTTGATGTGGAATGCTACCTAACATATTTATCCATGTAGTTCTCTTTATTGTGGCAAGAATATTCAGATCCATAAGATTCAAGACAAAAGTTTAATATTGACATAAAAACAATAATACTTCAAGCATACTAACTAAGCAATCATGTCCTCTCAAAATATCATGGCCAAAGGAAGTTATCCCTACAAAATCATATAGTCTGGCTATGCTCTATCTTCACCACACAACATATTTAAATCATGCACAACCCCGATGACAAGCCAAGCAATTGTTTCATACTTTTGATGTTCTCAAACTTTTTCAATCTTCACCCAATACATGAGCGTGAGCCATGGACATAGCACTGTAGGTGGAATAGAATGGTGGTTGTGGAGAAGACAAAAAGGAGAAGATAGTCTCACATCAACTAGGCGTATCAACGGGCTATGGAGATGCCCATCAATAAATATCAATGTGACTGAGTAGGGATTGCCATGCAACGGATGTGCTAGAGCTATAAATGTATGAAAGCTCAACAAAAGAAACTAGTGGGTGTGCATCCAACTTGCTTGCTCATGAAGACCTAGGGCATTTTGAGGAAGCCCATCATTGGAATATACAAGCCAAGTTCTATAATGAAAATTTCCCACTAGTATATGAAAGTGACAACATAGGAGACTCTCTATCATGAAGATCATGGTGCTACTTTGAAGCACAAGTGTGGTAAAAGGATAGTAGCATTGCCCCTTCTCTCTTTTTCTCTCTTTTTTTATTTGGGCCTTCTCTTTTTTATGGCATATTTTTTTATTTGGGCTTCTTTGGCCTCTCTTTTTTCGTCCAGAGTCTCATCCCGACTTGTGGGGGAATCATAGTCTCCATCATCCTTTCCTCACTGGGACGATGCTCTAATAATGATGATCATCACACTTTTATTTACTTACAACTCAAGAATTACAACTCGATACTTAGAACAAGATATGACTCTATATGAATGCCTCCGGCGGTGTACCGGGATGTGCAATGAAGCATGAGTGACATGTACGAAAGAATTATGAACGGTGGCCTTGCCACAAATACAATGTCAACTACATGATCATGCATAGCAATATGACAATGATGAAGCGTGTCATAATAAACGAAACGGTGAAAAGTTGTATGGCAATATATCTCGGAATGGCTATGGAAATGCCATAATAGGTAGGTATGGTGGCTGTTTTGAGGAAGGCATATGGTGGGTTTATGGTACCAGCAAAAGTTGTGCGGCACAAGAGAGGCTAGCAATGGTGGAAGGGTGAGAGTGCGTATAATCCATGGACTCAACATTAGTCATAAAGAACTCACATACTTATTTCAAAAATCCATTAGTTACTGAAATGAAGTACTACATGCATGATCCTAGGGGGATAGATTGGTAGGAAAAGACCATCGCTCGTCCCCGACTGACACTCATAAGTAGGACAATCAATAAATAAATCATGCTCCGACTTCATCACATAACGGTTCACCATACGTGCATGCTACGGGAATCACAAACTTCAACACAAGTATATCTAAAATTCACAACTACTCAACTAGCATGAATCTAATATCACCATCTTCATATCTCAATACAATTATCAAGTATCAAGCTTGTCACAGTATTCAATGCACTTTATATGAAAGTTTTTATTATATCCCTCTTGGATGTCCATCATATTAGGACTAAATTCATAACCAAAGCAAACTACCATGCTATTTAGGACTCTCAAAATAATATAAGTGATGCATGAGAGTTCATCTATTTCTATAAAATAAAACCTCCACCGTGCTCTAAAAATATATAAGTGAAGCACTATAGCAAATGACAAACTACTCCAAAAGATATAAGTGAAGATCAATGAGTAGTTGAATAATTATGCAACTATGTGAAGACTCTCTAAAATTTAAGAATTTTAGATCTTGGTATTTTATTCAAACAGAAAGCAAAACTAAATAAATAAAATGACGCTCCAAGCAAAACACATATCATGTGGTAAATAAAAATATAGCTCCAAGTAAAGTTACCGATGAACAAAGACGAAAGAGGGGATGCCTTCCGGGGCATCCCAAGGCTTAAGCTTTTGGTTGTCCTTGAATATTACCTTGGGGTGCCTTGGGCATCCCCAATCTTAGGCTCTTGCCACTCCTTATTCCCTAGTCCATCGAATCTTCACCCAAAACTTGAAAACTTCACAACACAAAACTTAACAGAAAACTCGTAAGCTCCGCTAGCGAAAGAAAACAAAACACCACTTCAAGGTACTGTAATTAAATCATTATTTATTTATATTGATGTTAAACCTACTGTATTCCAACTTCTCTATGGTTTATAAACTATTTTACTAGACATAGATTCATCAAAATAAGCAAACAACACACAAAAAACAGAATCTGTCAAAAACAGAACAGTCTGTAGTTATGTGTAGCTAACACAAACTTCTGGAACCCCAAAAATTATAAAATAAATTTATGGACGTGAGGAATTTATCTATTAATCATCTTCAAAAATAATTAACTAAATATCACTATCCAAATAAAAATGGCATCAATTCTCGTGAGCGCTAAAATTTCTGTTTTTTTACAGCAAGATCAAAAAGACTTTCCCCAAGTCTTCCCAACGGTTCTACTTGGCACAAACACTAATTAAAAGCATAAAACCACATCTAAACAGAGTCTAGATGAATTATTTATTACCAAACAGGAGCAAAAAGTAAAGAACAAGAATAAGGTTGGGTTGCCTCCCAACAAGCGCTATCGTTTAACGCCCCTAGCTAGGCATGATGATTTCAATGATGCTCACATAAAAGATAAGAATTGTAACATAAAGAGGGCATCATGAAGAATATGACTAGCACATTTAATCCTAACCCACTTCCTATGCATAGGGATTTTGTGAGCAAACAAATTATGGGAACAAAAATCAACTTGCATAGGAAGGTAAAACAAGCATAACTTCATAACTTTAAGCACATAGAGAGGAAACTTGATATTATTGCAATTCCTACAAGCATATATTCCTCCCTCATAATAATTTTAAGTAGCATAATGAATGAATCCAACAATATAACTAGCACCTAAAGCATTTTTTCATGATCTACAAGCATAGAAAATTCACTACTCTCCACACAAGCAAAATTCTTCTCATGAATAATAGTGGGAGCAAACTCAACAAAATAATTATCATGTGAGGCATAATCCAATTGAAAAACTAAAATCATGATAACAAGTTTCATGGATATCATTATTCTTTATAGCATACAAGTCATCACAATAATTATCATAGATAGCAACTTTGTTCTCATAATATTTTGGAACCTCTTCCGAAATAGTGGATTCATCACAAAATAAAGTCATGACCTCTCCAAATCCACTTTCATCAATATAATCATCATAAATAGGAGGTATGCTTTCATCATAATAAATTTTCTCATCAAAACTTGGGGGACAAAACATATCATCTTCATCAAACATAGCTTCCCCAAGCTTCTGGCTTTGCATATCATTAGCATCATGGATATTCAAGGAATTCATACTAACAACATTGCAATCATGCTCATAATTCAAATATTTAGTGCCAAACATTCTAATGCATTCTTCTTCTAGCACTTGAGCACAATTTTCCTTTCCATCATTCTCACGAAAGATATTAAAAAGATGAAGCATATGAGGCAAACTCAATTCCATTTTTTGTAGTTTTGTTTTATAAACTAAACTAGTGATAAACAAGAAACAAAAAGATTCGATTGCAAGATCTAAAGATATACCTTAAAGCACTCACCTCCCCGGCAACGGCGCCAGAAAAGAGCTTGATGTCTACTACACAACGTCCTTCTTGTAGACATTGTTGGGCCTCCAAGTGCAGAGGTTTGTAGGACAGTAGCAAATTTCCCTCAAGTGGATGACCTAAGGTTTATCAATCCATAGGAGGCATAGGATGCAGATGGTCTCTCTCAAGCAACCTGCAACCAAATAACAAAGAGTCTCTTGTGTCCCCAAAACACCCAATACAATGGTAAATTGTATAGGTGCACTAGTTCGACGAAGAGATGGTGATATAAGTGGTATATGGATGGTAGATAAAGGTTTTTGTAATATGAAAATATAAAAACAGCAAGGTAACAAATGATAAAATTGAGCGAAAACGGTATTGCAATGCGTTGAAACAAGGCCTAGGGTTCATGCTTTCACTAGTCAAGTCCTCTCAACAGTAATAACATAATTGGATCACATAACTATCCCTCAACATGCAACAAAGAGTCACTCCAAAGTCACTAATAGCGGAGAACAAACGAAGAGATTATGGTAGGGTACGAAACCACCTCAAAGTTATCCTTTCTGATCAATCTATTTAAGATTCCATAGTAAAATAACACGAAGCTATTCTTTCCGTTCAATCTATCATAGAGTTCATACTAGAATAACACCTTAAGACACAAATCAACCAAAACCCTAATTTCACCTAGATACTCCAATGTCACCTCAAGTATCCGTATGTATGATTATACTATATGCATCACACAATCTCAGATTCATCTATTCAAACCAACACAAAGTACTTCAAAGAGTGCCCCAAAGTTTCTACCGGAGAGTCAAGACGAAAACGTGTGCCAACCCCTATGCATAGGTTCATGGGCGAAACCCGCAAGTTGATCACCAAATCATATGTCATGTGGATCAATAGAATACCCCATTGTCACCACGGGTATCCCACGCAAGACATACATCAAGTGCTGTCAAATCCTTAAAGACTCAATCAGATAAGATAACTTCAAAGGGAAAACTCAATCCATTACAAGAGAGTAGAGTGGGAGAAACATCATAATATCCAACTATAATAGCAAAGCTCGCGATACATCAAGATCGTCCCACCTCAAGAACACGAGAGAGAGAGAGAGGGAGAGATCAAACACATAGCTATTAGTACATACCCTCAGCCCCGAGGGTGGACTACTCCCTCCTTGTCATGGAGAGCACCAGGATGATGAAGATGGCCACCGGAGAGGGATTCCCCCTCTAGCAGGGTGCCGGAATGGGTCTAGATTGGTTTTCGGTGGCTACGGAGGCTTTTGGCGGTGGAACTCCCGATCTATTGTGCTCCCCGAAGTTTTTAGGGTATATGGGTATATATGGGAGGAAGAAGTACGTCGGTGGACCTCCGGGTTGTCCACGATGCAGGGGGGCGTGCTGTCACATCCCTAGTTCTGGTATGATCCTAGGCTTGCTTTGTGCCTCATGTTTAAATTTCAAATGAAGTTGAATTGGGGATTGATAAACCCTAGCACAAATGCAATTGAAATAGGTTCAACCAAAATATTTTCAATGACCTCAAAATATCCTTTTAAAGTGTTCATGATTTATGGAAAAGGGTGAAAGCCTCTACCAGAGATGATGCATATTTTTCCAGGACATTTTGGTCATTGAATTAAATCTTTATGGTATTTGAGTTGGAGTTTAGAATTTACCATTAAATATTGGTTGCTCCAAATATTCTGAAATTTGTTGTGTGGTTTGAAAATATTTCAAATATTCCTCACAAAAATTTACAGAATTAACGAAAGTGTTTTGGTTAGTATTTTATTTGCAAAATAGTAGCAGAAATTAGAAAAACTGAAACAAATAAGAGAGAGAGGGAGAAAGCACTTACCTGGCAGCCCATCTGGCCGGCCCAGCCCACCAGGGGCAGGGAGGTCTTCTTCCTCCCGCCAGTCGGATGCACAGCGCGTGCCCGACGCGTGCACGGCCGCTGCACGCCACCTCCTGCCTCCCTGCTTGCTCCAGCGACCCCTGGAGACGCCACGCAGACCCCCTCGAGTCTCTCTCACTCTCCCTTCGCTCTCTACTCTCTCCCTGGCCTCTAGCCCCTCACCCGAGCAGACCCGAACCTGCTCGTCGCCACTGACGCCGTTCACCATAGCCATCGTGCCCCTCTGGGCCTCTCATCTTGCCACAGAGCTCTGTCTCGCCGCCTGCTACGTCCTCAACGAGCCAGGCGACCCGGGAAGCTCTGCATCAACGCCATCTCCATCTTTTCATCGTCGGCCACTGAAGCTTGCCGGCATAGATTCGTGAGCTCCAGACCCTCCCCGGCCTCGCCGTTGACTCTGCTGGATTTGCCGTGAGCCCCTGTCTCTTTCCCCTCTCTCCCCGTGGTCGTCCGCGCCTTCTAGCCACCGTGGCCATCAGAGCCGATTGCTCCTCGCCATCGGCCATGTCGCCACCGCGGCTACGGCAGTGCAAGCACACGTCCAAGCTTACCACTGAGCTCACCACACCCCCACGAGTCCAACGCGCCTAACCGCGGCTCCTACCATGCCCTGCACCGTCGACTCGTTCGACGCCCGAACACCGGCCGCCGCACTTGCCACACCACCGTCGTTCTGGGCCATCTCCGGCGAAGCTGAGAGCACCACTAGATGTGCGCAAGCACCAGCAACCCATAGCCACAAACCGGTTGTCGAACGGTGGCCTGTAGAGCAAACCCGATGCGGGCACCGCCGCGGCCTGTCGTCGCCGGCGGTTAAACACCGGTGGCTGACGTGGCACCATTAGTTAGGTGCTAATCATGTTTAGTTATTGCCTGTGTCAATGACATGTGGGTCCCCGAGCATAGTTAGGTTAGTCTAATTTTCTGTTAAGATTAGTGCTAATACGTGTGGACCCCACGTGTCAGCTTTGACTTTGGTCAAGTCAACATGGACCGGTCCCACCTGTCATCCACCAAACCAGTCTGAGACACTGATGTATGGGTCCCACAGGTCAGGTTTGACCTGGCTGACCCAGTTGACCTGTGGACGTCACATCCATGTCATGCTGACACAGTAAATCATTTTCTGGATTTTAGATAATTAGAAAATTCCAGAAAATGTCTAAAACTTCTAAAAATCATAGAAATTCAACCGTAGCTCAGAATGAAATAATTTATATATGAAAAATTATCAAAAAATGCAAGGAATCCATTTATGCCAGTTACATGCATGAAAAACCAACTTATACATGCTGTATAAGTGAAAACATAATATGGGCATTTTAAATGCTTCATTTTGAATTGCATTTGAATCTTTGATTCAAATGGGCTTCACCAACTTGGTAGCATCTTGCATTAGCCCAATACACTAGCATTTGCACATGTCATGTTCATGCATCATTTTGTTGCATTTGTTTGTGTGTTGATTGTCGGCACCGTTTCTTCTTGATAGGTTCCGCTCCGGAAGGTGTTCCTAAGTACCTGTCAGAGGAGCAGTGCCCCTTCGTCGTCTATCAGGCAAGCAAACCCCCTTGAGCATTTCGATAAATCCCACTCTCTCGCTCCGGCTCCTTATACTGCATTAGGACAACAACGATTCAAACTGCTACTTTCTGCTGCGGTAGTTGAACCCATTCCTCTGCATGACCTGTCATTGCCACAGTAAATAGTTGAAACCCACTAGCATGAGTAGGAGTTGCTTGAGCCTTGATGTGCCTACTCATCCGTGCTTGTTTTCTTTATGCCAGCTATGCTTAGAGTTGTGTCAGGTCTGATTCATCAGGAATGAATCGGAGTGGTGAACATGTCCTACCGATAAAGGCTAAGTGTGTGAACACGTTTTGGTAAAGGTAGCGATGAGAGGCCATGTAGGAGTACATGGTGGGTTGTCTCATTGGAACCGTCCCTAAGCACTGAGTTCTGTGTATGTTATCCAAGTCCAGTTACTACCACACATTGGGTTCCGGTTATCCGACCCCTCTCGGCTTATTAATCCACTTGATCTCTGTCCAGGAGTTGCAACTAGTTTCTGGTGTTTGTAGGTAGTGCTACTTGTCTACCAGGTGGTGTCCTACGGGACGGGCTTGGGACAGACTAGGCACCATGGCACGGTGTACCAAGTGGCACCCGGATGGTGGGCTTGGGAACCCTGCACACATCGTTTGGGGCCGTACTGGAGACTTCGGCCAGAACTCCTTGCGGTGGAACTCGAATAGGCGATAAACCTGGATGAGAGACTTGTGCGGTTAGTCAGGTCGTGGCCGACACCCTCGCCCGGCTTCCGCTTGAAGGTTGCCGAGGTACATGACGTGTACAGAGCGATAAGTGGCGAGAGCGTGTGTGAAGAAGTACACCCCTGCAGGGTTAACATTATCTATTCGAATTGCCGTTTTCCTCGGATATGGAAACTTGGAGGACTTATGTAGTACATAGAAAACTTGAAGTGGTTACTCTAAAATCCGCAAGATAAGCGTGAGTGCTATGGATGGCCTTCTCGTAGGGAGACGGGAACAGATCCATAGTGGAGTATTGATATGGTGAATATGTGGACTCGTGTGCGTCTTCTCACCTCAAAGAAGTTTCTGATACTCGTAGTATAGGTTAGCCACTGAATCAAAGCTGGCTTGCTGCTGTAAACTCCACCACCCCCTTGTTTATAATGTTGCATATGTAGATAGTTCTGATGTAAGACTTGCTGAGTACCTTCGTACTCACGTTTGCTTATTTATGTTTTGCAGTTGGTTACACTAGTGACTTCGACGAGTAGCTTGTATCCCAGCTACGATCTTGTACCCTTGGGAGGGTCGTGTTTAGTCAGGCTTCTTAGTCTTTTCCTTTTGCAGTTGTCTGCACTCAGACATGTAATGCTTCCGTTGCTTGTATGCTCTGAATGATGGGTCATGAGACCCCTATTTGTATTGAATGCTATGTGGCTCTTCTGGGCCTTTATCTATATGAGTTTGAGTTATGTTGTGATGCCATGTTGTACAGCACATACTTGCATGTTATGCGTACGTGTAACGTGTATTTCTATGTGTGGGGTCCGACAACCAAGTTGTTTATCCCTGGTAGCCTCTCTTATGGGGAAATGTAGTCTTGTGCTTCCATGAGCCATAGTAGTCCGCTATAGCCCGGTTCACCGGAGTCCTGCTAGCCCAGCACTACTGCTCCGGAACACTTGACTGGCCAGCATGTGATTCACTTTGTTCCTGTGTCTGTTCCTTCGGGAAAATGTCATGCGGTGACATCCGGAGTCCTGCCTAGCCTGCTACAGCTCGGGTTCCCGAAGTCCTGTTAGCCCAGTGCTACAGCCCGGATTCACATGCTGCTGACCGACATGCTCGATGTTGATTCATGTATGCCTGTCCCCGTAAGTTGGTGCCACCTTGGGTTCACGACTAGTCATGTCGGCCCGGGTTCTCTGTCATATGGATGCTAGCGACACTATCATATACGTGAGCCAAAAGGCACAAACGGTCCCGGGCCAGGTAAGGTGGCACCCGTGGGAATACCGTGCGTGAGGCCGCAAAGTGATATGATATGTTACATGCTAGATCGCTGTGACTTAGGATCGGGGTCCCGACACGCGCCCAGGGGGTGGGCGTGCCCCCACCCTCGTGGGCAGCCCCGGACTCTTCTGGTCCATCTCCGATACTCCATGGGCTTCTTCTGGTCCAAAAATATGTTCCGTGAAGTTTCTGGTCAATTGGACTCTGTTTGATTTTCCCTTTCTGCGATACTCTAAAACAAGGAAAAAACATAAACTGGCACTGGGCTCTAGGTTAATAGGTTAGTCCCAAAAATCATATATAATAGCATATAAATGCATATAAAACATCCAAGGTTAATAATCTAATAGCATGGAACAATCAAAAATTATAGATACATTGGAGATGTATCAGTATGTATCTTGCAAATCTCTATGTCTCCCTCCTTGACTTGATCGTGGATGGAATTGAAGCGTCTCTTGATGTGTTTGGTTCTCTTGTGAAATCTGGATTCCTTTGCCAAGGCAATTGCTCCAGTATTGTCACAAAAGATTTTCATTGGACCCGATGCACTAGGTATTACACCTAGATCGGATATGAACTCCTTCATCTAGAAACCTTCATTTGCCGCTTCCGAAGCAACTATGTACTCCGCTTCACACACAACTTTACCGAGGTCTTTCATTGAAAAAATTATTATTCAAGTATACTTTTATGCTATACATAATTTCTGTATTATTTCCAATCAACAATATGCCATCCACATATAATATTAGAAATGCTATAGAGCTCCCACTCACTTTCTTGTAAATACAGGCTTCACCGAAAGTCTGTATAAAACCATATGCTTTGATCACCTCATCAAAGCGTATATTCCAACTCCGAGATGCTTGCACCCATCCATAGATGGATCACTGGAGTTTGCACACTTTGTTAGCACCTTTAGGGTCGACAAAAACTTCTGGTTGCATCATATACAACTCTTCTTTAAGAAATCCATTAAGGAATGCAGTTTTGACATCCATTTGCCAAATATCATAATCATAAAATGAGGCAATTGCTAAAATGATTATGACAGACTTAAGCATCGCTACGGGTGAGAAGGTCTCATCATAGTCAACTCCTTGAACTTGTCGAAAACCTTCTGCAACACATCGAGCTTTGTAGACAGTAACATTACTGCCAGCGCCAGTCTTCTTCTTGAAGATATATTTATTCTCTATGGCTTGCCGATCATCGGGCAAGTCAACCAAAGTCAACACTTTGTTCTCGTACATGGATCTCATCTCAGATTTCATGGCCTCAAGCCATTTCGTGGAATCTGGGCTCATCATCGCTTCCTCATAGTTCGTAGGTTCGTCATGGTCTAGTAACATGACTTCCATAACAGGATTACCGTACCACTCTGGTGCGGACCTTACTCTGGTTGACCTATGAGGTTCGGTAGTAACTTGATATGAAGTTTCATGATCATCATCATTAGCTTCCTCATTAATTGGTGTAGGAATCACTGGAACTGATTTCTGTGATGAACTACTTTCCAAGTCGGGAGAAGGTACAATTACCTCTTCAAGTTCTACTTTCCTCCCACTCACTTCTTTCGAGAGAAACTCCTTCTCTAGAAAGGATCCATTCTTAGCAACGAATATCTTGCCTTCGGATCTGTGATAGAAGGTGTACCCAATAGTTTCCTTTGGGTATCCTATGAAGACACATTTCTCTGATTTGGGTTCGAGCTTATCAGGTTGAAGCTTTTTCACATAAGCATCACAGCCCCAAACTTTAAGAAACGACAGCTTATGTTTCTTGCCAAACCATAGTTCATATGGTGTCATCTCAATGGATTTAGATGGTGCCCTATTTAACGTGAATACAGCCGTCTCTAAAGCATAACCCCAAAACGATAGTGGTAAATCGGTAAGAGACATCATAGATCGCACCATATCTAATAAAGTACGGTTACGACATTCGGACACACATTACGTTGTGGTATTCCAGGTGGCGTGAGTTGCGAAACTATTCCACATTGTTTCAAATGAAGACCAAACTCATAACTCAAATATTCACCTCCACGATCAGATCGTAGAAACTTTATTTTCTTGTTACAATGATTTTCCACTTCACTCTGAAATTCTTTGAACTTTTCAAATGTTTCAGAGTTATGTTTCATTAAGTAGATATACCCACATTTGCTCAAATCATCTGCGAAGGTTAGAAAATAACGATACCCGCTGATATGTCTCCAACATATCTACTTTTTCTCACGCTTTTTCTCTTGTTTTGGACTCTAATTTGCATGATTTGAATGAAACTAACCCCGGACTAACGATGTTTTCAGCAGAACTACCATGGTGTTGTTTTTGTGCAGAAATAAAAGTTCTTGGAATGGAACGGAACTTTGTGAGAAATTTTTATATAATATATAAGAATTTCTAGAGCCAAGACCTACTGGAGAGGGGCCCTAGGTGGGCACAACCCACTAGGGCGTGCCCCCTCTCCTGGCGCACCCAGGTGGGTTGTACCCACCTGGTGGCCCTGCAGACCTCAACCCTGACACTATAAATTCTTATTTTCAGAGAAAAATGAAGGAGAAAGAATTATCGCGATCCACGAGACGGAGCCGCCGCCAAGCCTTGTTCTTCCTCGGGAGGGCAGATCTGGAGTTCGTTTGGGGCTCTGGAGAGGGGGATCTTCATTCTTCGTCATCACCAACCCTTCTCCATCGCCAATTCCATGATGCTCCCCACCAGGAGTGAGTAATTCCTTCGTAGGCTTGCTGGTCAATGAGGAGTTGGATGAGATTCATCATGTAATCAAGTTAGTTTTGTTAGGGCCTGATCCCTAGTATCCACTATGTTCTTAGATTGATGTTGCTATGACTTTGCTATGCTTAATGCTTGTCACTTTGGGCCCGAGTGCCATGATTTTAGATCTGAACCGTTTATGTTATCACCATTATATCCATGTTCTAGATCCGATCTTGCAAGTTATAGTCACCTACTACGTGTTATGATCTGGCAACCCCGGAGTGACAACAATCGGGCCCACTCCTGGTGATGACCGTAGTTTGAGGAGTTCATGTATTCACTATGTGTTAATGCTTTGTTCCGGTTCTCTATTAAAAGGAGGCCTTAATATCTCTTAGTTTCCAATATGGACCCCGCTGCCACGGGAGGGTAGGACAAAAGATGTCATGCAAGTTCTTTTAATAAAGCACATATGACTATTTACGGAATACATGCCTACATTATATCGATGAACTGGAGCTAGTGCCGTATCGCCCTAGGTTATAACTGCCACATGATGAATATCATCCAACAAGTCACCGATCCAATGCCTACGAACTTTTCCATATTGTTCCTGCTAAGGTACTACTTCTATCATCACTGTTACACTTGCTACAAAATTACTTCTATCAACGTTACTGTTACCATTGGTGATGCTACTACTATCAAAACTATCAAACTATTTTGCTACTGATCACTTTGCTGTAGATAATTAAGTTGAATTGACAACTCAGCTGCAAATACCTTCAAATATTCTTTGGCTCCCCTTGTGTCGAATCTATAAATTTGGGTTGAATACTCTACCCTTGAAAACTGTTGCGATCCCCTATACTTGTGGGTTATCATGATCTTTTTCTGGCGCTGTTGCCGGGGAGCATAGCTATATTTGTTGAGTCACTTGGGATTATTATCATATTATCACTATGAAGAATCTGAAGGATCCAAAGACTAAGATATTTCCCTCAAGGACGAGGGGAGGTAAGGAACTGCCATCCAGTTCTGCTTTAGATTCACCTTCTGTTATGAGTACACTTGCAACACCACCACATGCTATTAATTCTGATATGTCACAAGTTATTGATGATGTACTTCTACTATGAATGATGCTTCTAATGATGCTAGTACCTTGCTTGATAATGATGATGTGCCACTTGGTGATTTTCTTGATAAACAAATTGCTAGAGTTATACAACGTGATGTTGTTGAATCTGATGATGAGCTTGAAACTGAATCTCGTGAAACACCTGCTAGAACTAGCCTTCCTATATATGAATTGCCTAAGGTGCCGGAAGGTTATGTTATGAGTGAAGAAACAACTAGAGATATTCTTGCTTGCAGTGATAGAGATGATTTAGAGAAATTATTACACAAGTATAAAGAAAAATCTCTGAATGCTAGAATGAAGTGTGATCCTAAGTTTGCAACTTCACCTATCTTTATTGATGATAAGGATTATGAATTCTCCGTCTACCTAGAGTTAATTACTTTGGTTGAATCTGATCCTTTCTGTGGTTATGAAACTGAAACTGTTGTGGCACATCTTACTAAGTTGAATGACATAGCCACTCTTTTTACTCATGATGATAAAACCCGTTATTACTTTATTCTCAAATTATTTCCTTTATCATTAAAGGGTGATGCTAAATCTTGGTACAATACTCCTGCTCGTGGTTGTGTGTGTAGTCCCCAGGACATGATTTATTGCTTCTCTTAAAAATATTTTCCTACTCATATGAAACAAGCTGCCTTACAGGAAATATTTAACTTTGTGCAAACTAAAGAAGAGAGTCTCCCACAAGCTTGGGGGAGGCTTTGCCAGTTAATTAATGTTTTGCCTGATCATCCTCTTAAGAAAAATGAAATACTTGTTATCTTCTATAATGGACTAACCGATGCTTCTAGGGACTTCCTAGATAGTTGTGCTGGTTGTGTTTTCATGGAACGAACAGTTGGACAAGCTGGAGAATTATTGAATAACATATTGAAAAACTATGATGATTGGACTATTCCCGAACCATCGCCTAAACCCACTCTGAAGAAGAGAGGTATATTATATCTCAGTCCTGAAGATATGCAAGAGGCAAATAAATCTATGAAGGAAAAAGTTATTAAAGCTGAGGATGTTAAATTTTTACCTCTTATTGAAGAAATACATGGGCTTAATACACCACCAATACCTAAGGTGGTAGAGGTAAATTCTCTTATGAAGTTTAATTATAATGATAATCCTCACAATATGCATCCTAGTCAATGCCTTTATTAGTTTGAAAACTACATTAGAAAACAAGATCACTTCAATGCAAATGTTATGAAACAACTGAAATATAATTCTGATATGATTGCTCGCTTGAGTGACTTGTTATTTAGAATATCAAATGATGTTAGAGGTGTTGGAAAACATGCTTCTATTGTTCAAACTCACTTAGAACAAGTTGCTAAATCTCAAAGAGAATTGCTTGATGAAATGAATAATAATATGCATGACTTTGCTGTTAGAGTTGCAACTGGAGGAGGTAAAATGACCTAGGAACCACTTTATCCTAAGGGACACCCGAAAAGAATTGAACAAGATTCCCAAAGAGCTAACACTAGTGCACCTAGTCCTTCTAAAAAGAAAACGAAAAAGAAAAATGATAGGACTTTGCATACTTCTAGTGAACCTGAAATAGAAAAACCTCTTGATAATGATAATGAAATTTCTATCTTTGATGCTGAAACTCAATCTGGTGATGAACACTCACCTAGTGATAATGAAAAAGATAATGCTGAGGTTCATAAAGACACTCAACCAAGTAATGAAAAAGAACCAGATAATGATGTTGAGATAGAACCATATGTTGATCTTGATAACCCACAACCTAAAAATAAAAGATATGACAAAATAGACTTTGTTGCTAGAAAACACGATAAAGAAAATGAACCGTGGGTTCAAAAACCTATGCCTTTTCCACCCAAGTCAACTAAAAAGAATGACGATGAAGAATTTGAACGTTTTGCTAAAATGCTGAGGCCAGCCTTTTTGCGTACTTGCTTGACTGATATCTTGAAAATGCCTCCTTATGTAAAGTATATGAAAGACATCATCACAAATAAGAGAAAAATACCGGAAGCTGAAATCTCCACTATGCTTACTAATTATACTTCTAAATATGGAGTACCTAAAAAACTTGGAGATCCGGGAATACCAACTATACCTTGCTCCATCAAAAAGAATCATGTGAAAACTGCTTTGTGTGATTTAGGAGTTGGTGTTAGTGTTATGCCTTTCTCTTTATATAAAAGACTTGACTTGAATAAACTCACACCTACTGAAATATCTTTGCAAATGGCTGACAAATCAACTGCCATACCTATCGGTATCTGTGAGGATGTGCTCGTTGTTGTTGCTAATGTTACTATTTTGATTGACTTTGTTATACTTAAGATGCCCAAGGACGACAACATGTCAATTATCCTTGGTAGACCCTTCTTGAATACTGCTGGGGATGTTATTGATTGCAATAAAAGCAAGGTCACTTTTCATATTAATGGCAATGAGCATATGGTGCACTTTCCGAAGAAACAATTCCAAGTGAATTGTATTAATGTTATTCAAAAATCTCCAACAATCACTATTGGAAGTTTTCAAATACCTCAACATACTGTCAAAAAGAAATATGAAATGCTTATTGTTGGGGAAATGCATATCCCCATTGAGGTAACTTAGTGATTTACGAAAGTTCTTCAGTTTCATGCTAATCGGAAGTGGTTGTTAATAAGACTTGATCTGTTGAGGATCATAGTAATAATTCAAAATTTTCCTACGTGTCACCAAGATCAATCTAGGAGATGCTAGCAATAAGAGAGAGAGGGACTGCATCTTCATACCCTTGAAGATTGCTAAGCGGAAGCATTACAAGAACGCGGTTGATGGAGTCGTACTCGTAGCGATTCAAATCACGGAAGATCCGATCTAGCACCGAACGGACGGCGCCTCCGCGTTCAACACACGTACAACTCGGGGACATCTCCTCCTTCTTGATCCAGCAAGGGGGGAGGAGAAGTTGAGGGAGAACTCCAGCAGCACGATGGCGTGGTGATGGAGGAGCTCGTGGTTCTCCAGCAGGGCTTCGCCAAGCACTACGGAAGAGGAGGAGGAGTTGGAGAGGGGAAGAGCTACGCCAAGGGAAGGTATGGCTTCCCTCCCACCCCTCACTATATATAGGGGAAAGGGAGAGGGGGAGGCGCCCTAGGGTTTCCCCTAGGGGGCGGCGGCTAGGGCAGATTGGATCTCCCTAGGGAAACCCTAGGGAGACTTGCCCCTCAAGCCAAGCAGGTGGAGGCTTGCCTCCCAAGCCAGGTGGAGGTCCCCCCTTGCCAAGTAATGCGGGAAAAGAGTGTGGGGGTGCACAGCCCATTAGTGGGCTGGTTTGCCCCCTCCCCTTGGCCCACGAGGCCCTGCAACACTTGCGGGGCCTCCCGAAACATCTTTCAGTCATGTTGGCCATAGCCTGGTACCCCCGGAACACTTCCGGACTCCAATACCCTTCGTCCAATATATCGATCTTCACCTACGGACCATTCCGGAACTCCTCATGATGTCCGGGATCTCATCTGTACTCCGAACTACCTTCGGTAACCACATACTATTCCCGTTACAACTCTAGCATCACCGAACCTTAAGTGTGTAGACCCTACGGGTTCGGGAACCATGCAGACATGACCTAGACACCTCTATGGCCAATAACCAATAACGGGATATAGATACCCATATTGGCTCCCACATGTTCCACGATGATCTCATCGGATGAACCACGATGTCGGGGATTCAATGAATCATGTATACAATTCCCTTTGTCTATTGGTATGTTACTTGCCCGAGATTCAATCGTCGGTATCCCCATACCTTGTTCAATCTTGTTACCGGCAAGTCTCTTTACTCGTTCCGCAATGCATGATCCCGTGACTAACTCTTTAGTCAAAATGAGCCCATTATTATGATGGATTGCCAAGTGGGCCCAGAGATACCTCTCTGTCATATGGAGTGACAAATCCCAGTCTCGATTCGTGCCAACCCAACAGACACTTTCGGAGATACCTGTAGTGCACCTTTATAGTCACCCAGTTACATTGTGACATTTGATTCACCTGAAGCATTCCTACGGTATCCGGGAGTTGCACAATCTCATGGTCTAAGGAAACGATACTTGACATTAGAAAAGCTCTACCAAACAAACTACACAATCCTGTGCTATGCTTAGGATTGAGTCTTGTCCATCACATCATTCTCCTAATGATGTGATCCCGTTATCAACAACATCCAATGTCCATGGTCAGGAAACCATAACCATCTATTGATCAACGAGCTAGTCAACTAGAGGCTCACTAGGGACATGTTGTCATCTATGTATTCACACATGTATTACGGTTTCCGGTTAATACAATTAAAGCATGAACAATAGACAATTATCATGAACAAGGAAATATAATAATAACCATTTTATTAATGCCTCTAGGGCATATTTCTAACAGTCTCCCACCCACACTAGAGTCAATAATCTAGTTACATTGTGATGAATCAAACACCCATAGAGTTCTGGTGTTGATCATGTTTTGCTTGTGGAAGAGGTTTAGTCAACGGATCTGCGATATTCAAATCTGTATGCACTTTACAAATATCTATGTCTCCATCTTGAATATATTCACAAATGGAGTTGAAGCGACGCTTGATATGCTTGGTCTTCTTGTGAAACCTGGGCTCCTTGGCAAGGGAAATGGCTCCAGTGTTGTCTCAGAAGAGAGTCATCGGGCCCGATGCATTGGGGATAACTCCTAGGTCGGTGATGAACTCCTTCATCCAGACTGCTTCCTGTGCTGTCTCCGAGACTGCTATGTACTCCGCTTCACATGTAGATCCCACCACGACGCTTTGCTTGCAACTACACCAGCTGACTGCCCCACCATTCAAAATGTATCCGGTTTGTGACTTAGAGTCATCCAGATCTGTGTCGTAGCTAGCATTGACGTAACACTTTACAAAGAGCTCTTCGTCACCTCCATAAATGAGAAACATATCATTTGTCCTTTTCAGGTACTTAGGATATTCTTGACTGCTGTCCAGTGTTCCATGTCGGGATTACTTTGGTACCTCCCTACCAAACTTATGGCAAGGTTAACATCAGGTATGGTACACAGCTTGGCATACATAATAGACCCTATGGCTGAGGCATAGGGGGTGACACTCATCTTTTCTCTATCTTCTGCTGAGGTCGGGCATTGAGCCATGCTCAATCTCACACCTTGCAATGCAGGTAAGAACCCCTTCTTTGACTGACCCTGTAAGCCCACGATGCGTCTATATCTCCCACGTGTCGAAGCACGACTTAGAGGCATAACTGCATTGTGAGCAATGTCGCAAGTGGGGTAATCTTCACACAACCCATGTAATGAATAAGGAAAAGAGGTACATAGTTGGCTTACACTCGCCACATCACACAATAGCATAAATATCATTACATTCATCCATATACAATCAAGGTCCGACTACGGAACCAAAATAAAGAACAACCCCAAATGCAACAAAGTCCCCGATCGCCCCAACTGGGCTCCACTACTGATCGTCTGGAAAGGAAATGTAGTATTGTCCCGACTCCTCATCGAACTCCCACTTGAGCTCAGTCGAATCTCCTGGAGCGGTATCATCGGTCCCTACATCTGGTTTTGGAAGTAATCTGTGAGTCACGGGGACTCGGCAATCTCACACCCTCGCGATCAAGACTATTTAAGCTTATAGGTAGGGTAAAAGGTATGAGGTGGAGCTACAGCAAGCACTAGCGTATAAGGTGGCTAACATACGCAAATGAGAGCGAGAAGAGAAGACAAAGGCACGGTCGAGAAACTATGATAAAGAAGTGATCCTAGAACAACCTACGATCAAGACTGTGTTCTCTTCCCGGACTCCGCCGAAAAGAGACCATCATGGCCACACACTCTGTTGATTCATTTTAATTAAGTTAAGTTTCGGGTTATCTACAACCGGACATTAACAAATTCCCATCTGCCCATAACCGCGGGTACGGCTTTCAAAAGTTCAAATCCCTGCAGGGGAGTCCCAACTTAGCCCATCACAAGCTCTCATGGTCAACGAAGGATATTCCTTCTCCAAAGACAACCCAATCAGACTCGGAATCCCGGTTACAAGACATCTCGACAATGGTAAAACTAAACAAGCAAAGCTGCCCAAATGTGCCGACAAATCCCGATAGGATCTACACATATCTCATTCTTAGGGCACACCGGATTGTCCAAACTTCCGGTAGGCAAGCCCAGAGTTGCCCCTAGTGGCCACCGGCGGCTGACAAGTCGGACCAACACTCAGAGGAGCACTGGCCCGGGGGTTTAAATAAAGATGACCCTTGAGTCCGCGGAACCCAAGGGAAAAATAGGCTAGGTGGCGAATGGTAAAACCAAGGTTGGGCCTTGCTAGAGGAGTTTTATTCAAGGCGAACTGTCAAGGGGTTCCCATTATAACCCAACCGTGTAAGGAATGCAAAATCAAGGAACATAACACCGGTATGACGGAAACTAGGGCAGCAAGAGTGGAACAAAACACCAGGCATAAGGCCGAGCCTTCCACCCTTTACCAAGTATATAGATGCATTAAAGTAGACAAGATATAATAATGGTATCCCAACAATAAACAAGTTCCAACGAGGAACAAACTCCAATCTTCACCTGCAACTAGCAACACTATAAGAGGGGCTGAGCAAAGCGGTAACTTAGCCAAACAACGGTTTGCTAGGACAAGGTGGGTTAGAGGTTTGACATGGCAATATGGGAGGCATGATAAGCAAGTGGTAGGTATCGTAGCATAGGCATAGCAATAGAGCGAGCATGTAGCAAGCAAAGATAGAAGTGATTTCGAGGGTATGGTCATCTTGCCTGCAAAGTTCTCTGAGTTGACGTTAGCTTGATCCTCGTAAACGTACTCAACAGGTTCCTCGATCACGTACTTGTCTCCTGGCTCTACCCAAACAAGAACACAAGCAAAGGGAGACACAATCAACCACGTGCAATGCACAAACAACATGACGCAAAACATGGCATGATATGTGAGATGTGATATGCAATGCATATGCATGTTTCAGAAAGGAAAGATTGAACCTTGCCTCAAATTGGAAAACCAAGAGTTCCACTGGAAAGATGAGTTGATTTCGGTCGAAATCGATATAAAGATCACCAGAATCGGATGCACGGTTTGCAAATGGCAAGCAAAACAAATATGGCACCGATCTACGATTAATAGCACGAGGCCATCTAAATGCATCAAGAACAACATGCTAGAGCACTCTAACATAGAAACAAAATACATGGCAGGGATCCACTCAAGATGCTTGACAAAAGATGAACACTGAGCTACGGCTAATTCTCTCAATAGCAGGTTCAAACAAGCATGGCAAAAGAGCAAAAGATATCAGGTTATAGACTTAGTGAAAATAACAACAAGTTAGGAATTTAACATTAGGAAGCAATGTTTAGAGCAAGGTAACAACATGCTACATGAACATATCATGGAAAAACAAGGCATGGCATGAAGCTACTCAAAGCATATAACAAAAGTCCCTTACCGACCATAAGCCAAAAGGGATCAGGAAATACAATGGCAACCATGTGAACATAGCAATTAACGTTAACAGATTCAGACTTAGTAGAAAACTGGAACATGGCAAAACAGATATTAAGTAGGCATGTTTACGAGCTCGATGCACTCACCACAAGGCATTGCATGACAAACTAAGCATACACATAGCAAGTAGACATGGCATAGAAGCTAAACATGGTAAGAACACACTCATAGCATTCATGGATCAACTACAACAACCTCGGCGTTAAATGCTTAACACATAAACATTCTGCCAGGAACATTTTATGGCAAAAGTAGAGCTCGATTGACTCAAGCTAGGTTGCTCCATAATTGCAAACAAAGACATGGATGGAGAGAGCACAACAATATCTACAAAACATCCTTACTGATCATGCTCAAAAGAGGCATGGATCACTCGGTAGCAACATAAATACATGGCATAAAAATATTGACAGCACAAAGACTTAGATTATTTCTAAGTCCCTGAAATCAGCAACATTACGAGATCTACTTTGCATGCTTCTGCTAGTCACCACAATGATCACAAAAATACATGGCATACACCCTTGTAAAGATGGCATGACATACTTCAAAACACATCTAGGGCTCAAGTTCATAGGAGGCACACATTAATCATGGCAAAAACGACAAATGTCCAATTGCTGATAATAATCTGAAACTAACATTGCATAGCCCTCTTGCAACAGCATTTAGGTCATCAGGATAAGCTCAAATGAACATGGTGCAATGGAATGAAATGAAGTACTCGTTGAGACAAACAATTTTATATGCTACATGCCCAAAACGGAGCCACGGTTGCAGAGTTATGATGCAA
This sequence comes from Triticum monococcum, assembly GCA_034509565.1. Taxonomy (NCBI): domain Eukaryota; kingdom Viridiplantae; phylum Streptophyta; class Magnoliopsida; order Poales; family Poaceae; genus Triticum; species Triticum monococcum. The sequence goes on from CM067841.1 coordinate 196,756,381, forward strand.
TGAATTATGCAAAAAATTACTGAAAACGAGGGCAAAAAGTCAACCAAGTTTAGGGTCTCCAGATCTGGATCCGGATCGGGGCACGGACTTCGATGTTCACCGCAGTTTGCCGGAGTCGACGATGGAGCTCGCCGGAGTTGGACTTGGACGAAGGCAAGGCGAGGAAGGGGCGGCGAGGGGGCTCGGCGGCCTCGGGCGGCGGTGATGGAGCACGCCGGCAAGGAGGGCAACGAGGCGGAGAGGCGGCGGGCTCCGCGGTCGGAACTTGTGGCGGCGAGGCGCATGACGCCGACGAGCGGCGGACCAGCGTCGGGGGCGGTGAGTGACCGGGCGAGGCGCGGGACTTCGGTGCGGGGCGCGGCCCGGTCGGGCGGCGAGGAGGGCCGGCCACGGGCCCCGGCAGGCCACGGCGGGCGCGGAGGAGAGAGAAGACGGCGGTGGTGATGTGGCGGCGGGCGATTGCCGGCAGCAGCAATGTGTCCGGCGCGCGGAAGGGCGAGGGATCTAGGGTTAGGGGTGGAAGAGACCCATGATTTCGGGGGGAGAGGCCTTTTTATAGGTAGGAGGAGCTAGGAGGCTCCAAATTGAGCACGGTTTTCGGCCACGCGATCGTGATTGAACGACCTAGATGATGGAGAGAGTTTAGGTGGGTTTTGGGCCACTTTGGAGGGGTGTTGGGCTGCAACACACATGAGGCCTTTACGGTCCCTCGGTTAACCGTTGGAGTATCAAACGAAGTCCAAATGGCACGAAACTTGACAGGCGGTCTATCGGTAGTAAACCAAGGCCGCTTCGCAAGTCTTGGTCCAATCCGAGAACGTTTAATACCCTCACACGAAAAGAGGTAGAAAGGGACACCGGAGGACATAGGAGCGCCGGAATGCAAAACGGACAATGGGGAAAATGCTCGAATGCATGAGACGAACACGTATGCGAATGCAATGCACATGATGACATGATATGAGATGCATGACAACGACAAAACAACACGAAGACAAAAACCCGGCAACGAGGAAATAACATAACTTAGTGCCGGAAAAGGCAAGAGTTGGAATACAAATATGGCATGTTACATACGGGGTGTTACGGATCCATATTGAACTTCTTCAATATCTTGTCAAGGTATGTGCTTTGCGAAAGACCAATGAGGTGTCTCGGACTCTCTCTATAGATCTTGATGCCTAATATGTAAGCAGCTTCTCCAAGATCCTTCATTGAAAAACACTTATTCAAGTAGGCCTTTATGCTTTCCAAAAGTTCTATATCATTTCCCATCAATAGTATATCATCCACATATAATATGAGAAATGCTACAGAGCTCCCACTCACTTTCTTGTAAACACAGGCTTCTCCATAAGTCTGGATAAACCCAAACGCTTTGATCATTTCATCAAAGCGAATGTTCCAACTCCGAGATGCTTGCACCAGCCCATAGATGGAGCGCTGGAGCTTGCATACCTTGTCAGCATTCTTAGGATCGACAAAACCTTCCGGCTGCATCATATACAATTCTTCCTTAAGGAAACCATGAAGGAATGCCGTTTTGACGTCCATTTGCCAGGTCTCATAATCATAGAATGCGGCAATTGCTAACATGATTCAGACGAACTTTAGCTTCGCTATGGGTGAGAAGGTCTCATCGTAGTCAACCCCTTGAACTTATCGATAACCCTTAGCGACAAGCCGAGCCTTATAGATGGTCACATTACCATCTGCGTCAGTCTTCTTCTTAAAGATCCATTTTTTCTCTATGGCTTGCCGATCATCGGGCAAGTCTGTCAAAGTCCATACTTCGTTTTCATACATGGATCCTATCTCGGATTTCATGGCTTCAAGCCATTTGTTGGAATCTGGGCCCGCCATCGCTTCTTCATAGTTCGAAGGTTCACTGTTGTCTAACAACATGATTTCTAGGACAGGGTTGCCGTACCACTCTGGTGCAGAACATGTCCTTGTGGACCTACGAAGTTCAGTAGCACCTTGATCCGAAGTTTCATGATTATCATCATTAACTTCCTCTCTAGTCGGTGCAGGCACCACAGAAACATCTTCTTGAGTTGTGCTACTTTCCGGTTCAAGAGGTAGTACCTCATCAAGTTCTACTTTCCTCCCACTTACTTCTTTCGAGAGAAACTCTTTCTCTAGAATGGATCCATTCTTGGCAACAAAGATCTTGCCTTCGGATCTGAGGTAGAAGGTATACCCAATAGTTTCCTTAGGGTATCCTATGAAGATGCATTTTTCCGACTTGGGTTCGAGCTTTTCAGGTTGAAGTTTCTTGACATAAGCATCCCATCCCCAAACTTTCAGAAACGACAGCTTAGGTTTCTTTCCAAACCATAATTCATCTGGTGTTGTCTCAACGGATTTCGATGGAGCCCTATTTAAAGTGAATGCGGCAGTCTCTAAAGCATAACCCCAAAATGATAGCGGTAGATCGGTAAGAGACATCCTAGATCACACCATATCCAATAGAGTGCGATTATGACGTTCGGACACACCATTACGCTGAGGTGTTCCAGGTGGCGTTAGTTGTGAAACAATTCCACATTTCCTTAAGTGTGTGCCAAACTCGTGACTCAAATATTCCCCTCCATGATCTGATCGTAAGAACTTTATTTTCCTGTCACGTTGATTCTCTACCTCACTTTGAAATTCCTTGAACTTTTCAAAGGTCTCAGACTTGTGTTTCATTAAGTAGACAAACCCATATCTACTTAAGTCATCTGTGAGGGTGAGAACATAACGATAGCCACCACGAGCCTCAACACTCATTGGACCACACACATCAGTATGTATGATTTCCAATAAATTGATTGCTCGCTCCATTGTTCTAGAGAACGGAGTATTGGTCATTTTGCCCATGAGGCATGGTTCACACGTGTCAAATGATTCATAATCAAGAGACTCTAAAAGTCCATCTGCATGGAGTTTCTTCATGCGTTTGACACCAATGTGACCAAGGCGGCAGTGCCACAAGTATGTGGGACTATTATTACCAACCTTACATCTTTTGGCATTCATACTATGAATATGTGTAACATCACGTTCGGGATTCAATAAAAATAAACCATTGACCAGCGGGGCATGACCATAAAACATATCTCTCATATAAATAGAACAACCATTATTCTCGGATTTAAATGAGTAGCCATCTCGCATTAAACGAGATCCTGATACAATGTTCATGCTCAAAGCTGGTACTAAATAACAATTATTGAGGTTTAAAACTAATCCTGAAGATAGATGTAGAGGCAGTATGCCGACGGCGATCACATCGACCTTGGAACCATTCCTAATGCGCATCGTCACCTCGTCCTTTGCCAGTCTCCACTTATTCCGCAGCTCCTGTTTTGAGTTACAAATATGAGCAACTGCACCGGTATCAAATACCCAGGAGCTACTACGAGTGCTGGTAAGGTACACATCAATAACATGTATATCATATATACCTTTGGTGTTGCCGTCCTTCTTACTCTCTAAGTACTTGGGGCAGTTCCGCTTCGAGTAACCATTTCCATTGCAATAGAAGCACTCAGTCTCAGGCTTGGGTCCATTCTTTGGCTTCTTCCCGGCAAATGGCTTACTGGATGCAGCAATTCCCTTGCCGTCCTTATTGAAGTTTTTCTTACCCTTGCCTTTCTTGAAACTAGTGGTCTTATTCACCATCAACACTTGATGTTCCTTTTTGATTTCCACCTCCGCTAATTTCAGCATTGAATATAACTCAGGAATGGACTCTTCCATCCCTTGCATATTGTAGTTCATCACAAAGCTCTTGTAGCTATGTGGAAGCGACTGGAGGATCCTGTCAATGACAGAGTCATATGGAAGATTAACTCCCAGCTGAGACAAGCGGTTGTGCAACCCAGACATTTTGAGTATATGCTCGCTGACAGAACTGCTTTCCTCCATCTTACAATTGTAGAACTTGTCAGAGATTTCATATTTCTCGACTCGGGCATGAGCTTGGAAAACCATTTTCAGCTCTTGGAACATCTATAGCTTCTATGTGTTCCTATGAGTAGTTGCTATCAATCTTACAAAGTTTTGTTGACAAATTTTTTGTCACTCCAAAAAATTTATTTTCAGAAAATTGTACGCGGACATGATGAACCTATTTGGAAGGAGTTCTTTGAGGAGATGATCCTCGAGGGCATCTTCTAGTGACAATTTTGCTCGTCGGTCTTATGTTGAACCAAGTGAAAGTTCCATGCGAGATGCCGCCACCAAGACATGTTTATGGCCTAGCGATGAATATATGGTGCGTGTGTGCATTAAGGAAGAATTTGAGCAATGTGTTCACAATTCCGGCCTCGGTCCCTACCTTTTAGATAAGTGTGAACAACACCAACTTCTCACTAAATCATTTGTCAAAGGATTTAAACATTTTCCACGTGAGTCTAGGGTGTTGTTTATGTTTTATGATAGTCCTTATACTATCCCACTGGAGAATTTTGCTTACCATTGCAAACTTCCCTTTTGGGGTTCGCTTGATGAGCCACCAATAGTTGAGTACGAGTCTTTCTTGACGAGCCTTTGCTACGGTGAAAATAGGAGAGTGAGACAAGGAAGAATAAAGAGCATTCACTTTCCCGCAATCCAGTATTTTGCATTATTTAACGGGAAATGCATAGTAGGCAAGCAAGACTGTAGCATACTCTTTGTGCCAGACTTGAGCCTCCTTCACACCGCTCTCACTGGTGAAAGGAATTATAACCTTGGAGCGATTGTTGCACGTAGACTTTAGCACAATGCTAACAGTGGTTGGTTCTATGGTGGAATTTATGCCACGCGTTTAGCACGGGAGCTGGGTGTTTCGCCTTTGTCCTTTGATCCTATCCTACCCACTCGGTATTAAATTTTGATAGTTTGAAAGAACACAAGATCCTTAAGGGAAAGGTTGATAATTTCACATACAATCTAATGTTTAACCAAAAATCTACTATGGACACATATTTGCGTGTGCCTACTCTTTTTGATTATAACAGCAAGGGAAGATATTTTGTTCTTGAGAGCGAGGCATGAGATCATAACGCAGCAGTGGTGGCAGCACGCGTGATGAGGCATCTGCGCCGAGAGCCTCTGTGAGCTACCACGGCGATTACTACCCTCCAGGCTACTGATCGACTACCAACTTAGGCCAAAAGCCTAAGCTTGGAAGAGTATGTGTCTCTCACCAACTTTACATTCATGTCCACTTATTTAAATTTGTCAGTGTTCATACTTTTTCATTGTATCATCCATGGTTAGATTTATTTTCTTGCTTCCTTCTTGTGTGTTTGAAAAACTTTAGAAAAACCAAAAAAAATAGTTCTAGTTAATTTACTTTCTATGCATGCTTAGTAGTAGTACTAAAAAGAAAATCCAAAAATATTTCCTTATTCTTCTTTTGCTTGCTGGGAGCTTTCCCGTGTAAATAGTTTTTCTCGTTTGTGCTTTTCCCTTTTACCTGCTTGCTAAAGAAAACCAAAAAATCCAAAAATATTTCAGTGTGTTTCTCTGAATTTCTTTTTCTTTTTATTCGAGTTGTACCAAGTATAAGACCACGATGAAAATGTTGAGTGGCTCTCATATGAATAATTGTTGAACTAATAATGAGCCCATTTTACCATGTCTTCTCCTGTTGAATAAAGTTTTTTGCAGATTCCAAATTAGTCCATGGCACTCTTGCACTATTATTATTTTCATATCATTCGGTCATGCAAGTGAAAGGCAATAATGACGACATTCGATGAATTGGCCGTGGCAAAGAGAAACTGGTATGAACTCGACTTGTTCTGTTTGTGTAAATATGTTTAACCTAGCATTCAGGCTTCAGCCCATTATGATTAAACATGTTTGCAATGACAATTAGAGATCATAGTTTCTGATGCCATGCATAAGTAGCTGGGAGTTAATAATGATTTATCTTGGATATCAACATAGCGTTAAAATGATTGTGATGTAGTATGATGATATGGTATCCTCCTTTGAATGTTCAAGTGGCTGGACTTGGTACATGTTCATGCATGTAGTTGAATCAAAACCAACATAGTCTCTATAATTTTTATGTTCATGGTGTTCATATCCTACTCATGCCAGTGTCCAATGTTACTTACGCATAATGCATGGTTATGATCGTTGTTGCTCTCTAGTTGGCCGCTTCTCAATCTAAATTGCCAGCCTTCGCCTGTACTAAGTGGGGATTCTGCTTGTACATCAAAAACCTTGAACCCAAAGTTATTCCAGATGAGTCCACCATACCTACCTATATACGACCCTGCCGTCCTAAGTAAATTTGTATGTGCCACCTCTAAAAACTTCTAAAAAATTATCCGTTTTGTGTGCCTGGATCGTTCATGGAACGACAGGAGGTGTTTGGTATCTTCCATGCTAAGCAGGTTATTCTCAGGTCGAGTGTTTATTCACTCGCCGTCACACGAGAAAATGGGCGGTAATAGGGTTTCCCAGCCCCGAATTCAAAAATGCAAATAATTAAACGAAACTCCCCCAAGACTGATGTTGGTATGGACGACACCCGTTGTTTCGGACAAGCCGTGGAGTGTGATTGATGGTGGAGGGGGAGTAAACCTTTACTTTTATCGCTTGGGAACCGCCACTAGCGTGCTTAGCATGGAAGATGTTGATAACCGATGGTCATGAAGTAAATGAGAAGGGTGCATGTCTCAAAATATCATTTATCTCTGTTTTAAAAATTGAGCTCTGGTGCCTCTGCAAATCACTACTTCCCTCTATGAAGGGACTATCTATTTACTTTTATGTTGTGTCATCACCTTCTTATACAAGCGCTAGAAACTGATAGAGCACAGCGGTCATGATTTATGCATTGTGTGTAGCTAATGTTGGGTGCATCATGACTAGATCTTTTCTACCACGAATTACAATGTTTAGTCGCTGCTTGAACTTTGGAGGTCCTCTTCATTTATGGTTTGCGGTCTCAGAAAGGGCTAGCGAGATACCATTATTGTCATATTATATCATGGTTGTTTTGACAACGTGTTGCCGTTTGAGATGTCTTATTATTGCTCGCTAGCTGATTATGTCATAGATATGAGTCATTATAATCTTTAAGAGTTATTGTCGACATTGTTAGTTATAATGTTGGCTGAAAACCTAGGTGTTGTTTAAGCTTATTTATGCAAACAAGAGCAAAAGAGTTCGTAAAAGTTTTTCTTTCTCACTTTCAGTTTATCAACTGAATTGCTTGAGGACAAGCAAAGGTTTAAGCTTGGGGGAGTTGATACATCTCCAACATATCTACTTTTTCCCATGCTTTTTCTCTTGTTTTGGACTCTAATTTGCATGATTTGAATGAAACTAACCCCGGACTGTTGATATTTTCAGTAGAACTACCATGGTGTTGTTTTTGTGCAGAAATAAAAGTTCTCGGAATGGAATGAAACTTTGCAAGGAATTTTTATATAATATATAAGAATTTCTGGAGCCAAGACCTACCAGAGAGGGGCCCCTGGGTGGGCACAACCCACCAGGGCGCGCCCCCTCTCCGGACGCGCCCAGGTGGGTTGTACCCACCAGGTGGCCCCGCAGACCTCAACCCTGACACTATAAATTCTTATTTTCAGAGAAAAAAATGAGGGAGAAAGAATTATCACGATCCACGAGACGGAGCCGCCGCCAAGCCCTGTTCTTCCCCGGGAGGGCAGATCTGGACTCCGTTTGGGGCTCCGAAGAGGGGGGGTCTTGGTTCTTCGTCATCACGAACCCTTCTCCATCTCCAATTCCATGATGCTCCCCACCGGGAGTGAGTAATTCCTTCGTAGGCTCGCTGGTCGGTGAGGAGTTGGATGAGATTCATCATGTAATCGAGTTAGTTTTGTTAGGGCCTGATCCCTAGTATCCATTATGTTCTTAGATTGATGTTGCTATGACTTTGCTATGCTTAATGCTTGTCACTTTGGGCCTGAGTGCCATGATTTCAGATTTGAACCGTTTATGTTATCACCATTATATCCATGTTCTAGATCCGATCTTGCAAGTTATAGTCACCTACTGCGTGTTATGATCCAGCAACCCCGGAGTGACAATAATCGGGCCCACTCCCGGTGGTGACCGTAGTTTGAGGATTTCATGTATTCACTATGTGTTAATGCTTTATTCCGGTTCTCTATTAAAAGGAGGCCTTAATATCCATTAGTTTCCAATATGGACCCCGCTACCACGGGAGGGTGGGACAAAAGATGTCATGCAAGTTCTTTTAATAAAGCATGTATGACTATTTATGGAATACATGCCTACATTATATTGATGAACTGGAGTTGGTGCCGTATCGCCCTAGGTTATAACTGTCACATGATGAATATCATCCAACAACTCACCGATCCAATGCCTACGAACTTTTCCATATTGTTTCTGCTAAGTTACTACTGCTATCATTACTGTTAAACTTGCTACAAAATTACTGCTATCACTGTTACTGTTACCATTGGTGCTGCTACTACTATCAAACTATTTTGCTACTGATCACTTTGCTGCAGATAATTAATCTCCAGGTGTGGTTGAATTGACAACTCAGCTGCTAATACCTTCAAATATTCTTTGGCTCCGCTTGTGTCGAATCTATTAATATGGGTTGAATACTCTACCCTCGAAAATTGTTGCGATCCCCTATACTTGTGGGTTATCTCCCTCTGTGAGCCTCAACACTTATCATACCGCATACATCAGTATGTGTTATTTCCAATAAGTCAATGGCTCGCTCCATTGTTCCAGAGAACGGAGTCCTAGTCATCTTGCCCATGAGGCATGGTTCGCAAGTATCAAGTGATTCCAAAAACCCCTCGGCATGGAGTTTCTTCATGCGCTTTACACCAATATGACCTAAACGGCAGTGCCACAAATAAGTTGCACTATCATTATTAACTTTGCATCTTTTGGCTTCAATATTATGAATATGTGTATCACTATGATCGAGATTCAACAAAAATAGATCACCCATCAAGGGTGCGTGACCATAAAAGATATTACTCATATAAATAGAACAACCATTATTCTTTGATTTAAATGAATAACCGTCTCATATCAAACAGGATCCAGATATAATGTTCATGCTCAACGCTGGCACCAAATAACAATAATTCGGGTCTAAAACTAATCCCGAAGGTATATGTAGAGGTAGCATGCCGACGGCGATCACATCGACCATGGAACCATTTCCGATGCACATCATCACCTCGTCCTTAGTCAATCTTTGTTTAATCCATAACCCCTGTTTCGAGTTACAAATATGAGCAACAGAACTAGTATCAAATACCCAGGCGCTACTACAAGCATTAGTAAGGTACACATCAATAACATGTATATCAAATATACATTTCACTTTGCCATCCTTCTTATCCGCCAAATACTTGGGGCAGTTATGCTTCCAGTGACCAGTCCCTTTGCAGTAGAAGCACTCGGTTTCAGGCTTAGGTCCAGACTTGGGTTTCTTCCCTTGAGCAGCAACTTGCTAAGCTATTCTTCTTGAACTTTCCCTTCTTCCCTTTGCTTTTTTTCTTGAAACTACTAGTCTTGTTAACCATCAACACTTGATGCTCCTTCTTGATTTCTACCTCTGCAGCCTTTAGCATTGCGAAGAGCTCGGGAATTGTCTTTTCCATCCCTTGCATATTATAGTTCATCATGAAGCCTTTATAGCTTGGTGGCAGTGATTGAAGAACTCTGTCAATGACACTATCATCAGGAAGATTAACTCCCAGCTGAGTCAAGTGGTTATGGTACCCAGACATTCTGAGTATGTGTTCACTAACAAAACTGTTCTCCTCCATCTTGCAGCTATAGAACTAGTTGGAGACTTCATATCTCTCAACTCGGGCATTTTATTGAAATATTAACTTCAACTACTGGAACATCTCATATGCTCCATGACGTTTAGAACGTCTTTAAAGTGCCGATTCTAAGCCGTAAAGCATGGCACACTGAACTATCGAGTAGTCATCAGCTTTAGTCTGCTAAACGTTCATAACATTCGGAGTTGCTCCTCCAGGGGGTCTCGCACCTAGTGGTGCTTCCCGGACGTAATTCTTCTGTGCAGCAATGAGGATAATGCAACCTCTTGAGCACTGCATTGGTTTTCCCCAAAGAGGAAGGGATGATGCAGCAAAGTAGCGTAAGTATTTCCCTCAGTTTTTGAGAACCAAGGTATCACTCCAGTAGGAGGCTACGTGCGAGTCCCTCGCACCTGCATAAAACAAATAAATCCTCGCAACCAATGCGATAAGGGGTTGACAATCCCTACATGGCCACTTACGAGAGTGAGATCTGATAGATATGATAAGATAATATTTTTGGTAGTTTTATGATAAAGATGCAAAGTAAAATAAAAGCAAAGTAAAAAAGCAAAGGAAATAACTAAGTATTGGAAGATTAATATGAGGAAGATAGACCCGGGGGCCATAGGTTTCACTAGTGGCTTCTCTCAAGAGCATAGGTATTCTATGGTGGGTGAACAAATTACTGTTGAGCAATTGACAGAATTGAGCATAGCTATGAGAATATCTAGGTACGGTCATGTATATAGGCATCACATCCGAGACAAGTAGACCGACTCCTGCCTGCATCTACTACTATTACTCCACTCATCGACCGCTATCCAGCATGCATCTAGAGTATTAAGTTAATGAAAACAGAGTAACGCCTTAAGGAAGATGACACGATGTAGAGGGATAAACTCATGCAATATGATGAAAACCCCATCTTGTTATCCTCGATGACAACAATACAATATGTGCCTTGCTGCCCCTACTGTCACTAGGAAAGGACACCGCAAGATTGAACCCAAAGCTAAGCACTTCTCCCATTGCAAGAAAGATCAATCTAGTAGGCCAACCCGAACTGATAATTCGAAGAGACTTACAAAGATAACCAATCATACATAAAATATTTCAGAGAAGAATCAAATATTTTTCATAGATAGACTTGATCATAAACCCACAATTCATTGGATCTCGACAAACACACCGCAAAAAGAAGATTACATCGAATAGATCTCCACAAGAGAGGGGTAGAACATTGTATTGAGATCCAAAAAGAGAGATGAAGCCATTCTAGCTAATAACTATGGACCCGTAGGTCTGAGGTGAACTACTCACACTTCATCGGAGGGGCTATGGTGATGATGTAGAAGCCCTCCGTGATGGATACCCCCTCCGGCGGAGCTCCGGAACAGGCCCCAAGATGGGATCTCGTGGATACAGAAAGTTGCGGCAGTGGAATTAGGGTTTTGGCTCCGTTTCTGATCGTTTGGGGGTACGTAGGTATATATAAGAGGAATGAGTACGTCGGTGGAGCAACAGGGGGCCCACGAGGGTGGAGGGCGCGCGGGGGGGGGGGGGGGGGGGGGGGTAGGCGTGCCCCCCTACCTCGTGGCATCCTCCTTTGTTTCTTGACGTAGGGTCCAAGTCCCATGGATCATGTTCGGTGAGTGAGGGAGTCCTGGATTAGGGGGTCTCCGGACAGCCGGACTATCTCCATTGGCCGGACTGTTAGACTATGAAGATACAGGATTGAAGACTTCGTCTCGTGTTCGGATGGGACTCTACTTGGCGTGGAAGGCAAGCTAGGCAATATGTATATGAATATCTCCTCCTTTGTAACCAACCTTGTGTAACCCTAACCCTCTCCGGTGTCTATATAAACCGAAGGGTTTTAGTCGTAGGACAACAATCACAACATACAATCATACCATAGGCTAGCTTCTAGGGTTTAGCCTCTCTGATCTCGTGGTAGATCTACTCTTGTAACACCCATATCATCAATATTAATCAAGTAGGACGTAGGGTTTTACCTCCATCAAGAGGGCCCAAACCTGGGTAAAACATCGTGTCCCTTGCCTCCTGTTACCATCCGGCCTAGACGCACAGTTTGGGACCCCCTACCCGAGATCCGCCGGTTTTGACACCGAAATTGGTGCTTTCATTGAGAGTTGCTCTGTGTCATCGCCGTTAGGCTTGATGGCTCCTACTATCATCGATAGCGATGCGGTCCAGGGTGAAACTTTTCTCCCTGGACAGATCTTCGTATTCGGCGGCTTTGCACTGCGGGCTAATTCGCTTGGCCATCTGGAGCAGGTTGAAAGCTACGCCCCAGGCCATCAGGTTAAATTTGGAAGTTTGAATTACACGGCCAACATCCGCGGGGACTTGATCTTTGACGGATTCGAGCCATAGCCGGGCGCACCGCACTGTCGCGATGGGTATGACCTAGCTCTACCACCGGACGGTACCCCAGAGGCCGCGCCCGCATCAGCTCCGACCCTTAGCTCGGAGCCAACTCCGCCAATCGAGGACGGGTGGCTAGACACCGCCTCAGGGGCTGCAGTTTCAACGGTGATCGAGCCGAACACCAGCATAATCCTCTGCGCAACCCATGACTCCAAGGTGCCGGACTCTCTCTCGGACCCCGAACCATCCGCGCCACTGCCAATCGAATCCGATTGGGCGCCGATCATGGAATTCACCGCCGCGGATATCTTTCAGCACTCGCCCTTCGGCGACATTCTGAATTCACTAAGGTCTCTCTCTTTGTCAGGAGAGCCCTGGCCAGATTATGGCCAACAGGATTGGGATGCGGACGACGAAGAAATTTGACGCCCACCCACCACCCACTTTGTAGCCACTGTCGATGATTTAACGGACATGCTCGACTTCGACTCCGAAGACATCGATGGTATGGACGACGATGTAGGAGACGAACGTGAACCAGCACCTATAGGGCATTAGAAAGCCACCTCCAAGAAGCCAATGGCGAAGAGACATCGAAGGATGACCCCTCCAAGAAGCAATCCAAGCGCCGACGTCAGCGGCGCCGCTCTAAATCCCGCCAAAGAAAAAGTGGCGATACCGGCACATGAGATAATAACACTCCGGATAGCGCCGAAGACAACAACAATCCCCTCCAGCAAGATTTAGAGTAGGAGGATGAAGGAGCCAGCTCTCCTGAGAGAGCGGCTTGTGGAGAGGAGGAGGATGACAATTACATGCCCCCCTCCGAAGACGAGGCAAGCCTCGGCGACAATGAATTCGCCGTACCAGAGGATCCTGTCGAATAGGAGCGCTTCAAGCGCAAGCTTATGGCCACCGCAAATAGCCTGAAGATAAAGCAGCAGCAGCTTCAAGCTGATCAAGATCTGCTACCTGACAAATGGACCGAAGTCCTCGCGGCCGAGGAATATAAACTCGAGCGCCCCTCCAAGAGTTACCCAAAGCGCAGGTTACTACCCCGACTAGAGGAAGAAGCGCATGATATGGCTGATCGGCCACCTCGTGGCCGCGATGGAGAGACATTCCAGCCAAAAGCTCAGCCTCCACCCCAACGCCATCCAAATAAAAAGGCATGGGGAGATACGCCAGACCTGCGAGACATATTGGAGGACAAAGCAAAGCATTCAAGATCGATCTATGAATCACGAGGGCGCACCACTCTGCGAGACGGTAAACGTCACGCCGGATACAGTAAAAGCAAATCCGGTCGGGCCGAACACAGCGGGCAAGACCCATTCAAGCTGCGTCACGATATAGCCCAATACAGAGGCGCCGCACACCCCTTATGCATCACAGAAGAAGTAATGGAACATCAATTCCCAGAAGGTTTCAAACCTGTAAACATTGAATCATATGACGGCACAATAGATCCTGCACTATGGATTGAGGACTTCCTCCTCCACATCCACATGGCCCGTGGTGATGACTTACATGCCATCAAGTACCTCCCACTAAAACTCAAAGGACCAGTGCGGCATTGGCTTAATAGCTTGCCAGCGGACTCCATTAGCTGTTGGGAAGATTTGGAATCCGCATTCCTCGACAACTTTCAGGGCACTTATGTGCGACCACCAGACGCCGATGACTTGAGCCACATAATTCAGCAGCCAGAAAAGTCGGCCAGGCAATTCTGGACTCGGTTCCTTACAAAGAAAAATCAAATCATCGACTGTCTGGATGCGGCGGCCTTAGCGGCTTTCAAACATAACATCCGAGACGAGTGGCTAGCCCGGCACCTTGGTCAGGAAAAGCCGAAATCCATGGCAGCTCTCACGACGCTCATGACCCGCTTTTGTGCGGGAGAAGACAGCTGGTAGGCTCGCAGCAATAACATATCAAAGAGCCATGGTACCGCAGATACCAAGGACGGCAATAGCAGGTCACGTTGCAACAAGCATAAGTGCCGCATTAACAGCAAAAGTACTGAGGATACGGCAGTCAATGCCGGATTCAAAGGCTCTGAACCCGGTCAGCGGAAAAAGCCATTCAAACAAGGTATGCCGGGTCCGTCCAGCTTGGTCCGTATACTCGATCGCTTGTGTCAAATACACGGCACCCCTGACGAGCCAGCCAATCACACCAACATGGATTGTTGGGTGTACTAGCAGGCCGACAAGTTAATTGCCGAAAACAAAGACAAGGGGCCGCATAGCGATGACGAAGAAGAACCCCAGCAGTCGCACACTGGAGGACAGAAGAGGTTTCCCCCGCAAGTGCAGATGGTGAACATGATATACGCAACCCATATCCCCAAGAGGGAGCGGAAGCGTGGGCTCAGGGACGTATATGCGTTGGAGCCAGTCACCCCAAAGTTCAACCCTTGGTCCTCCTATCTGATCACCTTCGATCGCAGGGACCACCCTACTAGTACCCGTCATGGCGGATTCGCCGCACTGGTCCTAGACCCAATCATCGACGGATTTCACCTCACTCGAGTCCTTATGGATGGCGGCAGCAGCCTGAACCTGCTTTATCAGGACACAATCCGCAAAATGGGTATAGACCCCTCAAGGATCAAACCCACAAAAACGACCTTTAAAGGCGTCATTCCAGGCGTAGAGGCCCACTGCACAGGCTCAATTACACTGGAAGTGGTCTTTGGATCCCCGGATAACTTCCGAAGCGAAGAGTTAATCTTCGATATAGTCCCATTCCGCAGTGGTTATCACGCGTTGCTCGAACGAACCGCATTTGCCAGATTCAATGCGGTACCACATTATGCATACCTCAAGCTCAAGATGCCAGGACCTCGTGGAGTTATCACAGTCAATGGAAACACAGAGCGCTCTCTCCGATCAGAGGAGCACACCGCAGCCCTTGCAGCAGAAGCGCAAAGTAGCCTCTCAAGGCAATCTACCAGTTCGGCGTTTCAAAGCCCGGACACCTTTAAGCGCGCTCGGGGCAATCGGCAGACAGACCGCCTGGCGCGATCTGAGCTCGCGTAGCAATATGGCAGCCACCCCAATCTCTAACCAACGGCGTTATTCGTGCCACGCGTACATAATTACGCATTAAAAATACCATGGGCACAGGTGGGGAGGGGGGCACAACTGCGGCACGCCCCAAAACGCGGCCTAAACCGCACTAGGGGCTTCCCGTTTGGTTATTTTTCTTTTTTCTTTCAGGACGTTAATCTCTGGAAACACTGTCCGGCAGCTCTATTGCTGAACACATGATACCGCAACCAAGGAGGCAGACAACTACGTCATACAACGAAATTCCCAGGTTGATTACAGATTTCATATCATTCCTCAGCTCGCCCTTGGAAGGGACATAGTCCTACTCTTTTGCTTATTGCACTATCTGTATCGCTCTGCTTTAATGCAATTTTTAATAATATACAATGCATGACATTACGACTATTATTGCATTTTCGTTATATATATATATATATATATATATATATATATATATATATCTGTGTGTGTGTGTGTGTGTGTTCATTAACGACGCCTTGCAACCGTAGGCTCTGGTACGGCCAACGCACCAGGGGCTTACGTACCCACAATATGGTGTGAAAAGTCCGAACACTTTCACAAGTGCGGCACCCCGAACTTATAGCATTATATGCATTAGCTCTGAATCATGTCTTTGGTCAAATGTTGGGTTTGCCCGGCTCCTATGTTTTGGTACCTTACGTTCCGCTCTATCGGCTAAGGTAGCCCTAGGAGAACTACTGCGATTGTGCCCTGATTCTACCGGGCTGAGCACCTCAGTAGAGAAAGCTAAAACTGACTGTCATGATAAGGCGAGAGACTGGTCGCTGTTCGGCGAGGTTTTTCGAGTCCTTAAAGACTTATGCCGCTTAGGAAGAGGGGTCGGCTCTATCCGGCTTATAGGCGTGTATCGCGCCCCGAATTCAGCCTCCCGAATACCAGGGGTTCGCTGAAATTTAAAATTATAGAATTCTATGGCTAAGTGAGAGTGATAAAGCACCATTAGTCCGGTTGCCTTATTCGTTGTGCTGAACACCTCCCTCGAAGGACCCAAACATGGGAACCAGAGTGCTCAGGTTTATCCCAAACACCCCAGCACTCGTGGCATGGGGGCAGAAGCCGAGGACAAGCCATCTCTCAGATTGGATAAACATCCAAACAAAAGGTAATATTTTAAATTCTAAAAAGCGTTGCACAACGAAGACGATACAAGTTTTCATACGTACAGGACCAAACGAGCAAGTCTCATTCAAATATTACATTTTGCGAACACTCATCCGCGATAAGACGGGCACCCGGCAGAACACCCTTGTAGTACATCTCGGGGTGGCGGTGCTCCTTGCCCTCCGGTGGCCCCTCCCTGGTCAGCTTCACGGCATCCAGCTTGACCCACTGCATTTTTACACGGGCAAAAGACCGGCGTGCACCTTCTATGCAGGCGGATCGCTTGACGACCTCCAGCTGAGGGTAGGCATCCACAAGCCGCCTCACCAGGCCGAAGAAGCTGTTCGGAAGGGCGTCGCCAGGCCACAACCGGACTATGAAGCCCTTCATGGCCTGATCAGCCGCCTTATGTAGCTCGACCATCTACTTCAGCTGGTTGCTCATCGGCACCGGATGTTCGGCCTCAACATACTGAGACCAGAACAGCTTCTCCGTCGAGCTTCCGTCCTTGGCCTGGTAGAATTGTGCGGCATCGGACACACTGCGGGGCAAATCTGCGAATGCTCCTGAAGAGCTCCGGATTCGGGTAAGTAATCGGTAATTCACCTTTACATGCTTGCTTTGCATATAGAAAGCCTTACCCGCCACTATCTTCTTCATCGTGTCGATCTCCTGAAGGGCCTTCTGGGCCTCGGCCTTGGCACTCTTCGCGCTCTCACGGGTCGCGGCAAGCTCAGACTCTCGCATCTTCAAGTCAAGCTCTAATGCCTCGTGCTTCGTCACGAGAGCCTGGAGCTCTTGCTGCACCTCGCCCACCCGAGCCTCGTGCCTCTCTCGCTCGGTGCGCTCCTTGGTTGCTGTATCTTCGGCCTTGGTCAGCGCTTGCTTCAGGGTCGCCACCTCGGTCGTGGCCCCTGGCAAAACATACAATGATCCTGTCAATTTGCAATCGCGTCTTTTTTATATACATATATCTATAGACGGGGTGTTACTTATCCTCGTTCTCCTCGAGCTGCCTCTCGACAAGGCCGAGCTCTTTCTTGGACCCATCGAGGTCCTGCTTCAGTACGGCGACCTCCGCAGTCAGTGCGGCGGACGCCAACAGAGAAGCCTGCATATGCACATTGACATACTTATATTAGACTCCTGCGATATTATTTGATCATCTGTTCGGCTTTTCTTTGCGAAGACTGAACAAAGCATCAGGGGCCACTGTCTATGCCATAATAATTCGACTACATTTTAAAACACTTACCTCAAAGCCTGTTAGAAGGCTAGTACAGGCTTCAGTCAATCCGCTCTTGGCGGACTGAACCTTCTGGATCACCGCACTCATGATAGTGCGGTGCTCCTCCTCGATGGAAGCGCTGCGAAGCGCTTCCAACAGATTGTCCGGCACCTCTGGATGGACAGAGGTCGCCGGCACAGGCGTCTCACCCCTCTTAGAAGGAGACAGCCTGCCCGTGCCCGGAACCGCTGGAGGTTCCGGCACGGTGTTCAGCTAAGGGCCGAACTCGGAGCTCTCAGGGGCCCCGTCCCCTCTGCTCCCGGAGTCCGAAAGGTCGCCTTGAGGCGCCTCCGGTACTGTCCCCCCTCGATCCGGTGCCTCTTGGGACAGCACCTCGGCATCGTCAGCTGGATGAGGGGAAGTGGCGGTCGGGACTGGATCGCTATCCATGTCCGACGATACCTCGATATTGGCTCGGTGCAGCCTGCACAATTGAGTCTGGCGTTAGGGAAAGCAATACTACAAAGGAATCCTATGGGTTACTTTGGTATCTGAATACTTACGATCTCCCCTGGGGCTTGGCCCTGGGCAACCACTCGTCTTCACTTTCGTCGACGGCGGTGGAGCTGTCCGGAAGGAGGGTCCTTCCCTTCTTGGACCCTCCGGCCTCCCCAGTCAGGGCGGCCTTCCTTTTCTTGTCTCCCCTAGTCGGTGGGGTAGCCTCTTCTTCGTCTTCCTCGTCTTCAGGGGAAGAGTGCGCCGCAGAATCATCGGACGATGAGTCCGACGACGCCTGGCATCGGGAACTCTTTCGAGCTCCCTTGGCCTTCTTGGTCTTCTCCGGCACCTTATAAGGGGCCGGAGTCAACATCTTCGCTAGAAGGGCGTTTGCAGGGCCTTCGGGCAAGGGATCCGGACAATCGATTTGTCCTTCCATCTTCTTCCAGTCCTGTCAAAGGCACGGGAGTTTAGATCCCACATAGAGTCAATCTATATAAAAATAAGTATCCTGTGAAAGGTAAAACAACTTACCGCACTGGCATGGCGCTTCGTGCTGAATCCGTGATCCTCAGTGATGGGGGGAGGGATCTCGGCGCTCTTGAACAGCACCCTCCAGGCATCTTCATGGGTCGTATCGAAGAGCCTGTTCAGAGTTTGGTGCTACACCGGATTGAACTCCCACAAGGTAAACTCCCGTTGTTGGCACGGGAGTATCCAGCGGATGAGCATGACCTGGACTATGTTGATGAGCTTGAGCTTCTTGTCCACCATGTTTTGAATACATGACTGGAGTCCGGTCAGCTCTTTTGAATTACCCCAGGACAGGCCCTTCTCCTTCCAGGAGGTGAGCCGCATGGGGGCGCCAGATCGGAACTCGGGGGCCGCTACCCATGCGGGGTCGCGCGGCTCGGTGATATAGAACCACCCCGATTGCCACCCCTTTATGGTTTCCACAAGGGAGCCCTCGAGCCATGTTATGTTGGGCATCTTGCCCACCATGGCGCCTCCGCACTCCTCCTGGCGGCCGTCCACCACCTTCGGCTTGACGTTGAAGGTCTTCAGCCATAGGCCAAAGTGGGGCTTGATGTGGAGAAAGGCCTCGCACACGACGATAAACGCCGAGATGTTGAGGATGAAGTTCGGGGTCAGATCGTGGAAATCCAGGCCGTAATAGAACATGAGCCCCGAACGAAGGGATGGAGAGGGAATCCCAGTCCGCGGAAGAAATGGGTGAGGAATACAACCCTCTCATGGGGCCTGGGGGTGGGGATGAGTTGCCCCTCATCTGGGAGCCGGTGCACGATGTCGTCGGGTAAGTATCCGCCTCTCTTCAGTTTCTTGACGTCTCCCTCCATGACGGAGGAGACCATCCACTTGCCTCCTGCTCCGGACATGGTTGGAGAAGGTTGAGATCGAAGAGAGGGCTTGGGCACTAGAGCTTGAGTGTAAGGGAGCGGATGAGCAGAGGAGGAGGAAGGCGTAGATAGAAAGGTGAATCCTTATCCCTTTATATGGGCGGATAAAACTAAGCATCCCCACTTGCCTGGTAAAACTCGCTTATCCCCCAAGCGCCGTAATTGATGGCGCGGTTGGGTTACCCACGCCCGTATTAATGAGAATCCTGTAATAAGGGGACACGATCTCTGTTTTGATGAGACGTGTCGAAAAACTGCCTCGCGTTATGTGCGGGGCTTGTTAAAAGAAACGGTTCGAATGGTCACCGGGCCGTGACATAACGTCGTGTTGCCAAAACAAGCTAATGAATTAGATATGTGAAAACATTATTCTCTCTACGGTGGAGTGTGGAACTTATTTTGCAGGGTTGGACACTATCCTTCTATTTCAACTTCTTCTGTAATGTATTCGGAGAATGAACCCGCCTTGCAATGCCGAAGACAACTGCGCGCCGGACTCATCGTCATTGAAGCCTGGTTCAAGGGCCACTGAGGGAGTCCAGGATTAGGGGGTCTCCGTACAGCCAGACTATCTCCATTGGCCGGACTGTTAGACTACGAAGATACAGGATTGAAGACTTCGTCTTGTGTCCGGATGGGACTCTACTTGGCATGGAAGGCCAGCTAGGCAATATGTATATGGATATCTCCTCCTTTGTAACCGACCTTGTGTAACCCTAACCCTCTTCGGTGTCTATATAAACCAAAGGGTTTAGTCCGTAGGACAACAATCACAACATACAATCATACCATAGGCTAGCTTCTAGGGTTTAGCCTCTCTGATCTCGTGGTAGATCTACTCTTGTAACACCCATATCATCAATATTAATCAAGCAGGACGTAGGGTTTTACCTCCATCAAGAGGGCCCGAACCTGGGTAAAACATCGTGTCCCCTGCCTCCTGTTACCATCCGGCCTAGACACACAGTTCGGGACCCCCTACCCGAGATCCGCCGGTTTTGACACCGACAGTGAGAAAATCACGTTCCCGAAGGTTTCATTCCATTTGGACTCCATTTGATATTCCTTTTCTTCGAAACCCTCAAATAGGCAAAAAAACAGCAATTCTGGGCTGGGCCTCCGGTTAATAGGTTAGTCCCAAAAATAGTATAAAAGTGGATAATAAAGCCCAATAATGTCCAAAACAGTAGATAATATAGCATGGAGCAATAAAAAATTATAGATACGTTGGAGACGTATCAAGCATCCCCAAGCTTAATTCCAACTCGTCCTCGAGTAGGTAAATGATAAAAACAAAATTTTTTATGCGGAGTGCTACTTGGCATAATTTTAATGTAATTCTTCTTAATTGTGGTATGAATATTCAGATCCGAAAGATTCAAGATAAAAGTTCATATTGACATAAAAATAATAATACTTCAAGCATACTAACTAAGCAATTATGTCCTCTCAAAATAACATAGCCAAAGAAAGTTCATCCCTACAAAATCATATAGTTTAGTCATGCTCCATTTTTGTCACACAAGAATGCTCTCATCATGCACAACCCCGATGACAAGCCAAGCAATTGTTTCATACTTTAGTAATCTCAAACCTATAAACTTTCACGCAATATATGAGCGCGAGCCATGGATATAGCACTATGGGTGGAATAGAATATGATTACGGGGGTAATGTGGAGAAGACAAAAAAGGATAAAGTTGTAACGCCCTCGATGCGGCTATATCTCCCATGTGTCGAAGCATGACTTAGAGGCATAACTGCATTGAAAGCAATGTCGCAAGTGAGGTAATCTTCACACAACCCATGTAATACATAAGGGGAAAACATACATAGTTGGCTTACAATCGCCACTTCACACAATTACATGAATAAAGCATTACAACATCCAAATACAATCAAGGTCCGACTACGGAACCAAAATAAAAGAAGACTACCCCAAATGCTACATAGATCCCCGATCGACCCCAACTGGGCTCCACTACTGATCAACTAGAACGAAACAACACAAAGGACAAGATCTTCATCGAGCTCCTCCTTGAGCTTGGTTGTGTCACCTGCTCAGTATCAACGGCACCTACAAACTGGTTTTGGAAGTATCTGTGAGTCACGGGGACTTAGCAATCTTACACCCTCGCGATCAAGACTATTTAAGCTCGTAGGTAAGGTAAAAGCTATGAGGTGGAGCTGCAGCAAGCGACTAGCATATTTGGTGGCTAACATATATGCAAATGAGAGCGAGAAGAGAAGGGAAAAGCACGGTCGAGAAACTATGATCAAGAAGTGATCCTAGAACAACCTACATCAAGCATAAATCCAACACCGTGTTCACGTCCCAGACCCCGCCGAGAAGAGACCATCACGGCTATACACACGATCGATGTATTTTAATTAAAATAAACTTCAGGTTTTCTACAACCGGACATTAACAAATTCCCATCTGCCCATAACCGCGGGCTCGGCTTTCGAAAGTTCAAATCCCTGCAGGGGAGTCCCAACTTAGCCTATCACAAGCTCTCACGGTCAACGAAGGATATTCCTTCTCCCAAGACAATCCGATCAGGCTCGGCACCCAGGTTACAAGACATCATCGATAATGGTAAAACAAGTCCAGCAACACCGCCCGAATGTGCCAACAAATCCCGATAGGAGCTGCACATATCTCATTCTCAGGGCACGCTCAGATAGGTCAAGCTACGAGTAAAACCAACCCTCGAGTTGCCCCGAGGTGGCCCCGTAGGCTGCCCATTTCGGACCAACACTCAAAGGAGCACTGGCCCGGGGGGGGGGGGGTAAAATAAAGATGACCCTTGAGTCTGCAGAACCCAAGGGAAAATAGGCTAGGTGGCGAATGGTAAAACCAATGTTGCGCATTGCTGGAGGAGTTTTATTCAAGGCGAACTGTCAAGGGGTTCCCATTATAACCCAACCGCGTAAGGAACGCAAAATCCGGGAACATAACACCGATGTGACAGAAACTAGGGCGGCAAGAGTGGAACAAAACGCCAGGCATAAGGCCGAGCCTTCCACCCTTTACCAAGTATATAGATGCATTAATTAAATAAGAGATATTGTGATATCCCAACAAAATATCCATGTTCCAACGTGGAACAAACTCCAATCTTCACCTGCAACTAGCAACGCTATAAGAGGGGCTGAGCAAAGCGGTAACATAGCCAAACAACGGTTTGCTAGGACAAGGTGGGTTAGAGGCTTGGTTCAACAATATGGGAGGCATGATAAGCAAGTGGTAGGTATCGCAGCATAGGCATAGCAAAAGAGCGAGCAACTAGCAAGCAAAGATAGAAGTGATTTTGAGGGTATGATCATCTTGCCTGAGATCCTGCAGGGAAGAAGAACGAGTCCATGAAGAAGATAAACGGACGTAGTCGAACGAATCCTCACAACACGACGTTATCGGAACCAACCCGAAGAAGCAACACCGGAAAGAAGCAAACAATCATGGTAAACAACCATCACATAAGCATGACATGATGCACAATCAACTATGATGCATGTCCGGTTTAATGAGGCATGGCATGGCAAAATGCACAAGCAATTCTACAAATTAAGTGGAGCTCAATATGCAACAAGTTGCATATTGATGGAACACCACATTAATTATTTAGTTCGGTCTCGTTTATGTACCCAACAATGTTAAATGTAGTTAAACATGGCAAGAGGAGAAGCATAAAGAAATTAAACCTCTTTATAAACAAGTTTAAATGAGGCCGGAGCAAACAACAATTCTGGTAAATCCCCATATGCATTTAGCAAATTAATGCAAACAACAATTTAAACATACTTGGTGTTGTTATCATGATGCGGATGACATATGCAAGTTTTAAGCAATTTTTATGAAAATGTTGATAAGAGCATATTATGAAGCATTAGTCATCATGGCGGAAACGAAAGGGGTGCCATGGCAACGAATCCGAAAATGGTGCCACGGCAACATATCGGTTCCGGTAGCGCATGAAGATACCGGTGCAAAGGAACCAAGTGTGCGGATGTTCAGAACATGCCAGAGATGGTGGGGTGATCCCGGATTCCGCGTGTCCCACGAGTTGGCGACAAGAAAACGAGTGACAATTTGGACACGGTGCAAACACGAGCATCTTAAACATCGCAAGCATTCGTTCACGGACGTCATCTCGGGGTTATACCTTCAAAGTGTGCAAATGAGACGGTTCAGGTTCGATGGGACATACTGGTACTTTCGGTCCTCGGTGACGGAAGAGGTAAAGACGTTCTCAAGGCACTTGTCGGTCCGGACTTGCTGTAGTTGTACATGGCAAACGTAGTGGTGCTCGGAGTCTTGTCAAACCAAAAGCGACGGTAGTCGTACACGACACGTTGTGGAAGTAGTTGTACTCGCGGACTTCGTCGGCGGTAGTTGTTCAGGGTCTTGGCGGTTCATCGTGTAGCCGTACATGGTCGACGTGGTACACGGTTCGAAGTCGTGCATGTCCCGAAGATGTTCAGGGTCACCATGAGGAACTTGTCGAATCCAGGGTCTCAGTCGTCGGTAGTGGTACACGTTTCGAAGGTGAACTTGACGAACTCGACTCCCTTCGGGGTTGTCGTGGTATTTGGGGTCTTCGGATCCGCCAGTCTCCTTCTTGCGACAACAGTTGAACTTGAAGTTATTGGTTCATGGGTCTTCGGCGACGGTAGTCGTTCCAGGCATGGGCGTCGACGTACTTGGCAACAACCGGGGTTTTTGACGATCCGGTGAGACGACATGGTCCGGGGCAGTCTTGAACTTGATGGTATCGATCTCCAAAGTGGCACAAGGAGAGATGCATGGTCTTGGTCATGTTTGGCCTTAGGGCTCCATGATGGCGCCGTGGTGGTCATGTTGCAGCAGCTAGGGCATCGGGGCGGAGATGGTCGTGGCGAGGTGATCAGAGGCATGAGGAGGTGGTCCTGGTCACGTTAAGAGAGGCAGCGGGGCGACGCCCTTGCCGGACGGCGCTAGAGCAAGAGAACCCTGGCGAGGCCGAAGGTGCTTGCAGGAGGTACCCACGGCTGGAGCAGAGGAGGGGTCCACGCCCGGCGACGAGGTGCAGCGGCAGGAGCTTCGAGCTCTGCCGAATGCGGCCATGGAGGACGGCGACGCGGAGGCGGGGCCCTTGAGGGCGCGGCGCTCCGGGTCATCGGTGTCCGGCAGGGTCGCGGTAGCGGCCTCCGGCGAGGGAGCCAAACGGAGGCGGGGCGATGGCGGCACTGGAGGGACGAGGAGAGGGAGCGAGGCGGGCAGAGATGGTTGCGGGCGCGGCTGCCATGGGAAGGCAACAACACGGAGGAGGGGAGGCTGCCGGGGTAGCAATGGACACGTCCGGCGGCGGGACGGACATGTCCGGCTGCGGGAGGAGGATGAAGTTAGGGTTAGACTGCGCGAAAAATCGGGGACAGCCACATATATATAGGTAGAGGGAGCTAGGAAGCTCCAAATGAGGTGCGTCTTTCGGCCACGCGATCGTGATCGAACGACCGAGATTATGGAGGAGGTTTAGGTGGGTTTTGGTCCACTTTGGAGGGGTGTTGGGCTGCAACACATGCTAGGCCTTTTCGGTCCCTCGGTTAACCGTTGGAGTATCAAATGAAGTCCAAATGGCGCGAAACTTGACAGGCGGTCTACCGGTAGTAAACCAAGGCCGCATGACAAGTCTCGGTCCAATCCGGAAATGTTTAGCCCCCACACAGGAAAAGAGGTAGAAAGGACCACCGGAGGACATAGGAGCGCCGGAATGCAAAACGGACAACGAGGAAAATGGTCGGATGCATGAGACAAACATGTATGCAAATGCAATGCACATGATGACATGATATGAGATGCATGACACGCAAGCAATGACAAGTTAACAACAGCGAATAACTGGAGGACACCTGGCACATCGGTCTCGGGGCGTTACAACACTCCACCACTACGAGAGGATCTCGTCCCGAGATCTAGAATGGCACCGGAGGGAAAACGGAAGAGAAAGAGAAGAGGTAAAACTAAGTTGCTCCTTTGACAAACGAGTGAAACCAAAGAACCTTGAAAAGGTTAAGCCATTTCGAGAAAAGAATACAACGGAGATAAATGAAGTTGAAAGCACTCCGTTAGCAAAGAGGAACAAGGAAGAACCACTTTGGGGCAGCACTCCGGTTGAGAAGGGATGCAAGGCTTGATAAGGCGAAAAGAACTTGAGCAAAAAGGACAGAACACTCCGGTTAAATCGATAAGCAAAAGAAAGAAGCATGATCTTGACAAAACAAAATGATGGGTTGAAAAGAGCAACATCGCAATGCCTCCGAAAGAGAGAAATAGAAGATAGATCATTGAGATAAAAGAATGGAGAAGAAAAGGCAACTTCTGCCACAAAGAGCTTGAAAAGGCATCCTTAGAAGAAGGGTCGAAACGAAGTTGTTGGAACACCAACAATGAAAAGAATACGCTTGATATGGTCTTATAGAATACATCTCAAATTATGAGGTGACAACCTGCCACTCACGGGAAAAAGAATTGGATTGGTATGAACAAGGAGACGAGAATGTATTTCACCGGGAGGATAAAGAAGAACTTGGGTCCTTTATAAGCACCATAAATAGCAACAATCCTTAGGGAAAGCTTTAGGTGAAATATAACCCAAGGTAACTCCAATGACGAGATTGATGGATTTAAAATACCTCATTCTTAACAACATGTGAATCATGAGACATGAACTCAAATTATCAAGAATGACATAATACCACCTCCAATGATACGGTAGACAGAATTGCACTCCGGATTGCAAGATGAAGAATGCTTGAGCTCCTTAGAAAAGAATCTCAATGACAACTTCGAGAAGGAAATAAATCCTTTATGAACCATCATGTAGAACCTCCATGATGATCTTTGGTAAGAAAAGAATGATCAAACGAAAGGAAAGAGAGGTTGAAAACACAAGGTGAAACCTTGTAATGATTTGATGGATCTTTGGAATGATAATTGAAATAACTTTGAGCTCCGAAAAAGAAAGATGGACAACTTGAATCAAGAATTTGATGAACCTCCGGAATAAGGAATTAATCACTTGAGTGAAACAAGAGTAAGAATTATGTTATGCGTATCCTTCACCAATTAAATTGATGACAAACAATGGATTTGGCATACTACTTACTCTCTTAGAAAGGATTAAGATAGATATTGCGCAAACTTGAAGAGGCCTTCAATGATCCACCGGTAGGATTTGAAAGAACGAAAGAATTGATATGATAACAAAGGAAGAAGAATCTTGATCAAACCACCGTACGAATTGAAAATGAACGAAAAAAATGATAAAGAAACATCGGGAAGAATTATAAAATCAATGAAGATGCTTGAGAGGATTTAGATACATGAGAACGAAGAGATCACGAGCGGATTAGAGACCACTTGAACGAAGCACCGGTAAAATTGGAGAATGATAGCTGAAAGCTGAGAATGAATAATCCCGAAATGATGGCCTTCGGAGAATCAAACTGAAAAGACTCCTGAAATACTCTGGATGGGTGAAAAAGAATTTTCACAATCGAAAAAAACAATTATGAGAGGATGACATCAAGCTAGAACCATGAATCTCTGAGAGAGCGGATAGGATATGGAGGAAAAACTCTTCTTCGGTCTTCAGAATCTGAGAATTACGATGAGAAACACCACCAAATTGTTGAGATACTCCGGAATAAAGAAGAATGGAGAAGTTGAACCAACGATGAAAAGAATTTGAAAGATCTTGGAGAAAGGTATTTTACTAATGATAATTCATACTTACGTCAAACTTGGAAAAGAAATTTGAGGATAGCTTCGGGAAAAGAAGAGTCAGGTAAGATCCTGGGAAAAGACCAGTGGGTTAGGGCCCACTCAAAAGATACACCATAGAACGATTACTTGAAAGAGAGATAGCACCGGTTGGATAAAAAGGCTTGAATGAGATAACATCCTCGAAAGAGCTTGAACGAAAGCATAGTAGAAACATGAATCTTCGAGATATCTTGAGCACTCCGGAACAATTAAATAGCGAGAAGTGAATGAATATGAGGTGCACCGGCATGAGAAGGTATTTGAAACAAGGAAAAAGGATATGATCAACACCAAAGCTTGATTTGAATACACCGGAGAAGAAAAGAATGAAGAATGATGAACTTGAGGTTCCGTTAGTATCTTCCTGATAATCACCGGATAAGAACATTGACGGAAAAGGAGTAGAGAGGCTTCACACGAATAAGATGGATACTTGATTAAGAAATCTGAATCCTTGAAGAAGAAGGGGTGGGTGGGTGGGAAAAACAAAGTCAACTTGGAACGGGTAAAGACAACACCGTTGAGAAGAACTAGTAATAGATCTTGCTGATGTTGAAATGATCGGATCCACTTGAAGAGAAACACACCGGTTGAAAAGAAATTTAGATGACAAGCTCGATGATCAAGAAGGATTTGTATTCGCAGCGGAGTATGAGAACACTGTTTAGGAAAGGTATGGAATCAACATTTGACTTTGAAGCAACTCGAATGCCACAACTCAAAACAAAACAAAGGATTGGCTTGCGGAATAAGCCGGAACAAACATATGATAGAGATTTCGCCTGAAGTTTTCGTGGTGGGGCCTACACGGGCTCGATCGTACAACACCATCATGTACAAGGAAGTGCACATGACATACGAAGCGTCCCCGAGTCGGCATAGCCAAGGACTCTTTAAGACACAACAAGACCACTGTAAAACCAACCGTGAATAGGCGGACCACTAGACGTCGAACCCCAATTTCATATCAAACATCTGTCGGAAAGAAATCCTAGGAGCTACTTGAATTCCCACTTATAAACTCCCGAAATTTTCGGTTATGCAATCAGGTGTTGGGGATACAGGGGAAGCATAATATCTCACCCAAAGCTAGCAAATCCTACATCCAGCTGTATCCATCCTTCAACACATAACCAAGAAACCTTCGGAAATCATTTACCTCAACCTTCGAAAAGCATCCGTTATACGAGTTATGGCAATACTCCCGAACTCCCGCCCCAGTACTGGGTGGCGTCGAGGTTATCTCACCAACAACTACATAAAAGAGATTTTCAATGTCGGCGAAACTAATCTCAGGTATTCCAAAACTGCAACGATAAAATTGTGATGACAACACCTCGGAGCTCAACTCCCCGGGACACTGCCACAACCCCTAAATGACAGGAGGCACCAAGAACAATGTTCTCATCACCAATGGATCGAAACGATTCCAAGATACCCGCGTGATCCTAAATTCTTTTTTAGTGAAATTTGAGAAGAGAAGAGTCAAAACTCTACGTCAGGATGCCTCACCAGAGGGACGAAGGGACTGAGGAGTATAAAGAAGTCCTAACTCTCTGATATATATAATTCCAAAATGACTCAAAACTTTTCTAGACTCAATAACGCCAGTGATTCGATCAAGCAGGGGGGCTCCTAAGGTCGGGGAAGGCTCTGATTACCAACTTATAACGCCCTCGATGCGGCTATATCTCCCACGTGTTGAAGCACGACTTAGAGGCATAACCGCATTGAAAGCAATGTCCCAAGTGAGGTAATCTTCACACAACCCATGTAATACATAAGGGGAAAATATACATAGTTGGATTACAATCGCCACTTCACACAATTACATGAATAAAGCATTACAACATCCAAATACAATCAAGGTCCGACTACGGAACCAAAATAAAAGAAGACTACCCCAAATGCTACACAGATCCCCGATCAACCCCAACTGGGCTCCACTACTGATCAACTAGAATGAAACAACACAAAGGACAAGATCTTCATCGAGCCCCTCCTTGAGCTTGGGTGCGTCACCTGCTCGGTATCAACGGCACCTGCAAACTGGTTTTGGAAGTATTTGTGAGTCACGGGGACTCAGCAATCTTACACCCTCGCGATCAAGACTATTTAAGCTTATAGGTAAGGTAAAAGGTATGAGGTGGAGCTGCAGCAAGCGACTAGCATATTTGGTGGCTAACATATACGCAAATGAGAGCGAGAAGAGAAGGTAAAAGCACGGTCGAGAAACTATGATCAAGAAGTGATCCTAGAACAACCTATGTCAAGCATAACTCCAACACCGTGTTCACTTCCCGGACTCCACCGAGAAGAGACCATCATGGCAACACACACGGTTGATGTATTTTAATTAAGATAAACTTCAGGTTTTCTACAACCGGACATTAACAAATTCCCATCTGCCCATAACCATGGGCACAGCTTTCAAAAGTTCAAATCCCTGCAGGGGAGTCCCAACTTAGCCCATCACAAGCTCTCACGGTCAACGAAGGATATTCCTTCTCCCAAGACAATCCGATCAGGCTCTGCATCCAGGTTACAAGACATCCTCGACAATGGTAAAACAAGTCCAGCAACACTGCCCGAATGTGTCGACAAATCCCGATAGGAGCTGCACATATCTCGTTCTTAGGGCACACTCAGTTAGGTCAAGCTACGAGTAAAACCAACCCTCGAGTTGCCCCGAGGTGGCCCCGCAGGCTGCCCATTTCGGACCAACACTCACAGGAGCACTGGCCCGAGGGGGTTAAAATAAAGATGACCCTTGAGTCTGCAGAACCCAAGGGAAAAAGAGGCTAGGTGGCGAATGGCTAAACCAATGTTGGGCATTGCTGGAGGAGTTTTATTCAAGGCGAACTGTCAAGGGGTTCCCATTATAACCCAACCGCGTAACGAACGCAAAATCCGGGAACATAACACCAATGTGACGGAAACTAGGGTGGCAAGAGTGGAACAAAACACCAGGCATAAGGCCGAGCCTTCCACCCTTTACCAAGTATATAGATGCATTAATTAAATAAGAGATATTGTGATATCCCAACAAAATATCCATGTTCCAACATGCAACAAACTCCAATCTTCACCTGCAACTAGCAACGCTATAAGAGGGGCGGAGCAAAGCGGTAACATAGCCAAACAATGGTTTGCTAGGACAAGGTGGGTTAGAGGCTTGGTTCAACAATATGGGAGGCATGATAAGCAAGTGGTAGGTATCGCAGCATAGGCATAGCAAAAGAGCGAGCAACTAGCAAGCAAAGATAGAAGTGATTTCAAGGGTATGATCATCTTGCCTGAGATCCCGCAAGGAAGAAGAACGAGTCCATGAAGAAGACAAACGGACGTAGTCGAACGAATCCTCACAACACGACATTATCAGAACCAACCCGAAGAAGCAACACCGGAAAGAAGCAAACAATCATGGTAAACAACCATCACATAAGCATGACATGATGCACAATCAAGTATGATGCATGTCCAGTTTAATGAGGCATGGCATGGCAAAGTGCACAAGCAATTATACAAATTAAGTGGAGCTCAATATGCAACGAGTTGCATATTGATGGAACACCACATTAATTATTTAGTTCAGTCTCGTTTATGTACCCAACAATATTAAATGTAGTTAAACATGGCAAGAGGAGAAGTATAAAGAAATTAAACCTCTATATAAACAAGTTTAAATGAGGCCAGAACAAACAACAATTCCGGTAAATCCCCATATGCATTTAACAAATTAATGCAAACAACAATTTAAACATACTTGGTGTTGTTCTCATGATGCGGATGACATATGCAAGTTTTAATAATTTTTTATGAAAATGTTGATAAGAGCATATTATGAAGCATTAGTCATCATGGCGGAAACGAAAGGGGTGCCACGGCAACGAATCCGAAAATGGTGCCACGGCAACATATCGGTTTCGGTAGCTCATGGAGATACCGGTGCAAAGGAAGCAAGGGTGCGGATGTTCGGAACATGCTAGAGATGGTGGGCTGATCCCGGATTCCGTGTGTCCCATGAGTTGGCGACAAGGAAACGAGTGACAATTTGGACACGGTGCAAACACGAGCATCTCAAACATCGCAAGCATTCATTCACAAACGTCGTCTCGGGGTTATACCTTCGAAGTTTGCAAACAAGACGGTTCAGGTTCGATGGGACGTAGTGGTACTTTCGGTCCTCGGCGACGAAAGAGGTACAGACATTCTCAAGGCACTTGTCGGTCCGGACTTGGTGTAGTTGTACATGGCAAACGTAGTGGTACTCGGAGTCTTGTCAAACCCAAGCGACGGTAGTCGTACATGATGCGTTGTGGAAGTAGTTGTACTCGCGGACTTTGGCGGCGGTAGTTGTTCAGGGTCTTGGCGGTTCATCGTGTAGCCGTACATGGTCGACGTGGTACATGGTTTGAAGTCGTGCATGTCCCGAAGATGTTCAGGGTCACCGTGAGGAACTTGTCGAATCCAGGGTCTCAGTCGTCGGTAGTGGTACACGTTTCGAAGGTGAACTTGACGAACTCGACTCCCTTCGGGGTTGTCGTGGTATATGGGGTCTTCGGATCCGCCGGTCTCCTTCTTGCGACAACAGTTGAACTTGAAGTTATTAGTTCATGGGTCTTCGGCGACGGTAGTCGTTCCAGGCATGGGCGTCGAGGTACTTGGCAACAACCGGGGTTTTTGACGATCCGGCGAGACAACATGGTCCGGGGCAGTCTTGAACTTGATGGTCCCGATCTCCAAAGTGGCACAAGGAGAGATGCACGGTCGTGGTCATCTTCGGCCCTAGGGCTCCATGATGGTGTTGTGGTGGTCTTGTAGCAGCAGCCAGGGCGTCGGGGAGGAGATGGTCGTGGCGAGGTGATCAGAGGCGTGAGGAGGTGGTCCTGGTCACGTCAAGAGAGGCAGCGGGGCGATGCCCTTGCCGGACGGCGCTGGAGCAAGAGAACCTTGGCGAGGCCGAAGGTGCTTGCAGGAGGTGCCGATGGCTGGAGCAGAGGAGGGGTCAACGCCCGGCGACGAGTTGCAGCAGCAGGAGCTTCGAGCTCTGCCGGCTGCGGCCATGGAGGACGGCGACGCGGAGGCGGGGCCCTTGAGGGCGCGACGCTCCGGGTCGTCGGTGTCCGGCAGGGTCGCGGTAGTGGCCTCCGACGAGGGAGCCGAACGGAGGCGGAGCGATGGCGGCACTAGAGGGACGGGGAGAGGGAGCGAGGCGGCGGAGATGGTTGCGGGCGCAGCTGCCATGGGAAGGCGACAACACGGAGGAGGGGAGGCTGCAGGGGCAGCGATGGACATGTCCGGCGGCGGAACGGACATGTCCGGCTGCGGGAGGAGGACGAAGTTAGGGTTAGACTATGCGAAAATTCGGGGAGAGCCACATATATATAGGTAGAGGGAGCTAGGAAGCTCCAAATGAGGTACGGTTTTCAGCCACGTGTTCGTGATTGAACGACCAAGATGATGGAGGCGGTTTAGGTGGGTTTTGGGCCACTTTGGAGGGGTGTTGGGCTGCAACACATACGAGGCCTTTTCGGTCCCTCGGTTAACCGTTGGAGTATCAAACGAAGCCCAAATGGCGCGAAACTTGACAGGCGGTCTACCGGTAGTAAACCAAGGCCGCATGACAAGTCTCGGTCCAATCCGGAAATGTTTAACCCCCACACAGGAAAAGAGTTAGAAAGGACCACCGGAGGACATAGGAGCGCAGAAATGCAAAACGGACAACGGGGAAAATTCTCGGATGCATGAGACGAACACGTATGCAAATGCAATGCACATGATGACATGATATGAGATGCATGACACGCAAGCAATGACAAGGCAACAACAGCGAATAACTGGAGGACACCTGGCACATCGATCTCGGGGCGTTACAAAAGTCTTACATCAATGAGGCTAATCAATGGGCTATGGAGATGCCCATCGATTGATGTTAATGCAAGGAGTAGGGATTGCCATGCAATGGATGCACTAGAGCTATAAATGTATGAAAGCTCAACAAAAAGAAACTAAGTGGGTGTGCATCCAACTTGCTCGCTCATGAAGACCTAGGGCACTTGAGGAGGCCCATTGTTGGAATATATAAGCCAAGTTCTAGAACGAAAATTTCCCACTAGTATATGGAAGTGACAAAACAAAAGACTCCCTATCTTGAAGATTATGGTGCTACTTTTAAGCACAAGTGTGGCAAAGGATAGTAGCATTGTCCCTTTTATTTTGTTATTTGGCCTTTCCTTTTTTTTTCTTATTTGGCCTTTCTCTCTTTTTTAGGACAATGCTCCAAGAATGATGGTCATCACACTTCTATTTACTTACAACTCGATACTAGAACAAAGTATGACTCTATATGAATGCCTCCGGCGGTGTACTGGGTTATGCAATGAACCAAGAGTGACATGTATGAAGGAATTATGGATGGTGGCTTTGCCACAAATACTATGTCAACTACATGATCATGCTAAGCAATATGACAATGATGAATGTGTGATGATAAACGGAATGGTGGAAAGTTGAATGGCAATATATCTCGGAATGGCTATGGAAATGCCATAATAGGTAGGTATGGTGGCTGTTTTGAGGAATATATAAGGAGGTTTATGTGTGAAAGAGTGTATCATATCACGGGGTTTGGATGCACCGGCGATGTTTGCACCAACTCTCAATGTGAGAAAGGGCAATGCACGGTACCGAAGAGGCTAGCAATGGTGTAAGGGTGAGAGTGCGTATAATCCATGGACTCAACATTAGTCATAAAGAACTCACATACTTATTGCAAAAGCCTACAAGTCATCAAAAACCAAGCACTACGCGCATGCTCCTAGGGGGATAGATTGGTAAGAAAAGACCATCGCTCGTCCCCGACCGCCACTCATAAGGAAGATAATCAAATAACACCTCATGTTTCAAATTTGTTACATAACATTTACCATACGTGCATGCTACAGGACTTGCAAACTTCAACACAAGCCATTCTCAAATTAACAACTACCCAACTAGCACAACTTTGATATTATTACCTCCATATCTCAAAACAACCATCAAGCATCAAACTTCTCTTAGTATTCAAAACACTCATAAGAAAAAAATACTAATCTAGAATACCTAGCATATTAGGATTATTTAAGCAAATTACCATCATATTTAAGACTCTCAAAATAATCTAAGTGAAGCATGAGAGATCAATAGTTTCTATAAAAAAAATTCCACCACCGTGCTCTAAAAGATATAAGTGAAGTACTAGAGCAAAACTATATAACTCAAAAAGATATAAGTGAAGCCATAGAGTATTCTAACAGATTCCAAATCATGTATGGATCTCTCAAAAGGTGTGTACAGCAAGGATGACTGTGGTAAATTAAAAACCAAAGACTCAAATCATACAAGACGCTCCAAGCAAAACACATATCATGTGCTGAATAAAAATATAGCTCCAAGTGAAGTTACCGATATAAGTAGACGAAAAGAGGGGATGCCTTCCGGGGCATCCCCAAGCTTTGGCTTTTGGGTGTCCTTAGATTATATTGGGGGTCCCATGGGCATCCCCAAGCTTAGGCTCTTGCCACTCCTTGTTCCATAATCCATCAAATCTTCACCCAAAACATGAAAACTTCAAAACACAAAACTTAAAGTAGAAAATCTTGTGAGCTCCGTTAGCGAAAGAAAACAAAAGACCACTTCAAGGTACTGTAATCAACTCATTATTTATTTATATTGGTGTTAAACCTACTGTATTCCAACTTCTCTATGGTTTATAAACTATTTTACTAGCCATAGATTCATCAAAATAAGCAAACAACACACGAAAAACAGAATTTGTCAAAAACAGAACAGTCTGTAGTAATATGTAGCTAGCGCAAGATCTGGAACCCCAAATATTCTAAAATAAATTGCTGGACGTGAGGAATTTATCTATTAATCATCTGCAAAAATAATTAACTAAATATCACCTACGAAATAAAAATGGCATCTGTTCTCGTGAGCGCTAAAGTTTCTGTTTTTTACAGCAAGATATCAAGACTTTCCCCAAGTCTTCCCAACGGTTCTACTTGGCAGAAACACTAATTAAACACAAAAAACACAACCTAAACAGAGGCTAAATAAATTATTTATTACTAAATAGGAGAAAAAAAAGCAAGGAATAATAATAAATTGGGTTGCCTCCCAACAAGCGCTATCGTTTAACGCCCCTAGCTAGGCATAAAAAGCAAGGATAGATCTAGGTATTGCCATCTTTGGTAGGCAATCCATAAGTGGCTATCATAATATATTCATAAGGTAATTTAATTTTCTTTCTAGGAAAGTGTTACATGCCTTTCTTTAACGGAAATTGGAATCTAATATTTCCTTCCTTCATATCAATAATTGCACCAATCGTTCTAAGGAAAGGTCTACCAAGAATAATAGGACATGAAGGATTGCAATCTATGTCAAGAACAATAAAATCTACGGGTACATAATTCCTATTTGCAACAATGAGAACATCATTAATTCTTCCCATAGGTTTCTTAATAGTGTAATCCGCAAGGTGCAAGTTTAGAGAGCAAATATCAAAATCACGGAAACCTAACACATCACACAAAGTCTTTGGAATCGTGGAAACACTAGCACCCAAATCACATAAAGCATAGAACTCATGATCTTTAATATTAATTTTAATATTTGGTTCCCACTCATCATAAAGTTTTCTAGGGATAGAAATTTCCAATTCAAGTTTTTCTTCATAAGATTACATCAAGGCATCAACGGTATGTTTAGTGAACGCTTTATTTTGACTATAAGCGTGAGGAGAATTTAGCACAGATTGCAACAAGGAAATACAATCAATCAAAGAGAAATTTTCATAATTAAATTCCTTGAAATCCAAAATAGTGTGTTTAGCAACATCTAGGGTATTAATTTCTTCGACCCCACTTTCATCAATTTTAGCATCAAGATCTAAAAACTCTGAATTCTTGGAACGCCTTCTAGGTAAAGGTGGATCATATTCAGTCCCATCATTATTAAGATTCATATTGCAAAACAAAGATTTAATAGGGGACACATCAATAACTTTTAGATCTTCATCTTTATTTTCATAGGAACTAGAAGAACACGCTCTTATAAAGGCATATTTCTTAGCACGCATCCTAGCGGTTCTTTCTTTGCAATCATCAATGGTAATTCTCATGGCTTTGAGAGACTCATTGATATCATGCTTAGGTGGAATAGATCTAAGTTTCAAAGAATTAACATCAAGAGAAATTCTATCAACGTTCCTAGCCAACTCATCAATCTTAAGAAATTTTTCTTCAATCAAAGCATTGAAATTCTTTTGCGAAGTAATAAAATCTTTAATATTAGATTCAAAATCAGAGGGAATCTTATTATAATTTCCAAAAGAATTTTTGTAGGAATTACCATAATTATTAGAGGGATTACTAGGATAAGGCCTAGGATTAAAATTTCCTCTATACACGTTGTTACCAAAATTGTTCCTACCAACAAAATTAACATCCATAGATTAATTATTATTCTCAATCAAAGTAGACAAGGGCATATCATTAGGATCAGAAGAAACACTTTTACTAGCAAATAATTTCATAAGTTCATCCATCTTTCCACTCAAAACATTAATTTCTTCTATCGGATGCACCTTTTTATTAGTAGATCTTTCAGTATGCCATTGAAATAATTAATCATAATACTATCTAGGAGTTTAGTAGATTCTCCTAAAGTGATTTCCATAAAAGTGCCTCCCGCGGCCGAATCTAAAATATTTCTAGAAGCAAAATTCAATCCGGCATAAAAATGTTGTATAATCA
Organism: Triticum monococcum; assembly: GCA_034509565.1. NCBI lineage: Eukaryota > Viridiplantae > Streptophyta > Magnoliopsida > Poales > Poaceae > Triticum > Triticum monococcum. The sequence continues at coordinate 196,793,516 of CM067841.1, forward strand.
TCCACAAATTCAAACCATGAGTAGGGCAATTACATATCATTAATTTCATCCTCTCCCAAGCTTGTGCAACATGTTCATGATCAAGTTGCTTAAAATTCATAATATCATTTCTAAGGGAGATGATCTTAGCGGGAGGAACATACTTAGAGATAAAAGCATCTTTGCACTTATTCCATGAATCAATACTATTTTTAGGCAAAGACGAGAACCAAGCTTTAGCACGATCTCTAAGCGAAAAAGGAAATAGCTTCAATTTAACAATATCGTTATCCACATCTTTCTTATTTTGCATATCACACAAATCAATGAAGCTATTTAGATGGGTAGCAGCATCTTCACTAGGAAGGCCGAAAAACGGATCTTTCATGACAAGATTCAGCAAGGCAGCATTAATTTCACAAGATTCAGCATCGGTAAGAGGAGCAATCGGAGTGCTAATAAAATCATTGTTGTTGGTATTGGTAAAGTCACACAATTTAGTGTTATGTTGAGCCATCGTGACAAGCAAGCAATCCAACACACAAGCAAATAAAAAGCAAGCAGGCAAAAAGACGCAAATGGGAAAGAGAGGGAGGATAGAGAGAGAGGGGACGAATAAAACGGCAATGGTGAAGTGGGGGAGAGGAAAACGAGAGGCAAATGGCAAATAATGTAATGCGGGAGATAAGGATTGTGATGGGTACTTGGTATATTGACTTTTGCGTAGACTCCCGGCAACGGCACCAGAAATCCTTCTTGCTACCTCTTGAGCACTGCGTTGGTTTTCCCCGAAGAGGAAGGGATGATCCAGCAAAGGAGCATAAGTATTTCTCTCAGTTTTTGAGAACCAAGGTATCAATCCAGTAGGAGGCTACGCGCGAGTCCCTCGCACCTACACAAAACAAATAAATCCTCGCAACCAACGCGATAAGGGGTGGCAATCCCTACACGGCCACTTACGAGAGTGAGATCTGATAGATATGATAAGATAATATTTTTGGTATTTTTATGATAAAGATGCAAAGTAAAATAAAAGCAAAGTAAAAAAGCAAAGGAAATAACTAAGTATTGGAAGATTAATATGATGAAGATAGACCCGGGATCCATAGGTTTCACTAGTGGCTTCTCTCAAGAGCATAGGTATTCTACGGTGGGTGAATGAATTACTGTTGAGCAATTAACAGAATTGATCATAGTTATGAGAATATCTAGGTATGATCATGTATATAGGCATCACGTCCGAGACAAGTAGACCGACTCCTGCTTGCATCTACTACTATTACTCCACTCATCGACCGCTATCCAGCATGCATCTAGAGTATTAAGTTAATGAAAACAGAGTAACGCCTTAAGCACGATGACATGATGTAGAGGGATAAACTCATGCAATATGATGAAAACACCATCTTGTTATCCTCGATGGCAACAATACAATACGTGCCTTGCTGCCCCTACTGTCATTGGGAAATGACACCGCAAGATTGAACCCAAAGCTAAGCTCTTCTCCCATTGCAAGAAAGATCAATCTAGTAGGCCAAACCAACCTGATAATTCGAAGAGACTTGCAAAGATAACCAATCATACATAAAAGAATTCAGAGAAGATTCAAATATTGTTCATAGATAGACTTGATCATAAACCCACAATTCATCGGTCTCAACAAACACACCGCAAAAAGAAGATTACCTCGAATAGATCTCCACAAGAGAGGGGGAGAACATTGTATTGAGATCCAAAAAGAGAGAACAAGACATCTAGCTAATAACTATGGACCCGTAGGTCTGAGGTGAACTACTCACACTTCATCGGAGGGGCTATGGTGATGATGTAGAAGCCCTCTGTGATGGATACCCCCTCCGGCGGAGCTCCGGAACAGGCCCCAAAATGGGATCTCATGGATACATAAAGTTGCGGCGATGGAATTAGGGTTTTGGCTATGTTTCTGATCATTTGGGGTACGTAGGTATATATAGGAGGAAAGGGTACGTCGGTGGAGCAATAGGGGGCCCTTGAGGGTGGAGGGCGCGCCTGGGGGGTAGGCACGCCCCCTACCTCGTGGCCTCCTCCTTTGTTTCTTGACGTAGGGTCCAAGTCCCCTGGATCATGTTCGGTGAGAAAATCACGTTCCCGAAGGTTTCATTCCGTTTGGACTCCGTTTGATATCCCTTTTCTTCGAAACCCTAAAATAGGCAAAAAAACAACAATTCTTGGCTGGGCCTCCGGTTAATAGGTTAGTCTCAAAAATAATATAAAAGTGGATAATAAAGCCCGATAATGTCTAAAACAGTAGATAATATAGCATGGAGCAATCAAAAATTATAGATACATTGGAGACGTATCAGATAATCCTCAAGTTACGGACCCATTCCGTGTAGTTGCTACCATCATCTTTCAACTTAGCCTTCTCTAGGAACGCATTAAAATTCAAGGGAACGTTAGCACGGTCCATTGATCTACAGCAACATAGATATGCAAAAACTATCAGGACTAAGTTCATGATAAATGAAAGTTCGATTAATCATATTACTTAAGAACTCCCACTTAGATAGACATCCCTATAGTCATCTAAATGATCATGTGACCCATATCAACTAAACCATGTCCGATCATCACGTGAGATGGAGTAGTTTTCAATGGTGAACATCTCTATGTTCATCATATCTACTATATGATTCAGGTTTGACCTTTCGGTCTTAGTGTTCCGAGGCCATAAATTCATATGCTAGTCTCGTCATGTTTAACCCGAGTATTATGCATGTGTGAAATTGGCTTGCGCCCGTTGTATGTGAATGTAGAGCGTATCACACCCAATCATCACGTGGTGTCTCAGCACGACGAACTGTAGAAATGGTGCATACTCAGGGAAAACACTTATACCTTGAAATTTAGTGAGGGATCATCTTATAATGCTACTATCGTACTAAGCAAAATAAGATGCATAAAAGATAAACATCACATGCAATCAAAATATGTGACATGATATGGCCATCACCATCTTGTGCCTTTGATCTCCATCTCCAAAGCAACGTCATGATCTCCATCGTCACCGGCTTGACACCTTGATCTCCATTGTAGTGTCGTTGTCGACTCGCCAACTATTGCTTCTACGACTATCGCTACCGCTTAGTGATAAAGTAAAGAAATTACATGGCGATTGCATTTCATACAATAAAGCGACAACCATAAGGCTCCTGCCAGTTGCCGATAACTTCTACAAAACATGATCATCTCATACAACAATTTATATCTCATCACGTCTTGACCATATCACATCACAACATGCCCTGTAAAAACAAGTTATACGTCCTCTACTTTGTTGTTGCAAGTTTTATGTGGCTGTTACGGGCTTCTAGCAAGAACCGTTCTTACCTATGCATCAAAACCACAACGATTTTTCATCAAGTGTGTTGTTTTAACCTTCAACAAGGACCGGCCATAGTCAAATTCGATTCAACTAAAGTTGGAGAAACATATACCCGCTAGCCACCTGTGTGCAAAAGCACGTCGGTAGAACCAGTCTCATGAACGTGGTCATGTAATGTTGGTCTGGGCCGCTTCATCCAACAATACCGCTGAATCAAAATAAGACGTTCGTGGTAAGCAGTATGACTACAATCGCCCACAACTCTTTGTGTTCTACTCGTGCATATCATCTACGCATAGATCTGGCTCACATGCCACTAGCAGGAAACGTAGCATGCAATTTCAAAAAAAAATCCTATGATCACACAAGATCTATCTAGGAGATGCATAGCAATGAGAGGGGGAGAGTGTATCCACGTACCCTCGTAGACCAAAAGCGGAAGCGTTAGGTTAACGCGGTTGATGTAGTCGAATGTCTTCATGATCCAACCGATCTAGTACCAAACATACGGCACCTCCGAGTTCAGCACAAGTTCTGCTTGATGACGTCCCTCGAATTCTTGATCCAGCAAACGGTCGAGGGAGAGTTCCGTCAGCACGACGGTGTGGTGACGGTGATGGTGATGTGATCCGCGCAGGGCTTCTCCTAAGCACTACGACGCTATGACCGGAGGAGTAAACTATGGAGGGGGGCGCCGCACGCGGCTAAGAGAACAATTGATGTGCCTTTGGGGTGCCCCCCGCCCCCTGATACGTCTCCAACGTATCTATAATTTTTGATTGTTCCATGCTGTTATATTATCAATATTGGATGTTTTATAATCACGTATAGTCATTTTATATCATTTTTTGGTACTAACCTATTGACATAGTGCCAAGTGTCAGTTCCTGTTATTTCATGTTTTTACATCGCATAAAATCAATATCGGATGGAGTCCAAATGCCACAAAAACTTTATGGAGATTTTTTATGGACCAGAAGGAACATGTTGGGCCCTGGTTGCACTTGGGGGGATTCCAAGGAGGGGACAACCCACCAGGGCTCGCCAGGAGGCCCAGGCACACCTTTGTGGATTGTGCCCACCTCGGGTGCCCCCGGACCGCCTCTTTGCTCTATAAATACCAAAATATTCCCAAAACCTTAGGGGAGTTGACGAAATATTCATCCAGTAGACGCAGAGTCCAGAACCACCAGATCCAATCTAGACCATCTCGGATGGGGTTCACCACCTCCATTGGTGCCTCTCCGATGATGCGTGAGTAGTTCTTTGTAGACCTTTGGGTGCGTAGTTAGTAGCTAGATGGCTTCATGTCTCTCTGTTGATTCTGAATACAATGGTCTCTTGGAGATCCATATGATGTAACTCTTTTTGCGTGTGTTTGTTGGGATCTGATGAACTTTGAGTTTATGATCAGTCATATCTTTTTATATCCATGAAAGTTATTTGAGTTTCTTTGATCTCTTATATGCATGATCTCTTATAGCCTCGTATTTCTTCTCTGATATTTGGGTTTTGTTTCGCCAACTTGATATATTTATCTTGCAATGGAAGAGGTGCCCGGTAGTGGGTTTGATCTTACGGTGCTTGATCCCAGTGACAGAAAGGGAACCGACACGTATGTATCATTGCTACTAAGGATAAAAAGATCAGATCTATATGTACGCAATAGATAAACGGATCTTGTCTACATCATGTCATCGTTCTTATTGCATTACTCCATTTTTCCATGAACTTAATACACTAGATGCATGCTGGATAGCGGTTGATGTGTGGAGTAATAGTAGTAGATGCAGGTAGGAGTCAGTCTACTAATCTTGGACGTGATGCCTATGTAATGATCATTTCCTGGATATCGTCATAATTATTTGAGGTTCTATCAATTGCCCAACAGTAATTTGTTTACCCACCATTTGTTATCTTTCTCGAGAGAAGCCACTAGTGAAACCTACGGCCCCCGGGTCTTCTTCCTCATATATTTGCTTGCGATCTAATTTTCCTTTACATTTTTATTCAGATCTATTAAAACAAAAATACAAAAATACTTTACTGCACTTTATTTTATTTGCAATCTATTATTTCAATCTACTACAATTTTCTGGCATCGTTACCCGAAAGGGATTGACAACCCCTTTAACACGTCGGGTTACGAGGTGTTGTTATTTGTGTGCAGGTGTTGTTTACGTTGTGTTGCTTGGTTCTCCTACTCGTTCGATAACCTTGGTTTCTTCACTAAGGGAAATACCTACCGTCGTTGTGCAATAGCATCCCTTCCTCTTTGGGGAAATACCGGCGTAGTCCTAGCAGACAGGAGCTTTTCTGGCCCTATAGTAAGAGAGCAATCACCGCCATATATAAAGGAGGGGAGGAGGAGGAGGAGGCCGGCCAAGAGGGGGCGCGCCAAGGGAGGAGTCCTACTAGGAATCCTAGTCCTAGTAGGATTCCCCCCCCCTCTTTTCCTTTCTTCACAGGAGGGAAAAGGAAGGGGAGGGAGAGGGAAAGGGGCGCCGCCCTCTCCCCTAGTCCAATTCGGACTGCCATTAGGGGGCAACCCTTGCGGCCCTCCTCTCTCTCCACTAAGGCCCGTGTAGGCCCATTAATTCCCCCGGGGAGTTCCGGTAACCCCTTGATACTCTGGTAAAATACCTGAATCACTCGGAACCATTCCGATGTCCGAATACTACCTTCCAATATATGAATCTTTACCTCTCGACCATTTCGAGACTCCTCGTCATGTCCGTGATCTCATCCGGGACTTCTAACAAACTTCGGTCACCAAAACACATAACTCATAATACAAATTGTCATCGAACTTAAGCGTGCGGACCCTACGGGTTCGAGAACTACGTAGACATGACCGAGACACATCTCCGGTCAATAACCAATAGCAGAACCTGGATGCTCATATTGGTTCCTACATATTCTACGAATATCTTTATCGGTCAAACCGCAATAACAACATACGTTATTCCCTTTGTCATCGGTATGTTACTTGCCTGAGATTCAATCGTCGGTATCATCATACCTATTTCAATCTCGTTACTGGAAAGTCTCTTTACTCATTCCATAATGCATCATCCTGCAACTAACTCATTAGCTACATTGCTTGCAAGGCTTATAGTAATGTGCATTACCGAGAGGGCCCAGAGATACCTCTCCAATACTCGGAGTGACAAATCCTAATCTTGATCTATGCCAACCCAACAAACACCTTCGGAGACACCTGTAGAGCATCTTTGTAATCACCCAGTTACGTTGTGATGTTTGATAGCACAAAAGGTGTTCCTCCGGTATTCGGGAGTTTCATAATCTCATAGTCATAGGAATATGTATAAGTCATGAATAAAGCAATAGCAATAAAACTTAACGATCATTATGCTAAGCTAACGGATGGTTCTTGTCCATCACATCATTTTCTAATGATTTGATCTTGTTCATCAAATGACAACACATGTCTATGGTCAGGAAACTTAACCATCTTTGATTAACGAGCTGACAAGTAGAGGCATACTAGGGACACTCTGTTTGGTCTATGTATTCACACATGTACTAAGTTTTCGGTTAATACAATTCTAGCATGAATAATAAAAATTTATCATGATATAAGGAAATATAAATAACAACTTTATTATTGCATGTAGGTCATATTTCCTTCAACATAATAAACCAACTGAAAGTAAGTATGGTGATGCAGGGCAAGAGGTACTCACAAGAGCAATGAAGTGTGCAGTATAGTTGCGAGATTCTGTGGTCCCTTGAGAATGAATATTCTTCTGCTAATAGTTTTTGTACAAGTGAGACGGTAAGGTGCTACTTCTTGAGCTTGTGTTAGTTTTTCCCTTGAAGAGGAAAGGGTGATGTAGCAAAGTAGAGATAAGTAGTTCCCTCAGTTTGAGAACCAAGGTATCAATCCAGTAGGAGACAACGCAGAAGTCACCGAATACCTGCACAAACAAACAACAACTTGCACCCAACGCGATAAACGGGTTGTCAATCCCTTCACGGTTACTTGCAAAAGTGAAATCTGATAGAGATAGATAAATGGTAAAGTAAATATTTTTGGTTTATAGATCGGAAAGTAAAAGATTGCAAAATAGTAGACCGAGAACTTATATGATGGAAAATAGACCTGGGGGCCATAGGTTTCACTAGAGTCTTCTCTCATGATAGCAAATAATATGGTGGGTGAACAAATTATTGCCGAGCAATTGATAGAAAAGCGTAAAGTTATGACGATATCTAAGGCAGTGATCATGAATATAGGCATCACGTCTGTGTCAAGTAGACTGAAACGATTATGCATCTACTACTATTACTCCACACATCGACTGCTATCCAGCATCCATCTAGAGTATTAAGTTCATAAAGAACAGAGTAACGCATTAAGCAAGATGACATGATGTAGAGCAATTAACTCAAGCAATCTGATGAAAACCCAATCTTCTTATCCTCGATGGCAACAATACAATACGTGCCTTGCTGCCCCTACTATCACTGGGAAAGGACACCACAAGATTGAACCCAAAGCTAAACACTTCTCCCATTGCGAGAAAAACCAATCTAGTTGGCCAATCCAAACCGATAGTTCGAAGAGAATTACAAAGATATCAAATCATGCATATAAGAATTAAGAGGAGATTTTCAAATAATATTCATAGATAAGCTGCTCATAAATCCACAATTCATCTGATCTCGGCAAACACAATGCAAAAGAGTATTACATCGAATAGATCTCCAAGAACATCGAGGAGAACATGGTATTGAGAATCAAAGAGAGAGAACAAGCCATCTAGCTACTAGCTATGCACCCATAGGTCTGAGGTAAACTACTCACGCTTCATCGGAAGGGCAACAGAGTTGATGTGGAAGCCCTCCATGATCGAATCCCCCTCTGACAGGACACTGGAAAAGCCCCCTAGATGGGATCTCACATGTACAGAAGGTTACGGTGGTGGAGAAGTGTTTTCGTGGCTTGTTCTCATGGTTTGGGGATATAAGAGTATATATATAGGCGAAAGAATTAGGCCAAGAGGTGCACAAGGGGATCGCAAGGGTGGGCGCATGCCCTACCCCCCTGGGCGCGCCTTCCTTCCTTATGCCACCTCGTGGCTCCTCCGACTTCATCTCCAAGTTTCTTGGTTGTCTTCTGGTCCAAGAAAAATCATCGCGAAGGTTTTATTCCGTTTGGACTCCATTTGGTATTCCTTTTCTCCAAAACTCAATAACAAGGAAAAACAGGAAATGGCACTAGGCTGTAGGTTAATAGGTTAGTCCCAAAATGATATAAAATAGCATATTAATGCATATAAAACATCTGAAATAGATAATATAATAGCATGGAACAATCAAAAATTATAGATACATTGGAGACGTATCAAACATCCCCAAGCTTAATTCATGCTCTTCCTCGAGTAGGTAAATTATAAAAACAGAATTTTTGATATGAAATGCTACCTAACATATTTATCCATGTAATACTTCTTCATTGTGGCATGAATGTTCATATCCATAAGATTCAAAGCAAAAGTTTCATATTGACATAAAAACAATAATACTTCAAGCATACTGACAAGGCAATTAGGTCTTCTCAAAGTAACATGGCCAAAGAAAGTTTATCCCTACAAAATCATATAGTCTGGCTATGCTCCATCTTCATCATGCAAAATATTCAAATCATGCACAACCCCGATGACAAGCCAAGCAATCATTTCATACTTTTGATGTTCTCAAACTTTTTCAACTTTCATGCAATACATGTGCGTGAGCCATGGACATAGCACTATAGGTGGAATAGAAGGTGTTTGTGGAGAAGACAAAAAGAAGGAGATAGTCTCACATCAACTAGGCATATCAATGGGCTATGGAGATGCCCATCTATAGATATCAATGTGAGTGAGTAGGGATTGCCATGCAATGGATGCACTAGAGCTATAAGTTTATGAAAGCTCAAAAGAAAACTAAGTGGGTGTGCATCCAACTTGCTTGCTCATGAAGACCTAGGGAAATATGAGTAAGCCTGTCGTTAGAATACACAAGCCAAGTTCTATAATGAAAAATTCACACTAGTATATGAAAGTGACAACATAGGAGATTCTCTATCATGAAGATCAAGGTGCTACTTTAAAGCACAATTGTGGAAAAAGGATAGTAACATTTCCCTCTTTTTTATCTCCCTTTTTTGGGCCTTCTCTTTTTTATTTGGCCTTTCTCTCTTTTTAATTTCCTCACATGGGGCAATGCTCTAATAATGAAGATCATCACACATTTATTTACTTACAACTCAAGAATTACAACTCGATACTAGAACAAAATATGACTCTATATGAATGCCTCCGGCGGTGTACCGGGATGTGCAATAAATCAAGAACGACATGCATAAAAAGATGAAAGGTGGCTTTGCCACAAATAAGATGTTACCTACATGTTCATGTAAAGCAATATGACAATGATGAAGCGTGTCATAATAAACGGAACGGTGAAAAGTTGTATGGCAATATATCTCGGAATGGCTATGGAAATGCCATAATAGGTAGGTATGGTGGCTGTTTTGAGGAAGGCATATGGTGGGTTTATGGTACCAGCAAAAGTTGTGCGGCACAAGAGAGGCTAGCAATGGTGGAAGGGTGAGAGTGTGTATAATCCATGGACTCAACATTAGTCATAAAGAACTCACATACTTATTTCAAAAATCCATTAGTTACCGAAATGAAGTACTACATGCATGATCCTAGGGGGATAGATTGGTAGGAAAAGACCATCGCTCGTCCCCGACTGCCACTCATAAGTAGGACAATCAATAAATAAATCATGCTCCGACTTCATCACATAACGGTTCACCATACGTGCATGCTACGGGAATCACAAACCTCAACACAAGTATTTCTCAAATTCAAAATTACTTACTAGCATGACTCTAATATCACCATCTTCATACCTCAAAACAATCATAAGGAATCAAACTTCTCATAGTATTCAATGCACTTTATATGAAAGTTTTTATTATATCCCTCTTGAATGCCTATCATATTAGGACTAAATTTATAATCAAAGAAAATTACCATGCTGTTTTAAAGACTCTCAAAATAATAGAAGTGAAGTATGAGAGCTCATCAATTTCTATAAAATAAAACCACCATCGTGCTCTAAAAAGATATAAGTGAAGCACTAGAGCAAAATTCCCTAGCTTAAAAGATATAAGTGAAGCACATAGAGTATTCTAATAAATCACGATTCATGCATGTATCTCCCAAAAGGTGTGTACAGAAAGGATGGTTGTGGCAAACTAAAAATCAAAGACTCAAATCATACAAGATGCTCCAAGCAAAACACATATCATGTGGTGAATAAAAATATAGCCTCAAGTAAAGTTACCGATAGATGAAGACAAAAGAGGGGATGCCTTCCGGGGCATCCCCAAGCTTAGGCTCTTGGTTGTCCTTGAATATTACCTTGGGGGCCTTGGGAATCCCCAAGCATAGGCTCTTGCCACTCCTTATTCCATAGTCCATCAAATCCTTACCCAAAACTTGAAAACTTCACAACACAAAACTCAACAGAAAATCTCATAAGCTCTGTTAGTATAAGAAAATAAATCACCACTTTTGGTATTGTTGTGAACTCATTATTTATTTATATTGGTGTAATATCTACTGTATTCAAACTTATCCATGGTTCATACCCCTCGATACTAGCCATAGAATCATCAAAATAAGCAAACAACACATAGAAAAAAGAATCTGTCACATAACGGTCTGTAGCAATCTATAACTCCCGAATACTTCTGTAACTCCAAAAATTCTGAAAAATTAGGCAAAACTAAGCAATTTGTTTATTAATCTACATCAAAAAGAATCAATATTTTATCGCGCTTCTGCTAACAATGAAAATTCATTTCCTGGGCGCAAAAGTTTCTATTTTTCAGCAAGATCAAATCAACTATCACCGTGAGCTATCGCAAAAGGTCTTACTTGGCACAAAAACTAAATAAAACACAAAAACACATCTAACCGGAGGCTAGATAAATTATTTAATGCAAAACAGGACCTAAAAATCAAAAGCAAATAATAACATTGGGTTGCCTCCCAACAAGCACTATTGTTTAACGCCCTTAGCTAGGCATAAAACACGAATAGATCTAGGTGTTCCCGTCTTCGGTATGGAATTCTTTTCTCATCAAATCCTCCAAAACTCGTCTTAGCAATTCTATCCTCTCCTTTATTTCCCTCCTAGTAGATGAACTTAAATCATGAAAAGGACTTTGATTGGTAATTTTAACATTCGTAAACCCATAGTCGGGATCATCACCATATATATCATCATATAAAATATGTAGCTCGTTTCTAACAGGTTCCTTCATCATTTTATTCAACCAATACCTATTAAATCCTACATAAATTCCCCTAGTTATCCAATCAAACTCCTCAAAAGCCTCAAGATACAAAGATTGAGATCTTTCTGAATGGGGAACTCTTCTCCTTAGATTTTCACTATAAGATTGATAATCCCTTGATTCCAAACTACACATAGTTTCTTTATCATGGAGGATATCTATAATTGGAGGGTGTTCAACATCCTTTTTATAGAAAGCAAAATATCCCTAGCTTCTTGTATTATAAAATCGAATCCACGCATAAGGATAATAATGGCAATCTTTTTAGCTATTGGATGATTAATATTAGGAAGTTCATAAAACACTTTTTGCAAAGCAAGATGAATATGCACAAATTTTCTTTCTAATTTCTCAACAAGCATAACAATAGCATCTGCATAACAATTTGTCTCCATAAGAATAGATCTTTTATTTATAGGCATGGATCTCGTACTATCAAAGAATTCTTTGATAACACTCTTTCCAATAATATTACCGTCCCCCACATGAAAGATTTTTGTTTTGCAATTAGGAGGAGTTTCAGTTTCATGATCCAAGAACAAGATTCAAGTTTTTCCTCGAGATTTTCAGCGATAACCTCCCCAATTTCAGACATGGTAGCAGCAAATAAATCTAGCAAACGAGCAACCAAAAGGCAAACGAAGAAGACGAACGGAAGAGGGGCGAAGAAAAGGCAAATCTTTTCGAAAATCATTTTAGAAGTGGGGGAGAGGAAAACGAGAGGCGAATGGCGAATAATGTAATGCAAGAGATGAGAGTTTATGAAGGGTACTTGGTATGTCTTGACTTTGCATAGATCTCCCCGGCAACGGCGCCGGAAATTCTTCTTGCTACTTCTTGAGCTTGCATTGGTTTTTCCCTTGATGAGGAAAGGGTGATGCAGCAAAGTAGAGATAAGTATTTCCCTCAATTTGAGAACCAAGGTATCAATCCAGTAGGAGACAACACACAAGTCAACAAATACCTGCACAAACAGTTAAACAACTTGCACCCAACGCGATAAAGGGGTTGTCAATCCCTTCATGGTTACTTGCAAAAGTGAGATCCGATAGAGATAGATAAACAGTAACGTAAATATTTTTGGTATTTTTGATTTATATATCGGAAAGTAAAATATTGCAAAATAGTAGATCGGAAACTAAAGTTATAGATCGGAAACTTATATGATGGAAAATAGAAATTATATGATAGAAAATAGACCCGGGGGCCATATGTTTCACTAAAGGCTTCTCTCAAAATAGAAAATAATACGTGGGTGAACAAATTACTGCCGAGCAATTGATAGAAAAAGCAAAAAGTTATGACGATATCTAAGGCAATGATCATGAATATAGGCATCACATCTGTGTCAAATAGACCGAAACGATTCTGCATCTACTACTATTACTCCACACATCGACTGCTATCCAGCATGCATCTAGAGTATTAAGTTCATAAAGAGAAAGAGTAACGCATTAAGCAAGATGACATGATGTAGAGGAATTAACTCAAGCAATATGATGAAAACCCCATCTTTTTATCCTCGATGGAAACAATACAATACGTGCCTTGTTGCCGCTACTGTCACTGGGAAAGGACAACGCAAGATTGAACCCAAAGCTAAATACTTCTCCCATTGCAAGAAAAACCAATCTAGTTGGCCAAACCAAACCGATAGTTAGAAGAGAATTACAAAGATATAAAATCATGCATGAAATAATTCAGAGCAAATTCAAATAATATTCATAGATAATATGATCATAAATCCACAATTCATCGGATCTCGGCAAGCACACCGCAAAAGAGTATTACATCGAATAGATCTCCAAGAACATCAAGGAGAACATGGTATTCAGAATCATACAGAGAGAGAGAGAAGAAGCCATCTACCTACTAGCTATGGACCCATAGGTCTGAGGTAAACTACTCACGCTTCATCGGAAGGGCAATAGAGTTGATGTATAAGCCCTCCGTGATCGAATCCCCCTCTGGTAGGGTGCCGAAAAAGGTCCCTAGATGGGATCTCACGGGTACAGAAGGTTGCGGCGGTGTAAAAGTGTTTTTGTGGATGCCCCTGTTGGTTTGGGGATATATGGGTTTATATAGTCGAAGGAATTAGGTTAGGGAGTGCACGAGGGGCCCACAAGGGTGGGGGTGCCATGAGTGCGTCCTCTGTCCTTGTGGCCACCTCGTAGCTCCTCCGACTTCATCTCCAAGTCTCCTGGTTGTCTTCTAGTCCAAGAAAAATCATCGCGAAGGTTTTTTCTGTTTGGACTCCATTTGGTATTCCTTTTCTACGAAACTCAAAAACAAGGAAAATACAGGAATTGGCACTGGGCTCTAGGTTAATAGGTTAGTCCCAAAAATAATATAAAATAGCATATTAATGCATATAAAACATCCAAAACAGATAATGTAATAGCATGGAATAATCAAAAATTATAGATACGTTGGAGATGTATCAATGATTCACATATTACTATCTCCATATCGCAAAACTATTGCAAGGAATCAAGTTTTAATATCCAATGATCTTCATGAAAGTTTTTATTATCCCTCTTGAATATCTATCACTTTGGGACTAAATTCATATCTTAATAAAATTACCATTGCTAACAACAAGCTCTCAAACAAATTTAAGTGAAGCATGAGAGCATAAATATTTCTTCAAAATTTCATCTCTCAAATTAATATAAGTGAAGCATGAGAGGATATTTCTTCAAAATTTTACTAAATCTCAAAATAATCTAAGTGAAGCTTGAGAGCATGTTCCTTCAAAATGTCATTAACTCTCAAAAAAATCTAAGTGAAGCATTAGAGCATATTTCTTTGAAATTTCACTAACTCTCAATGTTGGGGAACGTAGCATGCAATTTCAAAAAATTCCTATGCTCATGCAAGATCTATCTAGGACATGCATAGCAACGAGAATGGGAGAGTGTGTCCACATACCCTCGTAGACCGAAAGCGGAAGCGTTTGACAACGCGCTTGATGTAGTCGAACTTCTTCTCGTTCCGACCGATCAAGCACCGAACATACGGTACCTCCGAGTTCTGCACATGTTCAGCTCGATGACGTCCCTTGTCCTCTTGATCCAGCAGAGGTGTCGAGGGAGAAGATGAGTTCCATCAGCATGGCGGCGTGGTGACGATGATGGTGAAGTGATCCGCGCAGGGCTTCGCCTAAGCACTATGAAGATATGACTTGAGGCGTAAACTGTGGAGGGGGGCGCCGCACACGGCTAGGCAATTGTCTGTTCCGTGTTAGGCGCCCCCTCCTCATATATATAGGTGGGAGGGAGGGAGGGAGGGAGGAGCAGCCATAGGAGGCGCCCAAGTAGGAGGAATCCTACTTGGAGTCCCTCCCAAGCCGTGCGGCCCCTGCCATATATAACCGAGGTGGAAGGAAAGAGGGGGGAGAGGGAAGGAAGTAGGAATCCTAATCCACACTTTCCTTGCCCTCCCATCTTTCCTTATCCTCCTATATAGGGGCGCACCAGGGCTAGTGTGTTCCCTCACTTGGCCCATAAGGCCCATATCTTTGCCGGGCGTGCCCGAAACTCCTTTCCGGTGACCCAATAAGTACCCGGTACCCTCCAGAACACTTCCGGTATCCGAATACCATCATGCTATATATCAATCTTTACCTCTCGACCATTTCGAGACTCCTCTTCATGTACGTGATCTCATCCGGGACTCTGAACAACATTCGGTCACCAAATCGCATAACTCATATAATACTAAATCGTCATCGAACGTTAAGCGTGCGGACCCTACGGGTTCGAGAACTATGTAGACATGACCGAGACACCTCTCTGGTCAATAACCAATAGCGGAACGTGGATGATCATGTTGTCTCCTACATATTCTACAAAGATCTTTATCGGTCAACCGTTATGACAACATACGTAATTCCCTTTGTCAATCGGTATGCTACTTGCCCGAGATTTGATCGTCGGTATCTTCATATCTAGTTCAATCTCGTTACGGGCAAGTCTCTTTACTTGTTCCATAATACATCACCTCGTGACTAGTTCCTTAGTCGTTTACTTGCAAGCTTATGATGTGTATTACCGAGAGGGCCCAGAGATACCTCTCCGATACTCGGAGTGACAAATCCTAATCTCGATTCATGCCAACCCAACAGAACACCTTCGGAGATACATGTAGAGCATATTTATAATCACCTAGTTACGTCGTGACGTTTGATTGCACACAAGGCATTCCTCCATTATCGGGGAGTTGCATGATCTCATAGTCAAAGGAATATGTATTTGACATACATGAAAGCAGTAGAAATAAACAACACGATTAAATGCTAAGCCAACGGGTGGGTCTTGTCCATCACATCATTCTCCTAATGATGTGATCGCGTTATCAAATGACAACACACGTCCATGGTTAGGAAACCTTAACCATCTTTAATCAACGAGCTAGTCTAGTAGAGGCATACTAGGGACACGGTATTTGTTTATGTATTCACACATGTATTTAAGTTTCCAATCAATACAATTCTAGCATGAATAATAAAACCTTTATCATGAATAAGGAAATATAAAATAACAAATTTATTATTGCCTCTAGGGCATATTTCCTTCAGTCTCCCACTTGCACTAGAGTCAATAATCTAGTTCACATCGCCACACTACTAGGGAAAAGCCTAGCAGCAGCGCGGGTTTTGCGCCTATGAGCAGCGCGGGGGCCGGCGCTACTAATAAGGCGCTACAGCTAACATATAGCAGCAGCGCGGGTGCCACCCGTGCTACTACTACGTCTGTTAGTACTAGCGTGGATAAAAACCCGCGCTACTACTAACCCGCGGAATTTTTTTTCGAATTTTTTGCGCAAATTTTCAAATTTCTGAATTATTTTAACCTCAAATCTCTAATCACCCTCATCGCTGCTCAATTTAATCTCTAATCACCCCTCATCATTCCAAATCATCTAACTTCCCGGACGGTCACCCATCCTCTCACTACTCCGGCCTGAGCACGCTTAACTTTTGGGTTCTATTCTCCCTCGATTCCAAGTCTGCACTTGTTGTTTTCCTGACAATAGTAAGATGTCAATCCTATTAACCCTCGGGAGTTTAGCTTGAGCATGAAGTCACACATTTCGCTGTTTGAGTTTAAAACTATTGTTCTAAAAAACAATAATTATTTAGTAACACTAATATTTCTATAATCCCGGAGTTTGACCACATTTTGACCAAAGTTTGACCACAGTTTGACCAGATTTGACCAAAATTCCAAAAAACTGAAATAATTATTTAGTAACACTAATATTCTTGAATAATTATTTAGTAACACTAATACTTCTTGAATAAGTAGTTTGACCAGATTTGACCAAATTAAAAAAAACTAAAATTTGAGCATAACTTTTTTCCTTTTAGAATTTGAGGATTCTAAAAATTTGCAAACAGGCAGTAGCCGGTCTCCATCGTACGCGGATTTTCGTGCTGAACATTTTGATATATTATACATTTTTTTTGACATCGTATGCAAAAGTTATAGCCGTTTTACATTTTCCCTACACTTTTCGCAAAACATGTCCAAATTTAAGTTTTTAAATTTTCCTAACTAGTAGATGTAGTAACATAACTGCATCTCGAAGGATTTTAATTTTTGAAACATTTTGATATATTATACGTTTTTTTCTAACATCATATGCAACGTTTTACATTTTCCCTACACTTTTTGCAAAACATGTCCAAATTTAAGTTTTTAAATTTTCCTAACTAGTAGATGTAGTAACATAACTACATCTCGAAGGATTTTAATTATTGAAGTTTTTATCATTTTATTTTGCTTTTTCAAAACCGAAAAGGCGATCCACAGGGGGGGTAGAGTTTCAAAATGGGACCTTTAGTAGTAGCGAGGGATTTTACCCCTCGCTACTACTATGGCATGTCCCGGAGGGGCACGGTTGAGACCTCTTAGTAGTAGCGAGGGGTAAAAACTTAGTAGTAGCGCGGGTTTATAACCCTCGCTACTACTATGGCATGGCCTAGGGGCACGGTAGAGACCTCTTAGTAGTAGCGAGGGGTAAAAACCAGCGCTACTGCTATCAACTTAGTAGTAGCGAGGGTTAAAAACCCGCGCTACTACTATGGCATGTCCCGGGGGCCACGGTAGAGACCTCTTAGTAGTAGCGAGGGTAAAAAACCAGCTCTACTGCTATCAACTTAGTAGTAGCGAGGGTTAAAAACCCGCGCTACTACTACTTAGCAGCAGCGCCTGATTTTAAAGCGTGCTGCTGGTAAGATTCTGTGTATAGGCTTTTCCCTAGTAGTGCCATGTGATTAACACCCATAGTTCACATCGCCATGTGACTAAGACCGAAAGAGTTTACTAGAGTCACTAATATATTTCACATCGTCATGTGATTAACACCCAAAGAGTACTAAGGTGTGATCATGTTTTGCTTGTGAGGGAGGCATAGTCAACAGGTCTATCACATTTAGATCCGTATGTATTTTGCAAATCTATATGTCTACAATGCTATGCATGGAGCTACTCTAGCTAATTGCTCCCACTTTCAATATGTATCCGGATCGAAACTCAGAGTCATTTGGATTAGTGTCAAAGCTTGTTTTGACGTAACCCTTTACGGCAAGCTCTTTATCACCTCCATAACCAAGAAACATTTCCTTATTCCTCTAAGGATAATTTTGACCACTATCCAGTGGTTCACTCCTGGATCACTCTTGTACCTCCTTGCCAAACCCATGGCAAGGCACACAATAGGTCTGGTATGCAGCATGGCATACTTAATAGAACCTATGACTGAGGCATTGGGAATGACTTTCATTCTCTCTCTATATTCTGCCGTGGTCGGGTTTTGACTCTAACTCAACTTCACACCTTGTAACACAGGCAAGAACCCTTTCTTTGACTGGTCCATTTTGAAGTTCTTCAAAACTTTATCAAGGTATGTGCTTTGTGAAAGTCCTATCAAGCGTCTTGATCGATCTCTATACATCTTGATGCCCAATATATAAGCAGCTTCACGGAGGTCTTTCATTGAAAAATTCTTATTAAAGTATCCTTTTATGTTATCCAGAAATTTTATATCATTTTTGATCAATAATATGTCATCCACATATAATATTAGAAATGCTATAGAGCTCCCACTCACTTTCTTGTAAATACAGGCTTCACCGTAAGTCTGTATAAAACCATATGCTTTGATCACCTCATCAAAGCGTATATTCCAACTCCGAGATGCTTGCACCAGTCCATAGATGGATCGCTGGTGCTTGCACACTTCGTTAGCACCTTTAGGATCGACAAAACCTTCTGGTTGCATCATATACAACTCTTCTTTAAGAAATCTATTAAGGAATACAGTGTTGACATGCATTTGCCAAATTTCATAATTATGAAATGCAGCAATTGCTAACATGATTCGGACTAACTTAAGCATCGCTACGGGTGAGAAGGTCTCATCTTAGTCAACCCCTTGAACTCGTCGAAAACCTTTTGCGACAAGTCGAGCTTTGTAGATCGTGACATTACCATCAGCGTTTGTCTTCTTGAAGATCCATTTATTCTCAATGGCTTGCCGATCATCGGGCAGGTCCACTAAAGTCCACACTTTGTTCTCATACATGGATCCTATCTCAGATTTCATGGCCTCAAGCGTCTTGATCTATCCCTATAGATCTTGATGCCCAATATATAAGCAGCTTCACTGAGGTCTTTCATTGAAAAATTCAGATTCTAGTATCCTTTTATGCTATCCAGAAATTCTATATCATTTCCAATCAGCAATATGTCATCCACATATAATATCAGAAATGCTACAGAGCTCCCACTCACTTTCTTGTAAATACAGGCTTCTTGGGTAGTCTATATATGCTTTGATCACCTCATCAAAGCGTATATTCCAACTCCGAGATGCTTACACCAGTCCATAGACGGATGCTGGAGCTTGCACACTTTGTTAGCACCTTTAGGATCGACAAAACCTTCTAGTTGCATCATATACAACTCTTCTTTTAGTAATCCATTAAGGAATGCAATTTGGACATCCATTTTCCAGATTTCATGATCATAAAATGCGGCAATTGCTAACATGATTCGGACAGACTTAAGCATCGCTACGAGTGAGAAAATCTCATTGTAGTCAACACCTTGAACTTGTCGAAAACCTTTTGCAACAAGTCGAGCTTTGTAGATAGTAACACTACTATCAGTGTCCATCTTCCTCTTGAAGATCCATTTATTCTCAATGGCTTGCCGATCATTGGGCAAGTCCACCAAAGTCCATACTTCGTTCTCATATATGTATCCTATCTCAGATTTCATGGACTCAAGCCATTTATCAAAATCTGGGCTCATCATTGCTTATTCATAGTTCGTAGGTTCGTCATGGTCTAGTAATATGACTTCCAGAATAGGATTATCATACCACTCTGGTGCAGAACATTCTCTAGTTGACCTACGAGGTTCGGTAGTAACTTGATCTGAAGTTTCATGATCATTATCATTAGCTTCCTCTCTAGTTGGTGTAGGCATCACGGGAATGGTTTTCTGTGATGGGCTATGTCGGTGTCAAAACCGGCGGATCTCGGGTAGGGGGTCCCGAACTGTGCGTCTAAGGCGGATGGTAAAAGGAGGCAGGGGACACGATGTTTACCCAGGTTCGGGCCCTCTTGATGGAGGTAAAACCCTACGTCCTGCTTGATTGTTCTTGATGATATGAGTATTACAAGAGTTGATCTACCACGAGATCAGAGAGGCTAAACCCTAGAAGCTAGCCTATGGTCTGATTGTATGTTGTCCTACGGACTAAAACCCTCCGGTTTATATAGACACCGGAGGGGGCTAAGGTTACACAAGGTCGGTTACAAAGGAGGAGATGTACATACCGTATTGCCTAGCTTGCCTTCCACGCCAAGTAGAGTCCCATCCGGACACGGGACGAAGTCTTCAATCTTGTATCTTCATAGTCCAACAGTCCAGCCAAAGGATATAGTCCAGCTGTCCGGAGACCCCCTAATCCAGGACTCCCTCAGTAGCCCCTGAACCAGGCTTCAATGACGATGAGTCTGGCGCGCAGTGTTGTCTTCGGCATTGCAAGGCGAGTTCCTCCTCCGAATACACCATAGAAGAGTTGGAATGCAAGGATAGTGTCTGACCCTGCAAAATAAGTTCCACATACCACCGTAGAGAGAATAATATTTCCGAAAATCTAATTTGATGACACGTCTTGACAGCATGACATCACACCATGGCCCGGTTATTATTCGAACCGCTTTTCTCAATCAGCTCCGCACATATCGCGAGGCAGTTTTCTTGATACGTCTTGTCAAAGCAGAGATCGTGTTCCCCTTATCACGGGATTCTCATCAATACGGACGTGGGTAACCCAACTGTGCCATCAATTACGGCACCTGGGGAATAAGCGGTTTTGCCAGGCAAGTGGGGAGACTCATCGCCTCCTCTGCCCTTATAAAGGGACAAAGATTTACTTTTTTCACCCACGCCTTCTTCCATCTCGCTTACCCATTCCCGCACACTCGAGATCTAGCACCCAAGCTCGCGTTCTTCTTCTCAAACCACTCCAAGCATGTCTGGAGCAGGAGGCAAGTGGATGGTTTCCTCCGTCATGGAGGAAAACATCAAAAAGTTACGAGAGGTCGGATACCTATCTGCGAATATCGCGCACCAGCTGCCGAATGCGGGGCAGATCGTCCCAATGCCCGAACCCCATGAGAGGGTAGTTTTTCTCACCCATTTCGTCCACAGACTGGGATTTCCTCTCCACTCGTTCGTTCACGGGCTCATGTTCTACTACGGGCTGGATTTTCATGATCTAGCCCCCAACTTCATCCTCAACATCTCGGCGTTTATCGTCGTGTGCGAGGCCTTCCTCCGCATCAGGCCTCACTTCGGCCAATGGCTGAAAACCTTCAATGTCAAATCGAAGGTGGTGGGTGGCCAGCAGGCAGAGTGCGGAGGTGCCATGGTGGGCAAGATGCCTAATGTCACCTGGCTCGAGGGTACCTATGTGGATAACATAAACGGGTGGCAATCGGGTGGTTCTACATCACCGAGCCGCGCGACTCCAACTAGGTGGCGGCCCCCAAATTTTGATTCGGAATCCCCACGCATCTCACCTCCTGGAAAAAGAAGGGCCTGTCCTGGGGTTCTTCGGTACAGCTGATCGGACTCCAGACCTGCATCCAGAACATGACGAACAAGGAAATCAAGCTCGTCAACATGGTCCAGGTTATGCTCTTCCGCCGGATCCTTCCGTGCCAACGACGGGCATTTGTTTTGTGGGATTTCGACTCGGCCCAGCACCAGACGCTGCGAGAGCTCTACGACACGACGCACGAGGACGTCTAGAGGGTGCTGTTCAAGGGCACCGAGATGCCTCCCTCCCTCACCGAGGACCGCGGACTCAGCGCAAAGCGATGCGCCCATCCGGTAGGCTTTTATATCTCTCAGGGTATTTATTTGCCCTGGTTTAGTTAAGTGCTGGATCTAAGCTTTCATGTCATTAATAGGACTGGATAAAGACAGCGGAGCAGCTTGATTGCCCAGCCCCCCTGCCTGAAGATCCTGCAAACGCTCTTCTAACGAAGATGCTAACTCTGGCACCTTACGAGGTGCCGGAAAAGAAGGCCAAGAAGAAGTCCGCGGGGACCCGAAAGGGTCTCCGGTGCAAGGTTCTATCGGACTCATCGTTTGATGAGTCTGACGCGCACTCCTCCCACGGAAACGAGGAGGAGGAGAAAAGTCCCCCCCAGTCGAGGGAGACAAGAAAAGGAAGTCCGACCCATCCGGGGAGGCCGAAGGGTCCAAGAAGGGAAAGACCCTCCCTCCGGACTGTGCCACGACGGCTGCCGACAGCGGCGACGAGTGGCTACCCAGGGACAAGCCCCTGGCTAAGTCGTAAGTGTCCGGACACCATAGTATTTCATGGTATGTTTTATTGTACTGCCTTTGCTCATGCCGAACATGATTATGTAGTCTGGCTCGAGCTCATCTCGACGCACCCTCGTCGAGCGGCTCTTTGGGCTCGTCGGATATGAACAACGGTTCTCCTCCGACGGCTTCCACCCATCGCCCTACAGACAACGCCGAGGTGGTGTCTCAAAAGGCACCGAGCCAAGGGGAGGTCATCCTGGGGGCGCCTCACGGCGACCTCCTAAACCCCGGGTACCAAAGGAGCGAGGCTCCTACGGGCTTCGAGTTCGGGCCCCAGCCGGACACTGCGCCAGAACCTTCGATGGTTCCGGACTCTGGCAGGCGGTCCCCCATTAAGGGGGGCCAACCATCCGTGTTGGTGTCCTCTATCCAACCAGCGGCATCGGACAACTTGCTGGAAGCGCTTCACCGCGCTTCCATCGATGAAGAGCACCGCGCTATCATGAGTGCGGTGGTCAAGAAGGTTCAGTCCGCCAAAAACGGACTAGCCGAAGCTTGCGCCAGCCTCCTAACAGGCTTTGAGGTAAGCATTCAAAATATAAGAAAATATTACCGCATAGATAGTAGCCCCTGATAATCAGTTCGGCGTTCGTGAAGAAAAGCATAATAGAGTATCAAATGATAACGCAGGAGTCTAATTAGAGTATGTCTATGTGTATGTGCAGGCTTCCCTGCTGGCTGCTGCCGCACGTACTGCGGAGGTCTCTGCGCTGAAGCAGGCCCTGAAGTGGTCCGAGGACGAGCTTGGCCTTACCAAGGGGAAACTCGAAGAGAGCAAAGGTAAGATATACCCTGGTTTATATAGTTAAAAAGAAGTTTGCTGTAAAGTAATAGGATCATCATGAATTTGTCAGGGGCCACGACCGAGGTGGAGACCCTGAGGAAGGCGTTGTCCGAGGCCGAAGACAAAGTGGCCAAAGAACGCATTGAACGGGAGAAAAAAGAAGCCTGAGTGGGCGAGGTGCAGCAAGAGCTCGAGGCTCTTGCCAAAAAGCACAAGTCATTGGAGCTTGAGTCCAAGACGCGAGAGTCCGAGCTCGCACAGGCGCTTGAACGCGTCCGAAGCGCCAAGGCCGAAGCCCACAAGGCCCTCTAGGAGATTGATGCAGCGAAGAAGATAGCAGCGGGTAAGGCATTCAATATGCAAAGCAAGCATGTGAAGGAGACTTTCCTTTTTCTTACCCGAGTTTGGAGCTCTCCAGGAGCATTTGCAGATCTTCCCCGCAGTGTGCTGGATGCCACGAAGTTTTACTGGGCTGAGGAGGGGAGCTCAACGGAGAAGTTGTTCTGGTCTCAGTATACTGGGATCGAACACCCCGTGTCCTTGAGCGACCAGCTGAAGTAGTTGGTCGAACTTCACAAGGCGGCTGAACAGGCCATGAGGGGCCTTATAGTCCAGATGTGGCCTGGCGAGCCCCTGTCTGGCAGCTACTTCGGTCTGGTGAGGCGGCTGGTGGAAGCCTGCCCACGGCTTGAAGTCATCAAGCGGTCTGTCTGCATCGAAGGTGCACGCAGGGCTTTTGCCCGGGCGAAGGTGCACTAGGCAAAGCTGGACGCCGTGAAGCTTGTGAAGGAGGGGCCGCCGGAGGGCAAGGAGCATTGCTGCCCCGAGAATTACTATGAGAGCGTCCTGAAGGGTTCCCGCTTAGTGGCAGATGAGTGTGCCAAGGATGTAATTTTTGAATGAACATGCCCATGTGATCCTATAATATGAAATGAATTCTTTTGCGCCATGCGACACTTTATTAATTTAAAATATTACCTTTTGTGCGGCCATTTATAAAATCTGGGAGTTGGCCAGTCGTCGGCTTCTACCCCCATGTAACTAGTACTAGGGTGTTCGGGGTAAATCTAAACACTCTTTACCCCAATTTTGGGTCCTTCAAGGGAGGTGTTCAGCGCAACGAACGAGGCAATCGGACTATAATGCTTTATCACTCTCACTTAGCCATAGAAGTCTATGATTTTAAATTTTTTGCGAAGCCCCTTGTATTCGGAGGGCCGAATTTGGGGCGCTATACACGCCTAAGACGGGCAAGGCTGACTCCTCGCCCGAAGCGGAAAAATTCTTTAAGGACTTGAAACCTCTCGAATAGCGACCAGTCTCTCGCCTTTTCATGATAGTCAGTTTTTGGCTTTCTCTACTGAGGTGCTCGTCCGGAAGAACCGGGACACAATCGCAGTAGTTCTCCCCCCGCTACCTTAGCCGATATAGCAGAACGTAAGGTACCAAAGCATGGGAGCCGGGCAACCCAACATTTGACCCAAGACATGATTCGGAGCTGATGCATATAATGCTACAAGTTCGGGGTGCCACACTGTCGAAAGTGTTCGGACTTCTTGCACCGTATTACGAGGTAAACGAGAGCCCCTGGCGTACTGACCGTACCTGAGCATGCAGGTGCGAAATGTCGTAAATGGACATATAAGAGAAAGAGAAAAACTTAAATAATGCAATGACAGATTAATAATATGCATTGTTATTTGAATAATACATCGAAGCGTACTGGTACAAGTAGTGCAATAAGCATAAAGTAGGACAATTCGAAATGTCCTATCCCAAGGCAAGCTACGCATAAATAGTGAAAAGCGGGAATATAAAGTATTACTAGAGACCACCTGGTGGTTCCCGTGTTCATCTTAGCTTCTTGCCGCCTTGGTTGTTGCTTCCGGAATGTGTCTGACAATCGGACTGCCGGAAAGGGCTTCCAAAGAGTTATGCCCTGAAAGAGAAAAGGAATGTCAAAGGTGTGCAGCCCCTGGTGTGGTTAAGCCACAACATGGGGCGTGTCCTGATTGTGCCCCCGCCTATGTCCATGGTATTTTTAATGCGTAGTTATGTACGCGTGGCACGAATTTCATCGCTTCACTAGGACTGGGACGGGGGCCGAATTGCTAGGAGAGCTCTGACCGTGCCAGGCGATCCTGTTGCAACTTGTTCCGGACTCGCTTGAAGGTGTTCGGGGGCTGTGATGCCGAATGAGTGGTCTTCCTGAACAGGCTGCTTTGTGCCTCTGTTGCGAGGGCCACAGTGTGCTCTTCCGTATGGAGCGAGTGTTCTATGTTTCCATTTACTATTATGACCCCGCGAGGTCCTGGCATCTTGAGCTTGAGGTATGCATAATGCGGCACTGCATTGAATTTTGCAAATGTTGTCCGTCCGAGCAGTGCATGATATCCACTGCGAAACGGGACGATGTCGAAGATTAACTCTTCACTTTGGAAGTTATCCGGTGATCCGAAGACCACTTCCAGTGTGATTGAGCCTGTGCAATGGGCCTCTACACCTGGGATGATGCCTTTAAAGTTGGTTTTGCTAGGTTTGATTCTCGAGGGATCGATACCCATTTTTCACACTGTATCCTGATAAAGCAGGTTTAGGCTACTTCCGCCGTCCATAAGGACTCGAGTGAGGTGAAATCCGTCAATGATGGGGTCTACGACCAGTGCGGCGGATCCTCCATGACGGATGCTAGTGGGGTGGTCCTTGCGATCGAAGGTGATCGGACAAGCAGACCATGGGTTGAACTTCGGGGCGACAGGCTCCATCGCGTAGACGTCCCTTAGTGCACGCTTTCGCTCCCTCTTGGGAATGTGGGTTGCGTATATCATGTTCACCATCTTCACTTGTGGGGGAAACCCCTTCTGTCCTCCTGGGTTCGGCGGCTAGGGCTCCTCCTCGTCATCGCTATGTAGCCCCTTGTCCTTGTTTTCGACATTTAACTTGTCGGCCTTCTTGAACACCCAGCATTCTCTGTTGGTGTGATTGGCTGGCTTTTCAGGGGTGCCGTGGATTTGACATGAGCGATCCAGTATGCGATCCAGACTGGACGGAGCCGGGGTATTTCTTTTAAATGGCTTTTTCCGCTGACCGGATTTAGAGCCTCTGCATCCGGCATTGATTGCCTTATCTTCGGTGTTATCGCCGTTATTGCGGCGTTTTGGTCTATTACGACGCTGCCTACCGTTAACATCTTTGGTATCCGAGGTATCCGGATTCCTTGATGTGTTGTTGCTGCGAGCCAGCCAGCTATCCTCACCCGCGCAAAAGCAGGTCATGAGTGTTGTGAGGGCTGCCATAGATTTCGGCTTCTCCTGGCCGAGGTGGCGGGCGAGCCACTCGTCACGGATGTTATGCTTGAATGCCACTAGGGCCTCTGCATCCGGACAGTCTACAATTTGATTTTTCTTAGTCAGGAATCATGTCCAGAATTGTCTGGCCGATTCCCCTGGTTGCTGGGTTATGTGGCTCAAGTCATCAGCATCCGGTGGCCGCACATAAGTGCCCTAGAAGTTGTCAAGAAATGCATCTTCCAAATCCTCCCAACTGCCAATGGAATCTGCTGGCAAGCTATTCAGCCAATTTCGAGCTGGTCCTTTGAGTTTTAGCAGGAGGTACTTGATGGCATGTAGATCGTCACCGCGAGCCATGTGGATATGAAGAAGGAAATCCTCAATCCATATAGCGGGATCTATTGTTGCATCGTATGATTCGGTATTTACGGGTTTGAAACCCTCCGGGAATTCATGATTCATAACTTCATCGGTGAAGCATAGGGGGTGTGCGGCGCCTCTGTGTCGGGCTATATCCCGACGTAGCTCGTATGATTCTTGTCTGTTGTATTCGGCCCGGCCTTACTCTTGGTGTATCCAACGCGATGATCATCGTCCCGTGTGGGCGCACGTGCCCGTGTCCCATATATTGACCTTGCGATTTTTGCCTTACTATCCAAGATGTCTCGCAGGTCCTTTGTATTGCCCCGGGCCTTAGTATTTTTAACTGAGTGGTGACGGATGCGGTCTGAATTTTAGGCTGAAACGCCTCTCTGGCTCGGCCGCGTAGTGGCTGGTTAGCTGCATCGTACACTGGAGAATGAGGTTTCAATGCTTCCTCCTCGAGGTGAGGTAGCAACCTGCATTTTGGGTAACTCTTGGACGGGCGCTCGAGTTTGTGCTCCTTGGCCGCAAGGACATCGGTCCACCTGTCTGCTAGCAAGTCTTGATTAGCTTGAAGCTGTTGTTGTTTCTTCTTTAGGCTATTTGCCATGGCCATAAGCCGGCGCTTGAAGCGCTCTTGCTCGACGGGGTCCTCGGGCACGATAAACTCATCGTCGCCGAGGCTCGCCTCGTCTTCGGAGAGAGGCATGTAATTGTCCTCCTCCGGTTCTCCATCTGGTACCTGCTCTGGAGGGCTAGCTTGTTCATCCTCGAGCTCTACATCGTGTTGGAGGGGATTTTTGTTGTCTTCGGCGCAATCCGGAGTGTTATTATCTCCTATGCCAGTATCACTTCTCTTGCTATGGCGGGACTTAGAGCGGCGCCGCTGACGTCGGCGCTTGGGTTGCTTCTTGGAGGGGTCATCCTTCGCTGTCTCTTTACCATTGGCTTCTTTGGGGGTGTCCACCATGTATATATCATATGATGAGGTGGCGGTCTAGTGTCCCGAGGGCGGTGGATCTTGTTCGTCTCCGGCTTCGTTGTCCATACCGTCGAAGTCTTCAGAGCCGAAGTCGAGCATGTCGGTTAAGTCGTCGACAGTGGCTACTAAGTGGGTGGTGGGTGGGCAGCGAATTTCTTCGTCGTCCGCATCCCATTCTAGTCGAACATAGTCCGGCCAAGGTTCTCCTGACAGGGAGAGAGACCTTAATGAATTTAGCACATCTCCAAAAGGTGAGTGCTGAAAGATATCTGCGGAGGAGAACTCCATGATCGGCACCTAGTCGGACTCGACGGGCACAGAAATGAGCGGCTCGGAATCCGTGGCCGGAGATGAATCCAGTGGTTCGGCAACACGGCTCTCGTAAGGGGTGAAGTCAGTATCCGGCTCTATCTCCACTAAGAGTGCGGCCTCCATGGCGGGGTCCATCCCTCCGCTCTCGGATGGCACGACTTGCTCCGGATTGATGGACGGAGTAGTTGCGGATGCGATCTCCCGAACATTGTCCGATGGTAGAGTTACATCATGCTTGTCACGACTATACGATGCATCCGACATGGGCCCGAATCCGTCGAAGATCAAGTCTCCGCAGATGTCGGCCGTGTAGTTCAAGTTTCCAAATCTGACGTGATGGCCAGGGGCGTAGCTCTCAATCTGCTCTAGATGGCCAAGCGAATTGGCCCGCAGTGCAAAGCCGCCGAATATGAAGATCTATCTGGGGAGGAAAGCCTCACCCTAGACCACATCACTAGCGATGATTGAAGGAGCCATCAAGCCTTATGGTGACGACACAGTGGAACTCTCAATGAAAGCACCAATGTAGGTGTCAAAATCAGCGGATCTCGGGTAGGGGGTCCCGAACTGTGTGTCTAAGGCGGATGGTAATAGGAGGCAGGGGACACGATGTTTACCCAGGTTTGGGCCCTCTTGATGGAGGTAAAACCCTACGTCCTGCTTGACTGTTCTTGCTGATATGAGTATTACAAGAGTTGATCTACCACAAGATCAGAGAGGCTAAACCCTAGAAGCTAGCCTATGGTCTGATTGTATGTTGTCCTATGGACTAAAACCCTACGGTTTATCTAGACACCGGAGGGGGCTAGGGTTACACAAGGTCGGCTACAAAGGAGGAGATGTACATATTTGTATTGCCTTGCTTGCCTTCCACGCCAAGTAGAGTCCCATCTGGACACGGGACGAAGTCTTCAATCTTGTATCTTCATAGTCCAATAGTCCGGCCAAAGGATATAGTCTGGCTGTCCAGAGACCCCCTAATCCAGGACTCCCTCAAGCTACTTTCCAATTCAAGAGAAGGTACAATTAGCTCATCAAGTTCTACTTTCCTCCCACTCACTTCTTTCGAGAAAAACTCCTTCTCTAGAAAGGATCCATTCTTAGCAACAAAAATCTTGCCTTCGGATCTATGATAGAAGGTGTATCAAATAGTTTCTTTTGGGTATCCTATGAATACGCACTTCTACGATTTGGGTTCGAGCTTATCAGGCTAAACTTTTTTCACATAAGCATCACAACCCCAAACTGTAAGAAATGACGGCTTAGGTTTCTTGCCAAACCACTATTCATACGGTGTTGTCTCAACGGATTTAGATGGTACCCTATTTAACGTGAATGCAGCTGTCTCTAATGCATAACCCCAAAACGACATTGGTAAATCGGTGAGAGACATCATAGATCGCACCATATCTAATAAAGTATGGTTACGATGTTCGGACACACCATTACACTGTGGTGTTCCAGGTGGCGTGAGTTGTGAAACTATTCCACATTGTTTTGAATGAAGGCCAAACTCATAACTCAAACATTCGCCTCCGTGATCAGATCGTAGAAACTTTATTTTCTTGTTAGAATGATTCACCACTTCACTATGAAATTCTTTGAACTTCTCAAATGTTTCAGACTTGTGTTTCATCAAGTAGATGTACCCATATCTGCTAGAATATCTATGAAGGTCAGAAAATAACGATACCCGCCGCGAGCCTCAACACTCATAGGATCGCATACATCAGTATGTATTATTTCAAGTAAGTCAGTGGCTTGCTCCATTGTTCCGGAGAATGGAGTCTTAGTCATCTTTCCCATGAGGCATGGTTCTCAAGTATCAAGTGATTCCAAAAGCCCATCTGCATGGAGTTTCTTCATGAGCTTTATACCAATATGACCTAAATGGAAGTGCCACAAGTATGTAGCATTATCACTATTAACTTTGCATCTTTTGGCATCAATATTATGAATATGTGTATCACTATGATCGAGATTCAATAAACCATTCACACTGGGTGTATGACCATAGAAGGTTTTATTCATGTAAACCGAACAACAATTATTCTCTAACTTAAATGAATAACCATAGTGCAATAAACATGATCTAATCATATTCACGCTCAACGCAAACACCAAATAACATTCATTTAGGTTCAACACTAATCCCGAAGGTAGAGCGAGTGTGCGATGGTGATCGTATCAACCTTGGAATCACTTCCAACACACATCGTCACCTCACCCTTAACTAGTCTCTATTCATTCTGCAACTCCTATTTCGAGTTACTAATCTTAGCAACTGAACCGGTATCAAATACCCAGGGGCTACTACGAACACTAGTAAGGTACACATCAATAATCTATATATCAAATATACCTTTGTTCACATTGCCATCCTTCTTATCCGCCAAGTATTCGGGGCAGTTCCGCTTCTAGTGACCATTCCCTTTGCAGTATAAGCACTTAGTTTCAGGCTTAGGTCCAGCTTTGGGCTTCTTCATGGGAGTGTCAACTTGCTTGTCATTCTTCTTGAAGTTCCATTTCGTTTCCTTTGCCATTTTTCTTGAAACTAGTGGTCTTGTTAACCATCAACACTTAATGCTCTTTCTTGATTTCTACCTTCGCCAATTTCAGCATCGCGAAGAGCTCAGGAGTCTTTTCCGTTATTCCTTGCACATTATAGTTCATCACGAAGTTATAGTAGCTCGGTGATAGTGACTAGAGAACTCTTTCAATCACTATCTTATATGGAAGATTAACTCCCACTTGATTCAAGTAATTATAGTACCCAAACATTCTAAGCACATGCTCACTGTCTGAGCTATTCTCCTCCATCTTGTAGACAAAGTACTTGTCAGAGGTCTCATACCTCTCGACACGGGCATGAGTCTGAAATACCAATTTCAGCTCTTGGAACATCTCATATGCTATGTGGCATTCAAAACCTTTTAGAAGTCCCAGTTCTAAGACATAAAGCATGGCGCACTAAACTATCAAGTAGTCATCATATCGAGCTTGCAAACCGTTCATAGCGTCTGTATCTGCTCCTGCAACAGGTTTGTCACCAAGCGATGCATCAAGGACATAATTCTTCTGTGCAACAACGAGGATAATCCTCAGATCACGGACCCAGTCCACATCATTGCTGCTATCATCTTTCAACTTTTCTCTAGGAACATATCAACAATATATAGGAGCTGTATCGCGAGCTATTGATCTACAACATAGATATGCAAATACTATTAGGACTAAGTTCATGATAAATTAAGTTCAATTAATCAAATTACTTAAGAACTCCCACTTATATAGACATCCCTCGAGTCATCTAAATGATCACGTAATCCATATCAACTAAACCATGTCTGATCATCACGTGAGATGGAGTAGTTTTCAATGGTGAACATCTCTACGTTGATCATATCTACTATATGATTCACGTTCGACCTTTCGGTCTCCAGTGTTCCGAGGCCATGTCTGTACATGCTAGGCTCGTCAAGTTTAACCTGAGTATTCCGCATGTGCAAAACTGTCTTGCACTTGTTGTATGTGAACGTAGAGCTTATCACACCCAATCATCACGTGGTGTCTCAGCACGACGAACTGTCGCAATGGTGCATACTCTGGGAGAACACTTATACCTTGAAATTTTAGTAAGGGACATCTTATAATGCTATCGCCGTACTAAGCAAAATAAGATGCATAAAAGATAAACATCAGATGCATTCAAAATATGTGACATGATATGGCCATAATCATCTTGTGCCTTTGATCTCCATCTCCAAAGCACCATCATGATCTCCATCATCACCGGCTTCACACCTTGATCACCATCGTAGCGTCGTGGTCGTCTCGCCAACTATTGCTTCTACAACTATCGCTAACGCGTAGTGATAAAGTAAAGCAATTACATGGTGTTTGCATTTCATACAATAAAGAGACAACCATAAGGCTCCTGCCAGTTGCCGATAACTTTTACAAAACATGATCATCTCATACAATAACGTATATCACATCATGTCTTGACCATATCACATCACAACATGCCCTACAAAAACAAGTTAGACGCCCTCTACCTTGTTGTTGCAAGTTTTACGTGGTTGCTTCGGGCTTCTAGCAAGAACCGTTCTTACCTATGCATCAAAACCATAACTGTGATTTATCAAGTTTGCTGTTTTAACCTTCAACAAGAACCGGCCGCAATCAAATTCGGTTCAACTAAAGATGGAGAAACAAACACCCGCCAGCCACCTTTATGCAAAACTAGTTGAATGTGTGTCAGTGGAACCGGTCTCATGAACGTGGGCATGTAAGGTTGGTCCGGGCCGCTTCATCCAACAATACCACTGAATCAAAATAAGACATTGGTGGTAAGCAGTATGACGATCATCGCCCACAACTCTTTGTGTTCTACTCGTGCATATCATCTATGCATAGACTTGGCTCGGATGCCACTGTTGGGGAACATAGCCTGCAATTTCAAAAAAATTCCTACGCTCACGCAAGATCTATCTAGGAGATGCATAGCAATGAGAAGGGGAGAGTGTGTCCACGTACCCTCATAGACCGAAAGCGGAAGCGTTTGACAACGCAGCTGATGTAGTCGAACTTCTTGTCATTTTGACCGATCAAGCACCGAACATACGGTACCTCTGAGTTCTACACACATTCATCTCGATTACGTCCCTCGCCCTCATGATCCAGCAGAGGTGTCGAGGAAGAAGATGAGTTCCGTCAGCACGGCGCCGTGGTGACGATGATGGTGAAGTGATCCGCGCAGGGCTTCGCCTAAGCACTATGAAGATATGATCGGAGGTGTAAACTGTGGAGGGGGGCTCCGCACACGGCTAGGCAATTGTCTATTCTGTGCCAAGCGCCCCCCTCCTCATGCATATAGGTGGGAGGGAGGAGCAGCCATAGGAGGTGCCCAAGTAGGAGGAATCCTACTTGGAGTCCCTCCCAAGCCACGCGCCCCCCTGCCATATATAACCGAAGTGGAAGGAAAGAGGGGGGAGAGGGAAGGAAGTAGGAATCCTAATCCACACTTCCCTTGCCCTCCCCTCTTTCCTTCACCTCCTCATAGGGCTGGCCTCTATAGGGGCGCACCAGGGCTGGTGTCTTCCCTCACTTGGCTCATAAGGCCCATATCTTTGCCGGGAGTGCCCGAAGCTCATTTCCGGTGACTCGATAAGTACCCGGTACCCTCCAGAACACTTTCGATGTCCGAATACCAATGTCCTATATATCAATCTTTACCTCTCAACCATTTCGAGACTCCTCGTCATGTCCATGATCTCATTGGGACTCTGAACAACATCCGGTCACCAAATCACATAACTCATGTAATACTAAATCATTTAAAGAATGTTAAGCGTGCGGACCCTACGGGTTCGAGAACTATGTAGACATGACCGAGACACCTCTCCGGTCAATAACCAATAGCGGAACCTGGATGCTCATATTAGCTCCTACATATTCTATGAAGATATTTATCGGTCGACTGTTATGACAACATACGTAATTCCCTTTGTCAATCGGTATGTTACTTGCCCGTCGATCGTCGGTATCTTCATACTGATGCGGATTGAAGCTACGTAGGTATTTCCCCAAAGAAGAAGGGATGATGCGGCACAGCGACGGTAGGTATTTCCCTCAGTGATGAAACCAAGGTTATCGAACCAGTAGGAGAACCAAGCAACAATACATAAACGGCACCTGCACACAAATAACAAATACTCGCAACCTGGCGTATTAAAGGGGTTGTCAATTCCTTTCGGCAACGGCACTAGAAATTGGCAAACGGACGTGAATAAATTGTAGTAAATTAATAAATCGAACTTCAAATAAAATAAATAAGAATAAATTGCAGCAAGGTATTTTTGGTATTTTGGTTTAAAGATCTGAAAATAAAAGCAAAGGAAAATAGATCACAAAGGCAAATAATATGATAAAGAGACCCGGGGCCATAGGTTTCACTAGTGTCTTATCTCGAGAAAAATAGCAAATGGTGGGTAAACAAATTACTGTTGGGCAATTGATAGAACTTCAAATAATCATGACGATATCCTGGCCATGATCATTATATAGGCATCACGTCAAGATTAGTAGACCAACTCCTGCCTGCATCTACTACTATTACTCCACAGATCGACCGCTATCCAGCATGCATCTGGTGTATTAAGTTCATGGAGAAACGGAGTAATGCAATAAGAATGATGACATGATGTAGACAAGATCTATTTATGTAGAAATAGACCCCATCGTTTTATCCTTAGTAGCAATGATACATACGTGTCGGTTCCCCTTCTGTCACTGGAATCAAGCACCGTAAGGTCGAGCCCACTACAAAGAACCTCTTCCCATTGCAAGATAAATAGATCAAGTTAACCAAACAAAACCCAAATATCAGAGAAGAAATACGAGGCTATAAGCAATCATGCATATAAGTGATCAAAGAAACTCAAATAACTTTCATGGATAAAAAAAGATAGATATGATCATGAACTCAAAGTTCATCGGATCCCAACAAACACACCGCAAAAGAGTTACATCATACGGATCTCCAAGAGACCATTGTATTGAGAATCAAACAAGAGAGAGGAAGCCTTATAGCTACTAACTACGGACCTGAAGGTCTACAAAGAACTACTCACGCATCATCGGAGAGGCACCAATGGAAGTGGTGAACCCTTTTGTGATGGTGTCTAGATTGGATCTAGTGGTTCTGGACTCTGCGGCGGCTGGAATTGATTTTCGTCGACTCCCCTAGGGTTTCTGGAATATTGGGGTATTTATAGAGTAAAGAGGCGGTCCGGGGGCACCCGAGGTAGGCACAACCCATCAGGGCGCGCCTGGGCCTCCTGGCGCGCCCTGGTGGGTTGTGCTCCCCTCGGAGTAGCCCTCTAACATCCTAATTTTCAATTTGGATGTTAATCATTAGGTCATCATGTGCACCATGATTCTTGCATTTTACATTGGTTTTATTTGGAAATTTTGATCCTAGAGACCTTAAGCAACTCAAGGACCATGTGAGAGAGTTCGAGATTTTCCTAAAATTCCATTTTTGAATTTTCAAAAATTGGTAAATTGGATCAAGGTGATTTTTATTTGAAATTATTTTTCCAGTTATTTCAAAATAAATAAAATAATGAGAGAAGATAATATGACTTCTTCAAAACAAAGGAAACAATGGGAATTTAATTTTTAATAAAAATATATATTTATTTAAATTTTATTTGAGACTTTATTCGGTTAATTAGGGAAAATTTGCATTTTTGAAGATTGCATTTTAGCCTAGAAAAATGTTCATGTTGTCCTAAATATTAGTAGAGGACCGTGAAAATTATTTTTTGGGATTTTTAGGATTTTTTATTTATTTTCATTTTGGATTTTTCCTTTTTGACGAAATAATTTTAAAAAACTCTTCAACCGACTGGGCCGAAGCCCAGCCAGCCCAGGTCGCCGTTGCTACCTCTTGAGCACTGCGTTGGTTTTCCCTTGAAGAGGAAAGAGTGATGCAGTAAAGCAGCGTAAGTATTTCCCTTAGTTTATGAGAACCAAGGTATCAATCCAGTAGGAGACCACGCGCGAGTCACCTCGTACCTACACACACAAATAAGAACCTCGCAACCAACGCGATAAAGGGGTTGTCAATCCCTTCACGGCCACTTGCAAGAGTGAGATCTGATAGAGATGATAATAATAAGATAAATATTTTTGGTATTTTTATGATATAGATTTAAAGTAAAGATTGCAAAATAAAGTAAATGGGAAACTTGTATGATGGAGAATAGACCCGGAGGCCATAGGTTTCACTAGTGGCTTCTCTCAAGATAGCATAAGTATTACGGTGGGTGAACAAATTATTGTCGAGCAATTGATAGAAAAGCAAATAATTATGAGAATATCTAGGCATGATCATGTATATAGGCATCACATTCGTGAGAAGTAGACCGAAACGATTCTGCATCTACTACTATTACTCCACACATTGACCGCTATCCAGCATGCATCTAGTGTATTAAGTTCATAAGAACAGAGTAACGCCTTAAGCAAGATGACATGATGTAGAGGGACAAACTCATGTAATATGATGTAAACCCCATCTTTTTATCCTCGATGGCAACAATACAATACGTGTCGTTTCCCTTTCTATCATGGGATCGAGCACTGCAAGATTGAACCTAAAGCTAAGCACTTCTCACATTGCAAGAAAGATCAATCTAATAGGCCAAACCAAACTGATAATTCGAAGAGACTTGCAAAGGTAAGCCAATCATACATAAAAGAATTCAGAGAAGATTCAAATATTGTTCATAGATAGACTTGATCATAAACCCACAATTCATCGGATCTCGACAAACACACCGCAAAATAAGATTACATCGAATAGATCCCCAAGAGAATCGAGGAGAACTTTGTATTGAGATCCAAAGAGAGATAAGAAGCCATCTAACTACTAGCTATGGACCCGAAGGTCTGAAGTAAACTACTCACACATCATCAGAGAGGCCATGGAGTTGATGTAGAGGCCCTCCGTGATCAATGCCCCCTCCGGCGTGTGGGCACGCGAAATCGCCGCGCAACACCAGGATATTTGTCGTGCTTTCATGACGACGAATGGTTGCTTTATGAGCAAAGCAACAAATATTTCCTCGCTTTCGTGGAGGAGAACTAGCCGCTTTCCAGCGCAAAATGGCCAAGATCACCAAACCCTAGGGCTGCTAGGGCTCGGCAAGAAGTAGCGACAGAAAATAGACGTACGTGAAAAAGTAGTTTGTATTGATAGATCGATTGTTGGGGCTTTTTCCAATCAGCCGCGGACTTATAAATAAAGTACGCCAGACTTGGCATATAAGATTACAACTCTGAAGCTAAAACCGATCAGGACTAGCCTTTCTTGATTCAGTTACCGTGTAGCATATGTCTACACAAATATACTTGCCAATCAAAGTACGTAGCAAATCTAGGCCATATCCACATACATGAACTCTTGTATATATGAATAAAGTATTCCGGCCACGTCGCTATCACACTAAATATAGTGGTTAAGCATATGTATAAATACCTTGAGCCCACAAAAATATTTAAATATTCCGGAAACGTCGCAAATCAAACTAGATAATGGCTATCAGGACTAAGCACACTTCTTCATATACGTAGATATATATCACTTGCATGCATCACGCCCATGGTCCAGTATAGCATATGATTCTTCTTAGGACTTGTATCTTCACCTTCCATGAAATTTCCTATGGCAATACTTCAACAATGTATTAACCGACCAGCTTGATAAATCATTGATTTAATTTGGCTCATCACATACTAAGTAGCCAAATTATACCATCAACACATGCCCCCTGTTTTTGGTACAATTGCATTGACCAAAAATACTATAGGATTTTTCGTACGATGAAGTCGATCACTAACCATATCATTACTCAGGGCGATGTCCAACAATACATCGGCCAAATTTTCTTAGGGCGATATCTCAAATAATATATCGGCCAAATTTGCTCAGGGCGATACTTGAAATAACATATCGGCCACAACATGTTCAGGCCTCCTTCCACATGCTAGGATAGTACTTCTTCAAATATTTTCCATTAAGAGCTTTGGATAACTTCTCCCCCTGCAAAGATTGTACAAAATATGAATTTCCAGGAACAATCTCTATAATTTTATACGGGCCTTCCCAACTCGGCGACCATTTGCCAAATTTCCTATCTTTAGTTCCAACAGGTAAAATCGTTTTCCACACTAAATCTCCTATTTGAAACGATTTTTCTCTCACCCTTTTATTATAAGCCTTGGCTACTCTTAATTTCTCCTTCTCAATTTCTCGCAAAGCTCTTAATCTCTCTTCTGAAATGTCATCTATCTTATCCATCATTAGGTCATTATAATCTACAGCCGACAAATCATTTTGTCTGGCCACTCTAAGAGCTTGTAAATTAACCTCTATGGGTAACACCGCCTCCTGGCCATATACTAGATCATACGGTGCTACTTGAGTTACTCCGTGCTTAGATATCCGATGATCCCATAAAGCTTCTGAAAGTACCTCATGCCATCTTTTCGGATGTTCCTCAATTTTCTTCTTTATAAGTTTAATTAAAGTTTTATTGCTAGATTCGGCCTGTCCATTAGCTTGAGCATAATAAGGCGACGAATTTAACAACTTAATTCCTAAAGATTCGGCAAATTCACGAAATTGATGAGTCATAAAAGAAGCACCTTGATCAGTAGTTAAAGTTTGAGGAATACCGAATCTGTGAATAATATGCTCTAAAACAAAACTAATAACCTCTTTGTGAGTCATATTTTTCAAAGGAACTGCTTCAGTCCATTTAGTAAAATAATCTGTAGCAACTAGGACGAAGCAATGTCTTTTAGAAGACGAAGGATGTATCTCACCAAAAAAATCTAAACCTCATCCTCTAAATGGCCATGGCCTAATTATGGGATTTAACATAGACGCGGGCGCTAACTGTACATTACCAAATTTTTGACATGCCTCACAACCTTTATAGTACCAAAAACAATCCTCTAGCAAAGACGGCCAATAAAACCCCGCTCTTTTTAACAACCATCGCATCTTCTGAGCCGACTAATGTGTTCCGCATATTCCTTCATGCACTTCACCCATAGCTATTATAGACTGATCAGAATCCAAATATTTTAAAAATAACCCATCTATTGTTCGGCGATACAACTCATCATTAAAAAAAGTATATTTTAAAGCTTGTCGCTCAATTTTCCTATCTCTTGTTTGACTTGGATCCTTTAAATGATTAACTAGAGGAACTCTCCAATCACTTAATTCTAATTTATTTGAATATGCAGTGCATTGTACAGCTAGTTGTTCAACTGTACTAGGACCAAGTGCACCCCGTGGCAAAGTATCCATCATTATAGAATCGGCATGCATCGGCTTGTCTATTATGAAAAACATTCCTTTACTAATGTGATAACCGGATGCTTGCTGTGCTAAACAATTAGCTCTAGAATTCTCTTCTCTAGGTATATGATGGAAGGTGAACGTATCTAGAGACTTAATTATGTCTAAACATCGGTCCAGATAACTATTTAATAATCCATCAAAACATTGAAATTCGCCTTTAATTTGTTGTACTACCAGAAGCGAATCCCCAAAAGCATCTACATCCTTTACGCCCATATCAACTAAAGTTTGTAAACCAAATAGTAAAGCTTCATACTCAGCTTGGTTATTAGTGCAGGGATATTCCAAACGGACCGATGTATCATAAAAACATTATTAGGCGAAATTAAAACATTACCGACGCCTTGCCCTTCCCTACAAACCGATCCATCAAAATAAAGCTTCCATGGGCATACACTAACATAATTAATGTTTTCATCATCTTTAATCCTATGATCAACAATGAAATAGCACGCAACGATTCATATGTTAAATCATATTCTATTAGTGTGTAAGCCCACTTTCCAATCCTACCAATAAGAATCGGTCGTTGCAACATATACTTAACGACGTCAGCTTGACAAGCTACTACACACGTACTAGAAAGAAAATAAGGCCGAAACTTGGTACATGCATAGTATAAAGATAAGCATAACTTTTCAATAAACACGTACCGACTTTCGGCGTCGAGCAAACGACGGCTTAAATATGCAATGATGTATTCTTTCCCTCTGACCTCTTGCGCCAACACCGCACCGATCACCCTATCTTCTGCAGCAATGTACAGCCTGAACGGCGCACCGGACTTGGGCGCCCGCAATATTGGAGGATTCGACAAGCATCGTTTTATATAATTAAAAGCATCTCATTGCTCTACCTCCCAAGTAAATTCAGCTTCATTCTTCAGCCTAAGTAGAGGAACAAATTCAATTTTCCCTGAAAGGTTAGATATGAATCGTCTCAAGTAATTAATTTTTCCTAACAACTTTTGCACATCCCTTTTACATATGGGTTCCTCCAAATTTCTAATTGCCTCAACTTTCTTAGGGTCAATCTCTATGCCATTTTCATGAATTATGAATCCTAAAAACTTACCAGCCGACACGCCAAAAGCACATTTGAGTGGGTTCATTTTTAATCGATACCGGCGCATCCATTCAGAAGCTGATCTTAAATCGGCAAATGATTATCAAAGCCATCCGATTTAACAACTATGTCATCAATATATATTTCTAGTACAATACCTAGAAGATCATGAAAAATTAAATTCATAGCTTGTTGGTATGTAGCGCCGGCATTTTTCAACCCAAATGTCATAACAACCCACTCAAATAAACCAACAAAACCTGGGAAACGAAAAGCAGTCTTAGACATATCTTGTTCGGCCATAAATATTTGATTATAACCCGCATTACCATCTAAAAAGCTAATCACTTTATGTCCTGATGCATCATTAATAAGCATGTCGGCTATAGGCATAGGATATTCATCTTTCGGAGTAGCCTTATTCAAATCTCTAAAATCAACACAGATTCTAATATTACCAGTATTTTTCTTTTCCACGGGTACAATATTAGAAACCCAATTTGCATATCTACACGGCCGAATAAACTTAGCTTTTAACAACTGATCAACTTCTTCTTTGATGCGGTCATACAAATTAGGATTGAAACTTCTACGAGGTTGTTTATGCGGCCTAAAACCAGATTTAATAGGTAATCTATGCTCTACTAAATCTCTACTCAAACCGGGCATCTCAGTATAATT
The DNA here is from genome assembly GCA_034509565.1 of Triticum monococcum. Lineage (NCBI taxonomy): Eukaryota > Viridiplantae > Streptophyta > Magnoliopsida > Poales > Poaceae > Triticum > Triticum monococcum. The sequence goes on from CM067841.1 coordinate 196,834,586, forward strand.
CCAAGCAAAGCAATCAACAAATTATTTAAGTAATAAACATACCTTACTTTTCTGATCAGCTTTCAAGTTAGCTTTGATAAATGTATTCCTCGGAATACTTCCATCACCAATATCAATTTCTTCAAGTGGATCAGCCGATGAGAATCCCTGTCCAAGCTTTTCCATGTTATCAAAATCTTCAATAGTCTCATGCATATCGTTCTTTCCGGAACGATACTCCTCCATGCGTCTTTGCAGCCACTTAATACTGTCATCTTTATTCATTATTTATATAGATAAATCATTAAGCCGGGCTACATTAGCCGGCTATGCATTTATAGGTACAAAACCATCTCCACCAATACTTATATAATCATAGTCCGATAAATCCCTACCGGTCAAACATCGTATCTCACCGTGTTGCCAATCAACCGGCGCGTCCGTCAAAGCAATGCATGAAGAATTATCGGCCTCAGTCACCTCCACATCATCATTAACCCACTGAATTAAGCACTGATGTAAGGTAGAAGGGATGCAACAATTTGCATGAATCCAGTCGCGTCCCAATAGAATATTATACCGGCCTTTGACATCGACAACAAAAAACACAGTCGGCAACGTTTTGCTTCCGACTGTGAGCTCCATGGAAACAACACCCTTAGCCTTGGACAATTTCCCTGAGAACCCACTAAGTCCCATGTTGGTTTTCATTAACTCGCTCTCTTTCAGTTCAGATTAGAAAATACCGAAAAGGGCATAATATTAACACCTGCACCGCCATCAACAAGCATGCGACCAATAGGCTTACCATCAATGTGACCTCTGATAAATAATGGCTTTAGGTGCTGCACATGCTTCTCTGGCTTCTCAAAGGTAGCATTCTTTGGGCCAAGAACAAGTTCAGCAATTTCTGCCTCGGGTGCGCGAAATTCAGTAGGCCATGCGAACACCATATTAACATCCATATCAGTTGGTACATCTTTATCATTCTCTGAATTTTCTGCAATAATGGTGTCATCCATATTTTTATTTTCCTCTGCTGCGATGCGCTTCTCCTTCCAAGTCTTTGTAGGCATCATTAGTTTATCCTGATTGAACCATCTATCGCGCTTCTTCTCAGCTATCTCTTCCTTTATTTCCAATGTCCGCAGTCGCTGTACACGTCGTTTCTGAGTGTGGGTAAGTCCATTCGGGCACCACTGCGGTGCTGGTTTAGTCCCTAGCGCGACTGACTTAATTTGGCTGCCCCCGGGGTAGTTCGGCCTATACTGGCGTACTTCTGTTTTTCTGGCAAACATTTTATCTCTGGCCAAAAAACTTCTCTGCTGATCATATACGGTACTGGCATTAAACCCCTGGCCGCGTACATTGCCTGAGTCCCAACGTGTAAATGTACTAGTATTAGACTTGAAACTCCTCGGAGGCAAACTCTTGGACGTTCCTGTGAAACAATTCTTTATGACCAAATCAGCTTGTGTGCTAGCCGATTTAGGCTCCTCAATAGTACGTGAGGATATAACATCTGGCCGTGCATGCGGGTCATGCCCAGAATTAGTTTGCTTTTCAAATTGATTAGACTGATCAGCTTGCCGCAACTTTACACCATTGCTTTTCTCCTCTGTATCGAGAGCTTCTTTTGAGACACGGCTTGTTTCTGTACAATTAACAACACCTTCATCTGACTGGTGTTCCGTTATTTTTAGACTATTAGCAGCATCTAAATCATCTGCACTTTTTCCGGGTTTAGGATCGGCACGTTTCACCGGCATCCATACTCGCTTGTAGTCGCCCATATAGTTGTTGCGCTCAGCACTGCGTACCGGTGATCGACCTCCTCAAATCTCGATGGCGTTATGTGATCTAGCCACCTCATTGAAACAAGCCCTTTTGTCATGTACGTTTGGTCTGAACATAGGCCTCGGCGGGATCCATCCCGGCTAAAAATAACCTGCTGGCCCTGTAGGATATGGCGCCCAAGGATTAAACCCCCATGGAGGAAACTGCGGATACATAGGAGGTGCACAACCCCAATATGTCGGTTCCATTGCAAAATACGGGTGTTGGTCATATGCACTTCCTTCCCATTGCTCATGACCGCGGGGTCCAGAAGGAGATCCTGGACGCTTATTACCTCCGAGCCGATTAAACACATTGCTGGTCTTGCGTGAGGTATATTTTTCCAACAACATGCTAACTGTCGGCTTTGGCCTTGGAGCTTGTTTTCTTCTACCATTAACTTTCCATACTCCTAGTTCTGGATTTTTTGGTTTGATCATCCTTGGAGGAGCATTGTTATCAACAACATTTTTCTCTCTTGCAGATTCGGTCTGATCCGACCGAATAAGCATTTTTTTACTCTCAAGCTCGACCACATTGATAGGAAAAGGGTCGCTGTTGAGCTTCATCTTAGAACCTTCTGTAAACGTCAATCGTCCTTCATTGATGGCCGATTGTACCTGTCGACGAAACACGTTACAATCATTAGTAGCATGAGAAAAAGAATTGTGCCACTTACAATAAGCTCTTCTACCCAATTCTTCTGGAGGTGGAATTACATGAACTTCTCTCACTCTAATTAATTTATTCTACAATAACATATCAAAAATTCTATCACACTTGCTAACATCAAAAGTGTATTTAATTTCATCTCTTCTAGCAGGTGTAGGTTTCAAAGCAGAACATGCAAATGGTTTTGACTTTGGTGCTTGAACCCATTCGGCTACACATATGTTAACATCATCCTCACTAGCCGAATCACTATCATAATTTAAGGCATTAACCACATGGTTATCCTTCTCTTTATTTCTATTTTCTTTAAACCGGTTGTATTGTTTAATTTCCTTAGCCCGGTTTTCCTATGCCAAAGCCTTCTGCAAAACTTGATTAACATCTAAAAATTCTTGCCCTTCTAGTTTATCCTTAATTTGAGCAAGTAGACCCGAAAAGGCCAGATCGGCTAAATCCTTTTCGGCTATGGTCAAGCTAAAACATCAGTTTTTGACATCTCTAAACCTCCTAATATAATCATGAACATGCTCATTATATTTCTGCCTAACCATAGTTAAATCTGAAAGTCGAAGTTCTGTTTCACCACTATAAAAATACTCATGAAATTTTTGCTCCAATTGTGCCCATGTTGAAATAGAATTAGGAGCAAGTGATGTAAACCAAGTAAATGCAGTACTGGATAAAGATAATGGAAACAATTTTAATCTAAAAACATCTGATGTGCTGACCTCGCTGCATTGTGCTAAAAATTGTCCCACATGCTCAAAAGTAGATCTACCATCTTCCCCCGTAAATTTAACAAAATCTGGAATTCTAAAACCACGAGGATATGGTGTCGATTCAAAGTAATCAGGGTATGGTTTTTGATATGCACGTGCTCTACCCTTAGGTTCTAAACCAAATTCTCTAAGTATACTAGCAAGTTGATCCTTGAAATTATTATTGGGATGTAGAGAACTGGCTTGTGGAGCAGATGGAACACAAGCACGTGGTGGAAATTCCGGCAAAGAAATTGGAGCATGCGAAGTTTGCAACGGAGACCCACTAAAATATGAATCAGGTACCAGCCCATATGGAACCCCGGTACCGACAGGCGGCAGTGGTGGCGTACTATATGCCACTGTCCGATAACTAGGCTGCTGCATATTAGAATTAAATCCTAAACTTCGGTTATTGCTACTGTGATTTTCTGGAACCGAAGTCGCAACAATAGGAGCAGTAGTACTAGGAACAAAATTATTAGTCGAACTACCAACATAGTTCCGACCATCTAGATTATTGTTTAAAGGGGCGTAAGGCTGCATAGCATTAGCCGATGCACTAGGCATATGTATATTACATGGCAAATTGTTAACTCCGCTACTGTCTATTGGCCGAGCAAAGCAACAAAGATTTCCTCGCTTTCGTGGAGGAGAACCGGCCGCTTTCCAGTGCAAAACGGCAAAGATCGCCAAACCCTAGGGCTTCTAGGGCTCGGCAGGAAGTAGCGACAGAAATAGACGTACGTGAAAAAGTAGTTAGTATTGATAGATCGATTGTTGGGGCTTTTTCCAATCGGTCGTGGCCTTATAAATAAGGTACGCTAGACTTTGCGTATAAGATTACAACTCTGAAGCTAAAACCGATCAGGACTAGCCTTTCTTGATTCTGTTACAGTGTAGCATACGTCTACACAAATATACTTGCCAATCTAAGTACGTAGCAAATCTAGGCCATATCCATGTACATGCACTCTTGTATATATGAACAAAGTATTCTGGCCACGTCGTTATCACACTAAATATAGTGGTTATGCATATGTATAAATACCTTGAGCCCACAAAAATATTTAAATATTCCGGCAACGTCCCAAATCAAACTAGATAATGGCCATCAGGACTAAGCACACTTCTTCATATACGTAGATATATATCACTTGCATGCATCACGCCCATGGTCCAATATAGCATATGATTCTTCTTAGGACTTGTATCTTCACCTTCCATGAAATTTCCTGTGGCAATACTTCAACAATGCATTAACCGATCAGCTTGATAAATCATTGATTTAATTTGGCTCATCACATACTAAGTAGCCAAATTATACCATCAACACGGCAGAGCTCCAGAAAAGGCCCCAAGATGGGATCTCTTGGGTACAGAAGGTTACGGCGGTGGAAATAGGGTTCCGTGGTGCTCCTGGATGTTTGCGGGGTGTGTGTGTGTATACATAAACACTATTCTGATCACGGGATCAGAATAATATTCTGATCACAACCTGAACTGCCTGAGTAACGCGCCTGAACTTCCCTCTGTACGAACCCGACCTTTGGGCTATCTTCACAACCGTGGCTTCCCCTGCGAATTATTCCGATCGGTAGTGTTGTGTGGGATGTGACTGTAATCCAGATACTCATACATGCATCTAAATGCTCGTTTTGATTCGTAATTTTGCATTTTGGCGGATTCACTCTCGGGGCGGATGAACTCGTGTCTGTTTATAAGTTTAATGCATTCAGTGGATGTTCTGGAACCTCTAACATGATGGTAATTTGGTTTAAGTACGAGTTTCGTGGGCAATTTGTCGTTAATTTCAATGGATTTGATTTGTGGCTCTGTGTTCTTCGTCCACGGGAGTGGTTCCGCCGCTTCTATAGATTTGTTATTTTTATTTGAGTATAGATGGCGGATTTGATTGCAGTAGTGAGATTGGACCGTTCACGTTAATTTCATTGGGAAGGCGAATACACCGCTGAAATCGGGCAATTGGATCTCGTGTCCACCAGTGCTGGTTTTCGGTTCTTCAATGAGACAGCTTGGTTGATATATCGTTTTGATGTCAGGGCGCAATAGGATATCGTTCGAGGTCGTGGCCTGAGAAGGTGTAGTCACCCAAGTGCTTAAATCTGAAAAGCAAATTCGATAATGCATTTTTTCAGTGATTCTATTGTCTGTGTTACAGAGTTGGACTTCTGCACCTTTTGTGCTTGAACTTCCCTCGTTTTAATGCATGTGTTTTGGTTGATGCTGCAATACGATCTGTTCGGTTGGTCTTGTTATAAAAAAATTGTGTACGTTTGTTTTGTTTTTCAGAGTACTCATATACGTAAATGTGGAGGTGGTCCATAGATACACAAATCATCCTTTTTATATTTATTCTGTCTTAGGGGCTAGTTTTTTGGATCATCCACATTCTGTGGTAGTAATTGGACTTCTATGCTAGCAGTGATTGAACTTCCTGATTTCCACATTGCAAGGTGGTGCAACATCGCGCTCTATTTTTTGTTTTTTTGTAATTTTCAATTTTCTAATTTGGGTTTTAGTTGGTTTCGTGGCAACTATGGGATTATTCCCAAATATGCATGCATACCTTACTTTTTTTTTGTAACATGTTTTCATACTTCAAACAGTGGTAGAACTTCAGTTTGTGTTTAACGTGAACTTACAAGATTTTTGCTTCTGTGTAATTTGTCTTTTCTACATGTTCATTTGATGTTTTTTCCAAACGCCGAACTTCTGTGTTTTTACAACTTGAACTTACCTTTATTTAGAACATTTTATTAGTTAACTTACACCTTGTGCATTTTGTTTCTTCGACACTAAACATTATTATTCCTCATGTGCTTCTTTCTTGGTTTTCTATGTCACAGAAAAAATTTCTTGAATGGAGGTTTATCTTTTTGACATTGATATTCCAGGACAGATTACATTCCAGAAATCAAAAACACTTAATAGATTTCTTCTGCAATTTTGTTGTAACTAGTGTGTAAGTGTGGAGCTGGATCATAAGCACTATCTTCAGTAGGATCTGGACTTCTTTTTTATTAATGGTTGAACATCTGGTTTTGGAGATTTGCACTCCACATTGGAAGGCGAAGGTGCGTGATGCTCTATATTTTGTTTGTTTGGTTTTTTTGTAATTTTTAATTCTCCAGATGTTCTTTTTGGACTTTTGTCTCGTGAGAAATCATGGGATTAGCCCAAGTATGGGCCGAGACAGGAACGAGCCGGAGCAGGCGACGATGTGGCGTGCCACGTCGTTGCATGCGGAGGCGAGTCCGTCACATCCGTGACCCCACTATCTATCTTAGGGTCTTTAGGGTTTAGGGTGCGTGTGGTGGGGGTGGAAAAAGAATAACCGCATTGCGTCCTGTCAAATCCTAGCGCGCGGCAATGCGGTAGCGCGAGGCCGAGCAGGGGGGAGGGGGTAGGGAGCCCCCCTCCCCTCCCCCTGTGAGGCCGAGACAGGAACGAGCCGGAGCAGGCGACGACGCGGCGTGTCGCGTCGTCGCATGCGGAGGCGAGTCCGTCACATCCTTGACCCCACTATCTATCTTAGGGTTTTTAGGGTTTAGGGTTTAGGGTTAGATATGAACTTCATCTGTTTTTGTACTTGAACTTCTTCTTTTTGTTTCTTAGGGTTTATTTATTCTTATGCCGTTACTTCTTTTATTAGAGTACTTGAACTTCTGTTCTTTGTTTTTTGAACTTCTTTCTGTTGTTTTTTAGGTGCATATTTATGTATGTATTTTTCTTCCTTTGGTAGTGCATTTGCCATCTATTTTTGGTTTTAAGGATATCAGCAGTGCTGTTGTGTGAAGTTATCTCATTATAATAGATGCATTCAAATGGTGCATTCATTTATCTATAGATGTATTTACTTTTTAACTGTTGGGGGGGTAAAACTGTAAATTCAGTGGCGCTGCAATTCCGACGACAGATAGGCATTAAGTGAGCATCTCCCTCGTCACCACCTGTTAGAAAACCCCTCTCCCCCTCTCGCTCGCTCTATTCCCCCTCTCCGTCCCTCCGCTGCCTTCCTTGCCTCCAACTCCCCCCGATTTCTCCGCCCTGTCCCCTGCCCTCGTGCTGGAGTAACCGGCGCAGGCCCCCGCTTCTATTTCTCCCCCAGGCCCCGCTCCCCCTCGCCCAGCCTGCTCTATTCTGCTCTGAAGCAAGGGCGGCAACTGCCTGCGCGGTTGCAAGGTGCGCGTGGCGTCCTGGGGAGTGGAAGAACCGCCGCGGATTCGTGTGTGCGGGGGTTATTTCGAGAGGTACAAATGCTGCCCCCCCCCCAATGCTTGCTTTTAGTTTCGCCAGATCTGTCGAGTCCGCCTCCTGCTCTCGCGTCCGCGTCCTACCCCCTTCTTCTGATGGTTTGATGGGAGATTAGGTAGGGTTCTTGTGAGTGTGGTGGGTGGATTCCATTCCCCCGTGGTCAGATTTGTCTATGAGATGCTTGTGTGTGCTATTTCTCCATTTAGAGTTGATTGGATTTCATTTCCCCTTTGGTGATTTCAGCATTCAGATGCGTGTGAGAGAGGGTGTGGTGTGATGGTTCATGCTGAATCTGATGTATCTAATTGTCTTAGTATTGTTGATTTCGAAGTCTAGATTGTGTCTGTCACATGCTAGTTAGTTTCTGGATTCTTTTTTTGTTTATGCTTGCCTATATGTGCTACTGTTCATGTTTTCATACTTGTTGATATTATCTAGTTGTTTCATCCTAGGGTTGCATTTAGTTGTTTTTTGTATTTGTTGTATGATTTTCTACTTGCTAACTATATGCATTCTATCCCTATTTTTAGTAGGTTGTTCTAGGGTTTGGAGTTTCATTCATCAAGGGGGTTGTGTTGTCATGGCTTCCAAACCTTCTCCAGGTATCTTAATGTAGTTGGATCTTGTATTTTAAAGCAGTATTCTTATATATGTCTACCCATATCTTCACTTAGTTTTCTTGTTGGACTGCCATTCTTATTAGTGTGAAGTTCTAAGAAAGGTCATGTGTATGATTTTTACCCTTCGCTTGAGTTAGTAGAGTGTTGCTTACTTTTTAGTTGATGATTTGCAGGTGAAACTATGTCACCAAGTGTTGTTGGACTTCCCAAATGATTCATATTTATAGTGTATATCTTTGTTTTTTATTTGTTATCATGTTCATTGTATTGATATTTAGTTTGGCTGTGAAATACTATTTGTGGTCATGCTACAGATTTTTTATGTGCTATTTGCTTGGGTCACATAGTTGAACTTCTGGTTTTAATTATTGTTTGTTCATAATGAAATTTGGGTGAACTTCTGTTATGCACATTTTGTGTTTAGTACTTTGTTATATATCGTGGACATTCATGTTATATGAAGTAGCCCCTCTGGTGTAGATTGTTTTTATAGTTAGTGTGTAGATTTTAGTTTGTTTGTTGTGTTTAATGCTTTGTTAGGTATTGTTGAACTTCTTGTTATTGGACATTGTTGTCAAAGTAGAAGACCCTTTGGTGTAGGATTGTGCATTAGAACTCAGCTGCCTTTTTACTTGCATTTTTTGTAGTTGGTGATGAGTTGAATAGTTCTGAAAAAAATGCCTGCGATCAAGATGGAGCTTCAGAGGTTAATACTGATGCTCCAATATCTGATGCGGCTAAATCACCCATTATCCTTTGACTTTGATTGCCGAGGTTGCTTCGAGCCTTGAGAATGTTTCAAGCCTCGAGGATCTTTCTTCTGCAGCTCTTGCTTCACCTAGTATGTGAAACCCCTTTTCTTTTCATTTTAAAGTTTTCAGCCATGTTTTTTTAGCTTGTTCATGTCGTTTGTTTTTGTTTTTGTTCCTGACTTTTTTTATTTTTTGCTTCGATTTTTTGTGTTCTTTGCAGATGTGTCCACAAAGGAGGAAGTTGTGAACACCATCAACGATGTTTTATCTGAGTTGGGTTTATCAGAAAACCCTGCTGCAGCTGAGGAGGGGGCTCCCTCAGTCAAAGGTTGTGATTCCGTTCCGGATCCTTTGTGCTCTCTTCAGATGTCAGAGACGCAGTCGCAGTCTGTTGATGTCACTGAACCTGTCATGCAACCCGAGGATGTGCCTCTTCAGCTTCTCCTGGAGGACCAACATAAGAGGAAGAAGCAAGAAGATTTTGACAAGAAGAGGGAGGCCTGCCTTGAGAAAGGTCCTGATGTTCCTGGATCTGTTCATGCGGCTAAGCTCATTGTTGAGGAAGACGTGTCGTGTGGCAGTGATGGCACGGTTGTCCCTGTTAAGAAGAAAATTAAGAAGACTGCTGCGAGGAAGCTAGTAGTTGGTGAAGTTATTCCTCGGAGGAGCCCACGTGTTTCAAGGCCTACAGAAGTTGTTGAAGATGAAGGGCTAGGCATTTGTGGTATGCCACGCCGTAGTCCTCGTGTGCTTGCCACTACCGCGCCTACACCTTCTCCGCTTGGTGCTGGTGCATCTGGTAAGGGGAAGAAATGCAGCGTGAAGCGCAAGGTTCCACCTGCAAAGGTCAACAAGGGTGTGAAGAAGCGTTCTCGTGTTAATCCAGAGGACGATGATGATGCTGATTTCAATGCTGATGATGAGGACGACGATGATGATGATGTTGCCGCTAATCAGGTATGAATGTCTCATGTTTACTGTTTTTAAGCATTTGTCGCTATTTCTGTAGTTTTATTGTCTTTAGCACTGCCTTGGCGTACATAGGTGACCTTCTACTCCATACAGATGAATAAATTAGCCGACGTGCTTTCCTTTTATGGTATTTCTGCCTTTGTGTACATAGTTGGACTTCTGGGTATATACATGAAGAACATAGCTTAACTTGTTGGTATACATGTTTGATTACTGCCTTAGTGTATATGGTTGAACTTCTGCTTTTTAAATTTCCAACATTTTTGAAAGCATGTTAACTAGTGTTCATACATGGTTGTACTGCCTATATAGACATAGTTGGACTTCTGAGATACATGTTTGATTACTGCTTTGGTATACATGGTTGAACTTCTGCTTTTGTAAATTTCCAACATTTTTGAAAGCATGTTAACTTCTGTTCATACATGGTTGTACTGCCCATGTAGACATAGTTGGACTTCTGAGATGTGGTGCGTATGTAGGCATTAGTGGAATTTTGGTGAAGTTTGTGTGTCTCATTGTTCTGCCTTTTTTCCTTGTCAATGTATTTTTTTCAGTATTAGCTTGTGCTGCGGCCTGAGAGGAGGAAGAGAGGAGGCAAAGCGCCCGAAGAAGGTGATCAAGGAGGAGGTGAGGCAAAACGTTTTAACAAGATGGTTCGCTGCTCACTAGGAGAGGTCAAGACGTGTGCGAAAATGCTACAACATAGGCACAAGACGAGGGTTATCAAGGCTGGTTTTGGTTGTGTGTTTGACTTGAAGGTTGATTCCAACATTTCTCGTCCTTTGATGGGAAACATCTACACGAGGATTGACCCTTCAACCATGATTTTGGACATGGGTGAGGCGAACAAGGTTATACGTATTACAAGTGATGCTATTCACTATCTCTTTGGGTTCCCTCAAGGTAATCGTACCCCCCCTAGGCCCTCGAATGATGGTTTCGATGATGCTGTTATGAGGTTGAAGGGCAAGCTTGGGTATGCTAGGAGTGACGACATCAAGACAAAGGATTTGCAGAATATCCTCGCTGAACTTGTGAAGGATGATACGAAGGATGATCTTGCTCTGCAGGTGTTTTACCTTATTGTTTTCATGAAGGTGGTTAACCCTGGAACGTCTACACGAGTGTCCAGGGAGGCAGCAATGGCCGAGAACCTTGTGTTTGAGGATATGGCAGACATGGACTACTACCAGTTGGTTGTTGACGATATTCGGAGTGCTGTTGTTAGGTATCATCAAGGTACTAGCAGAGGAAAAGCTGTCACAGGCTGTGCCATCGCGCTGCTTCTTATGTATCTAGACTGCCTTATCATTGGCAAGATGCCTAATATTGACTTGAGGACCTCTCGCATCAATTTCATGGATCAGGCCAAGCTTCTTGAGCTTGCTGCGGCTGACTTGGTCACGAAAGGTGATGATGACCCAGCCAACTGGGTGTTTGGGAGACTGCCTGTGAGTGTTTCTATGCATTATTCTTTCCTGTGTAGTTTACCTTGAACTTCTGGTATTGTCTTGTATATTTTTTGTTCCCATGTTCCTTCATTTGTTTTCTGACGCATTGACTTTTGTTTTTCTATGCAGTGGAAGACACAGGCTGAGGTTGTGTTCTTTAGGGTTATCGAACGTCCTGTTCTAACTATGCCTCATTCTCCCGGCCTAGGGAGTGGAAGTTCCCCAAGATTTGAATTCTCCCGGGATGTTAATACCAGTGCCCCCCTGTAGATCCAGGAGGTTCTTCTGCCCGTGTGAGTGCTGCAGGTGGCGTTTCTTCCGAGGATTTGTTTGAAGCTGCCAATGTTTCTCTGGTTAGGATTGACAGTCTTCTTGAAACTATTTGTGGGGAGTTGGCTCGTGTTCCTTCGACTGCTGACCGTCTTAGTCGCGTTGATGGGATTCTTCCTCCCGGGCACGGGTTTGATGCTGAGTCTTCGAAGGAGGTCTTATGTATTGATGCTAAATTTCTTGAAGAGCTTCGTCAGAGCACTTCCCACCTCTGGACTAGCGTTGGGTTGTTCAAGGAAATGTAGGATGCTCGCTGCAAGCCTTTTGAAGATGAGGCAAGTGTTGTTGTGAGACAGATTCAGAGGCAGGATTCTGTTCGTTCGGGTCGTGAAGGATGCCACGTGGAGCATACCAAAGAGGTTTCTTTATGTTGGCTTTTTGGTATTTCTTTGCACTAATGTTCAATGTTAGCTTTCAGTTATTACTGTTTGTGGTCATAGGCGAGCGTTGTTGATTTGATGTGTCGTAAACTGTTTCTTTTTACCACTAGTGTTCCTAGGTGACCTTATCTTTTTATTGAACCTGAACTTCAACTGCTACAGCACCTGAACTTCCATGACTGGCCCTTTTTTGTTCCCTTTTGTATCTTAGAGTAGTTTGATATCTGACCTGCTATGTTTACTGTATTTGGACTTCCATTATGTGTCAGTTGTGATAGCTGACCTTCTCTGATTGTGCAATCTGAACTTCTGCTGATTAGGTATTTGTTTTCTAAATGATTTTTTTATTTTTTAGGCTGTTGATGATGATGCTAGGGTTGAGGAGGATGTTTTACCTGCGCATGAAGCTGCTCCTGCGCATGAGGCTGCCCCTGTGCATGAACCTGCTCCGGCTAGTGGCGTAATAGTTGACGAGGTTCATGGCAGTGAAAATGAGGTACCATTTTTCTTGTCCATTTGTCTAGTTGCCCCTGAGACGGAGCCCACCCTTTTTGTTTTGGGTTAATACCTTTGACAAAAATGGTGCACATTTTTCTAGGACACCTTAAGGTCATTGGATTAATTCTTATAGTATTTGCATTTGGGCATTTAAATGCTATAAAATATTTTAAATGCTCAAATAATCATAAACTAAAATGTTTGCTGTTGCTGCTCCTGTGCATGAGGTTCAGTCAGCCCTTTGTAATGACTTTCTCTTTCTTTTTGCAGCAGCAGAATGATGATGTTAGTGTTCCTCCAGAGAAGGTTGCAGACATGTCCGTCTCAGGCACCGGCTGCTCTGACGGGGTGGTCCTGACTGAACCTTAGTTGTCCATTGTCGCCGAGGTTTCTAATGCTGAGCAGGGCAAGACAACTGGAGACATCATTTTGGAGAAAGATGTTGTTGAGTTTGCTGTTGAAACTGGTGGTAGTGCTGCTGAAAGCCCGGAGAAGTCTCCTGCAGCAGAGCCATCAGTTGATGTTAATGTTGTACAGGCACAACCAAAAGTTTTTCTTGTTTCAGATTCTCCAGCTACTCCAGCTGCTGCTGGTGTCCTTCCTGACGACGCTGCAACGCCTGCTGGAGACGACGATGAAGATACTGAAAGCGATAGTTATGGAGAGGAGGTTGATCATTCCAGTGCTGCCACTGGTCTAGGCAAGGATCCATGAAGAGAGGAGCATGCTTCTCTCTTCTTTCCCCATCCCCTTCCCTCTTTGTTGTTTGGTTTAGTCCATGATATCCCCTGTGAACTGCCTGTGTGGTCTAGGTTGAACTTCTGGTTTTGTTGTTCGTCGTGTGGGTTGTAAAGAATGTTAAGTGAACCTGTTTTCTATGTGGGTGGAGGTTTGCAATGCATGGGTTGTGATGTCTATGATGCTGTGGTTTTATCTTTTCTGATGTAGCAGCTGAGATGTGCTTATGTTTTGAATGTTTGTGCTTGAATGTTGGTCTTAATTGAAACTGTTGTGAATCTATGTGCTTTGAGTGTTGCTGTTAATTGCTATTTTCTTTTTGGTGAGCAGATAGCGACCTTGTTGTCATGTGAAAGAAGGTTGATGACTTTTATTACAGTGTAACTAGGCTTAGGAACGACCGTTCCAAGAGGTGAGTGCAGCTGCTCAACATTTACATCATCCATGTACCCCCTGTGAACTGCTTGTGGTTTCATACTTGAACTTCTCAACTCTGTGTACCTGAACTTCTTGTTTTTTTGCTTCTCTGGTGCTGAACTTCTTGCCTATTTTGTACTGTACTGCCTGTTGTGATATAGTTGAACTTCTGTGCTAACATGTGTTATGAACTTCCTGAGTTCCTGCTGCTGAACTTGTTTTACTTTCTATTCGCTTGTTTTAGATCAATGATTATGTTCCGAAACAAGGAGTGTGAAGCTTCTGTTCAAGAAGTCGCAATATGTTTTGGTCCTCGCGGAATGCTTACATCTAATGTGGCTGAGTGTGCACTCTATTGTCTACGTGCGAAGTACCACGGATCGGATAAACTCATCCTGCCGTATTGGGTTTGTGTAAGTCAACCATACAGTGATTTCTTTTCTGTTTTGTTCCTTACCATTTTGGTTAAAACTTGTTCGTCTCATTTTTGTATTTTTTCATATGTTGGTGTTGTCTGCATTATTTTAGGACAAGATTTTCATAGGTCAATTTGATTCCCGTGTGAGGAAGTACTTCATGGCGAGTGGTCCAGATAGCATGGATGCACATGATTCGGTATGCAATATCTTGTTCTTTGCCTCTATATTAGTTTTGCAGTGCGATCCACTATGTTAATATTTGTTTTATTTTTCTTTTGTACCGTTCTGATATTAATTATCATTTTTTAATGATTCGCGTGTTTATGATGCTTTAGGTTGTTTTCCCTACTTTTGACCCGCCTGAGCTTCCTGCTTCCATGGGTGGTGTCGGTCATTGGGTGTCGGTATTCCTTGACCTGAAGAATTCAAGGTTCCAGCTTCTTGATTCCTACTATGGACCAAAAGATGAATGTGCGGTACGCCTGTTTCGACAGATGACCGACAACATCAAGAGGCTTTGGAAGGATGCCAACAACGACAGGGAGACACCCTTCAGTCCAATTAGCATCGACAATTTCCCTCTGGATTGGATTGATGTCCCCTAGCAGCAAAACAAGTATGAGTTTGACTTTTTCTCTTTATCACATATGTTTAACTGTAGTTGTACTTAAGATGCGACATGTTTAATTCATTGGCTTTCTTTTTCTGTCCTAACACTATTTCTTTTACTTCGTTTGATGGCAGTATCGACTGCGGATTCTTCATGCTTACGAATGTTAATTCGTATCATGACGGGGTTCTTGCAAATTATTCCCATGAGAATATCGGGGATATCAGGAAGACGTGGTTGTACTCAATCACTTCTTCTAACCTGTTTGAGACAGACTTCAAGCTCTGTTTGGCTACTACACATGTAAGTATTTTGGAACTTGTACTGCTTACATGCACTGCATCTTTTATTCTACCTAAACTTCATATTTCTCTCTGAACTTGGACTTCTGCTTGAGGTCTGGCTGGGCTGCTGGTTTCGGAAGGAGAGGAGCATTTTCTTTGTACATGAACTTCATTTCTATCTTTTTTAATTTTGCTTGTGTGTTTTGTTTTGCTTAAATGGACATGAGCATTTTCTTTTATAATTGAACTTCAGAGATGATGCCTTTCTATGGTTTTGTTAGCTGTAGTTGAATCATTTACAGTTCATCGGTTTATCTTGAACTGTGCCTCTGGTTGTGCCTGAACTTCATTTAGTTTTTTACTGCAACTAATTTTTTTAGGTCAGCTTGAGTAGTAACCATGTCATCTTTATTAGTTGGACTGCACATTGTGATGTTCTTGAACTTCAATTGTATTTAATGGTGATGTTTTCTCTTCCTTTTTTCTTTGACAGTGGAACCGTTGGAGCTGACCGATTACCACTACTCATTCCTTGGGTCACAGGAATACCAGCCTAGGGAGGAACCGATGAGTACAGCTCCGATAGAAGATGATAGACCTCGGACCCTTATTCCTTCCAAGTTGGGGAAGCAGGCTGGTGGTATTCATGGTACTCCAAAAACCCCATGCTACAGGAAGACTGATGCAGTCGAAGCAGCCGAAGCAGAAGTGATTTCGTCCGATGAAGATTTTGAGAAGATTGCTTATCCGAAGAATGCTAAATGTGCTGTTGGTACTGTTGCTGGTAGAGGTGGGAAGAATGTTGTGATCACCAGGAGGAAACCGGCAGTTGAGTCTGGGAACATAACTTCCTCCAAGAGAGCATCAAGATTGCCTTTGAAGTGGTGTTCTCCTGTCGCCCCCCTAAAAAAATGCAGTTACCCTCATCTATTCGAGGCCCGGAAGTTGAAACAGTATGTGTTGAGTAAAGACGGTCTGGAGAAGTACTCTGAGTGAGTTACCCTCATCTGTCGCTCCCTTGCCTTGGAGTTGTAGTGTCTGAACTTCTGTTGTTGTATTGTCTGAACTGCCGTTGTTGTAGTATCTGAACTTCTGTTTTATGTCTCCTCTTGCCTTTTGAGTTATAGTGTATGAACTTCTGTTTGTTGTTGTATCTGAACTTCTAATATTTTTTTACCATCCTTTTGTATTCTGTAGGACAAGTTACTGCATGTTTACCATCCCTGCGAATGTGATTGACCTCACAGGACGTGTCCTTTATACGCTTTTCGGTGAAGGGCAGCAGATGGAAGGAGACATAATGGATTATCTCATAAATTTGTGGAAGGATAAGCCGGAGACCTCTGAGATATTCACTAGTGCTGACAGGGTTGTACTTAGTCCCTACTTCATATAGGTTTTAGTTCTTTGCACCCCTATCTCCTTCTTTTTGCCTTAGTTTTGTTGTAGTAGCATTTGGGAGGTGTTTTAATTGTGTTTTTGTGAATGCACAATACTGCCTGGAGTATGATTTCTTTAGTGCAACCGTTCCAAAGTTTGATGCAAAAAAATCTGGTGGTCTCCTCCCAATGTTTGTTCGCAAGGAAGAAGACCTTCTTAACGCAAAGCTGGTCAGGTTTTCATAACTCTTGCTTTTTTTAATTTCATGTGCATCCTTTTGCTGAGTTTGTCAAGAAGTTTTTGTTCATGCCGGTTCTTCAGTACATATGCTTTTATAGTTTGTGTTCACTGGTCCTTTCGTTCTTGGCAGGTTTTCTTGATTCTATTCAAGCCAATTGGCACAATGGCGCACTACAATGTGTATGTGTTGAATAGATATCGTGGGAGCATTGACATCCTTGATTCACTTTCTTACGATAATATGCAAACGTCACGATCGATTTTCCACGGGGACTACCAAAATATTGTGAGTGTTTCTTAGCCTGAACCTCCTTTCACATTCTCTTGTTTGACACGAAGTTTATTATGCCTTGTGTTGACAAAATATGTTGATGTCTCTGTTTTGGTAATACTGCTTGAACTGACTGTCATTTAGAAGTTGAACTTCTACTATTTTGTTTAGGTGGATCTTATGCAAGTGTCGCTTTTTTATGTACCTGAACTTAACTATTTTGGTTAACATGTTTTTGACTTCATCTAATTTTGTTATTTCCGGCAGATGAAGAGATTTGTTGGGTTGCTCGAGGAGGTGTACGGCAAGGCTGCATACAAGGCGAGCAAGCAGCCTAACTGGGTGACTATTGCAAAGAGGCCGACTTTCATCGATGTTCCGAAGCAGAAGAGTAATGATTGTAGTTTCTTTGCCATGAAGTTCAGCTCTTCATATGATGGCGATGAGATTGTTGAAGATTTTGGTGATGTGGAAGTATGTTCTGTCTTTGTTCTTGTCTCATCATCCTTTGATTATTCTTGTGTGTTTTTGATGAGACGCTCCTGCTGTGGTTTTAGATATCCGTTACTAAACCATCGTTTTCACCTTTCTTTGTTTGCAGGCTGCTGCAGATGACTCGAAGGCTGAGTTCATGCACACTCTGATTTTTAGCGAGAAGAATGAAGTCGTGCGTTCAGAGCTCCCTAAAGAGATCCAGTCCTTTGGCCCATGAATTCGAAGCATTAGTTTCATCTGTAGATTTTATTTCGTACATATTTTTAGGTTTGATAATGATTGGAACAATTCTGTAAAGATTTGGTTGTAAGAATGTTTTTAGTGATTTGTGTATCTATAGGTGCAGCACTATTACTTATGATATTGTGGACAAATGCATTTGGTGTGAAGAATGATTTGGCTTTGTGAATTTCAATGTACTGCGTCATTTTTCAGTATCCATGTGTTAAATGTTTTTGCCCCAATAGATGTACCTGAACTTCTGCCTCGGTTTTGGTTTAACTGCTTGATTTTTTTGTGTTGTTTATTTTCGGGCTCCCAACATATGATCGTAGACTTGAACTTCTGCTTTGAGATGTGCTGGGCTGCTGGTTTCATATGGAGAGGATATTTTGTGGTGTGTAATGTATTGGTAATGTTCAACCCAACCAATATGTATGCTTTTGCATAGAATCTATATTTGTTTTTTGTGTTTTTTTCAAGTGCGAATGTATTTCATATGTAAATCTGTGCAAAAATATTGTTGACATTTCTTTATCTTTTGTCAGCATTGTACATGAACTTCTGCACGTATCCAAGCAGAACTTCACATTTGAACACGTTGTCTTAGGCTTGCTAACCTTAGTTTATGCTGTGAAACTTTATTTTTTAAGAATATTTTTTTCCTACATCGATTTTTTATACCAGAACTTCTTCTATAAGCTGACCTGAACTTCAATACTATATGATTATTTGTTGGTTGCACTTTTATGGAATACAACACGAGCACCTCCTGCCATAATATACCAGGACTTCTGCAGTAAGCTTACTTGAACTTCACAGTATATGTTTTTCATGTTTGTCTTGCTTGCACTTTCATGCAATACATCACCAGCACATCACTTCATCCCATAACATACCAGGACTTCTGTAGTAATATTACTTGAACTTCCCAGTGTATGTTTTTCATTTTATTACTGCTTGCTCTTTCATGCAGTACATCATCAGCATAGCACTTCATCTCATAACATACCAGGACTTCTGCAGTAATACTACGTGAACTTCACAGTGTATGTTACCAGGACTTCTTTGAAAGTTCAACAATAAAAGGGGATGACATAATATTCTGGACATTGACATGACATAAGTTTGCATTGTGTTAATTGACCTATTCTAACTGTTCATCAGCCTTGCGCTCCTCCTAGGCTTTGGTTGTATAGGTTTTTGCTTGACATGTACCTCTTCCTCTTCCTCTTCATCGTCCTCTTCCTCTTCCTCTTCCTCTTCATCATCTTCTTCCTCTTTCTCTTCATCATTCTCTTCCTCTTCGTCTTCCTCTTCTTTGACGGTGTCTTCGCCTTCGTCTTCCTCTTCCTCTTCCTCTTCCACCTCTTTCTTGTTGCTGGCTCTGGGTTTTTCTTTCTGTTTCTTCTCTGGCTTTTTGCTTGTCTTTTCAGCATCTGCTCGCTTCAAGCATGTTCTTGCATTATGTGGTTCATACTCCTTGCATATGCTACAAAGTCTGGTGCTTGCTTTCTATGGGTGTGGTCCCTTCTTTTGTTCCATAACTTTGGGTTGCTATTTTTGAGATTTGGGTTCCTTGACCTCCTCGGCATTGTTTCTTTCCAAGAGTGTTGGACAGGTCAGCTTGTTGTGTCCCGCAACCTGGTTGCACACACTACATTTCCTGTGTCCAAGTGGCACTCCATTCCCATCGAGCACCACGACTCTTCCTACAGGTGGTGCCTTTATTTGCGCTCTCTTGTCACTTTTCTTTGCTGCAGTAATTTTCTTCCTACCCTTTGTTTCAGAATACAGCGGCAGTTTCATCGTCTCTTGCTGTCGCTGCTCCATTGATTGGCCATCACCCTGCTTGCATTGGTTGGCTTCAACGGCGGCGTTGAGCATTTCAGCTACATAATAGTGAAGGTCATCTTCACTTTCAGCGTCCTCTTCAGCCATCCTTTCATCAGCATCCGCTCGATTTGCTGAATGTATTGCATCAAGCTCTTCCATGAGCCTCTTGAGAACATAGTAGGCTCTGTCATATTGCTGGTCACATCTCATCGCTTTCTTGTTAACCATCAAATTCAGCTGCAGCAAGATGTGTTGCTTCGATAGCCTTGAGCTGCCATCCGATGCGGTTGTGTTGTAGTCCCTTGTATCAAAGGTTGGCTGTGATTTTGCAGTCTTTGTGTACCATTTGAGGATATACTTGTTTGGAAATTTGCCAGGCTTCAGGTAGTCCCGTATGTTCATGATGTGAAGGCAGAATAGGCCTGCATTTTGTGATGAATGCAGAATACATAGTTTGTGAGCTAGCAATGAGTTTCATAAATTTTGATATGATACTACTAGTCTAGATATTTAATGAGTTTGTTTTCCCGCTCACCTGTGTGTGTCCAGAGCTTGCATTCACACTCGTATATTTCATTGTTTGGGTCAGCTACAACCTGTAATTCATGCTTTGACCAGGAAAATCTTTCTTCATCATCATGGCCAGGCTTGTTGTGGTAGTACACAAGGTACTTAGTGGACTCTGCTGTACGCTTTGCGCGAAATAGCGTGGCCTTTCTCATCCTATTCCTCATCTCGGTGTACATGGCTCTCATGTACTTGATAGACATGTCTTCCTCGTAGCCGTAAGTTGTCTTTGTCACAGGATTGGTCTGCACATGTCAAAAAGTAAGATATTAGTCGAAGCAGAATCATGGGTTTCATTTTTTAAAATTCAAAGTGCACATGTTGAAGGTAAACAGAACATGATGGTGGTGTTTTGTACTTGTCATCATACCATGCTGGTCATTGTTTGCTCGTTCTCCTTCTGCATCCGAGTTTGTATGCAAGCATTGACCCGCCTAGCAAACTTGTGTAGGTTCTGGGTCCCCTTGACAAACCCTTTCTTTAGCACGTGGTTCATGCTCTCGCTTCGTTGTGTGGAAGTCATTCTAGCACAGAAAATGTTCTTGTAATATGCTGAAATCCACATCTTCCTATCACTCCAGAGCTGCATCATCATCTGGTCGTTCTCCAGGTGGTACTTGTGCACGAGTTCAGCCCAGGCATCTTCAAACTCCGTTGGCATCAGCGGCCAGTTCAATATAGCTGTGAACTCCTCTTTGAATGTTTTATACTTTTTGTACAGCAACGCGAGGTATTCCTTGTACTTCTTCAATATGTGCCAACGGCATAGCTTGTGGACGGTGCTTGGAAATGATTGTGGTATAGCTTTCGCCATCGATGGGCACTGGTCTGCATGAATTAAAAAAATGAAACTTGATTCTTTTTTGTACTGATGGTGAACTTATGTTGCACAAGTAATTGAACTCCACATCTAGTAGTATGGCTATCTAAGAATGTCACATGTATTTTTTTCTTACAGCAGTGTTGCTGAACTTCTGTGGTACCAGTGCTTGAACTTCACAGTTAGTAGTAGGACAAACTAGTAGTGTCACACTCAAAACTTTTCTTACAGCAGTGTTGTTGAACTTCTGTGGTGGCAGTGATTGAACTTCACATAAATAACTATGTTTTTCTGAACATGCTACATATTTTTATCTAACAGCTTCGTCCTTGAACTTCTATGATTCATGTACTTGAACTTCACATTCATAACTACTTTTTTTCTAAACATGTGACAGATAATTTTGCTTTCTTGTATTGCTAGTTGGACTTCTGTGCTAACAGTGGTTGAACTGCATTCTTTACATATTTTTCAGAAAAAAAATGTACCCAATCAACATAGACCCATAGACTGAAAAGATGATGAAACTTGAAGAGTTTTTTTTAAAACTCACCTGTTAGAATGCAAGTTGGGTGCTTGTTGTTCATGCACCGTAGAAATGTATCGAACAGCCACTTGAATGACTTTGCATCTTCGTCTCTTATCAGGGCAACAGCAAATATCGTTGACTGCAAGTGATGGTTTGTTCCAACAAACACTCCCAGGGGCATATGAAATCTGTTGGTCTTGTAAGTCGTGTCAAATGTTATGCAATCGCCGAAGTCTTGATAGGCTCCTCGGCAGCTTGCATTGGACTAGAAAATGTTTTTAATTGACTTGTCCTTGTCCGGTTGGATGTCATAGAAAAACTCATCATTTAGTGCCTTCATGTCTTTGAAGAATGAAACAAGTTTTAATACATCATCCAAATCATCTTTCCTTGCATTCATGGCTTTCCTGCAAATCACACGCCAACATGCATTTGTTATTTTTGCTATCAGAGGGGTTGTGAGCTAGGATGCTATTTTACATTGCAGCATGTGGGTGTTTGAATACTTACTAGTTTAGTAGGTCTCGTCCGGTAATGCTTAGGAAGTAGCTTCCATCTTCATTTTCAGATAGCATGGACATGATTGTTGTGTGCTTGACATCATGGTACTGCAGGAGCTTTACATACTCCAGAATAGTGGGGTCATAATTCTTGTGTGAGTGCAAAAATACCAGCACGTCGTCAGTTTGCATGAGCTGGTGATTATGATTGTACTCAATGTCCACTACCACGCATGTGTCATCCTCCTGCACCTTCACCCTCATTCTTGCATTGCAGCCCGTCCTCTGCAATGTTTTGTTTCGCTTCCTGTTGGCCTCTAAAACAGAAGATGTGTGTATCCCTTGGAAGGTGCAAACAAAATACTTGTGGTTGTCATTTCCGCCCGTCTTCCTGATTCCAAAACCAGCGTGCCTGGCGTATCTGTTATAAAATTCCCTCGCTTTCTCTACATCTTTCAATCGCATCTTTAGTCTTGGTATTAGATAATCCGGTAGATCCGGCGTCTGCAGAAAAAGAAAAAAAATAATCCAAACAGCACGTTAAAATGTAGTTTATGAACTTGTTATTCTAGAGGGAGCAGAAAATGTGCAGATAATACAAGATGCGTATATAAATATTTTTTTGTTTCACTTACGTGCGTGTCTGATCGCAACTCCGCCGGTGTCGGTTGCTGTCCCTCTGGGATGGGGCATGGCGGAGTAATCATAGCAGGATGCAGCAGTGGATCACGAGGAGGAAGGACGGCCGAAGATGGCCTCTCTCTTGTTTGCGTCCTTTTTGCTTGAGGTGGTTGTGGAGGTATTGCGATCCTGGTCTTGGTTTGCTCTTTTGTTTTGTGAAGCAATCCATCTACCTTATCACCCGTACAATTCTGACTTGTAACAGCAACAGCAGGATCAAATGGTGGTAGTGTGCAGATCACTCTCCTCCGTGTGTGTGTTGCTATTGGATTTGTCCTGGGATCCAGTTTAGTTGCTTCGCTTTGGCGTTGACGAGGCACACCAAGATAACCTCCAGAGTTACACGCATGACTTGAGCTAACCCCCTCCTCCATCGGCGTGCTTGGGAACCTGCTTGTGGATACAAAGAATCCGCGGGGGATTTCCGGCATCACCCAATTAGGTGGAGGCGCAAACCTGTGCGGATAGGGCTGTGACCCAGCACCTCGGAAGTATTCATGTGATTCGGGAGTCATCCATTTTTGGTCTGGAGCAGGTTGGTAATGTTGTTGGTGCGTTTGAGGCGTGACCCATTGAGGGGGTGGTGCAACGCGTACAGGCTTTGGATTGTGTACTTGCTGCTGGGAACTTCTAAGCTTCTTCATGCGTCTCTCGTCTTCCTGACATAAAAGAAAAAAATGTTTATTAGCACACAAGTTATATCTGCCTATACCTTTGTAACTAAACTTAGCATTATTCACAGCCTGAACTTCTCATATAAAAGTGGTGATAGCCATCACACTATGCACTGAGCTGAGCATCCGCCAATACTTTTGTACCTGAACTGAGCACCCTTCACAGAATTAACTTCACATCCTGTTTTTTAATTCTACAATATTTTATTACTTATATGCACCTGAACTGAGCACTGTCCACAACCTGAACTTCCTGTTTTGCAAAGGGGAAATACTGTCTATAGTTAAAAAACCTGAACCTTCATGCGTTTGAATGGATGGACTGCTAGTGCATACCAACCTGACCTTCATGGCATATCACGTGCATGTTTTATTTTCCTTTTATTTTTTTGCACAGAACCAGAGACATACCAACATGAACTCTAGCACACTTACTAGTTGAACTTCACATGTGAATGTGAATGCAAGCAGATTTTATAGTGTTTGTAGCCTGGACTGAGGCTCACATACTACCTGAACTTCACATGCCTGTAAGCAGGCAGATTTTTACAATGTTGTTTTGTAGCCTGGACTGAGGCTCACACACTACCAGAACTTCACATGGTTGTAAGCAGGCAGAATTTTAAAAAGCTTTTGTAGCCTGGACTGAGGCTCACACACCACCTGAACTTCACATAGCTGTAGGCAAATAACAAACCGAAGGAAGGAAGAAGTTCAACCATACCCTGGCTAAAAGTTCGGCTAATCTTTTTCCAGCAGCTGATGATAGGCCACCTTGAGAACAATTCGTCGTGGAGGTAGTAGAGGAATTCCATGGCAATCCATGTCTTGTAGGGGGCGCGAAGTTCATCTGCACGAAGCAAGAAGGTCAGAGAAGGCAAGATTGAAGAAGAAGGCAAAATTGGGAGGAAGTTCATGTACTTTTGCCGCTAAATTTGAGGGTGCAGCCGATGCTACCTCCGTGGAGGAGTTGCTTCGTTGGTCGCACCGCTCGCCGTTGCTTGTGTCGGGGCCGTCATCTGGTCTGCCAAGGCTTCGGGTGGTGACGATGGGACGAGGATGCGGCTTCCTGAAGTCCATGGCGGCTTCGCCGCGTCCAGGCGACGCGGGCTCCCTCGCGCCGGCGTCCGCCGTCACTCGCTCGCCCGCGCCGGTGGTCGGTGGCCGGCCAGGAGCTGGGGAAGGAAGGGAGGCGGTGGATCCGGCCGGCCAGGAGCTGGGGAACGAAGGGAGGCGGCGGATCCGGCGAAGGTCGGCGGTGATGAGGGGGAGGTCGGGGGATCGAGGGGAGGAGGGGGGCTGGGGCGGCTTGGGATCGGGATCGTGATCGTGATCAGGTGGATCCTGTCGGGAGGCCTCAGGATCCAGTGGATCCTGTCGGGCCGGCGGCAGTTCAGAAGTTCGGGAGGGCCCTGTCGGGCCCTACATATATATATATATATATATAGGAGGAAGAAGTAGGTCGGTGGAGCAACGAGGGGCCCACGAGGGTGGAGGGCGCTCCCAGGGGGGTGGGTGCGCCCCCCTGCCTCGTGGCCTCCTCGATTGTTTCTTGACGTCCACTCCAAGTCTCCTGGATCACATTTGTTACAAAAATAATGCTCCCGAAGGTTTCATTCCATTTGGACTCCGTTTGATATTCCTTTTCGGTGAAACACTAAAATACGCAAAAAAAACCGCAATTTGGGTCGGGCCTCCGGTTAATAGGTTAGTCCCAAAAATAATATAAAAGTGTAAAAATAAGCCCATTAACATCCAAAATAGATAATATAATAGCATGGAGCAATCAAAAATTATAGATACATTGGGTACATATCAAGCATCCCCAAGCTTAATTCCTGCTCGTCCTCAAGTAGGTAAATGATAAAAACATAATTTTTGATGTGGAATGCTTCCTAACATATTTCTCAATGTATTTTTTCTTTATTGTGGCATGAATGTTCAGATCCGAAATATTCAAGATAAAAGTTTAATATTGACATAGAAATAATAATACTTCAAGCATACTAACTAAGCAATTATGTCTTCTCAAAATAACATGGCCAAAGAAAGTTATCCCTACAAAATCATATAGTCTGGCTCTGCTCTATCTTCATCACACAAAATATTAAATCATGCACAACCCCGATGACAAGCCAAGTAATTGTTTCATATTTTGATGTTCTCAAAAATTTTCAATCTTCACACAATACATGAGCGTGAGCCATGGATATAGCACTATGGTGGAACAGAATGGTGGTTGTGGAGAAGATAAAAAGGAGAAGATAGTCTCACATCAACTAGGCATATCAACAGGCTATGGAGATGCCCATTAATAGATATCAATGTGAGTGAGTAGGGATTGCCATGCAACGGATGCACTAGATCTATAAGTGTATGAAAGCTCGACAAAAGAAACTAAGTGGGTGTGCATCCAACTTGCTTGCTCATGAAGACCTAGGGCAATTGGAGGAAGCCCATCATTGGAATATACAAGCCAAGTTCTATAATGTAAAATTCCCACTAGTTTATGAAAGTGACAACATAGGAAACTCTCCATCATGAAGATCATGGTGCTACTTTGAAGCACAAGTGTGGAAAAAAGGATAGTAACATTGTCCCTTCTCTCTTTTTCTCTCACATTTTTTTGGGCCTTCTTTTTTTGGCTCTTTTCTTTTTTTTCTTTTTTTTTTCCGGAGTCTCATCCCGACTTGTGGGAGAATCATAGTCTCCATCATCCTTTCCTCACTGGGACAATGCTCTAATAATTATGATCATCACACTTCTTTTTACTTACAACTCAAGAATTACAACTCGATACTTAGAACAAAATATGACTCTATGTGAATGCCTCCGGCAGTGTACCGGGATATGCAATGAATCAAGAGTGACATGTATGAAAGAATTATGAATGGTGGCTTTGCCACAAATACGATGTCAACTACATGATCATGCAAAGCAATATGACAATGATGAAGCGCGTCATAACAAACCGAACGGTGGAAAGTTGCATGGCAATATATCTCGGAATGGCTATGGAACTGCCATAATATGTAGGTATGGTGGATGTAAACCCATCAGATGCCTCCGAGACATGACACCGGTTTTGCTTTCTCATCAGAGCTCACTCAATTGATCCGGCAGCAGAATGCCTTGATGCAGTTGTTAGTTCATAACCAAGGCAACAACAACAACAACAACCCACTGCCACCACTACCAATTGACAACTTAGCCCGTTTTCTGAGGCTACAGCCGCCGGTGTTTTCCAGTAGCACCGAGCCTATAGTTGTTGATGATTGGCTGCGTAGGATTGGAAGGGAGTTGACCACCGCAGGTTGCACAGATGCTGAGAAGGTGCATTTTGCCGCACACCAATTGGATGGACTAGCAGCCACATGGTGGGAGAATTACACATCCACTTTTCCTATAGCCAACGTCACATGGGAGCAGTTTCGGCAAGCATTCCACACAGCCCATGTATCCACTAGAGCTATGAGCATGAAGAAGCGTGAGTTTCGCAACTTACGCCAAGGGAACCGTACTGTAGGCAAGTACGTGGAGGAGTTTAGTAAGTTATCCTGCTATGCTCCAGATGATGTGGCCACAGATGCCGCAAAGCAGGAGAAGTTTATGGAAGGGCTGAATGATGAGATGAGTATGTAGTTAATGGTGGCAACATTTAACAACTACCAGGAGTTGGTAGATAAAGCTCTCGTGATCGAAGGGAAGCAGCAGCAGTAGATAGAGAGTCGCAAGAGGAAATATGGACAAGGGAAGTACAATTCAGGAGCTCAGCAGAAGCCATGCTTTACCCCGAACTCGGGAGGGCTTACCCATAACCATGGAGGCCACACTCACAATGGAGGAAGTACCCATAATCATACTGGCCCAAGGAATGGGAATGGGAATGGAGCAAACAGCAATCAGAACCGTTCCAATCCAGCCACACCCGCCAAGAGGGACTTAAGCCACGTTACTTGTTTCAAGTGCGGGAAGACTGGACACTATGCCACGGAGTGCCCTGAAGCAAAGAACAGAAATGGTAATGGGAGCTCTGGGAAGAAGCCCAATCCATTTAACAAAGGACAAGTGAACCACATGAACGTGGAAGAGGTTGAAGAGCAACCAGATGCAGTTATCGATAAGTTTTTAGTTAAGTCATTTACTGCAATCGTTCTTTTTTATACTGGTGCATCGCATTCATACATATCAAGGGAATTTGTGGATAAGTATAAGTTGCCCACTAGAGTTCTTAAGACACATATGCTAGTAACCTCACTCGGAGACGAGTATATGGCAAGCAATGGATGTTTTCAGATGCCATTAACCATAGGTAGTCATGTTTTCCCCTCTGACTTGATAATTCTGGAGTCGCAAGGATTGGATGTGATACTAGGAATGTATTGGCTGTCGATGTATGGAGGAAACATCGATTGCGCCAGTAAGTCAATTCTGCTTACTACCCCGGAGGGAAAAGGGATTAAGTATGTATCCAGGCATGCGCTAAGGAGAACTCAAGTACATTCTCTCACGGGAGTTGTTCAGGAGGAAGTGCCTGTTGTGAAGGATTACCCAGATGTATTTCTAGAGGAGTTACCAGGCATGCCGCCATATCGAGACATCGAGTTTTTGATAGAGTTGTTCCCAGGCACCGGGCCTATATCAAAGAGACCATACCGGATGCCCACGAATGATCTGGGGGAGATCAAGAAACAGATTAAGGAGTTATTGGAGAAAGGTTACATCCGACGGAGTTCATCACCATGGGGAGCCCCAGTGCTATTGTTTGAGAAGAAGGAAAAAACTCTAAGAATGGTTGTTGATTATCGGGCGTTGAATGAAATGACAATCAAGAACAAGTACCCACTGCCGATGATCAATGATCTGTTTGACCAGCTACAAGGAGCTAAAGTGTTTTCGAAGGTCGACCTGCGATCAGGTTACCACCAGCTGAAGATTCGAGAAAAGGATATACCTAAGACAGCTTTTACCACAAGGTATGGGCTTTATGAGTATACGGTTATGTCATTTGGATTGACTAACACCCCTGCCTATTTCATGAGTATGATGAATAAGGTGTTCATTGAGTTCTTGGATAAGTTTGTCGTCGTGTTCATTGATGATATTTTATTATACTCAAATAATGAAGAGGAACACAAGGAGCATTTGCGCTTAGTTCTCGAGAAACTCAGGGAGCATCAGTTGTATGCCAAGTTCAGCAAATGTGAGTTTTGGTTGAAGGAAGTTGGATTTCTTGGACATGTTATATCAGGAGAATGTATAGCAGTAGACCCCACCAAAGTTCAGTCAGTCACTGAGTGGATGGCACCCACCTCAGTTGGAGAGATCCGCAGTTTTCTTGGACTCACGGGATACTATCGGAGATCATTGAAATTTTCTCTAAGATTGCGAAGCCTATGACGATGTTGTTGAAGAAGGACACCAAGTTCCATTGGACTGAGGAATGTGAAGCAATTTTCCAGGAGTTGAAGAAATGTTTGACTACAGCCCCAGTGCTGATCCTGCCGGATATACGCGAGGATTTCCAAGTGTATTGCGACGCCTCTCGCTTAGGACTTGGAGGAGTACTTATGCAAGACGGAAGAGCTATTTCATATGCCTCACGACAACTTCGACCGCATGAGTTGAATTATGCCACACATGACTTGGAGTTGGCAGCCGTAGTACATGCACTCGGGACCTGGAGACATTTTCTTATTGGGAACCATTGTGATATGTACACGGATCATAAGAGTTTGAAGTACATTTTTACACAGAAGGAGTTGAACTCAAGAAAAGGAGATGGTTGGAGCTTATAAAGGATTATGATATGAAGCTGCACTATCATCCGGGAAAGGCCAATGTCGTAGCAGACGCTTTGAGCTAAAAGAGTTATGCCAATACCTTAGTAATAGTGGGATTGCCAAAGGAGTTAATAGAAGAGTTCAGGGAACTACGTTTAGAGATTGTTCCCAAAGGTTTTGTTACAACCATGGAAGTTCAATCGACCTTGTTGGGAAAGATTCGAGAAGCCCAGAAGGATGACAAAGAAATTGTCGAGATAAGGGAGAAGATGAGTGAAGGCAAGGCCAAAGGTTTTCGTGAGGATGAGCACGACACGTTCTGGTTCGAGGACCGGATATATCACTACAAAAAAATACACTTCCGTGATGATACGTGTTTTTCATAGTAGGTCGCATTTTTGTCATGCATGTACATCCATGACAAATTTATGACAGAATCAAGATAGTCATACCTGTGCTGTCGTAGAAGTGTTCCATGACATTACCAAGTGCTGTCGTAGAAGTGTTCCATGACATTACCAAAATTATCATCACAGAAGTGTCCACTTCCATGACGATAAATCGCGTGTCACAGAAGTGCTTTCATCAAGGGTGACCGACACGTGGCATCCACCATAACGGAACGTCGTTAAGCTATCGGGTCGGGTTTTGGATCCGATAACCCATTAACAGCCCCGACCAATGGGGAGTTTCCACGTGTAAAATCATCATTGGCTAGAGGAAACACGTGTCGGCTCATCGTTGGGACAGATGTCATCCACTCACTGGACAGAAGGCGCCTATGATACGTCGACACGTGGCACGGCCCAACAGTGGCACATTCCTGTGATAAGGCCGGCCCATTTGACTTGGTCAAAAGCTGGCGGGCCGGCCCATGGAAAGCCTGTTAACGGCGTGTTTGCATATAGCCCATTTACAGCCCGCTAACCCAAGGCCCGTTACGCCCTATCCGAATTAGGCCCAGTAGCGTCATCTGGGCCATCCAATATGATTCCATCCCATTTTCACTTCTGGCCCATGTATAGCCCATGACGTCTTTCGGGCCGTATGAGGCCCTTTGTAACTCTTGGCCCATTAGCGGCCCGTGCTGAAACTGGCCCATAATGAACAGTGTATTACTTTACACCCATTAACGGCCCGTGGTGAAACTGGCCCGTAATGAACAGTGTATCACTTTATACCCATTAACGGCATGTTATTCCGTTGGGCTGTTTCCAGCCCAAGTTAACTTTCGGCCTTCTGAGGGCCCATTTATTCTTGGGCTCATTTGCAGCATTCGGTTACTTACGGCCCGTTACTGTCATTTTCTGCTTGTGGGCCAAATTCAGCCCGTTGTTATAGTCGGCCCGTTTGTGGACCGTTAGTCTGTTGGACCATTTTCATAGCATCACCAAATACGGCCTATTAACGGCCCGTTATGGTCAGCCCATAAAACATATGATTTCCATTAAAGGCCCGTCTATGGCCCATTAAAGGCCTGTACAAGACCCATAAATGAGTCGGCGGCCCATGGATCCTATGAGACGTAGAAGGCCCATGGATCCTACGAGACGTAGAAGGCCCATGGATCCTATGAGACGTACAAGGCCCATGGATCCTACGAGACGTACAAGGCCCATGGATCCTACGAGACGTAGAAGGCCCATGGATCCTATGAGACGTAGAAGGCCCATGGATCCGACGGCCCGTGAAGGGGCATGGTCGGGCAAGTTGGCCCCCGTTTGAACGATATAGCATATTCAAAGAATTATCCTACTCAATACTATCACCTCTAAAAAGCATACACTATACAACAAAGAGATCAAGGCATAGAAAGGTAGAATAATCCTACACTATACAATAAAGAAATTACAGCCGATTATACCCACTGGGCATTATGGTTCGGCACAGGTGATAATAAAGCATACACAAATAGCAAATTACATACACTGGGCAAATACAGCTCATACATCATGGATGCGCATCAACTTAACTCCATTTGAACTATAATCTCTTCAGAGAATAGGATTGGCTGGATTCAGATATCACAAATTTCAATTTGCAAAATCTCCAATTCCTTCAAGGTTACCTCAGTGTCTTGTTTCATTTTTTGACTCCTGCATCTAATACCTGCATGTCCAGTCTCAATTTGTTGATTATACGTTGACAATCATGTACACGTTGTCTTTCCACCTCTAGTTGATGCTCGAGAACATCAGCACATTCCAATTCCAATCCATAATCATTCGGTAACGGCCATGTCGCACTGCTCGCAGATCTTTGTGTTGATGTCACTTCATGCTGAAATGTTTCTGTAAGTACACATGACTAGGGCAAAAATATAGTTACAACAGTGAAGCGAACAAGACACTACTTTATACTACATGGCAAAACAGGACTAACAATAATGTTACACATCACTTTCAAAAAATATAATGTTACACGTCATGAAGCATAACCAGGTGATATTTTAAAAATTACAAAAAAAGATAGTATGTGCAGCCTACATACAGAAATCCCTCTTAGCTCACCAGAGGAGCATGATGTTGGGGCCCAATCGAAAACACAGACAAGTTACAAATTTAGACAGCACGTTGCGTATAAGTAAGCAAGCAGTTGGCCATTATGTGCCTCAATTAAAGTCTTAGGGAGCATAATGAACAGTAGAGGGTTTCATACAAACATACTACAGCAGGCAAAACTATGCAATCATTAGCGTAGTATAAACTCGATTGTGAGCCTCATGCAATAATAGTTGGTTAATAGACTTCAAAGCTTCAGGCACACTTTGGCAGAGTAATTAAATGGTAAGGCCTTTAATTATGTCAACTAATAGTGATACATGTACCGAACATCAGGCATGATTATTTGGGCATCTCATTAACTGAGGACAAATAAAGCAATTGAAAAGAGAAAATTAACTATGCCTGAAACAAACAAGGAATTGAACTGTTGAGTTGCATATAGTGACTTACCTTAGCAGGTTGAAGAGGCTCAGCGCAGCTCCTACTTCTCTTGCAAGGCTCCTTCCTAACATCTTGTACTTGGAAATCCTCAATCTTATCTTCATTGCACCCCCTCTGCAAGGTGACACAAACTAGTTACTCGTCTCCTTGGAAGATAAATATGCATACTTTCTAGTCTGTGAAAACAAAAGGATGAGATTATAACAAAACAACACCACATAATGAAACATGCCGCATCTCTTGCACTTGCACACAATGAAATGAGCATTTACTATGTCTGCACTATGTAAAAATTAGGCCTACCTTCGAACTGGATCTCCAGGTACTCTTGGAGAGCCTACTATAGTGTACAACCAAACCTTTATGTCACCTATGAGTTAGATAAGGCCCACTACAGCAGCCCTTAGTGTTTAAATCATTGACAAGCTCTGTTAGAGCGTTCGGTCAAGAACAGCAAGTAATCAAAGCAAACAGTCCTAGTATGGCTGGCTGATGCAAACAAGCAATTGAACAGATGTGTGAGCAACTCTTGCATATCAAGAAAAGAAGCAAAGAAGGAGGCTTAAAGACCATCACTTGACTGACCAGATTTAAGGGGCATTTAAACATCATGTGCAATGTATGAACTAACATAAACATTGCATATTCCAGATTCTACAATGGAATGCACATGTATTAGGTTATGCCATGTATGATGATGCCTAAATGTACAGATAGCAGGCAGGAGTGATTCATCATTGCACGCACAGTTGAATTGCGGGTTAAGGGCCAGTTCGATTCCGCCTTTTCAGGACATATTGTCAAAATAAGCCATAAAAGAGGTAAAGAAGTCATTTTTCAGTTATGGGCTTGGGCTTAACTAATTTCGCTTTGGAGGGGGGTGTTTCAGGTAGAACCTCACTAAAATTGAAGGGAAGGGGAATAGTGAAATGACTCTGTTGTCTGCCTATATTACTCTCAAAATGCAACTGTTGACGCCCGTGTCACACCTGACCCTCAAGTAAAAACAAACACGCAAGCATTCATTGCCATGCCCGCTTGCATCTCCTCTCCCCTTTCCCTCTACCCCGATCCCCTGCCTGCAGCACTAGGGTTCCTCCAGCGAGCCGTCACCACTGGTCCCATCTAGCCTGGTCCTCGATGATGCTATGTCCAGCTAGGCTACATGGCCGGCGGGTAGGGGCAAATCTCCCTGGCTGCTCCTCCCTCTAGTGTCGCCCCTCATTCTCATGGTCTCCAGCAGCTGCTCCACTGTGGTCCATCCAACGCACTACTCCGGCGGGCGCTGCACAACTACGGCTGATGCCACACTGCGGCAGAAGGCACCTTATTCCCCCTCCCCTCCTCCTAGGCCATGGCCTTGAGGTGTTGTTGAAGGATGAGCTCATCCAACAAGGTGAGTATCTCCTCTAATTTTTTGCCAAATTTTCATTGTGATCCACTATATGATGAATTGCTATGAGCTGCTTCTACTACTGCTATATGATGCATTGCTATGAGCTGCTTCTACTACTGCTATATGATGCATTGCTATGAGCTGCTCCTGCTGCTGCTATATGATGAATTGCTATGAGATGCTACTGCTGT
Organism: Triticum monococcum; assembly: GCA_034509565.1. Classification (NCBI taxonomy): domain Eukaryota; kingdom Viridiplantae; phylum Streptophyta; class Magnoliopsida; order Poales; family Poaceae; genus Triticum; species Triticum monococcum. The sequence goes on from CM067841.1 coordinate 196,868,110, forward strand.
ATGATGAGTTGCTATGAGCTTATGTTGCTGCTATATGATGAATTGCTATGAGCTGCTGCTGCTATATGATGAGTTCCTACAAGTTGCTCCTGCTGCTGCTATATGATGAATTGCTATGAGCTGCTGGTGGTATATGATGAATTGCAGACTGCTGCTGCTGTATGATGAGTTGCTATGAGCTGCTGCTGCTATATGATGCTTTCAGGTGGTGCTGCTATACGATAATAACCAGCCACTTGGACCATCGAATTTCAATAAATAATTGTTCTTCATTTAAATGTGGGTCATGCGTTCTTCATTTAAATTAGGCAATGGGATCTATGGAAAACATTGACCAAAGTAGATTGTGCCAAGTAGATGGTATCTTTGTATTTGCATTTTGAGCAAATAGTGATGGTCTGTTTTCCTATCATATTAATTACTGCACTGTGTTCAATTTGTGATGTTTACAAGTCAAACTAATTTCCATATGGGCAGCAAAATGAAAAAAAATGCAATCTAGACTTTCCACTGATCATACCAAAGATAAGCTAAAAACGCAATGAAAAGAACGGGTTGGCTTATTACATGGAGCTTATATTCACAGGTGCTTATTTTCTTAGGGTAACTCGTAATAACTGTCCCTAAGAAACTTGGCTAATAGAACTGGCATACAAATAACATGTTAGATGATTGCAATGGAGGAGTGATGTACCATAGCACACTGTATAGGCTCACCGCTGCCTCTCCTTTTTTGTGATGTTCCATGAAATTGCCACATACATCTTGTACTTTTTCATTGTGTAACCCTATCTGCAAGTTGACACGGCTAATTTCAGACATCTCTACATGATACTACATTGCATATCTCTTGCGCATATTTAAACCACCAATTAACGATTGTGTGCGTACCATAAACTAGCCATGACTCTGTATGCTGGACTAGCAGGCACTCTAAGGGAGTCTAATGTAGTGCACTGGAATTCCTACATGCCCTACGATTTTGTGTAATGTACTGCCCATGTTCCTAAATATATGTCTTTGTAGAGATTCCAGTATGGACCACATACAGATGTATATAGATGCATTTTCGAGTGTAGATTCACTCATTTTGCTCCGTATGTAGCATATAGTGGAATCTCTAGAAAGACTTATATTTAGGAATGGAGGTACGAGGTAGTATCATGTATGACATCTACATATCTAATTTAGCAGCCAGTAGTAGAAATCATTGTCTGCACAAAGGGATTACTGGTCAAAAATCCTAGCAAAGCACGCTGGCAGGCACAGAACAATACAAGAGAGAGAGACGCGCTTACAAGATCATAGCAATGCCTCAGTCTAGGATCTTGGTTGGCCAAGCTGTTAGATCCAGAAGAAACATCGTCCTTGTAGTTTTTGCCAGCTGCATAACAAGTAATAGCGACCAGTTAGTATATTTGAAGTACATCGGGCAGGTGATGCTGGACGGGTTTAAAGGTGACAAGTATCAAGGTCGTGGCGGGTGCTTGGCATCTCTCCAGATGGTGGGAATCAGGTTAGAAACGTCGAGGGTGATGACTCTGCGCAGGCTGTCGGGGTCCGGTAAGGAGATCTAGAACCGTCAAGTAGGGTGTTTGTGGAGCGGCTCCGGTAGGGTAGACTACGGTGTGGGTGAAGCGGATCTGTGGCCGTGGACAAGAGCGTAGGTGAAGCTACTCCGGTGGTTGGGTTAAGGATGGTGTCGACGACGCGGATCTGCGGTCGTGGACGGGGCGTCAGAAGCTGCTCCGGTGGTTGGGTTAAGGATGGTGTCGACGATGCGGATCTGCGGCCGTGGACGGGGCGTCAGAAGCTGCTCCGATGGTTGGGTTAAGGGTTGTGTCGACGATGCGGATCTGCAGCCATGGACGGGGCATCAGAAGTTGCTCCGGTAGGTTGGATGAGGGTGCGAGGAAGCGGATCTGAGGCCGTGGACTTGTGAGTTGGGAAAGCGGCCCCGGTAGGGTTGAGAATGGTATAGGCGAAGCTACTCCGGTAGGGTTGACGATGGTGTCGGCGAAGCGGCTCCGGTAGGGTTGAGGAAGGTGTCGGCGAAGCAGCTCCAGTAGGGTTGAGGAAGGTGTCGGCGAAGAGGATCAGAGGCCGTCGACGGGGGCATCGGTGGGGCGGCTCCGGGGAGTGTGGACGAAGCATCTCCGGTGGGGAGTACGAATGAGCCGCTATAGATGCGCGACGATTGACGAGAGTACCGGCGAAGCAGATTTGGCACCGTGGACAAGGCCGGCACTGAATGGGTTGTGGTACAGTGGTGGATGAGTAGTCTACTTGTTTCTAGGGGAGGTGGGAGGGGTAGATGCGGCCGCAGAAGCAGATCCGGCGAGGTGGACGCCGCTGGCAGTGAATGGGCTATGGTACACCGGTGGATGAGCAGTCTAGGGTTTCGAGAGGGGAGGGGAGAAAGGGCAATGAAGTACGGGTAGCGTGATGTAAGATGCTCTGGTGTTGTGCAGTTAGTCGTTTTTGCGGGAGGGGGAGAGGAAATGGGGGTGTCGTGTAGTGGGGGAACCGGAAGTTACCAAAGCAGCCCCGACCTATCATGTAGATGAGGGCGGTATTGTAACTGTTGGTCTCCGTGCACCAAGGACAAAAGGGGGATTTCCCATGCTAAAGACTAAGGTGGCGGAAATTTTAGAAGGAGGCGGGAGATTTTCCCGCCAGTGGGATCGTTCGTATCCAGTTTCAACTAATTTTTGACCGTGCTAGCGGGAAGGTCATGCTAGACTGTGTACATGGGGCACGCGTTAGCAATTAATAACTGGTGTGAAGTCCACCCCAGAAAAAAAGACAATAACTCGGGATGATGCGCCGATAACTTGGACGTTCACACGGGCACGGCCAATCGTACGGGTGTAGTGGCGCATTCACAAAAAAGGGATCAAACGCTCAGCCTATGTATTTCTCGTGTAAATAGATAATTTAGTGCCATTGGTTATTTACTTTAAACATAATGCATTGACGTGTTAGTGTAGAGGCGCACAAAAAGAAATGGATATTGTAGTCAGCTACTTAAAAGTGATACCTCGTATGATTACATAGCCTCCATTTCATAAATTGCGTACCCGTTGAATTCATATATGAATATTACATATATTACTTCAAAATAGAAACTTAAATCATCCAAGACTAATGAATTTGAATGCAAGAGTAACAATGGTGCATGTACATGATAGCTACATTGGTTGTTTGAAGAAACATCACTGTAACTTTGGCATGCACAACTAAAAAGGTTTATTTAAATAGAAAAAAAATGTGATATGTGAGTGTCCAATCTTTATAGCGTTGAATCGATATTGTACCTTTGGCCACGATACGAAGTAGATATTGACTTATGTTCAAGCGATGCACGTCCGATCGCTAGATAGTGATACGTGAATGAATTGTGCAATCTCTCTCACACGCATACATATCTCATTTCCCTGTGGGCATCAGAATCACACACGCGCACTTCTTGTATTTCTCTCCCTCCGTCAGGGTTAAATTCGTCTTTCTACCCCGTCCTACAAGTCTCTCACACAGAAACACACACGCTCTCTATGTCTAACATGCCCACCCCTTTAATTCCGCCCACCCACAGCCACTAATGTCTCAAAGTATAATAATGCCTCTCACACATATGCTATCTACCTACCCCTTAATATAGCTAGATATGTGTCACAAAAACTCCTTCTCCCTACTAGCAAGATGCCCATGCGTTGCACGGAACATCAAGATGCATTTGTATGAGAAGTTTCTCTTGTGGGAGAAAAGGATGAACGAGGGAATGCCTTATGTGCAAATGCGGAGAGGGGTGTGGGTATCTTTTCGCAAAATTGCCATAGTTTCCTTCCTGTCCATCGGATATAAATCGGATGGCCTATATTGCAGGATGGCAGGAACACCATCATCACCAACTCTGTTTTTTTATAAGAGTAGAGATATGTGAGTGTCACTGCCCCCCCCCCCCTCACACCCACACTTCCCAACACCGAAGGAGTAGGGTGACACCTCGATCTTGATACTAATCTATCGACTGGCTTCTCTCTCAAACACACACACACACATTACCCGGCACCGAAGGAGTAGGGTGGCACATCGATCTTGGTAATAATCTATCTACTCCTATTTCAAACACACACACACACACACACACACGATAGTTGTGCCTCTGTGCCTACCGTGCACACTCTCGATATGTCTTTCTCTCCCTCCCCCCCCCCCCCCAACAATGACAGCAGAAGGGTGACAACGCGATCTGATCATAATCGGTCAATTGGTTTCTCTCTCAAACATTGTGTCTCGGTGCCTCGCTCAGTAGCCCCCTCGATATGTATACTTCTCGCGTGCGCACAGCTGTAGTGACGATGACGCTGAACCCAGTGTGCCTTGTTTTTACCGGCCTCATGTGATAGTTTTCACCCTGTTTTCTGTTAATTAACAAGGCAACCTTTTCTTTGTTACTACTAGTGAATCTGAAATCATTCGGGGCAGACATAAAATATATCACTTCAACCCAATTATCACAGCAACTATTTTAAAAGAAATTAGCTAGTTGCCCGTGCGTTGCACGGAACATCAAGATGCATTTGTATGAGTAGTTTATCTTGTGAGAGAAAAGGTTGAACGAGGGAAGGCCTTATTTGCGAACGTGGAGAGACGTGTGGGTATATTTTTGCAAAATTGCCATAATTTCTTTCCTATCCGCTAGATATAAATTCGGCGGCCTATATTGCAGGATGGCACGCACACCATCATCACCAACTCTGTTTTCTACTCCCTCCGTCCGAAAATACTTGTCATCAAAATGGATAAAAAGACATGTATCTGTTCTTGTGCAACGAACTGACCACTACATGTCATGTTTGATAGTCTCAAGTCATTAAAAGCATACAAGCCCCACATCTCTTCTTGGTTGATTCCTCTATTCGTGTCAAAAAATAAGAAACAACATGAGAGTTAATGCACCACACCTATGTGTTTACTATTTGGTTTTCGTAAGATGACTTAATACTCACCTAGGCAGAGTTAGTATTCAATTTGATAGTGGGTGACGCAGTTCCTGATACGGCTTTAATGCGGACGAGGGAGGGAGTAGCGGTTCCTGATATGTTGAACGGCCAATGCATCCTCCTTCAATTAATGCATGAGGGAAGTAATGGGAGGAGGTCCGGGAAAAGAGGCTGCACGATGTGAATGCAACGTAGTTTGCCCTCATTGCCCTCATATAAAGGCGCCCCTCCATTCCAATGCATCTACCACATCGTACGCACCTAAGCATTTGCGTAAGCACCTACACTAAGCGCAAAAGAGCTCACTCCAGACCCATGGTGGCGATGCGCGTGAGCGGCCAGCGGCTGCGCCAGACGGTCCATGACGCCGGCCTGCGGCATGGCGCCAAGGATCATCGCCAGACGGTGTTGGAGACCGGCTGGTGGATGGCCGCCGTCGACGCCAACTACGACTCTCAATTGGACCAGATGATCATTGCCACCAGCAACAAGTTCACCGTCCTCAAGAAGCTTCTGGACGACATCGCCGTACTCCTCCAGCCCGCGCGCCCGGGCTCCTCATTGCCTGCCACCCTAATCGGCCTCCATGGCCGGAACCTCTTTCAAGCACTGGTGGCCCTGCGACTGCCTGCCGACGCCACGAAGAATGTCCACCTGGAGGTCGCGCTCACCGCGAGGCGCCTCGCCCTGCAAGAATTCATCGACCTACACATCCACGTGTACAAGCAAATCGTGTGCATAGGTATCTACAAGGCCCGTGAGGACGCTATGACGTTGGCCTTCCTCAACCGGCTGGAAGCCTTGGATGCCTTTGCTGAGAAGCACCTCGGCCTCGCCACAAAAGCCGCCGCTCTTTAGCCGCCAGTCGGTGGTCTGGCGCACTAAGTTGAGGAGGAGGAGGTCGTACATTCGTGGATCCATCTTTCTTTTTGCCTATTGTAACCACCACTGCGATCGCATCATCGTGGCCTTAATTCTTATTGTGATGTTGCATTCTTGTTCCAGTCAATACCGACATGTGCGATCCCTTTGCTTAATTATATGCATCACTGTAACTAGTCCTCCATCCGTCAATTTATAAGTTGTGCTTACCTTTTCCATCAACTTCGTGCAACACGCGGGCATCTTGATAGAAACACTAGAATATTTCTATATAATCCGTATGTGATAGTCCATTTGAAATCTCAAAAAAGACAAATATTTAGGTACGGAGGGAGTAATATATTAGGAGTATATCAAAACAATAGTGATTTCTTTCAAGTTTGTGAACAAATACTACTATTCTACTACTTTGGATCCATCGCAACGCACGGGCACATTGCTGGTAAAAGGAAAAGGCCTGCCACGTTCGCGTCGCACCCCCACACGCCCGGGAATCGGGAGTACAACACGGCCCATCCGGCACGACACATAGCTTAGGGAAGGCGTGTTGCCTAGCATTTTCACTTTCATGTGGGACCGCCGTTGAGCAAACCGACACTAGCCCACCACCGGGTTGGAAAACAGAAACGAGGGGAAGATCTAGCTGTAGCACGGAAGCCAAGAAATTTGGTGTCAGACGGGGCTCGTTGATAGAGTAGGAGCATTCCGTACTAGTACTACTCCTACTAGTACCAAGTTTGTACTCCTAATACTATATTACTAGTACTACCACTATACAACTAGTAGGTACGTGCACGGCACAACATCGCATGAGCAAAAAAGGGAAGATATTGTTTTTGGTTATTTATCTTTTTTTTAAATCAACGTAATATGAATAATATGATGTGGGGGCACCCATGAAGCTTATGTGGCTTGGTTGCATGGCTACGGAAGGTTAGAGAAAAATAAATAGATAATGTTTTTAGAGTGCACTCCACTAAATAGATATACTTTGGATCCATTGCAACGGACCGACACATCTATATCTATACCCCCTATATAGTGTGTGAAAACTTTGAAAGTTGGTCGTTGGATGAAGCCAATCTGACGGTACATAGATGGCAAATTCGAGCACTACTAGCCGTTGGATATCATCCACCCGATTCTGCCACATGTATAATCTAGAAGACTCCATGGTTGAACTTAATTCATGACTAACTTTGCCACAACTAAGCTTAGGCAAAGTTATTAGTTCTTCAAAATGAGAGCCACAAGTTGGCAAGCCTAAGGGAATCTTGCCACATTTTTTGTGTGTATGTCATGTGGGGCCTTAGTGTGGCTTGCCTAAGGTGTGGCTTGAACCAAATACTCACCTAAGTTAATCAAACTTGCCTAACCTTACATTCCACCAGATTTTGCCACATGTTAGAATCCAGAAAGCTCCACATGTAGAAGCATAATGCACAAACCACAAGAATCTCATTCATGCAATGCACATGTACCTTACTAGTACTAGTTGGTAGTAGTAAGAAACAAATTCCTATTTTGGCACGACCTCGTACTACGGGAGCACCACAAGGCCTGCCGCGGGAGTTACATTTCCCTCTTGGGGCCCACGGGATCAAACTTCAGTGGCTTAGTGCCCGGCCTATGAGTCAATGACATGCGGACCTTAAATGCGGCTGTCCCACATGTCATTCTCATGGTGGTGGCGTGGTTCGCGACTCACTCGTTCGAGATGAACCAGCCGGTGGTGGCGTGGCCGTGGCGAGGGTGCCACGGTTAGGCGTCGGGGCGTTACGAGGCGTAGATGGCCACACCGGTGGGTACTACCTGTAGTACTCTAGCTGAGGATTGATGCCCGAGACAAAATGTGTCACAGCCGCTAGATGAAAATTCGATGGTGCGGGAGTACGGATCGGAGCATAGCAGCGGAGCAGGCAAACCGCGTCCAATCGGGTGTGTCTGTGGTAGAAAGTTGATGGTCGTCGTAGTTCAGCTGGCCCGCATGTCATGCACATAAAGGCAGAGGAGCGGTGGGGCCGAGAGGGATGAGGGGCACGTCGGGGGGATGAGAATCCCCTGACGCGAACAATCTTACCATTCTGTCACTGACATGTGGGACCCATAAGCGTGGGTCCCACCTATCAGCGAAGGAAAGGGAGAGCAAGGCAGTGATAGCCACATCAGAGGATCCATGTCCACGTCGGGGGACGTCGTGTCGTTGGTTGGAGCGGCGTCGTGGAATCGCGTGTGGGTGTGGCAGTGGTAGAAACAAGAAACGTGATGGTCGTCGTGGTTCAACTTCCATGGACAAGCTGTCATGTCTGCTGGCACATGTATATCAAAACTACAGTGTTTATATTTCAACCACGTGAACAAGTATTATTCTACTACTTTGGATCCATTGGCTTGCATATGTACGGGAGGCTACCAACATCAATTTGCACAACATTTACAATGGTGACACCGTTCCCGTAGAACCTTTGTCCAACATTGGGATCAGCCATGCAACGGGCCACCGCATGAATTGGTACGATGGAACCACAGTGAGATTGAATAAGATAGCATGAACCTTTCACATGGCAGTCAAAGGCGGACCATGCTGTCTGCGGCCGATTTGTTGCCGTACGAGTAGGAAGACGTTGTGCTCCTTTCTAACCGCATCTTCGCGGTGACAAACCAGGGGAGTTATTTTGTATGGGACACATCCTATGATACACTCCCTCTCTCCCAGTTTATTTTTTTTGAATATTTTCATTTTATAAGTTTCAAATTCAAATTTAGAGCTCCCCATCACATGTTGAGATTACAATGTCCATTAAATCGTTGCGTGCATGTATAGTAAAGAAACAAATCTCGAGTTTGGCACGAGTTCATGCTGCGGGACCACCACAAGCCCTGGCGCAGGAGTTACATTTCCCTCTCAGGGCCGTCGGGACTGAGCTTCAGCGCCTTACTACACCTACCTTTGAGTTAATAACATGTGGACCCGATAGGTGACTGGTCCACATGTAATGCTCCCGTAGGCAGAGGTGCAGTGGGGCCAAGAGGGGTGAGCCGCAGGTCGGGGGACGTGTGGTTTCATGGGTTCGAGCGGCGTCGTGGGAATCGTGGCTGGCTGTGGTAGAAACTTGATGCTCGCCGCATTTTAGGTGGCCCACATGTCATGCACACAAAGGCAGAGGGGCGGTGCAGCCGAGAGGGGTGAGGCGCACGTCAGGGGAAGTGGTGTTGTGGGTTGGAGAGGCGTCGTGGGAATCGTGAGATGAAACGTGATGGTCGCCGTAGTTGAACTTCCATGGACAAGCTGTCATGTCTACGGACACATGCACTGCATACCGATCACTAGAAGGAGTAGCAGAGAAAGCTATATATGTGGATAAATAGTTCCTTATAGTCAAGCGGACCCACGCTACTACTCTGTTCCAAAGACATGCACACCATCGAAATAGTCCATCTATATCAACATACACCGAGAGGGAATAATTTTTTTACAACATAGGAAATAGTTCATCCATCCATAATGCCCTCCTGCTGGTGCAGCCTCTTCTTCTTCTTCTTCTTCTTCTTCTCCTTCTTCTTCTTCTTTTTCTTCTTCTTCTTCTTCTTCTTCTCATTCTCTGTGGGAGACGGCTTCGCAACAAGATCTTTGGACCTTGCAGCTATCTCAAAACTCACACGGGCATCGAGGGCAGCATATTTTATCCGCTCGTACGTCAAGGGATAATTCTCCCATCCAGACGACCTTAATGCCACCGTCTCGTCACCCTTCTGAAGATTTGTACCGAGCACAAAATTTGCTACGTCAAATAGGGATGGTGTCTGTTTATCACAATCTTCTACAGTAATTTTGATTCTTGTTTGTAGGTCCGCGATGCTTTTCAAATCAAGGTCGTACGGCTCCAGCTTCTGTTTGTCCCCTTTGATGGCTGCCCCACAGAAGTATACGTCCTCCCAAGACAAGAAATCATGAAGCTCACCTGGTATGGAGGGCGAGTGTATGATGTGGTACACCAAAACATCATCTTCGTGGCACAGCTGAAGGACGGCGGTGCGCTGGGTCTTCCCAGGGGCACGCTCCGTGTACTCTGCGTCGAGACCGATGACCCTCGTCTCTACCTTTTCAAGGGAGTTGGATACATTGTTGATCCACTGCCGAACAACCCTTGGGTGGACGGTGACGGTGGCAACTATGCGCATCGAGCCTTTGACGAGGACATGTTGGGCGCTAAAAACCTGCATCTCAATCTCTATCGCCATTTGGAACAGCTGGAACAGAGGGCTATGGTTTGGAGAATTAGGATTAGATGGCTAGTCTAACTGAAGTAGTAGATGATTATTTAAAGAGGTTAAAACAATGTGAACACAGTGGGGTTTGGATGCAAATGAAGACGAAGGGGAGGTGAAGAAGCCGAGGAGAATCGGTTCCCGATGGAGAAGTAAATGGGAGAAGTGGTGTGCAGGCATTTGATTAGATGGCTAGGTAGACTAAACGAAAAGGCTATGCAGGTAGACTGATGAGTCGTACCTGTTCATGTATGTGCCCATCCTTCCTGATAGGTGGGATCTATGCAAAAAGATAAAAAAATGTGTCGTAGTTTTTTTTGAGCGCGTGAGTGGGAGACACAACATTCTCTGGTTAAGGAATACTCCCTCCGTTTAGGTGAGTATAAGTTACCTTATGAAAATCAGGTTTTCCCAAAACCTTTAGGCGTGGAGCATTAACTTCCTGCTCGATCCCCTCCCAGCCTCGTTAACCAGCGTTCTCTTCCTCTGCTGCCGCATTCTACCTTTCCATTTTTCCTCTTCTCAAGTGTGGAACGATCTGCATGTCGTCCTTGATGCACCAGAACGACCACTGCATCCATCATGGCAGGGCGTTGATTGGGCATGCACGAGAATTTGGTTCTGCTCACAATATGGATGATACCTGAACGATGAAGTGAAGAGGCATGCTAGCACAGGAGACCTATTTCCGCTATACAATACTAGTAGTAGTAGTAGTAGTAGTAGTAGTAGTAGTAGTAGTAGTAGTAGTAGTAGTAGTAGTAGTAGTAGTAGTAGTAGTAGTAGTAGTAGTAGTAGTAGGAGTAGCAGTAGCAGTAGCAGCAGCAGTAGCAGTAGCAGTAGCAGTAGCAGTAGCAGCAGCAGCAGTAGCAGCAGCAGCAGCAGCAGCAGCAGCAGTAGTAGTAGTAGTAGTAGTAGTAGTAGTAGTAGTAGTAGTAGTAGTAGTAGTAGTAGTAGTAGTAGTAGTCGTAGTCGTAGTGGTAGTGGTAGTCGTAGTCGTAGTCGTAGTAGTGGTAGTGGTAGTGGTAGTGGTAGTGGTAGTGGTAGTAGTAGTAGTAGTAGTAGTGGTGGTGGTAGTGGTAGTAGTAGTGGTAGTGGTAGTGGTAGTGGTAGTAGTAGTGGTAGTGGTAGTGGTAGTGGTAGTGGTAGTGGTAGTGGTAGTGTTGGGGAACGTAGTAATTTCAAAATTTTCCTACGCACACACAAGATCATGGTGATGCATAGCAACGAGGGGGAGAGTGTTGTCTACGTACCAACGCAGACCGACTGCAGAAGCGATCACACAACATAGAGGAAGCAGTCGTACGTCTTCTTCCCGATCCGACCGATCTAAGCACCGTTACTCCGGCACCTCCGAGTTCTTAGCACACGTTCAGCTCGATGACGATCCTCGGGCTCCGATCCAGCAAAGCGTCGAGGAAGAGTTCCGTCAGCACGACGGCGTGGTGACGATCTTGATGTACTACCGACGCAGGGCTTCGCCTAAGCACTGTAACGGTATGATCGAGGTGGAATTTGGTGGCAGGGGGCACCGCACACGGCTAAGGAACGATCTCAAGGATCAACTTGTGTGTCTTGGGGTGTCCCCTGCCCCCGTATATAAAGGATGAAAGGGGGGAGGCTGGCCGGCCAAAGGAGGAAGGCGCAGGAGGAGTCCTACTCCTACCGGGAGTAGGACTCCCCCCCCCCCCAATCCTATTCCAACTAGGACTCCTTGGAAAAAAGGGAGAGGGAAAGAGAGAGAGGTGGCCGGCCACCTCTCCTAGTCCTAATAGGACTAGGGGAGGGGGGAGGCGCGCAGCCCTCCTTGGCAGCCCCTTTCACCTTTCCACAATGGCCCATGTAGGCCCATTTGGCTCCCGGGGGGTTCCGGTAACCCTCCCGGTAATCCGGTAAAATCCCGATTTCACCCAGAACACTTCCGATGTCCAAACATAGGCTTCCAATATATCAATATTTACGTCTCGACCATTTTGAGACTCCTCGTCATGTCCGTGATCTCATCCGGGACTCCGAACAACCTTCGGTACATCAAAATGCATAAACTCATAATAACTGTCATCGTAACGTTAAGCGTGCGGACCCTACGGTTCGAGAACATTGTAGACATGACCGAGACACATCTCCGGTCAATAACCAATAGCGGGACCTGGATGCCCATATTGGCTCCTACATATTCTACGAAGATCTTTATCGGTGAGACCGCATAACAACATACGTTGTTCCCTTTGTCATCGGTATGTTACTTGCCCGAGATTCGATCGTCGGTATCCGATACCTAGTTCAATCTCGTTACCGGAAAGTCTCTTTACTCGTTCCGTAATACATCATCCCGCAACTAACTCATTAGTTGCACTGCTTGCAAGGCTTAAGTGATGTGTATTACCGAGAGGGCCCAGAGATACCTCTCCGACAATCGGAGTGACAAATCCTAATCTCGAAATACGCCAACCCAACATCTACCTTTGGAGCCACCTGTAGTACTCCTTTATAATCACCCAGTTACGTTGTGACGTTTGGTAGTACCCAAAGTGTTCCTCCGGCAAACGGGAGTTGCATAATCTCATAGTTATAGGAACATGTATAAGTCATGAAGAAAAGCAATAGCAACATACTAAACGATCGGGTGCTAAGCTAATGGAATGGGTCATGTCAATCAGATCATTCAACTAATGATGTGACCTCGTTAATCAAATAACAACTCTTTGTTCATGGTTAGGAAACATAACCATCTTTGATTAACGAGCTAGTCAAAGTAGAGGCATACTAGTGACACTCTGTTGGTCTATGTATTCACACATGTATTATGTTTCCGGTTAATACAATTCTAGCATGAATAATAAACATTTATCATGATATAAGGAAATAAATAATAACTTTATTATTGCCTCTAGGGCATATTTCCTTCAGTCTCCCACTTGCACTAGAGTCAATAATCTAGATTACATAGTAATGATTCTAACACCCATGGAGCCTTGGTGCTGATCATGTTTTGCTCGTGGAAGAGGCTTAGTCAACGGGTCTGCAACATTCAGATCCGTATGTATCTTGCAAATCTCTATGTCTCCCACCTGGACTAGATCCCGGATGGAATTGAAGCGTCTCTTGATGTGTTTGGTCCTTTTGTGAAATCTGGATTCCTTTGCCAAAGCAATTGCACCAGTATTGTCACAAAAGATTTTCATTGGACCCGATGCACTAGGTATGACACCTAGATCGGATATGAACTCCTTCATCCAGACTCCTTCGTTCGCTGCTTCCGAAGCAGCTATGTATTCCGCTTCACATGTAGATCCCGCTACGACACTTTGTTTAGAACTGCACCAACTGACAGCTCCACCGTTTAAAGTAAACACGTATCCGGTTTGCGATTTAGAATCGTCCGGATCGGTGTCAAAGCTTGCATCAACGTAACCTCTTACGGTGAGCTCTTTGTCACCTCCATATACGAGAAACATATCCTTAGTCCTTTTCAGGTATTTCAGGATGTTCTTGACCGCTGTCCAGTGATCCACTCCTGGATTACTTTGGTACCTCCCTGCTATACTTATAGCAAGGCACACATCAGGTCTGGTACACAGCATTGCATACATGATAGAGCCTATGGCTGAAGCATAGGGAACATCTTTCATTTTCTCTCTATCTTCTGCAGTGGTCGGGCATTGAGTCTGACTCAACTTCACACCTTGTAACACAGGCAAGAACCCTTTCTTTGCTTGATCCATTTTGAACTTCTTCAAAATCTTGTCAAGGTATGTGCTTTGTGAAAGTCCAATTAAGCGTCTTGATCTATCTCTATAGATCTTTATGCCTAATATGTAAGCAGCTTCACCGAGGTCTTTCATTGAAAAACTTTTATTCAAGTATCCCTTTATGCTATCTAGAAATTCTATATCATTTCCAATCAGTAATATGTCATCCACATATAATATCAGAAATGCTACAGAGCTCCCACTCACTTTCTTGTAAATACAGGCTTCTCCAAAAGTCTGTATAAAACCAAATGCTTTGATCACACTATCAAAGCGTTTATTCCAACTCCGAGATGCTTGCACCAGTCCATAAATGGATCGCTGGAGTTTGCACACTTTGTTAGCTCCCTTTGGATTGACAAAACCTTTCGGTTGCATCATATACAACTCTTCTTCTAGAAATCCATTCAGGAATGCAGTTTTTACATCCATTTGCCAAATTTCATAATCATAAAATGCGGCAATTGCTAACATGATTCTGACAGACTTAAGCATCGCTACGGGTGAGAAAGTCTCATCGTAGTCAACTCATTGAACTTGTCGAAAACCTTTTGCGACAAGTCCAGCTTTGTAGACAGTAACATTACCATCAGCGTCAGTCTTTTTCTTAAAGATCCATTTATTCTCAATTGCTTGCCGATCATTGGGCAAGTCAACCAAAGTCCATACTTTGTTCTCATACATGGATCCCATCTCAGATTTCATGGCTTCAAGCCACTTTGCGGAATCTGGGCTCACCATCGCTTCTACATAGTTCGTAGGTTCGTCATGATCTAGTAGCATGACTTCCAGAACAGGATTACCGTACCACTCTGGTGCGGATCTTACTCTGGTTGATCTACGAGGTCCAGTAGCATTTTGATCTAAAGTTTCATGATCATCATCATTAACTTCCTCTCTTATTGGTGTAGGTCTCACAGAAACAGTTTTCTGTGATGTACTATTTCCCAATAACGGAGTAGGTACAGTTACCTCGTCAAGTTCTACTTTCCTCCCACTCACTTCTTTCGAGAGAAACTCCTTCTCAAGAAAGTTTCCGAATTTAGCAACAAAAGTCTTGCCTTCGGATCTGTGATAGAAGGTGTATCCAATAGTTTCCTTTGGATATCCTATGAAGACACATTTCTACGATTTGGGTTCGATCTTATCAGGTTGAAACTTTTTCACATAAGCATCGCAGCCCCAAACTTTAAGAAACGACAACTTTGGTTTCTTGCCAAACCACAGTTCATAAGACGTCGTCTCAACGGATTTTGATGGTGCCCTATTTAACGTGAATGCGGCCGTCTCTAAAGCATAACCCCAAAACGATAGCGGTAAATCAGTAAGAGACATCATAGATCGCACCATATCTAGTAAAGTACGATTACGACGTTCGGACACACCATTACATTGTGGTGTTCCGGGTGGCGTGAGTTGCGAAACTATTCCACAATTTTTCAAATGTACACCAAACTCGTAACTCAAATATTCTCCTCCACGATCAGATCGTAGAAACCTTATTTTCTTGTTACGATGATTTTCAACTTCACTCTGAAATTCTTTGAACTTTTCAAATGTTTCAGATTTGTGTTTCATTAAGTAGATATACCCATATCTGCTTAAATCATCTGTGAAAGTGAGAAAATAACGATATCTGCCACGAGCCTCAATATTCATCGGACCACATACATCGGTATGTATGATTTCCAACAAATCTGTTGCTCTCTCCATAGTACCGGTGAACTATGTTTTGGTCATCTTGCCCATGAGGCACGGTTCGCAAGTACCAAGTGATTCATAATCAAGTGGTTCCAAAAGCCCATCAGTATGGAGTTTCTTCATGCGCTTTACACCGATATGACCTAAACGGCTATGCCACAAATAAGTTGCACTATCATTATCAACTCTGCATCTTTTGGCTTCAACATTATGAATATGTGTATCACTACTATCGAGATTCATCAAAAATAGACCACTTTTCAAAGGTGCATGACCATAAAAGATATTACTCATATAAATAGAACAACCATTATTCTCTGATTTAAATGAATAACCGTCTCGCATTAAACAAGATCCAGATATAATGTTCATGCTCAACGCTGGCACCAAATAACAATTATTTAGGTCTAATATTAATCCCGAA
Source organism: Triticum monococcum (assembly GCA_034509565.1). Taxonomy (NCBI): domain Eukaryota; kingdom Viridiplantae; phylum Streptophyta; class Magnoliopsida; order Poales; family Poaceae; genus Triticum; species Triticum monococcum. The sequence continues at coordinate 196,884,144 of CM067841.1, forward strand.
GGTAGATGTAGAGGTAGCGTGCCGACCGCGATCACATCGACTTTGGAACCATTTCCCACGCGCATCGTCACCTCGTCCTTTGCTAGTGTCCGCTTATTCTGTAGTCCCTATTTCGAGTTGCAAATATTAGCAACAGAACCAGTATCAAATACCCAGGTGCTAATGCGAGCATTAGTAAGGTACACATCAATAACATGTATATCACATATACCTTTATTCACCTTGCCATCCTTCTTATCCGCCAAATACTTGGGGCAGTTCCGCTTCCAGTGACCAGTCTGCTTGCAGTAGAAGCACTCAGTTTCAGGCTTAGGTCCAGACTTGGGTTTCTTCTCTTGAGCAGCAACTTGCTTGCCGTTCTTCTTGAAGCTCCCCTTCTTCTTCCCTTTGCCCTTTTTCTTGAAACTAGTGGTTTTGTTAACCATCAACACTTGATGCTCCTCCTTGATTTCTACCTCCGCAGCTTTCAGCATTGCGAAGAGCTCGGGAATAGTCTTGTTCATCCCTTGCATATTATAGTTCATCACAAAGCTCTTGTAGCTTGGTGGCAGTGATTGGAGAATTCTGTCAATGACGCAATCATCCGGAAGTGTAACTCCCAATTGAATCAAGTGATTATTATACCCAGACATTTTGAGTATATGCTCACTGACAGAACTGTTCTCCTCCATCTTGCAGCTATAGAACTTATTGGAGACTTCATATCTCTCAATCCGGGCATTTGCTTGAAATATTAACTTCAACTCCTGGAACATCTCATATGCTCCATGACGTTCAAAACGTCGTTGAAGTCCCGGTTCTAAGCCGTAAAGCATGGCACACTGAACTATTGAGTAGTCATGAGCTTTGCTCTGCCAGACGTTCATAACTTCTGGTGTTGCTCTAGCAGCAGGCCTGGCACTCAGCGGTGCTTCCAGGACGTAATTCTTCTGTGCAGCAATGAGGATAATCCTCAAGTTATGGACCCAGTCCGTGTAATTGCTACCATCATCTTTCAACTTAGCTTTCTCAAGGAACGCATTAAAATTCAACGGAACAACAGCACGAGCCATCTATCTACAATCGACATAAACAAGCAAGATACTATCAGGTACTAAGTTCATGATAATTTTAAGTTCAGTTAATCAAATTTACTTAAGAACTCCCACTTAGATAGACATCCCTCTAATCCTCTAAGTCATCACGTGATCCAAATCAACTAAACCATAACCGATCATCATGTGAGATGGAGTAGTTTTCAATGGTGAACATCATTATGTTGATCATATCTACTATATGATTCACGCTCGACCTTTCGGTCTCCGTGTTTCGAGGCCATATCTGTATATGCTTGGCTCGTCAAGTATAACCTGAGTATTCCGCGTGTGCAACTGTTTTGCACCCGTTGTATTTGAACGTAGAGCCTATCACACCCGATCATCACGTGGTGTCTCAGCACGAAGAACTTTTGCAACGGTGCATACTCGGGGAGAACACTTCTTGATAATTTAGTGAGAGATCATCTTATAATGCTACCGTCAATCAAAGCAAGATAAGATGCATAAACAGATAAACATCACATGCAATCAATATAAGTGATATGATATGGCCATCATCATCTTGTGCTTTGTGATCTCCATCTCTGAAGCACCGTCATGATCACCATCGTCACCGGCGACACCTTGATCTTCATCGTAGCATCGTTGTCGTCTCGCCAATCTTATGCTTCTACGACTATCACTACCGTTTAGTAATAAAGTAAAGCATTACATCGCGATTGCATTGCATACAATAAAGCGACAACCATATGGCTCCTGCTAGTTGCCGATAACTCGGTTACAAAACATGATCATCTCATACAATAAAATCAGCATCATGCCTTGACCATATCACATCATAACATGCCCTGCAAAAACAAGTTAGACGTCCTCTACTTTGTTGTTGCAAGTTTTACGTGGCTGCTACGGGCTTAAGTAAGAACTCATCTCACCTACGCATCAAAACCACAACGATAGTTCGTCAAATAGACTCCGTTTTAACCTTCTCAAGGACCGGGCGTAGCCACACTTGGTTCAACTAAAGTTGGAGAGACAGTCTTCCGCAAGCCATCTATGTGCAAAGCACGTCGAGGGAACCGGTCTCGCGTAAGAGTACGCGTAAGGTTGGTCTGGATCGTCTCGTCCAACAATACCGCCGAACCAAAGTATGACATGCTGGTAGGCAGTAGTAGCAGTAGTAGTAGCAGTACTAGCAGTACTAGCAGTAGTAGCAGCAGTAGCAGCAGCAGCAGCAGCAGCAGCAGCAGTAGCAGCAGTAGTAGCAGTAGTAGTAGCAGTACTAGCAGTAGCAGCAGCAGTTTGCACACTTTGTTAGCTCCCTTTGGATTGACAAAACCTTTCGGTTGCATCATATACAACTCTTCTTCTAGAAATCCATTCAGGAATGCAGTTTTTACATCCATTTGCCAAATTTCATAATCATAAAATGCGGCAATTGCTAACATGATTCTGACAGACTTAAGCATCGCTACGGGTGAGAAAGTCTCATCGTAGTCAACTCATTGAACTTGTCGAAAACCTTTTGCGACAAGTCCAGCTTTGTAGACAGTAACATTACCATCAGCGTCAGTCTTTTTCTTAAAGATCCATTTATTCTCAATTGCTTGCCGATCATTGGGCAAGTCAACCAAAGTCCATACTTTGTTCTCATACATGGATCCCATCTCAGATTTCATGGCTTCAAGCCACTTTGCGGAATCTGGGCTCACCATCGCTTCTTCATAGTTCGTAGGTTCGTCATGATCTAGTAGCATGACTTCCAGAACAGGATTACCGTACCACTCTGGTGCGGATCTTACTCTGGTTGATCTACGAGGTCCAGTAGCATTTTGATCTAAAGTTTCATGATCATCATCATTAACTTCCTCTCTTATTGGTGTAGGTCTCACAGAAACAGTTTTCTGTGATGTACTATTTCCCAATAACGGAGTAGGTACAGTTACCTCGTCAAGTTCTACTTTCCTCCCACTCACTTCTTTCGAGAGAAACTCCTTCTCAAGAAAGTTTCCGAATTTAGCAACAAAAGTCTTGCCTTCGGATCTGTGATAGAAGGTGTATCCAATAGTTTCCTTTGGATATCCTATGAAGACACATTTCTACGATTTGGGTTCGAGCTTATCAGGTTGAAACTTTTTCACATAAGCATCGCAGCCCCAAACTTTAAGAAACGACAACTTTGGTTTCTTGCCAAACCACAGTTCATAAGACGTCGTCTCAACGGATTTTGATGGTGCCCTATTTAACGTGAATGCGGCCGTCTCTAAAGCATAACCCCAAAACGATAGCGGTAAATCAGTAAGAGACATCATAGATCGCACCATATCTAGTAAAGTACGATTACGACGTTCGGACACACCATTACGTTGTGGTGTTCCGAGTGGCGTGAGTTGCGAAACTATTCCACAATTTTTCAAATGTACACCAAACTCGTAACTCAAATATTCTCCTCCACGATCAGATCGTAGAAACCTTATTTTCTTGTTACGATGATTTTCAACTTCACTCTGAAATTCTTTGAACTTTTCAAATGTTTCAGATTTGTGTTTCATTAAGTAGATATACCCATATCTGCTTAAATCATCTGTGAAAGTGAGAAAATAACGATATCTGCCACGAGCCTCAATATTCATCGGACCACATACATCGGTATGTATGATTTCCAACAAATCTGTTGCTCTCTCCATAGTACCGGTGAACGATGTTTTGGTCATCTTGCCCATGAGGCACGGTTTGCAAGTACCAAGTGATTCATAATCAAGTGGTTCCAAAAGCCCATCAGTATGGAGTTTCTTCATGCGCTTTACACCGATATGACCTAAACGGCAGTGCCACAAATAAGTTGCACTATCATTATCAACTCTGCATCTTTTGGCTTCAACATTATGAATATGTGTATCACTACTATCGAGATTCATCAAAAATAGACCACTTTTCAAAGGTGCATGACCATAAAAGATATTACTCATATAAATAGAACAACCATTATTCTCTGATTTAAATGAATAACCGTCTCGCATTAAACAAGATCCAGATATAATGTTCATGCTCAACGCTGGCACCAAATAACAATTATTTAGGTCTAATATTAATCCCGAAGGTAGATGTAGAGGTAGCATGCCGACCGCGATCACATCGACTTTGGAACCGTTTCCCACGCGCATCGTCACCTCGTCCTTTGCTAGTGTCCGCTTATTCTATAGTCCCTATTTCGAGTTGCAAATATTAGCAACAGAACCAGTATCAAATACCCAGGTGCTACTGCGAGCATTAGTAAGGTACACATCAATAACATGTATATCACATATACCTTTGTTCACCTTGCCATCCTTCTTATCCGCCAAATACTTGGGGCAGTTCCGCTTCCAGTGACCAGTCTGCTTGCAGTAGAAGCACTCAGTTTCAGGCTTAGGTCCAGACTTGGGTTTCTTCTCTTGAGCAGCAACTTGCTTGCCGTTCTTCTTGAAGCTCCCCTTCTTCTTCCCTTTGCCCTTTTTCTTGAAACTAGTGGTTTTGTTAACCATCAACACTTGATGCTCCTCCTTGATTTCTACCTCCGCAGCTTTCAGCATTGCGAAGAGCTCGGGAATAGTCTTGTTCATCCCTTGCATATTATAGTTCATCACAAAGCTCTTGTAGCTTGGTGGCAGTGATTGGAGAATTCTGTCAATGACGCAATCATCTGGAAGTGTAACTCCCAATTGAATCAAGTGATTATTATACCCAGACATTTTGAGTATATGCTCACTGACAGAACTGTTCTCCTCCATCTTGCAGCTATAGAACTTATTGGAGACTTCATATCTCTCAATCCGGGCATTTGCTTGAAATATTAACTTCAACTCCTGGAACATCTCATATGCTCCATGACGTTCAAAACGTCGTTGAAGTCCCGGTTCTAAGCCGTAAAGCATGGCACACTGAACTATTGAGTAGTCATCAGCTTTGCTCTGCCAGACATTCATAACTTCTGGTGTTGCTCTAGCAGCAGGCCTGGCACTCAGCGGTGCTTCCAGGACGTAATTCTTCTGTGCAGCAATGAGGATAATCCTCAAGTTATGGACCCAGTCCGTGTAATTGCTACCATCATCTTTCAACTTAGCTTTCTCAAGGAACGCATTAAAATTCAACGGAACAACAGCACGAGCCATCTATCTACAATCGACATAAACAAGCAAGATACTATCAGGTACTAAGTTCATGATAATTTTAAGTTCAGTTAATCAAATTTACTTAAGAACTCCCACTTAGATAGACATCCCTCTAATCCTCTAAGTGATCACGTGATCCAAATCAACTAAACCATAACCGATCATCATGTGAGATGGAGTAGTTTTCAATGGTGAACATCATTATGTTGATCATATCTACTATATGATTCACGCTCGACCTTTCGGTCTCCGTGTTCCGAGGCCATATCTGTATATGCTTGGCTCGTCAAGTATAACCTGAGTATTCCGCGTGTGCAACTGTTTTGCACCCGTTGTATTTGAACGTAGAGCCTATCACACCCGATCATCACGTGGTGTCTCCGCACGAAGAACTTTTGCAACGGTGCATACTCGGGGAGAACACTTCTTGATAATTTAGTGAGAGATCATCTTATAATGCTACCGTCAATCAAAGCAAGATAAGATGCATAAACAGATAAACATCACATGCAATCAATATAAGTGATATGATATGGCCATCATCATCTTGTGCTTTGTGATCTCCATCTCTGAAGCACCGTCATGATCACCATCGTCACCGGCGACACCTTGATCTTCATCGTAGCATCGTTGTCGTCTCGCCAATCTTATGCTTCTACGACTATCACTACCGTTTAGTAATAAAGTAAAGCATTACATCGCGATTGCATTGCATACAATAAAGCGACAACCATATGGCTCCTGCTAGTTGCCGATAACTCGGTTACAAAACATGATCATCTCATACAATAAAATCAGCATCATGCCTTGACCATATCACATCACAACATGCCCTGCAAAAACAAGTTAGACGTCCTCTACTTTGTTGTTGCAAGTTTTACGTGGCTACTACGGGCTTAAGTAAGAACTCATCTCACCTACGCATCAAAACCACAACGATAGTTCGTCAAATAGACTCCGTTTTAACCTTCTCAAGGACCGGGCGTAGCCACACTTGGTTCAACTAAAGTTGGAGAGACAGTCTTCCGCAAGCCATCTATGTGCAAAGCACGTCGAGGGAACCGGTCTCGCGTAAGAGTACGCGTAAGGTTGGTCTGGATCGTCTCGTCCAACAATACCGCCGAACCAAAGTATGACATGCTGGTAGGCAGTAGTAGCAGTAGTAGTAGCAGTAGTAGCAGTACTAGCAGTAGTAGCAGCAGTAGCAGCAGCAGCAGCAGTAGCAGCAGTAGTAGTAGCAGTACTAGCAGTAGCAGCAGCAGTTTGCACACTTTGTTAGCTCCCTTTGGATTGACAAAACCTTTCGGTTGCATCATATACAACTCTTCTTCTAGAAATCCATTCAGGAATGCAGTTTTTACATCCATTTGCCAAATTTCATAATCATAAAATGCGGCAATTGCTAACATGATTCTGACAGACTTAAGCATCGCTACGGGTGAGAAAGTCTCATCGTAGTCAACTCATTGAACTTGTCGAAAACCTTTTGCGACAAGTCCAGCTTTGTAGACAGTAACATTACCATCAGCGTCAGTCTTTTTCTTAAAGATCCATTTATTCTCAATTGCTTGCCGATCATTGGGCAAGTCAACCAAAGTCCATACTTTGTTCTCATACATGGATCCCATCTCAGATTTCATGGCTTCAAGCCACTTTGCGGAATCTGGGCTCACCATCGCTTCTTCATAGTTCGTAGGTTCGTCATGATCTAGTAGCATGACTTCCAGAACAGGATTACCGTACCACTCTGGTGCGGATCTTACTCTGGTTGATCTACGAGGTCCAGTAGCATTTTGATCTAAAGTTTCATGATCATCATCATTAACTTCCTCTCTTATTGGTGTAGGTCTCACAGAAACAGTTTTCTGTGATGTACTATTTCCCAATAACGGAGTAGGTACAGTTACCTCGTCAAGTTCTACTTTCCTCCCACTCACTTCTTTCGAGAGAAACTCCTTCTCAAGAAAGTTTCCGAATTTAGCAACAAAAGTCTTGCCTTCGGATCTGTGATAGAAGGTGTATCCAATAGTTTCCTTTGGATATCCTATGAAGACACATTTCTACGATTTGGGTTCGAGCTTATCAGGTTGAAACTTTTTCACATAAGCATCGCAGCCCCAAACTTTAAGAAACGACAACTTTGGTTTCTTGCCAAACCACAGTTCATAAGACGTCGTCTCAACGGATTTTGATGGTGCCCTATTTAACGTGAATGCGGCCGTCTCTAAAGCATAACCCCAAAACGATAGCGGTAAATCAGTAAGAGACATCATAGATCGCACCATATCTAGTAAAGTACGATTACGACGTTCGGACACACCATTACGTTGTGGTGTTCCGGGTGGTGTGAGTTGCGAAACTATTCCACAATTTTTCAAATGTACACCAAACTCGTAACTCAAATATTCTCCTCCACGATCAGATCGTAGAAACCTTATTTTCTTGTTACGATGATTTTCAACTTCACTCTGAAATTCTTTGAACTTTTCAAATGTTTCAAATTTGTGTTTCATTAAGTAGATATACCCATATCTGCTTAAATCATCTGTGAAAGTGAGAAAATAACGATATCTGCCACGAGCCTCAATATTCATCGGACCACATACATCGGTATGTATGATTTCCAACAAATCTGTTGCTCTCTCCATAGTACCGGTGAACGATGTTTTGGTCATCTTGCCCATGAGGCACGGTTCGCAAGTACCAAGTGATTCATAATCAAGTGGTTCCAAAAGCCCATCAGTATGGAGTTTCTTCATGCGCTTTACACCGATATGACCTAAACGGCAGTGCCACAAATAAGTTGCACTATCATTATCAACTCTGCATCTTTTGGCTTCAACATTATGAATATGTGTATCACTACTATCGAGATTCATCAAAAATAGACCACTTTTCAAAGGTGCATGACCATAAAAGATATTACTCATATAAATAGAACAACCATTATTCTCTGATTTAAATGAATAACCGTCTCGCATTAAACAAGATCCAGATATAATGTTCATGCTCAACGCTGGCACCAAATAACAATTATTTAGGTCTAATATTAATCCCGAAGGTAGATGTAGAGGTAGCGTGCCGACCGCGATCACATCGACTTTGGAACCGTTTCCCACGCGCATCGTCACCTCGTCCTTTGCTAGTGTCCGCTTATTCTGTAGTCCCTATTTCGAGTTGCAAATATTAGCAACAGAACCAGTATCAAATACCCAGGTGCTACTGCGAGCATTAGTAAGGTACACATCAATAACATGTATATCACATATACCTTTGTTCACCTTGCCATCCTTCTTATCCGCCAAATACTTGGGGCAGTTCCGCTTCCAGTGACCAGTCTGCTTGCAGTAGAAGCACTCAGTTTCAGGCTTAGGTCCAGACTTGGGTTTCTTCTCTTGAGCAGCAACTTGCTTGCCGTTCTTCTTGAAGCTCCCCTTCTTCTTCCCTTTGCCCTTTTTCTTGAAACTAGTGGTTTTGTTAACCATCAACACTTGATGCTCCTCCTTGATTTCTACCTCCGCAGCTTTCAGCATTGCGAAGAGCTCGGGAATAGTCTTGTTCATCCCTTGCATATTATAGTTCATCACAAAGCTCTTGTAGCTTGGTGGCAGTGATTGGAGAATTCTGTCAATGACGCAATCATCCGGAAGTGTAACTCCCAATTGAATCAAGTGATTATTATACCCAGACATTTTGAGTATATGCTCACTGACAGAACTGTTCTCCTCCATCTTGCAGCTATAGAACTTATTGGAGACTTCATATCTCTCAATCCGGGCATTTGCTTGAAATATTAACTTCAACTCCTGGAACATCTCATATGCTCCATGACGTTCAAAACGTCGTTGAAGTCCCGGTTCTAAGCCGTAAAGCATGGCACACTGAACTATTGAGTAGTCATCAGCTTTGCTCTGCCAGACGTTCATAACTTCTGGTGTTGCTCTAGCAGCAGGACTGGCACTCAGCGGTGCTTCCAGGACGTAATTCTTCTGTGCAGCAATGAGGATAATCCTCAAGTTATGGACCCAGTCCGTGTAATTGCTACCATCATCTTTCAACTTAGCTTTCTCAAGGAACGCATTAAAATTCAACGGAACAACAGCACGAGCCATCTATCTACAATCGACATAAACAAGCAAGATACTATCAGGTACTAAGTTCATGATAATTTTAAGTTCAGTTAATCAAATTTACTTAAGAACTCCCACTTAGATAGACATCCCTCTAATCCTCTAAGTCATCACGTGATCCAAATCACCTAAACCATAACCGATCATCATGTGAGATGGAGTAGTTTTCAATGGTGAACATCATTATGTTGATCATATCTACTATATGATTCACGCTCGACCTTTCGGTCTCCGTGTTCCGAGGCCATATCTGTATATGCTTGGCTCGTCAAGTATAACCTGAGTATTCCGCGTGTGCAACTGTTTTGCACCCGTTGTATTTGAACGTAGAGCCTATCACACCCGATCATCACGTGGTGTCTCAGCACGAAGAACTTTTGCAACGGTGCATACTCAGGGAGAACACTTCTTGATAATTTAGTGAGAGATCATCTTATAATGCTACCGTCAATCAAAGCAAGATAAGATGCATAAACAGATAAACATCACATGCAATCAATATAAGTGATATGATATGGCCATCATCATCTTGTGCTTTGTGATCTCCATCTCTGAAGCACCGTCATGATCACCATCGTCACCGGCGACACCTTGATCTTCATCGTAGCATCGTTGTCGTCTCGCCAATCTTATGCTTCTACGACTATCACTACCGTTTAGTAATAAAGTAAAGCATTACATCGCGATTGCATTGCATACAATAAAGCGACAACCATATGGCTCCTGCTAGTTGCCGATAACTCGGTTACAAAACATGATCATCTCATACAATAAAATCAGCATCATGCCTTGACCATATCACATCACAACATGCCCTGCAAAAACAAGTTAGACGTCCTCTACTTTGTTGTTGCAAGTTTTACGTGGCTGCTACGGGCTTAAGTAAGAACTCATCTCACCTACGCATCAAAACCACAACGATAGTTCGTCAAATAGACTCCGTTTTAACCTTCTCAAGGACCGGGCGTAGCCACACTTGGTTCAACTAAAGTTGGAGAGACAGTCTTCCGCAAGCCATCTATGTGCAAAGCACGTCGAGGGAACCGGTCTCGCGTAAGAGTACGCGTAAGGTTGGTCTGGATCGTCTCGTCCAACAATACCGCCGAACCAAAGTATGACATGCTGGTAGGCAGTAGTAGCAGTAGTAGTAGCAGTAGTAGCAGTACTAGCAGTAGTAGCAGCAGTAGCAGCAGCAGCAGCAGCAGTAGCAGCAGTAGTAGCAGTAGTAGTAGCAGTACTAGCAGTAGCAGCAGCAGTTTGCACACTTTGTTAGCTCCCTTTGGATTGACAAAACCTTTCGGTTGCATCATATACAACTCTTCTTCTAGAAATCCATTCAGGAATGCAGTTTTTACATCCATTTGCCAAATTTCATAATCATAAAATGCGGCAATTGCTAACATGATTCTGACAGACTTAAGCATCGCTACGGGTGAGAAAGTCTCATCGTAGTCAACTCATTGAACTTGTCGAAAACCTTTTGCGACAAGTCCAGCTTTGTAGACAGTAACATTACCATCAGCGTCAGTCTTTTTCTTAAAGATCCATTTATTCTCAATTGCTTGCCGATCATTGGGCAAGTCAACCAAAGTCCATACTTTGTTCTCATACATGGATCCCATCTCAGATTTCATGGCTTCAAGCCACTTTGCGGAATCTGGGCTCACCATCGCTTCTACATAGTTCGTAGGTTCGTCATGATCTAGTAGCATGACTTCCAGAACAGGATTACCGTACCACTCTGGTGCGGATCTTACTCTGGTTGATCTACGAGGTCCAGTAGCATTTTGATCTAAAGTTTCATGATCATCATCATTAACTTCCTCTCTTATTGGTGTAGGTCTCACAGAAACAGTTTTCTGTGATGTACTATTTCCCAATAACGGAGTAGGTACAGTTACCTCGTCAAGTTCTACTTTCCTCCCACTCACTTCTTTCGAGAGAAACTCCTTCTCAAGAAAGTTTCCGAATTTAGCAACAAAAGTCTTGCCTTCGGATCTGTGATAGAAGGTGTATCCAATAGTTTCCTTTGGATATCCTATGAAGACACATTTCTATGATTTGGGTTCGAGCTTATCAGGTTGAAACTTTTTCACATAAGCATCGCAGCCCCAAACTTTAAGAAACGACAACTTTGGTTTCTTGCCAAACCACAGTTCATAAGACGTCGTCTCAACGGATTTTGATGGTGCCCTATTTAACGTGAATGCGGCCGTCTCTAAAGCATAACCCCAAAACGATAGCGGTAAATCAGTAAGAGACATCATAGATCGCACCATATCTAGTAAAGTACGATTACGACGTTCGGACACACCATTACGTTGTGGTGTTCCGGGTGGCGTGAGTTGCGAAACTATTCCACAATTTTTCAAATGTACACCAAACTCGTAACTCAAATATTCTCCTCCACGATCAGATCGTAGAAACCTTATTTTCTTGTTACGATGATTTTCAACTTCACTCTGAAATTCTTTGAACTTTTCAAATGTTTCAGATTTGTGTTTCATTAAGTAGATATACCCATATCTGCTTAAATCATCTGTGAAAGTGAGAAAATAACGATATCTGCCACGAGCCTCAATATTCATCGGACCACATACATCGGTATGTATGATTTCCAACAAATCTGTTGCTCTCTCCATAGTACCGGTGAACGATGTTTTGGTCATCTTGCCCATGAGGCACGGTTCGCAAGTACCAAGTGATTCATAATCAAGTGGTTCCAAAAGCCCATCAGTATGGAGTTTCTTCATGCGCTTTACACCGATATGACCTAAACGGCAGTGCCACAAATAAGTTGCACTATCATTATCAACTCTGCATCTTTTGGCTTCAACATTATGAATATGTGTATCACTACTATCGAGATTCATCAAAAATAGACCACTTTTCAAAGGTGCATGACCATAAAAGATATTACTCATATAAATAGAACAACCATTATTCTCTGATTTAAATGAATAACCGTCTCGCATTAAACAAGATCCAGATATAATGTTCATGCTCAACGCTGGCACCAAATAACAATTATTTAGGTCTAATATTAATCCCGAAGGTAGATGTAGAGGTAGCGTGCCGACCGCGATCACATCGACTTTGGAACCGTTTCCCACGCGCATCGTCACCTCGTCCTTTGCTAGTGTCCGCTTATTCTGTAGTCCCTATTTCGAGTTGCAAATATTAGCAACAGAACCAGTATCAAATACCCAGGTGCTACTGCGAGCATTAGTAAGGTACACATCAATAACATGTATATCACATATACCTTTGTTCACCTTGCCATCCTTCTTATCCGCCAAATACTTGGGGCAGTTCCGCTTCCAGTGACCAGTCTGCTTGCAGTAGAAGCACTCAGTTTCAGGCTTAGGTCCAGACTTGGGTTTCTTCTCTTGAGCAGCAACTTGCTTGCCGTTCTTCTTGAAGCTCCCCTTCTTCTTCCCTTTGCCCTTTTTCTTGAAACTAGTGGTTTTGTTAACCATCAACACTTGATGCTCCTCCTTGATTTCTACCTCCGCAGCTTTCAGCATTGCGAAGAGCTCGGGAATAGTCTTGTTCATCCCTTGCATATTATAGTTCATCACAAAGCTCTTGTAGCTTGGTGGCAGTGATTGGAGAATTCTGTCAATGACGCAATCATCCGGAAGTGTAACTCCCAATTGAATCAAGTGATTATTATACCTAGACATTTTGAGTATATGCTCACTGCCAGAACTGTTCTCCTCCATCTTGCAGCTATAGAACTTATTGGAGACTTCATATCTCTCAATCCGGGCATTTGCTTGAAATATTAACTTCAACTCCTGGAACATCTCATATGCTCCATGACGTTCAAAACGTCGTTGAAGTCCCGGTTCTAAGCCGTAAAGCATGGCACACTGAACTATTGAGTAGTCATCAGCTTTGCTCTGCCAGACATTCATAACTTCTGGTGTTGCTCTAGCAGCAGGCCTGGCACTCAGCGGTGCTTCCAGGACGTAATTCTTCTGTGCAGCAATGAGGATAATCCTCAAGTTATGGACCCAGTCCGTGTAATTGCTACCATCATCTTTCAACTTAGCTTTCTCAAGGAACGCATTAAAATTCAACGGAACAACAGCACGAGCCATCTATCTACAATCGACATAAACAAGCAAGATACTATCAGGTACTAAGTTCATGATAATTTTAAGTTCAGTTAATCAAATTTACTTAAGAACTCCCACTTAGATAGACATCCCTCTAATCCTCTAAGTGATCACGTGATCCAAATCAACTAAACCATAACCGATCATCATGTGAGATGGAGTAGTTTTCAATGGTGAACATCATTATGTTGATCATATCTACTATATGATTCACGCTCGACCTTTCGGTCTCCATGTTCCGAGGCCATATCTGTATATGCTTGGCTCGTCAAGTATAACCTGAGTATTCCGCGTGTGCAACTGTTTTGCACCCGTTGTATTTGAACGTAGAGCCTATCACACCCGATCATCACGTGGTGTCTCAGCATGAAGAACTTTTGCAACGGTGCATACTCGGGGAGAACACTTCTTGATAATTTAGTGAGAGATCATCTTATAATGCTACCGTCAATCAAAGCAAGATAAGATGCATAAACAGATAAACATCACATGCGATCAATATAAGTGATATGATATGGCCATCATCATCTTGTGCTTTGTGATCTCCATCTCTGAAGCACCGTCATGATCACCATCGTCACCGGCGACAGCTTGATCTTCATCGTAGCATCGTTGTCGTCTCGCCAATCTTATGCTTCTACGACTATCACTACCGTTTAGTAATAAAGTAAAGCATTACATCGCGATTGCATTGCATACAATAAAGCGACAACCATATGGCTCCTGCTAGTTGCCGATAACTCGGTTACAAAACATGATCATCTCATACAATAAAATCAGCATCATGCCTTGACCATATCACATCACAACATGCCCTGCAAAAACAAGTTAGACGTCCTCTACTTTGTTGTTGCAAGTTTTACGTGGCTGCTACGGGCTTAAGTAAGAACTCATCTCACCTACGCATCAAAACCACAACGATAGTTCGTCAAATAGACTCCGTTTTAACCTTCTCAAGGACCGGGCGTAGCCACACTTGGTTCAACTAAAGTTGGAGAGACAGTCTTCCGCAAGCCATCTATCTGCAAAGCACGTCGAGGGAACCGGTCTCGCGTAAGAGTACGCGTAAGGTTGGTCTGGATCGTCTCGTCCAACAATACCGCCGAACCAAAGTATGACATGCTGGTAGGCAGTAGTAGCAGTAGTAGTAGCAGTAGTAGCAGTACTAGCAGTAGTAGCAGCAGTAGCAGCAGCAGCAGCAGCAGCAGCAGTAGCAGCAGTAGTAGCAGTAGTAGTAGCAGTACTAGCAGTAGCAGCAGCAGTTTGCACACTTTGTTAGCTCCCTTTGGATTGACAAAACCTTTCGGTTGCATCATATACAACTCTTCTTCTAGAAATCCATTCAGGAATGCAGTTTTTACATCCATTTGCCAAATTTCATAATCATAAAATGCGGCAATTGCTAACATGATTCTGACAGACTTAAGCATCGCTACGGGTGAGAAAGTCTCATCGTAGTCAACTCATTGAACTTGTCGAAAACCTTTTGCGACAAGTCCAGCTTTGTAGACAGTAACATTACCATCAGCGTCAGTCTTTTTCTTAAAGATCCATTTATTCTCAATTGCTTGCCGATCATTGGGCAAGTCAACCAAAGTCCATACTTTGTTCTCATACATGGATCCCATCTCAGATTTCATGGCTTCAAGCCACTTTGCGGAATCTGGGCTCACCATCGCTTCTTCATAGTTCGTAGGTTCGTCATGATCTAGTAGCATGACTTCCAGAACAGGATTACCGTACCACTCTGGTGCGGATCTTACTCTGGTTGATCTACGAGGTCCAGTAGCATTTTGATCTAAAGTTTCATGATCATCATCATTAACTTCCTCTCTTATTGGTGTAGGTCTCACAGAAACAGTTTTCTGTGATGTACTATTTCCCAATAACGGAGTAGGTACAGTTACCTCGTCAAGTTCTACTTTCCTCCCACTCACTTCTTTCGAGAGAAACTCCTTCTCAAGAAAGTTTCCGAATTTAGCAACAAAAGTCTTGCCTTCGGATCTGTGATAGAAGGTGTATCCAATAGTTTCCTTTGGATATCCTATGAAGACACATTTCTACGATTTGGGTTCGAGCTTATCAGGTTGAAACTTTTTCACATAAGCATCGCAGCCCCAAACTTTAAGAAACGACAACTTTGGTTTCTTGCCAAACCACAGTTCATAAGACGTCGTCTCAACGGATTTTGATGGTGCCCTATTTAACGTGAATGCGGCCGTCTCTAAAGCATAACCCCAAAACGATAGCGGTAAATCAGTAAGAGACATCATAGATCGCACCATATCTAGTAAAGTACGATTACGACGTTCGGACACACCATTACGTTGTGGTGTTCCGGGTGGCGTGAGTTGCGAAACTATTCCACAATTTTTCAAATGTACACCAAACTCGTAACTCAAATATTCTCCTCCACGATCAGATCGTAGAAACCTTATTTTCTTGTTACGATGATTTTCAACTTCACTCTGAAATTCTTTGAACTTTTCAAATGTTTCAGATTTGTGTTTCATTAAGTAGATATACCCATATCTGCTTAAATCATCTGTGAAAGTGAGAAAATAACGATATCTGCCACGAGCCTCAATATTCATCGGACCACATACATCGGTATGTATGATTTCCAACAAATCTGTTGCTCTCTCCATAGTACCGGTGAACGATGTTTTGGTCATCTTGCCCATGAGGCACGGTTCGCAAGTACCAAGTGATTCATAATCAAGTGGTTCCAAAAGCCCATCAGTATGGAGTTTCTTCATGCGCTTTACACCGATATGACCTAAACGGCAGTGCCACAAATAAGTTGCACTATCATTATCAACTCTGCATCTTTTGGCTTCAACATTATGAATATGTGTATCACTACTATCGAGATTCATCAAAAATAGACCACTTTTCAAAGGTGCATGACCATAAAAGATATTACTCATATAAATAGAACAACCATTATTCTCTGATTTAAATGAATAACCGTCTCGCATTAAACAAGATCCAGATATAATGTTCATGCTCAACGCTGGCACCAAATAACAATTATTTAGGTCTAATATTAATCCCGAAGGTAGATGTAGAGGTAGCGTGCCGACCGCGATCACATCGACTTTGGAACCGTTTCCCACGCGCATCGTCACCTCGTCCTTTGCTAGTGTCCGCTTATTCTGTAGTCCCTATTTCGAGTTGCAAATATTAGCAACAGAACCATTATCAAATACCCAGGTGCTACTGCGAGCATTAGTAAGGTACACATCAATAACATGTATATCACATATACCTTTGTTCACCTTGCCATCCTTCTTATCCGCCAAATACTTGGGGCAGTTCCGCTTCCAGTGACCAGTCTGCTTGCAGTAGAAGCACTCAGTTTCAGGCTTAGGTCCAGACTTGGGTTTCTTCTCTTGAGCAGCAAATTGCTTGCCGTTCTTCTTGAAGCTCCCCTTCTTCTTCCCTTTGCCCTTTTTCTTGAAACTAGTGGTTTTGTTAACCATCAACACTTGATGCTCCTCCTTGATTTCTACCTCCGCAGCTTTCAGCATTGCGAAGAGCTCGGGAATAGTCTTGTTCATCCCTTGCATATTATAGTTCATCACAAAGCTCTTGTAGCTTGGTGGCAGTGATTGGAGAATTCTGTCAATGACGCAATCATCCGGAAGTGTAACTCCCAATTGAATCAAGTGATTATTATACCCAGACATTTTGAGTATATGCTCACTGACAGAACTGTTCTCCTCCATCTTGCAGCTATAGAACTTATTGGAGACTTCATATCTCTCAATCCGGGCATTTGCTTGAAATATTAACTTCAACTCCTGGAACATCTCATATGCTCCATGACGTTCAAAACGTCGTTGAAGTCCCGGTTCTAAGCCGTAAAGCATGGCACACTGAACTATTGAGTAGTCATCAGCTTTGCTCTGCCAGACGTTCATAACTTCTGGTGTTGCTCTAGCAGCAGGCCTGGCACTCAGCGGTGCTTCCAGGACGTAATTCTTCTGTGCAGCAATGAGGATAATCCTCAAGTTATGGACCCAGTCCGTGTAATTGCTACCATCATCTTTCAACTTAGCTTTCTCAAGGAACGCATTAAAATTCAACGGAACAACAGCACGAGCCATCTATCTACAATCGACATAAACAAGCAAGATACTATCAGGTACTAAGTTCATGATAATTTTAAGTTCAGTTAATCAAATTTACTTAAGAACTCCCACTTAGATAGACATCCCTCTAATCCTCTAAGTGATCACGTGATCCAAATCAACTAAACCATAACCGATCATCATGTGAGATGGAGTAGTTTTCAATGGTGAACATCATTATGTTGATCATATCTACTATATGATTCACGCTCGACCTTTCGGTCTCCGTGTTCCGAGGCCATATCTGTATATGCTTGGCTCGTCAAGTATAACCTGAGTATTCCGCGTCTGCAACTGTTTTGCACCCATTGTATTTGAACGTAGAGCCTATCACACCCGATCATCACGTGGTGTCTCAGCACGAAGAACTTTTGCAACGGTGCATACTCAGGGAGAACACTTCTTGATAATTTAGTGAGAGATCATCTTATAATGCTACCGTCAATCAAAGCAAGATAAGATGCATAAACAGATAAACATCACATGCAATCAATATAAGTGATATGATATGGCCATCATCATCTTGTGCTTTGTGATCTCCATCTCTGAAGCACCGTCATGATCACCATCGTCACCGGCGACACCTTGATCTTCATCGTAGCATCGTTGTCGTCTCGCCAATCTTATGCTTCTACGACTATCACTACCATTTACTAATAAAGTAAAGCATTACATCGCGATTGCATTGCATATAATAAAGCGACAACCATATGGCTCCTGCTAGTTGCCGATAACTTGGTTACAAAACATGATCATCTCATACAATAAAATCAGCATCATGCCTTGACCATATCACATCACAACATGCCCTGCAAAAACAAGTTAGACGTCCTCTACTTTGTTGTTGCAAGTTTTACGTGGCTGCTACGGGCTTAAGTAAGAACTCATCTCACCTACGCATCAAAACCACAACGATAGTTCGTCAAATAGACTCCGTTTTAACCTTCTCAAGGACCGGGCGTAGCCACACTTGGTTCAACTAAAGTTGGAGAGACAGTCTTCCGCAAGCCATCTATGTGCAAAGCACGTCGAGGGAACCGGTCTCGCGTAAGAGTACGCGTAAGGTTGGTCTGGATCGTCTCGTCCAACAATACCGCCGAACCAAAGTATGACATGCTGGTAGGCAGTAGTAGCAGTAGTAGTAGCAGTAGTAGCAGTACTAGCAGTAGTAGCAGCAGTAGTAGCAGCAGCAGCAGCAGCAGTAGCAGCAGTAGTAGCAGTAGTAGTAGCAGTACTAGCAGTAGCAGCAGCAGTTTGCACACTTTGTTAGCTCCCTTTGGATTGACAAAACCTTTCGGTTGCATCATATACAACTCTTCTTCTAGAAATCCATTCAGGAATGCAGTTTTTACATCCATTTGCCAAATTTCATAATCATAAAATGCGGCAATTGCTAACATGATTCTGACAGACTTAAGCATCGCTACGGGTGAGAAAGTCTCATCGTAGTCAACTCATTGAACTTGTCGAAAACCTTTTGCGACAAGTCCAGCTTTGTAGACAGTAACATTACCATCAGCGTCAGTCTTTTTCTTAAAGATCCATTTATTCTCAATTGCTTGCCGATCATTGGGCAAGTCAACCAAAGTCCATACTTTGTTCTCATACATGGATCCCATCTCAGATTTCATGGCTTCAAGCCACTTTGCGGAATCTGGGCTCACCATCGCTTCTT